>HG995379.1:3036379-3661379 GCA_905333075.3 Atethmia centrago
TAAAACCTTGGAACTAAATGTTGAAATTTTTAACAGCTAAACATTACAAAATCTCACATTTGGAATACATTATAAAAACCCTGGAAACACGAAATAAAACGTCCATCATACGGTGCAATTGAAATTTAATATTGATTAAGGAATAATTGAAACGAGAATGAACTTGAAAACGTCAAGGTTGACAACACTCGCTAGGCAAGCGATGAATAACCAAAAATTGTTGTGAAATAACGCGTCAAGTCACGTAGAGAGATTTCCACAAAACCGAGATGAAGCGATAGAAGACGCTGGAATAAATTAAGCGACCGTGAAATAAATGAGATGGACACTTAAACTGTAAACGTTTCATAAAACTCTGGAGCCGGTAATGAATAAAATAAACTATCGCACGTTCATGACGGTGATAAATCCACTGCACACACGGTGACGCGGCCGATACGAAAAACACGGTCGGGAGCAACGACTCCGCAACACATTCATTAATTTTTCGCATTATCGCATTATAAACACCGGCTCACGCGATATCGTACGAAATTAAGCTATATCAGTCAAAACAATCAATAAAATAATAAAAAGACATATGATATTAAGGCCATGCTGTATCCATGAAATGCGTCGAGCGGAGAGTGCATTAACATTTCAATGTCAACACGTAACAATGTATTTTTAGTCATCCGCTGGCCGAGCGAGTCTTTCTCGAGACTCGAGAGTTCATACACTCACAGCCGCACTTTTAACTCTCCTAGCATGATAACCTCAGTTTGCGCAGCTCTCGTTACCAATCAGATACAAGGAAACAAAACGTGTGTCGTTGGAAATATAAGGAAACGATTATACAGTATCATTGCAATATTTAATTGTACTTATTGCACGTAATTAGCAGCATTTCTGTCATCACGACTATTGAATATTGTAAAAAAATACGATTGTTTAGTTTCTTCTATAGTAACTGATATCATACGTCTGGTCTGTGACTAATTGCTTCGGGCAAAAAGGGGTAGTCCATGAAAAATTAAGTTGTCTTAAAATCCGCAACCGAATCATTAAAAAAAAAACATCTTCATAAATTTTTTGTTAGGCAATAATTATGAAATCGATATGCTTTTATTTGCCAAAAAAGTGGACGTTAAAATTTAGCATTTGGTTGTGTGCAAAAAATGCAAAATTAACTAAGGGCGGAGCTTTGGATCATTATGTAGCGAGCGACCGACCGGACTGGCTGTATTATTTTTTGTTAACGTTTTTTGTTGGGCGCGAAGCTAAGAGTACGGCAACAGTTTTGTTTCACAAGGTTATCTGTCGTACTTTTATTTAGCTGTTGCTATTCAGCGTTCTCTAGAGTTATTTAGAAAAAATGCTTCAACCGACTTTGGTGTGTTAGCGGAAAATTTAATTTTCACACTCTAGCGTGCCTTTCTAAATCGAGAGTTTTTTGCTGCAATAGTTTTTAATTGTAAAGCGTCTACCTCAATTCTGCCTCATGCTTTAACATTTATCCTTCAAGAGCAGATTTCCACACACAAATCCCAAACCCATGAACTACTTCCTTCCTGTTCCGAGCCACGTATCATGACTATTCTCAATATAATTCCCAAGTCCGACTGTATCCCATTACCCCTTCATTACTAAAAGCATAAAACTCGCACAACTTTACTCCGCCGAGCACTAAAAAGCGATTAACGTAGTCATTTGCATTAACGCGAAATCTTTGAAACAATTTACATTGAGTTCGTAGAAAAAGTGTCGTACAAGTAGCAGGGCAACTTCGTGTCTTTTCACTATAATGTTGGCCTTACAACTGCGGCTCACGATATGCAGGCATTTCGAGAATTCTCCGTGTTCGCTATTTCAAGTTCTACCTCAGAATAAGGGCTGATAACGTGATTTGTGGAGCAAAAAAAATTTTCAATTGAATTTATTGTTTTGATTAATTGAAACTATGTTGAATTGTGGAGTTCTTCCTGTATATTGTCCTTTCTTAGTATTTAGTGTCACGCTAGTTCTGAGTGAGCGAGTAATTTTCCTGTCCGGAAGTGCTTCAACTTCAAACAATTTTATATCTCCGCTTGGAGCTATTAATGCTGTATCGGTTATGTCCAACACATTACAGTTCACTTAAATGTTGTCAACGATCTATAAACCATTATACAAAACTATGGAACTATACATAATAGAGGTATGTATTACAGTAATTAACTTTTATACCTTGCAGCATATCAACAGAGTTGCCACCCAAAATTTTAATTACCATAGTTTACACCGCATACAAAACAGTGTTGGCAGCTGAAGCAAATCAACATTTGATTGTGCTCAAGCCACTTGCAATTTGCAACTCGTGGGTGTTTTTAATAGCAACATTACAGTTGCGCGTTGCTTAAGAAAATTCTTAGTCTACCTGCCTTTTTTGCAACAATAATTTGTATTTGTATTTGGAACGATTTAGAGTATCGCTTCCTTATAGAGAAGGATTAACGTTATATCGTTAAGAGTAATACGGGTAAAATTATGGTACTTAAAAAGGTTCTACGTCTAAGGGGAAATGGTTATATATTTGTCATGAAATTACGCCTTTGCACTTGATTGGTTTCATATTTTCTTTCATTTCAACATTGGTTCTTTTTGAAACCAATGTTTAGATCTTCGTTTTACTTTATAATGTTTCAGTTCAGAGATCAGTAATGAATATTCTAAGAATCAATAAAATACAGCAAATACAGAAATAGGTCCAAAGAAATCTTAGCTTACAGGAACGTGGAGAAATAAATTCCTTAATTAACTTTTGCGTCTGGAACTGAATTTTACTAATTTATATTTAATTTGTTTTCAGGCCCTTTATTTTGACTGTAATATTTAGGTAGGCCCCTTAGAAATTTTTAATGGGTTTCAGTTTTAATTTTCTTTTCTTTGAAATTTTTAAGCTTCGTCGGAGTAAGCCGATTACTCGCTATACAAATTCTCTTTCATGTAAAATAATAAATAGTGTTAAGTTTTGAAGGGATGAAGCGAAATTAATTT
Organism: Atethmia centrago; assembly: GCA_905333075.3. Lineage (NCBI taxonomy): Eukaryota > Metazoa > Arthropoda > Insecta > Lepidoptera > Noctuidae > Atethmia > Atethmia centrago. The sequence continues at coordinate 3,039,395 of HG995379.1, forward strand.
TCAGAGCTTAATGACCCTTTATTTTGTGATTTATTCAAAATGTCAAAACAAGCACTACATTCAATAATGTTTAGGAGAAAATTAATGGTTATTTAAAAACATTTAAACTGAATACAGGTTTTAAATGATTTAGTTAAATTTTGAAAGCTTTGGAACATTCTACAACCAAATTCATCTATCATCATTACCTATGTCTTTAAAACTTTACACATCGTCAGAAATTCATAATACACGTTATAAATTAAAACCTGAAGCCAAAACTAGATTCCTGGCGAAACTCCCACATGAAAACAGAAAGTCTGTAGTTAGAGCAAATAGCTATAAATTCGTTTGGGCTCGCGATGACGGCTCAAGTCGGTGCAGAAACAAAACTGCTGCACATATATCTTTGGTTCGTATTTTCTGCTAGTATTGTTTGTTTCCTTCCCAGTTTTTTGCGATAAGTAGGGTATTTTTCTTTTTCATTCGATATACAGTTTTGGTGAGTTATCTTAGAAACGACGATTGTTCAATTGATCTGAGCGATTGAAATATAAAATTTGAATTTACTGCACCTGAATCTATATTAATGTTATTTTGACGTTAACTCTGGTAAAATCTGAACTGTATCAGCTGCTCATATTTTTATTGTAGGTCATAATAATCAACAGCCGAATAAAACTAAATTTAACATTTGTGAAATTTAAATTTGTGTATAAAAGTTTTACATATATACACATTTGTGTATAAAATTTACATTTGTGTATAAAAGTTGCATACTGACTGCTAATCTTATGCAATTATTATTAATTTGGTTACTGATAAAGATACAGAATGATCAGCGTTACGTTAACATTTATTACGTGTATTATCGCCAAATATATCTTTACTTTATAAGGTACATATACAAACAATACACCCGCAAAATTCATCCTCATCATGAATTGTTACCACAGGACAGTTTTGTTCTTTCAAAAGTCCTCTAACTCTGACTCTGACACGCCTATTCCGGGCCCATAAATTACAACCCAAACATAACTCTAACCGAAATTTCATCACATTTACAACCCTGGTTAATCCGAATCGTTAAACCAAAAACAACGTACCCGGAACTTAAGCCTTAAATATTCAGCAGCCTTCAAAACGTTAAAACGGCGTCATTAAGCCGACAGAACTCTAAAAACGATAAACTTTAAGAGGAACCAAAGGACCGACACTATCCAGACACTTTCGAAAAAAAGAAACTTCTCGTCTGCTAATTTAATTTCCCCTTTATGAGGAACATATGTTTTTTTGTGTAGGTTAGTCAAAGGTTATGATAAAAATGATTATTTTTTTGTTGGTTTTGATAATAAAGAGAATATAAATCCTATTTAAAAGAATCTTGTTCTGTGAGTCACACTTGCAATTGAGAGTTCCCAATTTACAAGAAAAACCTAATTCAATTACTTTTTTATGCCAAACCTAATTACATTCGACGACACGGTAGGTAGTCTGCCTACTATTCCAATCTGATTTCCTTGATTCCCAAATCATCTTCGAAATTAGTTCCGAATCCTCATATAATCCCGAAGACCCCTCATATAGCCCCTAATATCACAATAACAGAACTATTGATCCCTTACTTAGGTCGTAAGTGGTCGTTGGCTCCAAACTTTTTGTTCGTCCTTCTATTCACTTGCGACTCCTAATCGCGTTACTCTATCAACCCGTGGAAGCTGTGGACAGCCCCTTTATACAATTAGCTACTTATTGACTTGGAAAAATCCTTCCCTCTTTTAATCTAGTTTTTTGAAAGTTTGCGACTTCTCTCAACACGTTGACACTGGGTGCTTGCTCTCCGCTTTTCGGAAAGTTAGCATTGACACCGGTTGGGGTGTTTTACTTTAGAAAAGTATCTAACTCAAATTTCCTGTGCGTTAAACTTTTGAACTACAAGCCTTCGGGAATTTCTGGAATGAAATAAAATTATACTTGTTAGAGAGTAACTTAAATAAAAACAAAATATATAAAACGCTATGCAAAAAGCGTTACTATTACCGAGGAACTCTTCTCGACGTAATTGCAATTCTAAAACGCAACGTTATTTCTATTAAAAGGTTTCCAAGTACAGCTTGAAGCACTCGTGAGCGAGCGAAATGAGCTTAGAGATCCATGCATACATTAAGTTGGATTTAAGTCTAGCCTAAGTGAGGAAGACCTCTGAACTTATAGGTGCGATTGTCCAAGCGTTGACCCTGAGGCGTCTAGACAGACTTACTGGTCTGGTCTAGTATTACTTACGGTTTCCTGCTATTCTGAAAGGAATGAATATTGGATTGTATCGAATTCAACTTGAAGAACGGTCTATCAATCGGTGTGAATTCGTACTACAGCATTACGCTGGATTTATTTTACTCCTTGTTATTCCAAACCATAGAATTATGTCTAGCAAAACTGCAACTATACAAATAGTTCTAATGTAAATTCGAAGAACGTTGGTATCAAAAGAAGCAAACAAAACTAACGTTAAATTTGTTCGCTTCCCTTTATAAGTAGTCAATACCTCCATTTTCGTTTTTTACACGATGTGGGTACAACATTTAAAACGACACTACCAGTAAACGTCAGCAATAAAGTCTGCTTTAAGCGATAGCATTTCAGGCCCAAAATTCGGGGAAAAAGGCAAAAAAATACGTTCAAACATTTCAACTGCTGTCGTGGAACAAATCGCTCTTTGCAAGCTCAACGTTTGGCTTGAAATTTAAATAGCTTAAAAATAGCTAGAAAAAACAGCATCGGCTGCCGAGGCATTCGCATGATTTATGCCTTCTGTAGCGTGACTATGAGGAACGGCGGGTAGTTCGGAGAATGCCGGCTAAATTAATCGCTTCGTATTTGGCCGTGTGAATTATCAAAATTCCTCTGGGTCTAACTGAAATAACGGACGACTAGACTTTCATGAACGCTATAATTTATTGGGGGAAAATGCAAATGTATTTATCCAGTACGAGACTTTGGAAAAATATATGTAAGCTTGGTTAGGCTCGCTGTAGATTTATTACCCTGTCTTCGAACTTGAATGGGTTTTAAATATAAATTCAAGCCGGTTTGTACGTGTAAAATCTTGTATCTTTGGACCGGCAAATTAATATATCCAATTCCTTTGGCAGACTAGGTGTTAAGTTGCACAGTTCTTCTCTGTTTGCCGCAGTACATTTCAATTTTCAACGTCGAGATAAGTCAAAGTTACACCCTACCCGGTCATTCCACATAAAACACTACAGCCTACCACGTTATTAACCAGCCTCAAACGTATTATCTTTAAAACTAAAATATCAGGCATGTTCGTGTTAACTACAACTAATGGTGATTAAATTACTTGCCCTAATTATGTGTCAGTAGATAACAAAAGAGCTGTTGCGTTAATGGTACTGATAATAATAATACTACACAGTTGGGATTACGTTCTAGATTTGTAGGAGCGTCTGTTTTCGCCTGGACCTCTATCATAAAAGAAAGGGTACGTAGTTAGGTATAATCTTTTACACTTTTAACATATTTTGTTGCATGAAAATTTTCATTTGGGTTATAAAATTGAAAATAATCTTCGTTTTTTTTCTGCTCTTTACTGACGGATTGAGCTGAATGACTGAGATAATATTTTTAATTTCATAATAAGTTATACCAGTGCTGAATTTGCAGACGCTTACAGTTTCACGCAGCAGATAGGTGAAGTTAGAACGCCAGAAGTCACTCATAGCGGTTTGGAAACTGTTACAAATTGCACCAACTAAGCTAAAGTTAAAGATCAAGTCCTACCTTTCCCCTCTGTATAAATAGCGCGAAGTTTTCTTATAAAAACGGTAACTAACGATATTTAACTTCATGCACTTTGCCGAACTAATCAGGAAGCGAAAGATATATAATAATATCTTCTTGGAAACTTGGACGGTTCTTAAAAACAAGTTATAACATGATTACTGCTGATCGACAGTTTTGCGATGTTCCGGAAAAATATTCGGTTTGTAGGTTGTTATGGTTCGTGTAATTATATTGCTGATGTGGGACTTGGGAGTTAAGAAAGATATTACGGAGGTAGCTAAAAGATAATTGGCTTCTAGGAACTTAGTCTGCTTCGTTAGAACATTCGCAACCTATTTTTATGTTGTGCCACACATGGTCACATTGTACCACCATCAGTATAAAATACTGGTATTCAGCTGCATCTGGTTGGACTATAAACGGACGTCACCGTAGATGATAATGGTTTTGAGATGTTTCATCACCGACAGGATGATGGTACTGCTTGTGCCGATGCAAAAAAAAAACATACATCAAAAAATGTATACAGTGTGTGGCGTAAATAGTGGTCCAACGTTAAGGGGTCGATACACCGTATATTTCAGCTATAACATACCGCAATTTGAACTACTTTTTTCCATAAGTCTCAGAATAAAATATTTGTTCATATATATTTTTTTTAAATTGCTTTACTAATTTGGCTGTAATTTCTCAAGTTTTGTTTCTAAGTCATAAACAAAAAACAAAAATATAATGTAATTTATAGAAATTACAGCCAAATTAGTAAAGAAGGAAGTAATTAAAAAAAAAGTATTGAGGTCTATGGAGAAAATGGTTCAAATTGTGGTACGTGATAGCTAAATATACGGTGTATCACTATTTATATTACACCCTGTATACACAGCAATCCATGATTATATTAATGGACACATCCCAACTCGTACAATTAACCTGATTCTTATCAGTATACATAGTTACTTAACACGGCCATGAACTTTGTACAATTTTTGGCTAACTATTGATCTAACGATAAGAAGTATGCTGTAATAATATTGAGTTGGATTTTTAAAGCAAAGCGATACATAGGTACATTTAAATATATTAATGGAAGCTGTATAAGGATGCATAGATTTATATCTCGATATATTTTTAGATTTGGGTCCTTATTTGGGTTAATATTTTGAATTCCATAGGGTTACTAAAGAACACAATTTTACTAATAGAAGGTTCAACATATGATAGGTACTCCTATCATATTTTTTACATAATTTGTTGTTTTGTATAAGTACTAAATGCATATCAAATCTTACACACGTTCATAAACCCGTTTTTCTACTCAAACATAGCATCATTAATTACAATTTAAGTATAATTTTCACCTTCAATCAAGTGACATGATAATATAATATGATGACATGATTTTCACAAGTTCTTGCTCCAATATTGAGTCGTTAAACTAATAACTTAGATGAACTCATAACATCGCTTTTTGTGCACGTTTTGTTGAAGTTTCTATGAACTAATCAGCTGGTATTAAATGAACATTAGGGGTTATGCACACGGCTTACGAAACCTACGATGGTAATGACTTGGCACGTAGCTGTTAGATACTGCCTTCTATTTGTATTACTATACTAATTTTAATAATAAACTAGCGTTATTTTGTTACTATACGCTTATTTGTTGTATTATGAGGTAAAGTAGGTACCATACACTAACATTTAGTTAGATGCACAAGATGATTTCTTAAGGCGCTGACAAGACCCAATTGACCAAAATAGGCTTCTCTTAAGAAAAAAAATTGCCAAACCTGTAAGGTTTGTGGTACCGGAAAAAATATATGTAAATTTTGACACATATTTCTCAGAACCTGGTTGTTACCAAAACACGTTTAAAAAAAAAATTCGATACAAACTAACGTTAAACTGACCTCTTACCTTGAGTTCTAACCCAAAATATCCGTATTAAATATCAACATACGTTACGTATTTAATTAATAACAATACCGTCTTATTTGAATGCAGAACTTGGTTGTTTTTTATTTTCGATTACTCAACTCAATTTTGAGTAAATAGATAATTGCTTCATATTTTGCAATAAATTACAAGCGTTGTGTCATCGCACTTCTCTTTCTTTTCTATGCAATCTGACAGTGACCGCGGTTTAGGTGTTGTCAGCGTCTTAATGCAACGCATGTTTTCCCATACAGCCTAAGACCTACAAATCAAAATGACAATCAGTCAGATTTCGCCGTAGTAGATAGAAAAGTCGAAAAGTAAAAACAAAAGAAAGCAAACGTCAAATGCGTTTGTTGAACTCAAGATACGTCTAGATATACCTGATAAATCTGTCAGCCACCTCTCAAGGCAGGATTGGCCTATTTCCACCCGGACAATACAAGATGATGTCATAAAATGCAGATAAGTATGAATCGAATCAGTATCACTAGAAAACATCCGCTGGGTGACGCGTCCGGAAGAATTATGAGCGCACGCGGTGGTTTGTTTCACTAAATCATGGGCTTAGCCATGCGGAGATTTAAGTTGTGTAGTTAAATACTTGTTTAAGTTAAGTGATGAATACAGTCTCTGAATATACTTACATAATGTTGGTTAGTTTGGGAGTAGACGAAATTGTAGGTAGGGAGGTAGTAGAGTACACATCGAGTTGTCTTACATGCCAATTAGCTATTGGCACTTCATTCATATTCTTGGTCATTATTATTTCATCGATGATGACTAGATTACCTAAACTAACTTAACTGGTTCGTAAATATAAAATGACTAACCTTATCTCGGGTTAACTACAAACAGCTAACACAACAAGTACCTACCTATTTTCACACCAAAGTAACAAAACGTCGTCTTACAAAACTTCTGGAAAGAGCGACCCTTTAAAATCAAAAGAAACTGAACCAAAAGAATCGTAAACTAAGATGTTTATTAGACCCAAAGCTGGTCTACCAGTTATCACCCTTCTCCGTTCCACCATCAAAACTACACGATCTACTGAACTAAATCAAGAACAAGAAAAAAACATGCACAAAAAACTGCAATTGCCTCTCAAGGAAAAACCAACCTTAGAGCAGTCATTACAGAGTTGAATGTACCTTAATGTGGAAGCCGGCACAAGGAAGCCGAAGCAAAACTTGTATACAATTCTGTGGCCTTGAACTTAAAAATATTCGGCGAGCTGTTCAAATGTGATCGGTGTGCCTCGAGGCACTCCCGATATGGCTAGGGTGAGGTTCTTAACGAACAACATATTAATATTCCGACAAGAATTACTGAGAAGTTTTAATTCACTGCGGAAAGTGATTGAGACGATGACGAAGGATGAAATGAAAATATTAAAGAGGATGAGAACTGGACTGCTGAAAGAAAGAATTACCGTTGCGTGCTTGTTCAAGAAGTTTTCTGCCAAGCAGAACATAAGATTACAATGACGAGGAACAAAAATCTGGTAACTTTTACTTTTGAATCACCCAAAACAAAATCGATATCCCCAAAAATGAGTTAAAACCAATCAAAAATTTAAAAAAAAATAACTTGATTCTCAATAACGATGCCTTGGCACTTAATTACACTTTCAAGTGCTAACACTGTTCTCTAATTGATGCCTCAGACATATATTTTACGATCTCTGTAACGAGCGAAGCAATTAAATATTTAACGTTAAATCCATTGTTAAAAACATCTAATCCTTGTGAATTAATTGAAATACCTACAGAGAACATTAATGTCAAAGGTTAGGGTGTGATGAAAAATGGGAGAGAAAATGAATTCATATTGGGCAGCTGTGAAAATTTGTTCAATTTTCAAATCAGTTTTGATTGAAAGATGGTGTAATAGGGTTCATGTTAGATTCATTAGCTTCGACCACGTTTAATCTAATAACTATGCGTAGGGTATAATCATAAAAGAAGTTAAACAAAAAAAAAAAACAGAAAAAACAGAAGTAGCGTGTTATGTTACTCGTCGAGTCTATATTTAAAATCTTCAAAGGACATACATCTTTTTTATCTTTTAAAGCAGGTGCAATTTTCCCAACTGTATACAGAAGTGTTTTGAATTAACTCCTCCTTCAGACAGATAGATTAGTCAGAACTCAGACTCACCTTTCATCCTACGGAATCCAAAAGGTCGCGACAAACCGAATCTACATTCAGACAATCTCCGAGATATGTAGATGAGATTCAATGCTGGCGATTTATGAAGAAAGCTGAACGAAATATGGCAGCGCGTCGACCGTTTTCATTGAAACTTTTTTACAACCTCCCCTTTAGATGGCAGATAAAATTGCAAATAGACGGACGGAAAAGGGAATTTTATGTGAAGGTGACTTCACGCTTTTTATTTTCAAGGGGAGCCGGAGCTGTAAAGACGGTTAGTGAAAACAAATTAAGCTTGAACGGTCTGATATGGCGACGCAGGTTTCTTGTTGCGATTGAAAAGGTTAAAGCCGACGATAACGCTTTCAATTCGTAAACGATAGCATCTAAGTTGACAAAGTAAAGAACAATTTTTATTCCGAGTCAGTAAGCTTAAGGTTGACATAATCTTGCACTTGCTTTACTATCTCTAAACACGTGCCTAAGCTACTTATAATCCTTGATGGGTTAAACAGAAGTTACAATTAGTGCCAATGCGTTACTTGAATCCATATTAGGCTTAATCGTTTGGCATTCGACCTGCATGGAATTATAAACAGCTGATATAGTGTCATATGTTTGTGCATGTTTCTGTTCTAGTGTGACTATTCGTAATAGATGTTTGCGTCATTGGTCCATTTTATTTTAAACTAAATGTAACCAGGCAGTCTTTTCTCCATCGTCATCACAAAAAGAAAAAGCGAACTCTTAAACTAAAAATAAACCTTTATCTTTAAATCAAGGGTATCACAAACTGGTTTAAAACAAAAAAAAGTCAAGCCAAGCTAAGAAGTGACTTGTTACAGCCATGTTCGCTAATACACGACCAATATTTGTTCTGGTGCCAACTCTCAGAGGATTGGACGGGGCTCGGGACGCTCTAGTGAGCAAACAATGTTCTTTAGATGCATTCTGTTTCAACGTTCGACTTGTCTCGAGGGGCTGGCGACTAATAGTGTTAGTTCCTAGTGCGTTTATGGTATCTGCAATTTGGATGGAGAAGTTTTCTTAGAGTTTTGGGTGGCATTTTAATGGGCTGAAATGTGGTTGTTCTGTGTTTGTACTCTGTTCTATAAATTACTATACATATCTTGTGTGTTTTATATTCAGTATATGCTCTTCATGGCTACAATCCATAAAACATCTAATGTGTACTTGAAACTTTGTTCAATCCCATAAATCAATGAATTAAACTTGCTTCGAATTACATACCAACTACAATTTCTTTCCATTCCGACCATTAACGTTACAAATTCCCATAATACTTTAACGGACGTTTATAAAAAGAATAATCTAATAAAAGTAAGTAATAATATCGCAGAGGCTATAAAAGTACCATTATTAATACCAAACGGACTAAAAACACATACGGGATTCGGGCACTTGAGAACACTTGGCAATATAGCTGTTGCTACATAATTTTTATAAGCGCATGTAAGCGATAAATTCAAACATTTACTTCGGTCGAAAACTTCACTTTGTTTGTTGTAAATAAAAAGTTCCATATTAAACTACAATGTAGTACAGTTGGGACTTACATCTGCGGTCCAGGGTTGTTTGTTGATTTTCAAGTGTGATTTAAATATGGCTTTGTTATTTTTAAGTTCGATAAGAGTTGCTTCATCAAGTATGAGTGGCCTTTTGTTTTCGAATAGATTTATTTGTTTGGTATATTTTTAGTATATGCTCTTAACTATTGGATTTATATTGCATACACGTGCTTGTTTCTCCCAATGAACGATTATTCTAACTATTCGAATGTTTTTCTATTTTATGACTTTTAATAATCACGTTGGTTTGACTATTTTAAAAATATGCAGGAAATAGGGTTCAACATTCTTGAAATAGTTTCCTTTCCACTCTCAACCCTAGACTTGATTGGGAGCATCTGGCAATGGTTTTACGACATGCAGCTGATGCATCGGGCGTCAGACTGCCAGAGTTTCCCTGGGACGGCACAGCATCGCCTCCCGGGACCTATGCACAACTTCGCCGTAAAAGAATTGTGTGATATGAATTTGATACTTATGCGATTTAGTTTTGTGTGCAGTTCCTTTATTTGATTTTTCAATACAACAGCCACAGAATAACGTCTAGAATATTAAATTGTTTTTGTACTGACTTAATGACAATAACAAAGTTAATTAGATCAATTTGCCACGGTTAATTACAAGGACCCAAAAGAAGCAAATAGAGTTCGTGTTCTAATTCGAAAGTCGACCTTCAGTCACTTGACTACACAACAACTAATTTCATTTAGTCCCAATCTTAACAACTAAACACAACTTTAATCCCTCACATACTTTTTTCGTTTATTCTTTTTCGGCACCGGACTTGTTTGTTCCCAGCCCTTAAGCCACTTGATTCAACTTAGCTTACAAGTTTTTCATCCGTTTTTTGTATCCAGGAATTTTCCTTTATTAAAACTCGTAGCTAAGTTTACTGAACATACGAATTTGGGACGGGGTCAGTGAATTGTGATCCAGAATCCCCGACTGGACCATTACCGCTACTTGCTGTAATTGCTTTGGGAATACCTCGAGATTCGTGTCAGATGTTTAGCGAAACATTTTAGGGACCCTGACCGGACATGTTTAGTGTAACAACGTTTTAGTCACCTGGATCCTTACCCCGGATACCACATTTTGGTAAATGGCGGTGTCTTATTACTTATTTAGTAGAACACAGAACGCCATTTTATTCGACCCCAACATGCCTCTTGCGTTATTTATTCATTGATACACTCATGTATATTTATGTGTACAAAATTGGAAAGACATTTACTTACTGTATCTACATGTGTCTTATTATCAGCTCTAGCAATTGACATGGAAATGTAACGCAGTTAATATATTCAGAAATAAATTTCAGAATGTATTTAAATATTAATGCAAATTGATGTAAACTACAGTCTTGAGGTTGAGCATAAAAGTTGAAGATTACCAATATAATGATAACAGTTGATTAAACTGACACAATCAAGGGAAATAGTTTTCAAAATGTTGTATTACGAATTCCAATCACGTCGTAAGCCAGAAGTTAGCTGAAACGAGATCGGCTCAAAAGCGAAGATCTTATTGACTGTTCGGTTCGTACCCGGCATCTATTGACTCGGTAATGTCTCCCATTTCCGAACCAGCTCTCGGAATAAGAAAAGTTGGTACAGGGGAAAGAAAAGAGGCCTTTTCGGAGCGCACTAAACTTAATAGGTACCTTTGATCTTGTAGCCCAAAGTTAGAATTAACTGGAACAAAGACACTGACCATCGGGTTAGGGCCCCAAAGAAGCGAGTAACTAATTTCAAGTTTAATTAGAAATTTGCTTGAAAGGAATAATTCAATTTTCTGTATTGCTAATTTGTGTGTTCGCTACAGCTTCCAGTTTGGGATTAACAGGATTCCTGGCGAGGGAGTACCTACCTACTTTATTGAAACGCTTTGTACCATTGTTTGAATTGTGCTGATACAATTTTCATTAAAGCGTTCAGGATAATGCGGCCTATTTTAGAACAACTTTCTATATTTAAATCAGTGGTTGTAAATTGGATGGGATTTCTAATATTGCTTTTTATTTGATTTGGGTTGTTATTTTTTTTAATGAATTTATTGATTTTATTTATTAGGGAAAACAAACAGTCATTTAGTAGGAAGAAATACAAAAGATTCGGCTAAATGTGTAACCAACAACATTTTCCACGGGATACACATAAAAAATAATCTTTACAAACCATACTATTAAAACTAAAACCTACAAATTTCTTCCTTATTTTATCATTTTACTTTTAATCAATAAGCTACATACCTAAAATGATTTTAAGCTAAGTACTAGGGCACTTTTGTAATAGAAATCAATATACAGATATGTAGCTATTTAAGGGACAATTTAGTTCAATAATACCTCAGTCAGTATCATTTCATTCTTCCCAACATACCCAATTACCTTCAGAATTTTTACGAGTTTTGGCAAATACACACATTCCCCATTACTTCTACCTTTTACATTTCACCCCCAGCCCAACATGTAAACATTTCCATTGCGAGACATCTCAACATATACATATATGTACACATATGACTATGATTTCTTTATTACGTACCCTTTATCCTTTTGTCCGCCAACGCTCGTTGCCTCTCAAGATATTTCTCTCTCACTGCCTTCTGTATCTTGGAAGATAAGAATGTATTGAATTTTGAAACATAAGGTTTCCCTTTTTATCTCATAGCCGAGATTCTTTTATATTTACAGACCAACAAACGTAAAGTGATTCGTCTGAGCACTCTATTATATAAATTGATATTTGTTCCTTTCAAAGTTGAGTATATGTTTAAAAGATTATTTCGTTACAAAGGTTAATATAATGTTATTGAGTTTGCAGCCTTTTGTTGGAAAGGTGGTGCTATATTCTTTAGTTTCCTGGTCTATAGCTGGGTTCAACTTTCCTTTTGAACAAATCATGTGCTCTTCAGCGAGCATCTTCTTTCAATTTTCTGGGTCTTCGCCTCCATCGATAAATATATCATCGTTTGAAAGTAAATGTAAATAAAATATTCTTCCATCTTTACTTTGATTCTAATTTTCAACAATTTATTTAGTTTATTCCTAGCTATCATTGTCCAGAAATTAAATAGTAATTTTCCACCGACAATAATCGATTAGCATTGACGAATTCGTTCATCCTGCACACAGTGCTAGACGTTTTTGTCTAAGATGTATGTCATTACGAGTTCTGAGTTAATTTTAAAGGGTCAACATTATAAACTAATTTTGTGCTCATCTGTTTGTGATTTGCTATTTTTTGTCATATTCAGCATTTGTATGTTTGGTAAGTCAAGCATCTAATGTTGCAATTATTCTTATTGCACTATCAATTTGGTTGATATTCATACAATCACGATTTGCTTAAGCGTTACTGGTGTTCAATAAAGCAGTTATGTTTGTAAAGGTCATATTCTTTATATGGCATCTGACGCCTTCAGTTTTTAATGGACCCCAGGTTACCGCTAAGATTCTAATGAGCTCTGCTAATGTCTCACTTAAACGCAACGCCACGCAGCCATCTAACCATGAACTAGAAACGCATCAGTGACATAAGATTACAAAAATTACATGTAATTAAATTACGTGTGTTTAACAACCACGTAAGCCATGTTTCCCATGTGTATGGGAGATGCTAGCCCCGTTACTGTGGTGTGCTGTGGAATTATGACTACGTGGAAAATTACTGTATAACACAGCCAGTCTTTTTGTTCTCACAATGTTTATGATACGTGCTTTTTACTGTACCGTATCTTTACTTATTATGATTGGTAGTTCTTTTTTCTTATGATTTGTCGTTTTCTTTGATGAAATTGTCTTGTTATACTTACTTACTTCTAGTACTACTTTACTTATTACTTCTACTTTATTACTGAGAGATTTAAATGGCTGTTCTGTGTAATCATTTTCCATCTACCTTAACTTAGACATTACGATTTTTTATTAACTTAATTACCAAGGACGAAGTGGAGTTTGACTGACCGAATAGCCTCAATGAAAGTTTTCACATTTGGTCAAAATCCCATACTGTTGACAGAAATTTCACTTAAACACATTTCGCCATAATCGAAATTTCCAATCTACAATTTCTCCGCCAGATTACTTCAAAACAGCCTACATTCTACTAATCGTTTTAGATAAGCAGTTTTATGGCCATTTCTTTAAAGGTTCACGGCAAGCCTGCGTTCTGTCCATTGTAATCATTGTGACAGCTTGTCACGAAGCAGCCTACATATATGTAATTATAAACGCATTACCGTGCTTTACAGTTATAGTACAACATCATGTTATGGTCTAATATCAAGGCGGAAATTTGAGTATTGTTTGTGATTTTAATAGCAGGCTTATTTTCGTGGACATTATCATTATCAAAGTATGGAATCTGCTGGACATAGGCATAGAATTGTGTCTTGAATTGTATGGTCTTGAATTCATTACCAAAGATTCTTGCTCAGAGAAAGGTTTTTTATTCAATATCATATCTGATGGATGAAGAAGCTAGTATTATAAATAAAGTGAGGTTATAAATTGAACTCTCATTAGGATCCAACTTGATATAAGAATGTGTGGGTAGTCTCTGTAGGTTTCACCTCATATTTTTTAAACGTGACCTCTGTTATTTGCTTTAGGTTTATTAATAAAACTGTATTTACTCGCAAATTTGATTGCAATACATATGACCTATTACGTAACCAACCAGCTGACTAGAAAATTATTGATGGTCTCATGTTTTTATAGTTTTCCTTATAAACTAAAGGATTTTAATTATAATTATTGCTTTATTATTGTAAGTTACAAATGTATGTATTATTGAGTGACAGATGCGTTGTTGCCGCTCCTCGTTGCTGATATTACTTATACTTATTTTTTTTTAGTAATAACAGAGCTTGGTTGTATTATGAAGTTAGGCAATATTACAAATTTCGGGGATAGTTTTCGCAGGAAGTGAACGGATCGCCACTGCGCCATTTATGAAAATTACACAGTTATAATTATCTATTAAATGAAGGTCATACCTACCTACTCGCTTCAAGAGAAAATACTACGATTTACATGACGCGTAGAAAATAACACGTGCGAGCGACATCAACACATGCAGCGAACTATTAGACAAAACGCGAAATTACCGCCATTACTCGCTATGACCGGTATATTCGCTTTCTAAATGTACACTTTGAGAAAATTACAGCGTTTTAGAACTGGCTGTTTAGTGATTTTCCATTTTAATGAATAACACGTGTTTATTTTTTAAACGACAATTTCATTACGAACAATAGTTTCTCCTCTAATGATTAAATTACTATTACCACCCCTAGCGAAAATTGCTCCAACGGTCCCTGATAAAATTTATCTGTTGACACCTTTTCAATAGAAACACTAACGTAACAAATACTTCTGCATATTAATCAGCATGCACATACACGCGCTAATTATAACGATTATATGACAATTTTATCTAACGCGTAACTCATTATTACAACATTAGTCATACTAGATAATGACTTCTGGAAATATCCCTGTTTAATAAGCAATTCAATGCAAATCGATTGAATTCGGTACACTAGGTTACTGAGACGGTTGGCTAATATCGACAGTTTAAATACTGGTTGAAGAGGGAATAAGACCTAGGAATTATGCGATCAAAATGAGAGACGGTGAGAGGTCAATCCTATCGTGTAACCTCCCGCCATATTTGTGACGTTTTAGCTGTCAATTTAACGTCAAATGATGCACGTTCGCAAATAATAGTACATAATGCTATTGTTTTAAAGGCGCGTTCAAGGTTCTATAAATGTTTTGATTGCATTGCACCTACTGATGGTTATTATGATAGACCTTTCGATGGGGTAACCAGAGCTATGAATCGTATTCGGCGTTAACGTAATTATTTTTTTTTAAACTGCCGCATTATGGTACCTATTCTTTTGGTCCAAAAGTGCACACTCAATAGTATACTTCTATATAAATATCTATAATTGCAATCACCGAAGCAGGCCCGTCTTAATAAATCTGAGTGTTGGCACGAGGCGAGCTCCGCACGACTCCAGATCACCATTCGGGGCTATTCTTCGCCAAGATAGCGAATTATTGGTTCCTGATAGCATAAGTCTGGTTTATAGGATTTATACTAATGGCGTCTGCGTTTAGTTTGTGGTGCTTTCTATGGTAGTTTAGTGCTTGGGAAGGCTGTGGTACCTTCTTATTTAAGTAAGTAGATTTTTGTATCGGTGAAGATAAATTAAGCTATCATGTTCATGACTGAGGGAAAGATTCATTTATTATTTAATTAGCAATAGTTTTAGCAAGTTTGTATTTAAGTAAGGTGGCTCATTAAAAAAAAATATTATATCACATTAGAAATAACACGGTTTTGGCACTATTCCCCCATTTAACAGTAGGGTTCATCAAACGCACATTATTTTGCACTAACTAATGACGGAACTAAAAATAAACCGAATCAGCTGTTCGTCACATGCAACCCGCATGCGCCAGGCAACTGAAAGACGTATGTTATCGCGATGTTCTTAAATGACGAGTTGCTTGATATTATGCACATGTGCATTTGTGCATCTCAGTGTCTGTGTTGTGCCTTTAAGCGGTTAACGGAGCTTGTGGTCGGTACATAAAATGTTGGTAAGATTAACATTTAAATATGAATTAAGTAAATGTGAGGAGTCGTTAGTTTTGAGTAGGTGGTTAAACCGAATTTTAAGTAATATTATGCTTTTTAAACTGCAGTTTTGTTTCTAAACGTTTTTTTACGTTGTCTATTTTAGCCGTCCCAGCACGTGTTCTAATCATAATATTATGCTAGATATTGTTTATTTTTAGTTACATGTAAAAATTTTGTACAAACATAAAGAATGTCTTTCTTTCTATCATGGGATTAACCCTTTGTAGAAAATTGGCAGCATGGCCGTCCCCATACCCGTGTTCAGTATACTAATACAGTAGAAAATCCATAACAAGCGTAGCTGCGCAGTTACATCACAACACGCGCCGCACGCGCCGCTCTTTACACCAAATATTCGTTATCAATCAACTTCCCTAATCATCAACAATGTTTTACACGTGGTTCATTTACATCCTGCTGGTGATAAATTAAGGGTTTGATGATCATGACATGGGATAGTGTCCATCTAAGTTTCTAGCTTAACTTCTGCTCGGTACCCTACCAGTCATACTGCCTTGACTTTTACCTTTTGTCCTTCCAAGGTAACGAGTGGAAGTATAAGTATATTAGTGTTTATGTCTGCGGTCACTGACACCCATCATCAGCCATGGTAAATTGCACGTTGTCTTTTATTTTTTTGAAGATTTTTTTATAATATTATGGCAAAATTTATAAGACACCAAATTACTCTTCCTGATTACCCTAAAACGCGGGTTTAGTCCACTAATACGGCTCAAAATCCATAATAATCGTAGCTACGCAGTTACATCATTACACGCGCGGCGTTTGCGCAGGGCTTATTAATAAACAGCCACGTGTATGATATTGTGCGCTTCGTGCGGTGCAGTAGATGTGGGTAGCGTTAGCGGGTTTACGAGGAGTAAGGGATTAGGAGCAATTTAGGGTTATATTAGGGGTGATTTAAAAAATTTCGTTAAAGTAATGTTAAGTGTAGAATTTTATAATTAATGGAATTTTCTTTTATCTTGGTTTTTTTTAACATTAAAATCAGTGATAAATGACATAATGTAAAATCGATGCTAATACGTTAGCTGTTTTTCGGACAAACTATTTCCATGAAGTATTATAGAAAGTATTACTATCACCAAAAAAAAACACTTTCACCACTAACTAAGCCTTAATTGTATTTTAACTATCCCATTAAGATTTTATAGATGCATATAAAATAGTTAACTGGCGGTTAGCATTCGTCTAACTAAATCTAGGGTTATTGCGAAAATTTTCTCTTGTGACCAGCCCCATAGTTTTAGACTGGTTTCATAAATGTTGTGATAGGCTTGGAGTTTAAGTTATGATTACTGTTTGAACTCTGCTTCATAATATAGTTGGATTATTAGAGAGAACTTAGTTGGCTTTAATTTGGGTTTAAGCAGTGGTTTAATATTAAAAGGCAAAAATTTAAACACAGATACATGTCATTCACGACCTTTCAGATTGTGACATGTGGATACCGAGGCCCCTAGCAACACAGGCAACGGAAGGAACACGGGTGGGTTTTAGTCAGTAAGAGTCTGACACACCCTCCCGCTCCGCCCAGAGCGGGAGAAGTTATTTGATAATTTCCCACCCCAAATAAAAACATGTCATTTGTTTTATCGTTATTTCTAATTCAAATTGGCAACATAGAAACATTTTTTTTTACTTTTTTCTAATCTCTCACCGATCAAACCGCTACCTCCGATGAATATAGTCGCACCTGAACAATGCACTCGCTACCATATCTCGTCGGTCCATGATAGCGGGCTAGACTCAGTAACGTTATGTAAAGTAAACATGCTAATATTTCGATTAAATATTATAATATTAACACCATGTTTGAGCAAACAGAGAAAATTATGGAGCATGCACTTAAATGAATTGTATTTTCTGGAAATAAATCGTTGTTTGTGAGATGTATAAGTACTAAATTATTAATATTTTCGGTTTGAATACAAGTTAATAACAACCGGATAAGTAACAATACCTACCTTTTTTTGCCATTTAGTCCATTCAGATTTTTATCTGCCCTATTTAAAAATGTCAATAACTGTAAATAGTATCAATGTGTAACTATTAATTTATCTATTAACACTTTGACCCTGTTATTAACTTTCAAATGATACAAACAGACATAGATTGCATAATTCGAATTTATGAAATCGAATTTGAAACCGGACTCCTAATAATCAGTTTCATGTGTCAAAATGAAATCATTTTCAGCTACTGAAATTACATCACTTCATCAAAATTCTTACAAAACGATTGATTTTAACAAATAATATGTTTTATAAAAGGTGGGTTTTACAACATGAAAAATCCATATTGGCAAACACTTTAGCATATAAATAACCTAATTCTATACGATAAGCCATTGTATAAGATAGATTTATATATAAACACATACAATATAACCTCTTCGCAGTTAACTCTTTAAACAACCAATTTATATGTGACCTTACGAACGTAGTTGACTAGAAAATAAATTAAATAACATTACTAGTAGCAGGGATCGTAAACACTTGGAACTAACGATGCTAGTTTTAGTAATACTATGTGGTGTGCCAAAGTCTCTTCCCTGTTATCGTATAACATTCATCGGCCGTTTTCATCGGGTCTTCTCAGATTTAAATTAGTTGAGTAAATAAGGCTGATGACACGTCGCGATTTCAGTTTCTCTTAAGTCGGGAATTCAGGGCTCGTCAACAATTTAGTTCGAGCCAAAGTGCTCTTCCATCCATGAGATGTCATGTTTGACGGGTTGCAATAGTCACTACGAACATTTATGGCAGTTTCATTAGTATTCTACTTCCGTACTTCTGTAGATGTAATCTCATTTTTATAAATGAAACCTACGGGATGAAATGGACAGTCTATTTTTGTCAAACCTCGATCCATTTCCCGATTGACTGTTACATTTTGCACGGGATGATGATTGATAGATTGACGCAGCTGTGTTTAGGCGTGTTGATCATTAGCTATTGGACAGTAATGATGAAATGGCGTCCTGCCTTCTGGTTGTGATGATATCTTTAGACTTTAGTTTACTTTCGTCATCTGCTTTCACCAGCTCAGCTGTTTAGATTGGTTATTTCAACCAGGGAATCATCAACTATACAAGGTACCGTTTTGCATTCTCGTTAAATTCAAGGAGGTAACTATGACAATGATTCTCGATACGAATCAATAATAAAATGAGTTGGTCTTTTTTTTTCGGAAATCGTCATGTGTAGGACATGCATGTTAAAACGCGGCATGTATGATACCGCACTGTAACTGCCCTTTTACACACACACTACCGCATACGCAACGGGGTGATTCTGTTCTGTGAAAGTGGTGTATTCTAAAATACTGTCAAACTTAAATAACTAAAAAAACAAGAATGTATTAATTATTGAGTATTGGTATCATTTGTATCTGTAATTTTTATGGTGTAGATAATAAAGAGTATTATATTCTATTCTATAGTAATTTTATTTGATTATACATGCCTTTCATAGCAGCCTCCTGAAATTTGACGAGGATGCAAAACGACACCTTGTATATCGATGGGTGCCGTTACATCAACTATGTATATATCCATGGGATTTACCATAGAAGGATGATCAAAAATGTGCTTGTCTGCTAAAAAGAACACTGAATTCACCAATGCTTTTGCCAAACGCGGTGATCATGTCTCAAT
Source organism: Atethmia centrago (assembly GCA_905333075.3). Classification (NCBI taxonomy): domain Eukaryota; kingdom Metazoa; phylum Arthropoda; class Insecta; order Lepidoptera; family Noctuidae; genus Atethmia; species Atethmia centrago. The sequence continues at coordinate 3,059,195 of HG995379.1, forward strand.
CCTCTATCACTATTGTTGTGATAGATCAGCATTGCTGCTAATAAAAGAATGACACAACAAATATCAGGTCGAAATATAATTTCCATCAGTTAGAGCCTTCCATCACAAGATCGGAAATAAAATTTAGAGCCATTTCTTTTTATAGTACACTTTCGCCATTAACTGCGTATCCGGCACGTTTAAGATCGACGCATTACGTACTGACGGACGTAAACAATGTTACTATTAGTGATTTGTATCGCTGCACGCGATAACTCTTATGGGAATAGATATAACTGGGCTGGTACTGTACAAGCACACGTGTTGGACTTTTTATGTATTTACTCGTCAAACGTACCCACTACTAGCACGTACGGGGAAAAGAATGTAGAATATTGTATGGGGTGAATGTTGGTATGTTGGAAGTACATACAAAAAACTGTGCGGAAAAGTATTGTAGTTTGTTTTTATCCAAGTTAATGTTTTGTTCTAAACGGTTTTAGCTCTCAAGATGAGGCCTTTACTTAAGTAAGAGTGATTTATTTTCACATTTCCCAGAATTACGTTTCAATTAATTAAAATTTGAATACGACTTTTAATTATGACTTCACATTTTTTTTATACCTTTCATACCCTCACATTTGCACACACTATTACGTTTTTATAATAGCTTTCAAATGTAAAAAGTTTAATTTTACCGCATAAAACCTGCGCGTGGTAGCCGTTTTACCACTTTTTACCGCTTTTTTACCGCCGCCATTATGTCATGTGTCAACTGCACCATCATAAAAGTATTCGTGTTGCCAAGGAATAAATTCAACTACACACTTATGGCGCATGTATGAGCGCGTTGGAACTTTTGTATCGATTTTGAGTTGGAAAAAAAAGGAGAAAGTATTAAATAATGACTCAATAATTATGTGTGGAAGGCTGACTATTCGCGTTGTTGTGTAACATTTGTCTTCAAAAAAGAAAAAAGTATAACAATTTATGGCTAGCAATTTTAGCGAAATACAAATTCATTATAGCGATTGAGTTTTTGTATCGTTTGCTCCTTCGATTATAATACTTTACTCATATTTTAGGAGGTAATGCCAGCAACATCACCAAATTAAAACAATCTACTCCAAACCACCCTTGAAACTTACCATGAAACAAAGTCCTATATTTTTCTTTAGTCACAAACCATTACAAAAATTAAAAAACAGCAAATTCGCCGTTCCCGTCGCTCCTTGTACTGCACCTACATATTGAAATTATTGCTGACATTACCACCACAATATATGCATTCGCGACACGCAGGTAGAAAGTTTGTGAACTTTTATGAATCGTAAATTCATGTTTTAATTGAGTAATAACGCTGTATATTTAGTAAATTCTTACTAAGTATAGTTCGTTACGATAATAAGGCATGTTTAACTGATTTAGGTGGAGATATGTGGGTAATTTCATGTGTAGGTGTGTTGTGTTCATTCTTTGGCTTGATTGTTGAATGATTTTAATGTTTAGTATCGCTGTAAAATTTATTTGGTGCAAATTTTCCTTTGTTGGTTCAACATTTTCATTCGGCTGCATTGTATGTCGATTTATGACGCAAAAAAGTTTAATGGACTAAAATATATTAAATTGCCTATTTCTTTTCTTTTTGTATTACGATGTCCAGTTATATATCACTTAAGTACCCTTATTTACAAGCATTACAGTCCCCAACAAAACAATTTCAATTTATTCCCACGAAATATGGGGACTTTCGAAATTAAGAAACTTAAAAAGTCTTCAGAAAGTTGTTAAATCTCGAGACGTTGGGACAAGGTGCTCCTCTTCAAGGTCTCACTTGTAATATCAAGGTGGGCTCGAAGATAAAGTTTCGGTTGAGCCAGTATTATAGGATCAGATAGTTAAAATGGCCGGGGTTCGGATCTTTCCAGAATTAGTAATTGAAATTGAAGGAGTTTTCAACTTATAAGGCACAAATTTCAACATCGCTATTTTATTTCCTTGTCCTAATGAAGATTTATCTGCGGATTAAGATAGAACATGACTAAGTAACATCAACAAGAACTACTCTAACTCGTACAGACTTATGTCTGTAACGTGAGTACCTAACGTGACCCCATAAACCATTGCGAACAGATCTTATATTTACTAGCGATGTACCAATATAGATATTATTACACACACAAGTTCAATTTGCACATAAACGTAAAATCCTTCACACAAATGATCATAGTAGCAACGGATACTAGCAAATTACCTACAATGCATCATTTAGAGGTTACAATAATTCGCGCGCAAACTAAAATTGAGCAGATTGCTTTCAATCAAAGTCAAATTCAAACAGAGTGCAAAGGATCCTAGATAAATAGGATTATCCTTGAGTTATTATTGGCGGTTCCTATCAAGACATTAGCTCTAGTGATTAAATCAAGTAGTTGATATAGATCGACGGGTAACTACGTGATTACTGCATTGATGTAAAGCATAAACGTCGAGTGACGGCGTGCAATGCAACGTGACCTTCAGCACGTGGATCGTTAGTTGAATTTAAAACAAAATGTCGACTTTGTAATGGAAAAGATATTTAGAGCGTGTCAGGTTCTTATTTTTTATATGTTAGTCGTACGGAAGGATAAGATTACTCAACTTTACCTGCAGATGAAATACAAAAGTGTCAGTAAGAATAAATGACCGTGCAAAAAAATTCCATGACTTCGCTTCTCGATAAACCACAAATCAGCACTTAAACCCATGGCTCACATGGAATTATACTTTCCAGCCAAAGAAAGAATCTATGACCGCATATGGTGACCATTATTGCAACATAAATCATGAAGATCTGACAACATTTGGTCATATACATATTTACAGGCGAGCTTCGGTTCGTTTCATGTTACAAATCTACTAAACAGATCTATGTACCAAAAAACTAACTTACATAAGCAAAAATATTACGTCCACTTTTTTGGACATCTTAAAGAGAGCAATTGAGATCTCTCATGAGGATATTTCTTCATAGCGTTTCGTATTTGGTCATAAATGTCATCGCTGCTTTTTGATCTAGGATCTTGTTTTTTGGGAACTTAACGGTGCTTTTTGGCTACTAGTCTTTATGGTTTTTATCTGGATTCTAGGCTAGTTATTACGCATAACCTAGACTTTTTTACGACTAGAAATATAAAAATATCAACTAGTTTTTGCTATGTACAATTTTGCAACACCAAAAACTCTGTCTTTAAAATAACTTAAATCAACCCAATCTTTTCATAGTCCTCATTCATAACATTGTAAGGTCTTTAACTGAGTCCTTAAGGGATAAGGGGCATAAGAACATAGCAAGAGTATTTATTCGTAGATAACTGCAAAGTTGCAAGACCAAAGCAAATGTTTGTTTTAACAATATTTTCTAGCCACTTGGTGTCGACATCAAAATAAACAAGATTCTCTTTTATTGTATTACGTTTTATTATTGTTTTCTGAGCTTATCTGAGTGTTTGAGAAAATGTACAGGGTATTAGTTGCTTGTTACTCATCGTATATAAGTTATAAGTTGATTTTCCTTTATTAAAGAATACATGGAATCACTTTAATTAGTAATCTTGGTTGTACGGTTTTGTGTCATCCAAACCACATTGGACTTCAAAATTATTATCACAACGAGTTCAAGTACTTCCAACGTGACTTATGCCAGCTACAATTTTCAATTTTCCTTCTGGACAAATCTAATTACATCAACACTAAACACACACGCACACGTCGGATTCGAACTCCCAACAATTTCCGTTTCCCCAGCCACAGAACCACAGCTTCAAAAACATAAATCCAGATAAAGTTTATGAGACTCATAATAAAGTTAAGTGCTGGTTTTCTTTGATAACGTTAAGTAATAGGATTTCTTTGGGCCTCCCAATTTGTATTAGCTCTGCTTTATCTCAGTCTACATGAGGATTCATAATAATAGGATGGTTTGTTTCTTTGCTCTCTGCATCGAAATGTGGGTCAGATATTTTGCATCCTACGCAAGTTTCGCCACGCGGGCTACGCGTCATAGGATTACTTTTATCGCTACATTATTTTGATGGACCTCTTGGGATGGATCGATACTATTTTGTTTCGAAGCATGAGAGTTGAGTCAAAGTGTATAATGGAACGTTCTCCAATACTTATATATGCTCTATATATAAGTATTGGAGAAAACGATGATCGTTGTTAACACGCATATCAATAGCAAATTCATGAATTATACAAAACATGAATCTCATTTAATTTAAAAATTCTAGAACAGTCCTTTAATCATTTCTATTTTAATTTACTATGTCACTTCTATATACTTAGGCATGCCTCAATTATTATTCATAAAAGAAGCAAATTGTAGGTCGCGATTCCACCTGTCTCCATATTTTTGCAACTGCCGCCGTCCCCATATGTTGCATACGGAAACGAACAGTTGTCAATGCGAAATGTTTTTTGGTTGAACACGAACAAATATCTGTTTAATGAGGACTGAATTTGCGGCATTATTTTCTGGGGCTATTATGATTTTGGAAATAGTTTCTGTTCATTTAGATACGGTTAGTCTGGAGATGGGTGTAAAGATGGTTCTGGAAAGTTTGATTTCGTTGAACTTTAATGGATATTTTAGTACATGAAAAAGGGTGAGCTGTAATGGCTTCCAAATGATATTTTCTTCAATTTCAAATTTGAAGATGAATGTTTCCATGTAGATGAAAAATATACACAGAGATCCAAGTATGTGACAAGATGAAAGCCACTAGTGACTGTCCGCTTATCGAACATATCACATAAGCCGTTTTTATTTCGTCCCTACAAGGAATACATAAATACATAGACAACGATCGCGCATAAAACCCTAATTCAACCAAGATCTGAATCGGGACCCACACCATAAAAAGTCGTCAATAAAACCTGAATATCTATTCATTTCGAAATCACTATAAAATGAAAAAGAATCAATAGTTTAAAGACAAAACTACACATAATATTAATCCTTACTCAATTGAAAATAAAGATCAAAATAGTTTGAACAAGTAAGATGTGGGCAAAGCGTAGTGCGGTAGCTTAAAAATAATCGTGAAAGAACGAAAAATGTTTTTAAAACGAAAACATAGTGGAGTAGATAAGAACGCGTTTTATTGTCCCAAAACATGGGGGCGACAAAAAAACTTACGACACAGGCTGTTTGTGTTCGGTAAAAAGGTTTCATTTGATAATAGTTGTCCATTTTGTGTAGGTGTAACTACTTTAATAATAATTTCGTCTAATTTAACATAATTACTTAAGTAAACGTGTCAGTACTAAAGTTTTAATTAAGTTAAATCCCTAACTGTAATTCTTTTAAAATTAAGTATTGAACTTTGAAAAAAGACGAAAAAATAATGCAAGAACTTTCAAACTCTGCACGGACAATATTTTATGTTAATCTGCCTACAAAAAATAATGCTCTAGACATTATCTACTAGGCAAAGTTTCTTGCAAGTCCAAGAAAAAACCGATACATTATACTTAGCTTTCAGATATAAATCAAGATTTGACGGCTCGCAAATTATATCCCAGAGTTTTTTTTATAGAAAATTGAACCTGTGTTTCAATGTAAATCGTATCATAATAGATACAGCACATTAATATTATCTATGTAATAGTCAGACATGTAAAACAAGTGATTCGTATCATATTTGATACAGAACGATACATCAAAACGTCCTTTGTATCTGATGGGATAGGGCTGCTTCGAATGCGTCTACTTACTTTTGAAGACAAATTTTTGTATATAGATCTGTCCAGATATGAGTTATGAATAAATGGGCTTTCTTTCCTGTGTTTATTGTATCTTACATTTACATTTACTTTTTACATTCGGCACTCCTTTTCGATTTAGATCATACTCTTTCCCACTTCTGTCTCTATGTAGCTATGTAATTACTTTACGTATCTTTAGGCCTAACATATCGTCAAATATTACTTCAATACCACGTTGTCCTTTATTATTATTTCCCTCGGTTCCATTTCCTGCGGCCACCCCTACACAATTCGAATTTGGTAGCTATCTCAACCGAACGTCCCTTCAATCAGACAACCCTAAATCCACTACCTGTCCTCATCAATTATATATTTTTTATCAGCTGAGTTACTTCTAACATTGTCTAACATCTGCGTCACGGCGTGATCGATGTGATTTAAATACCATTGGTGTTGCCAGGTAAAGACCGTTGATTTGGATGGATTCTGGGGGTTGAAATAATTGATGATAATTGTCGTTAAAAGTTACTTTTTACCTAATTAAATGGCAGATCGGACAATAAGTTCGAGCCTAGAGGCTAAACGACGAATCAGCTTGGAATGGACAAAGAATATTTAACATGTTCTAAAAACAAACAACATAATTTAAATACAATATGTGGCACCATTACTCCTAAACCTCCCAAAGTTTTATCTGATAGACCGTCAGTGAAGCTTAGACAGCTTTATTCCGTTGCATTCACTTTTATAATCGACTGGGGACGAATTATTTTATCTCCTTCTTTTTTGGTTTAGAATGGTTGAGATAAGTAACTTTCTGTTTTAAGGGTTCTGGGTGACATTGCGAAAGAGTTACTGCCCTCATAAAATCCATAATTATCGTCTTTCGGCATGTTAAGATACAATGTTATGAGCTTTATGTAACGAACGTTCTGTCAATAAGCTTTCAGGAATCGACTCTAAAAGAAAGAAAAAAGAAGAGAGGTAATTTTTCAGCAAGAGATTTAAGGATTACTATAATCTGCTGGTATCAATAAAACTAAGGAACCAATTCAATTTAAGCATAGCCTAATAAAATGCAGTATAAAGCTGACCTTTCCAATAAATCATGAGCTTTCAAATCATAAACAAAACAAAAGTAATCACATAATTTACGAGGGTATTTTCTCGCCAAAAATCCAGCCAGACCACTTCTTAAAACTGCACATCAACAAATCCAGAAAACAAGCAGAATGCACATTAAAAGTACATTTATCGTCAAAACAAAAACTAAGATCGGAAACATTCGTCCGCGAACAAAAAGAAAAAACACCGTCCGGGCAATCTCGATCAAATTGTATAAGAGGATTAAAAGATTTATCGTACAAGACTGAAGGAAATTTTCGGGGAGGCACTCGCTTTTATATCGTTACATTTCTTCTCGTCTGGTTAGCGGTACGTGAGCTAGCATAACTTAACTGGGTGCTTAAAACATTCGTTTATTTGACATATTTCATGTAAATGTATATTTGGTAATGCGGTTTCGGTCGCTGGGATGTTTCTTTTGTTACTGGGGCGAATAAAAATGTAAGTGGTGCGGCTAAAGTTATAACCGTTAGGTCTGTAATCCCTAAAGAGTTAGGCAGAGATTTATCTTTAGTCAACCAGAATTTATTGTTGACGATGTTCGTTTATACGTGATAAAAGATGGAGAGAGAATCCAATTATTTCTTGTCTTGATGGAATTTAAAACCTTTAATTATGATACTTAAGATGATTTAGTTCTTTCAGTTGTAACTTTGTACAAAAAAGCACATTTGTCTATTGTTTGTTTAGTGGCAATTTGAAAGCCTTAAGTTAATGAAAAAGAAAAGGTTTTCCGCCATCACTATAAGTTACATTTTCCACAAGACAATAGACAGATGATACTTTACATATTTCTATCATTTACAATTCAGATTATATATACTCGTATATCATTCATATTTTTTATCGGTTTATCTGTTCTGACAGTTTTAGTTTCTGGTATTTCCGGATCTTATGTAAAGGTAAATGATTGGGCCTGAGGGTTGACCCCGCTGCGGTTTGGGTCTGAATCACAGGGCAAAAAACTATGAATCACTTGACATCCTTAACAATTTAATTTTCAATGTGCTATTCCATTTTAAAATCAAGTTTCCTTGTCCAAAGATTCAGGGGATACATGCTGCAATATTTCCTACATACAGACTTTTTATTGCCAAAATGTGCGGGTATCTAACAATATATTTTCTATTTTCAGGTAAATAGCAACATTGGCGTGAGCATTACGGTAAGACGGGGCAATACATAAGAAGGGTAATGCAGTATTTTATATCGACTCCTTAACGGCCACTCAACCTTTACCTGAAGAAGCTATTGCGTTTCTTAACAAAACTATAACAATAAATTTAGCTGAACTTCGTTCCGGTACAACGTGGAACGTTTAACAGCTCACAGTTTACATTTACTCTGATATATACTTCATTAGCTTGATTTACAATAACGTTTAGATCCGTTTTTAGTTTATAGTGTTGTTGGTAATACTAATTAGTTTTGCGAATGTTAGTTGCTGTTTACATGTGAAGATTGCACATTTCACTAGAGATTTTAATTAATGGTCTTAGACATGAACGTTTGCTGTTTTATTTTATTTTAGACTAAGTAATAACATTAATATTTTTTATGAAATTCATTTTCTCTAATGTGCACAAATTACACTTGTGCTAAGATAAACGTCTCTTGCCACGATATATTAAGTCTATTGCTTATAAAGTATTGACTCGCGTAGCCGTAGCGTGTTCTTTGCTAAAGTTTGATTCCTATACGGAGCAAAATGTGTTTCAAAAGCCTGTACCTACATGTGTTTATATATGCTGAACCTGGATGTATGTGGACGTGATTTGTTTGTACAACATCATGTTTGTGGACATGCTTTGCATATAAACCGTCACCAACGATACTGAATAAATCTATATGAGTGATACTTTTATCATATCAATAACTTTCATTTCTTAGACTGTTTTGTTCTGCTTCTGTTTCTCTTTCGTCTCGCAAAAATAAAATTCAACAAGATACTTTTCAGAAACACTTTCCCAAACCTGCCTCTTCACCGGCTCATTCTTTAAACACCCTTTTTTCTAGCAGACGTCGGGAGCAAAGTAATTAAAAACTTCCCTCCTTAGTTAGAAAGCACTTCAATGCTACCAGATTAATACGAGTATCGCGTGTCCTAGCTGCTTTTATTTCAACTATTTCATATTATTTATGGCTCATAGTTGAATTTTGTATCAAAAATGCATGCCCATGTTCTATATATAACCTCGCGTGATATGTTTCTCTGTTTATTTTTGTCAGTGACAATCCAATTATGTTTATTGATTTGATTCTCCATGGTTTTCGGTTTCCTGTTTCGTGTTCTGTTTATCCTTACTTAGGTGTTGAAAAGTTATTAATAGAGTCAGTAATATATAAACTATAAATTTTTGGAATAACATTTGATGTCACAATAACAGCGTTACTCAATGCGATCAAGAGTAACTTAAGTAAATTGTTACCTCACATTAAATTTCCTCATAATACAGTAGCCACTTCTTCCACATCAAAAAACCTACCTACAACAATTATATTCGCCATCAGCACATTTCCCAGTACTCAATTCAAAGGCCAAGAGTTCACGCTCACCTAACGAGTACTAATCCAGTCTAACATTAAATATTATGGTTTCCTGCTCCTATCTTTTCAAGTGACATGTTAATTTGTCTGCAAGTAGCCACTTCCTCATTAACTGTTAGTTGCACGTTCGGGTTTAGCTGATCAGCTGTATTAGTCCGTTTGTCTCTATTACGAGTATATGTTATGTTTAATACATAGTAGTGCGACCCGGTTTTGTTTGCCTTAGTAATCTGAATTCGTCTGAAGCGTTCATCGTCTGAAGTGTTCAAATCATGGAGAGAATTACAAAGCTATATAAAAAAAAACCGGCCAAGCGCGTGTCGGACCACGCAAAATTCCGTAGTTGGGAAGTTGGGATGAATTTATCTTAAAAACAAACTTAACATTGTACCTAGTTGAAAAACATGTACATCGATTTAGGCCACGGTCAATCCTCCAACTGCAAATTTAAGTTGGTCGACTATTACTCGTTAACTTGTAAAGCCTACATGATAGTTTTCCTATTAATTTAATTATATGTACTACTTCCATGAATTTGTTCACATAAACAACCATTTAGCTGCAGCACACTTGATTCTAACAAAAAATAGAACTTTCATGCTTAATATTACGCAAACCCAGCAGTGGGTCCCAGCAGTGGGAACATTACAGGGTGATTATGTATTACGCAAACGGATTCTTGAATCGATAAGTAGTGTTCACAGACCCGCAATATTTTTGAACAGCTATCCAACGATTGGGTAGCCGTTCAAAAATATTACCATGGGATAGACGAGAAAAAAAAATATCATCCCCACATTACGTGCAAGGGATTTTATTTTAGCACTTTGTCGGCGTGATTAATATGTATACATATGCCAAATTACAGCTTTCTAGTACTAAGTGTCTCTGAGCTACAGCGGGGACAGACAGACAGACATGGCGAAACTATAAGGGTTCCTTGTTTACTACGGAACCCAATAAAAATGAAGAATAGCAAACAAAAAAATACAGCACGGGGACTTATTATTGACTTCATAAGCATAATCTCCCTAAAAAGCCCTTTTGATACCAAATGAATGATTTCAGTATCACTTACAGAAAGCAAAGTTACTAAAACACCAAACCAACGAACAAAATAATGAGCTATCTGACACCGAACAATCAATACACATCCTTCGCATCCTCTCCACAACTTTCCCATTGAAATGAATACAAACATAATCAAAATCGCTCCAACAATTTTGCAGATCACATTACTCATACACACAGACTTCCTTTTGTGCTAGATACGTTTTGATGATCCGTATCACCGTTGGCCGTTTGATGTATAAATTGCGGGACTAATTAGTGGACGTGGGCAACTAGAGCCATGGAGTTGATTTAATTTCAACCGGTTCAATTTCTGTTTGAATCATGGTCTTAATAAGCTCTGTTTAGCCAGCCAGGGATTATGGTGAATTCGTAATAATGATGTTGTTTGGGGCACTAGGATATTTTTTTTTTTCAACTAAAGCTCGTCAAATTCACGAATTTGGACAGTCATGATAACAAACGTTGTCAGCAAAGCAATTGAACTAAAAACAACTTTAGAAACTTGCAAAATGAAATAAGACATCTTTTGTTTATTATGATGGAACCCCATGGAATTTCCATCGAGGCTAACAAATTGAAACAAACTGAAAGTCTGAAGTCGACTTCCAAAGTTTAGAACAGACTTCAAATTGGGACAGGATTCATTAATTCAGTGTTAGAAGTTGAATTAAATCATTCGAACCTTTAACTCAACAATTTTTGGACACTACCCTTAAATGAAATTGTTCAGTTATTAATTTGTTACGATTTCGAAACAAAAAGTGGATTTCGTTACTTCAAAGAGTTAGATTGTCTTGTAAAAGTTATAATTTGATGGAATTGAGTATAACTTGGAGGGCTGTTGTATTGGAGCATCATTGAAATTATTGTTAAAGTTTAGAGTGTTTTGCTCGTGTAGTTATCTGGTGCTTGAGCCTGCTCTCAAATTTTAAATAGGTTTTTGAATGTTTCTGATCTCAACAACAACTTTGAGTTCTTCGAGATTTGTTACGGCAAAACTTTTAATGCTTGCAAACGTATTTACTTCGCGCATTTGCAATAAATATGAAAATGTTGTTTATATACGAAAAAGACGTCTTGGCAAAAATAATGTAAATAATATTTAGAGGTAACTCGGTCAAATTATTCAGACTGAATTAAGCCAACTTGAAATTCTTCAAGTTGGCTTACTTCTAAGCTCGTAATAAAACGAATACTAGGTACTCCTATAAATAAAATCCTTTAGCTCTAGTAGATACCTAGTACGCAAATCAATACTTCAATATTCAAAACAACGCGAGCAAAAAACACAACCATCGGAACCCTTTAGATCACATTTTTTCGCTCAAAAATTATGAAGTATAATGAACCAGCGGGAAGTAAGTTAGCATTAAGTATTCGCATTTCCATAGCTGTCTCTGTCGTAGCAGTTAAAATTTCACTTGGCTAAGCAAAATTTTCTGTCCGCTGCAAAAATCCTTCCCCTTTTAGGGAGAGGGGAGCGCCGAGCGAATTCTTGCATAAAATTTACATCGAGCGGTCCACACAAATTACCATTTCACTTCTTACTCTGATTAAATGTTGTAGAAAAAATATTGCTCTCTAAATGTAAAAGAAAATTCCTGGGTTTTCGACTCATTAAAATTGATGTTTTGTTTTTTTTTTGCTTTTTCGGCCCGCCCGGCGCTCGTCCCAGAGTGATTCCCTTCCAGTTTTGCATTTGACTTTTCGGGTACGAGTCTCTTTACATAATTCAAATTTTTTTTCTCCAAAAATGATACGGGCTTTTAAATTCGGCTTCCAAACCTCGTAGTTTCGTACGAAAAACAGCTGTAGCCGACCGCAGGGAATTGCCGACATAATGTCCTACAAAAACTCTTCCAGAACTTGGCAATGGCCGAGCGGGATTCGTCCAAAAAAGGTGTGTTACAGCATCTTTCACGCAAAAGGGTGAGAAAACAGCGGAGGCGAAGCAAAGATATTTGGCAGGCCTTTACAGGCTAATGATCCATTTGATTGTGGTTAAGTGACGCTATAAAAATGTCTGGATGTTGCCAACTAGGGGAAAAAAACAGTTGCTCCTCTAAAGTGACTATTTTTGCTGGCAGCCTCCCGATATCATGAGACAATTGCCTTTGCGAACACTTTAAGTGGACGACAATTGATGTTTTCCCACTTCGCTTACACTAACTTAATTTTGTTGTGCTCTGAAAAACTTTATGTCGCACGAGCACTTCTGTTCTTGTATTTCGTGTACATTTTTGTAGAAAAGGTTTTTCTGCGATTCAAAACTTTACTTTGTACAATCAGGTATAAGGTTTTACAGGTAAAAGCATAATTATGTAAAGCAATCACACATCTTGCAAACAAACTGAAACCACAAAAATATGTCTTTCCCAAACTTCCGCAGAACCTAAATTGAGTTCAGAAAAATGCGTCGTAACTTGAACAATCCAAGTTATACCAATAATACATCAAAGATTGGAAAATAACTTGTATAAATGGAAAATTTACTATGAAATCATCATGAAATCGAATGTCTTAATTGAATTATTCTTCCGCAACTCGTTCTATTTCTCGGAAACTCGCCATCAATCATGAATCTGTTGCTATTATATGACAAACAGTTACTGTGCCAAGTACGTGATATTTATTTTGATGAAAATCTGATGGTTTGGGGAAATCCAGGTGGATGGGACGAAATTTTGATGAGTAATTTTCTTTTAAACACGGATGTAGCTTTCTATGTTTATCTATCCTTTTTTTATCCTTTTTATCACTATGTCTTATGTCTTTACTGATAATGTTATTAACTTCTTTAACAGTCCTGTTTGTATCGCCTTTTAAAACATCTTAATATACTCCAAATAGACCAAAACCTTCTGCTTTTTACCCTACACTTTGACGTAAAACATTCGAATCTTTGAAAATAACTCGCAGCGGGTGAGCCTGTGAATCGATTTTGAATTCATAATTTAATCTGGTCTGGTCGCGTAGCTCGGAAATTGTTTAATTTGTCCTCTCTATGCAGATTTTGAAAATTTAAATGATTTATTTGAATTGGTATTACCTTCATTGAATGTTGTTTGAGGGTTGTCATTGATGATGATACATATGTATATGGACTGTTAGATATGATTTCGAACTTTATATTCTGTGATTGAAGTTCTGAGTAGTTTTGTTACAGCATTATAATTATATTTTAAATTAATCAGAGGCCAATCACTTTTATCTTCTCATGATTCTATGGAGCAAAGGTACATACATATTTTAATTTAATAATAGGAGGTCAACAACAAACTAAAAACTTAGACTAAATAAAATGGCCTTTAAACAAATCAATTTAATAACCCTCTTCCTAAGCCTATTGTGAGATAAACTTGAAGTATCGAAAAATTGTTTAATTAACGCAGCATTCGTAGCTCAAAAGTAGGTACCTAAGTAATTCCAGGAGCGACTTTATTAAAAGTTGATACAGTGTTTCTAAAAGTAATGTAATACTTTTGGCGTCGGTCGAATAAACGTTTCAATATTCGAGGGCTTCATTAATCACGGTAATTGACGCGAAGGGGACTTCGACGGTGGACGCCCCCTTTCCCCCTTCAACTGTGGCTGTGCTTTTATTTTTTGATAATGGTAAAAAAATTGTTATAATTTCTGGAGGGGCGTCAGCTTTTGTTGTTAACTTTGATTCTGTAAAGGATTATGTAATTTGGGTTGGTGTTGGTGTTAATTTGAGAACAATGGTTTGGTACTTGTAATTCAAATTAATTAGTTTGATTGATGATGATAAGGGAATAAAAAGAAAAGTGTTAGGAAATTCTTGAAACAAAGCCAATTCCAGGAGAAAATCTGTAACTTTAAATACCTATTTACATTTATCGTTTTCAATAGCAAAAGCTCTGTTAAAACGAAAAAAGATAAAGAGAACAGAAGATACTAAAATAAAATCACCTTCAAACTGCAACCCTATCTGGATACTTCACGAAGCCATTACGATGAGCATCCGATTATTAAGACCGTTATTATCGAAAGGAGTAGACAACCTAATTCACGGAAATAAAATAGAAACAACGATGGGAACCCCTGCTTAATGTTGCTCGACGATAACGATTTGATTGCCCGATTGTTCGAACAACGAATTATCTTGTACGACCAAATACAAAAAGGAATTAAGGAAACTTTTATAAAATAGAGGAAATCCTGCTATATATAAACATCTCGCTATTTTTAAAGGTCGAATGGATAGAGGCTAGATGTGAACTGATTAGTTAAAATGGAGGAAGTTACGTAGCCTTTGGTTTCTGTTTGCCCTGCCAAGGACGAGTCGTTAAGATACGTGTATGACTTAGCAAAGTAATTTTTTGTACGGCTAGATTAGATAAGATAGTTTGTTAAGTAAGTTGTGAAATGCAACATGAAGAAGATAATTCAAAAGATATTCAAGTTCTGACTTAAAAGTAATTGAAACATTCATTCTAAATATAAAAGCGAAATTTTGCCATCTAAAATACTAGATAGTTAATTTCCCTAAGCCATCCCCAGTATTCGGTTGTCACATTTAATTTGGTCGGAATCGCCTATTAATCATTTATGGAGTCATTAATCAGATATCAGCTTGATATCCTTTCTCATTCCTTCGAACGTTGAGGATTTACTTGACAAATTACTTTTTCTTGTTTAGAAAGGGTACCCACCCTTCTCGTCCTTTTAAAGTTAAGAAGGAAGGGTATTTTTTTCTGATAATGCTGTTAAAGTCAGGGTACTTCATTTTTCAGATTGCAAACTCATTTCGGGAGACAAAGATGGTGTACAAAAATCTTCCGTAATAAAAAATATAGTAACGTCAAAAGCAAATATTACAGGGCCAACATTTGCTGATAATGTTATTGACTTGAATGCAGTGTTTTCACTAGCACTAAAGTATTTAGTTCCAAACCAAGAATTGTAAACACTAACAAACTCGAATTCGCAGCAACGAAACCTTAAATCATTGCAGAATTTCGCCAATTCCACCCAGTACTGGTGTGTTTACGTCAAACTTTACCGTAGTCATTTGGGCATGATTTTTATTAACTCCCGAGTCCCGATGCCTGTAGAAAACTTTTGTTGCGCCTTTTTCTCCTTTTTTACGTTCCAAGCTTTTTATGGTTCTGCAGTTCGGTTTATCGTTTATTAAACTGTGTATAGATTGGATATTAAAGAAGGATTTCGTTCTCGTAAAAATTGAGAGATTCTGGGAGATTTCGAGATTCGGTTTTATTCGAGGCTTGAGTCGAAATCAATCTGAAAGTCGATGTGTGATGATATTTAATTTGGAGTTTAGATAGGCTGCGTTAGCTGGTTGGATGGTTTTATGGGCTTTTATATGTCAAAGAGTGCTCGCGTGCTTTCGTATTTTCAGGCTTTGCACTTTTACGATGATCTTACACAAATTGTACAGTTATTATTACACTGCTTCACGGGGCTTCTAGCTAGTATATCGCTAAAATTGTACAACACACTACAGTTTTGCGCGTACCCTTTACTTTCGTGTATGTTCCATCCTTTCCTACAAGACCTTCTGCGCTTACCAAAAGAAAATGTAATATAGTTATGAAGTTACCAACGATACCTAAATTGTGTAACATTCATTATTCCACAGATTGCGTATACTATTGCTAAACATGTCACTATATGAGGCTTTTAAGCACCCACGCAGGCTTGAGAGTATCAAGGAGATATTAAAATTCATACCATTATAACCTTTATTCTGAAAAGCAATAAGATTTATACTCCTTTGTAAATTCTAAACCAGCTGGCAATAATTTATTACGTTCTTACGAAGGGTAATTTTTATTACGGCGCCAGTAACATTGTATCTAACTAATTGGAATCTTGTATAATTTTAATTGTATTATAGTTTCAATTAATTTAAATATATTGGTGATTTAGATCTTTAATTGCAGTGATTACGTAATGGGTTTGTGATTAAAGATTGGAATCATTCGTCTTAGTTAATTCTTTGAGTATTGGTGGCACTCCTTCTATAAGTGCCTTAATAACTCACTAAGTGGTTGTGTTAAGTGATGTAGCAATAACATCTATTTCACATTTTATAACATCGGTATTCCCAATCCATTTATCTTTGTTTCCCAAACCTTTAAAGAACATTGCTCAGTAACTTGCTTCTTCAATTTATTTAGTTAGGTAATTATAATATTTTAATCTTTCGCCATATACGTGCAAGGTTATCACCAAAATTATAGTGTTTTTATGTGGTTTTGTTACACAATCCAAGGTGTAATTTATGCACGGATACCTGCAACCGTTTATAATATTTTGTTAATGAAATGACATACAAACACAGTTTTGTGGATGTGACTGACTTTTTGGCTACCTATTTCTTTTTTTCCGTGTGGTTGCGCTTTTGTGAAGGTTAGGGGTTTTACGTGTGGGTACGATTATTAGTGTTAGGTAATAGTTAAGTTAGTCCTTATTTGTTGTTGTTTATGTCATCGTCAAAACCTGTTGCGTTGTCTTCTTAACCTTCTGATGTCAATACATTTATTCTAACGAGTAGTGCCTTATGTATGAGTGTTTGTAGATGACCAGTGCCAGAATTATCTTCTTCTATCTGCCTGCCCTGGTAACAAGTTATTTGAGGTCTGCACTTATCATTATTCCCTCTTCGCTTTGATAGGTACTAAATCAATAGCACATCACCACAAACAATTCTAACACAACACACGTTTTTACTCAAAACGTTCTCGTTACAATTCCCTTTACTTGCGAGGTGAAGTAAAAAACATCAGAAGGTCAAGCTTCTTATGATCCTACGAGGTAATGACTGTAACACGTCATGCCGGCACGCAAATGTTCTAGTGTATAGTGTATCAGTTTCGTAACAAGCGCAAGGTTGCTGTAATGAGTGATAACACTTAGTTTTTACCCGACTGCACCAAAAGGAGGGTTATATTTTTCGATTGTATGTGTGTTTATTTCTTTGGTACACTCTCTAGCCTTAACGGCTTAATGGATTTTAACATATGATTAGATTAGTAGATTAATTAGATTCGTTATAATTGCGGGAGTGACATAGGGTATAAGCATCTGCGAATCAAAAAAGAGGAGAATAAAAAAAATAATTTGTGGTTATATGTGGTACATTTTCTTTTCTAAGACCTATCCTATCCTATCTTGCTGACCTTACTTTTCTGTATAGCTTCTTTACTTACCAATACTTAACTGAACAATTTGTTAATTAAACACACTAAAAAGCTTACAATAAAACAGACTATTAAAAAAAAAACAAAAAACCTGACTGCTAAAAGACGAACTGAAAAGATGGAAACTAGATGAAAAGAAAAACGAGTACCAAAAATAAATAAATGCAGTCTGAGGCAAATTTTAAGGCGTTCTTTACATCCAAGATGACGTTTAGGCTATGAGGTAATCGACCCGAAACCCACCACTCCCTCTCACAGAAATGAGGCCTGTGTCTCAGCAGTGGGAATATTATAGGCTGAAAGCACGCGTTGTGTTCCACGCGCGCCTCAAAGAGATGTCAGCACAAGTTTAGGGGTCCGCTAGGGCCGATGCCTGCTGGGGTCGCGGGAAAGTCCGAAAGGGATACCGTGGCCTCTGGCAACACAGGCAACGGAAGGAACACGGGTGGGTTTTAGTCAGTAAGAGTCTGGCACACCCTCCCGCTCCGCCCAGAGCGGGAGAAGTTATTTGAAAACTTTCCACCCAAAAAAAAAAGGGTTCGCTGGGCATACTTTAGTATTGCCCCTCAATGGATTTCATAAAAGAAAACACTGTTTCAAAAAATAGTCAGAGTAAGTTTAATCATCACATCTAGCTAAGAAACTGATGATTAACTAAAACCACCTCAATGATGGTGTGGACACACACATTAGCAAATAAATTAGATTAACTAATTATCCAATTAATTATAATAGAGTTAGCTATATTCCATTTGAGTTAACTGGACTAAATACATACAAAATAATTAATTAATGATAATTTATATGTAAAACGGCTACTAGGCTTACCCTGATTGAAGAAATGAGACGTTTCAGCAAACTAGTCTTAGATATTATGAGTTATGGATATTATGAAGCTTTAAAACTCTTGTAGGGTAAGGCTCTAGTAGAACTAGTATCCAATCCCTCTCACTGGATTTGGCATCCATGCCTACAATCTCTTTTCATTCAAGAGAATTATGGACTATCTATTCAACGATATTGATTATTGGTTAGTTATATAAAATTCTCTTTTTAAACCTTTTATGGACTTCCACAACCTACATAGCAGAATGTCTGTGACATTCGAAATGTTGTATAAACTCCAAATAGTTTGGGCCTTTAAAAAGCACGCAAGATCTTGAAAGTCTTTCAAAGGTAAATGTTTAAAGTAATATTTTTACAGTTTGAAAGTTATTCTATCATGTGTTATGCAAAGCGAATAAAGTTGTAAAAGTACAGTCACACTCATAAATATGTTGACACATTTGAATTTCAATTGTGTTCAAATGTAAATAGGAGAATTTATACAGATTTTATTAATGTTATGCTATCAACATTGGTTAACCCTTCATCTCTCCTAACATTATTTTGGTAATAAAAAATAAGAACCCAAAACGGATCAGTCCTGAACTTATAAAAACAGTTTCTGTACTACCGAATCAAATAACAGTTTATGAATAACAAACAAATTGGTCGTTTCTATCGCACTACTTTATCATTACCTTCCATGGTGATCATAATAGGCGGTTGCCATGACAACGGAAAGCCTTCTCACGGCACCCAATATCAGGGGAATGGCTAATAAAACTCAAGTATATTCGCTACACAAATTGGTCACTACGTGAGTAAGAGTAAGTAAGTGCTTAAAAATAAATTGGATTTTTTTCAAGTGACTGCTTTTTGCTCGTGATTTTTAAAATAGCTAGTGATTTAGGGAAACAAGGTACTTTCTGTTTTAAAAAATAACAATAAAAGCCTAAAGTAATGGCTGGCAATTTTTTTGCCACTAAAATAGAAAGGTTTTATGAAGGACAGAACCAAATAGAAGCCTTTGAATTTGAATATTTTAAGTGATAAAAAATGTAGGCATTGGTGCTACTGAAAATAAAATTGAAAAAAAATGTTGGTCAAAGAATACGCGTGGATAAAGAAATGTCTTTGCTGTCTCATGTTTTTCGGTCTAGTATTTACAAAACAAAATCCAGAATTTGTTCAACTCCAATCTTGTTTCTGATTTTTAGAAGATGTCGTGTGTTCTGCGAATTATTAACAAACACAGAATTGCTTACTAATGCTAGAACACACCAAAAATACTTAAAAACTGTATCCATTTTCAAATTACACTTACATCGGAACTAAAAAACGCCCTAAATAACAACTCAGCTAATTCATACATTTCATCGTGTCATGAGCCCAACAAAATGAGTGTATTATTATAAAAATCGAAATGTACCCGTTTCTTCAACACTTAAACCTCAACTGCTTGACAAGTAAATACTTGACATTGTAATTACAATTCACGCACCCATTGTTTTATAAAATTGTTAGCCGACTGTGAAAAAAAATACAGCGGGTTTGCATACACTTGAAGCGTTAGTGTTACTTTTTAATTCGGTGGGGTTATACTACCAAAATTAGACCATGGCGCGGTCAGAACACGCGATGTAATTCTATTTGAGATTTTTATCTGTTCAATTGATGGTTATATAGTTACGAAATGAGCTTAAAAAATACGATACTGTGGGGTTAGGATGGGGGTTTAGTAGCGTAGCGTAGCGGTAGAGGGTTGAAGAAATTAATAATGTTGTATGTATTTTTAGTTTATTTAAAACAGTTTTCGTCGTGTAGTTACTTACTGAAAATTTGCAACTATAATTTTATTTGTCTAACCGTGACTGTTCAATTGAAAGTACTTATATTATAATCAAAGGTTACAAAAAAATAAAACCTGTTAAGTTAGAACAACATTCAACTAAATCTTTGTTTGCGGTTAATACTTATTTGCTTCCATATTCAAATATTTATACTAATTACCACAAAATATGCACGCCAAATTATTTGTATTACAAGTAAGTATTGCAACCAAAACTGACGAACCTCCAAAACCGCTACCGCTTATAAACCCGCTAGATCTTAGCTACCCAAACCTCACCCCTAACGTAGTACAGTGCGTGATTTTGTTAATGAAGATCGTTCGAAAAACGTTGTATTTGGTAAAATAACATGTAACGAGTGTGTAAAATCTAATTATTTCTGTTATTATACCAGGCAGTATGTTATTTGAGAAATCTCAATCTGACAGTGAACGATTAAAGTGTTAGAAATTATATTGTACGCAATGTTTTGTATCTTGATTATTTATTTGTAAGAATTTGGAAGTTTTTAGGGTTTTTGGGAGCGTTAGCGTTTCGACCTACGTCGGTTGTCGGTAAATTTGGAAAGTTTTCTAGTAACTTTTGACGTTTAGAAGTGCCTTATAACGGCCTACTTCAAAATACGTTACCTTAAAACGGCCTACTTCAAAATACGTTATAAGTACCTTATAACGGCCTACTTCATTTAAATGATTTGACTTTGACTTCGGTATGTAGTTTTTTCGTTCATTTCTGACAGTTTCATACAGGGTGATGTACTGTTTATGACAGGGAAAAGACACAAGAACTTACTGTTGGTGATTATGGAAAAGCCTTTTAGTTTGTTCTGTAATGGAAATTTACCTATAGCCTCTAACACCAAAGCTTTATCCAATTCTACAATAACTTTACATAATAATTAAATCTTACGAAAAAATGTTCCAATTATCCCACATAGAAACAATTAATCTTTTTACTGTACATAACATAATCCAAGCAATGAAACTAACTTCCTTCTTCTAACGTAAAAAAAAACGTATCAAGGTGATTGGACGAGGAAGCGAACCTACGATCCGGCCTTGTTTCGTGAAAGTGTGACCTTTAGGCCATGGTGCCTTTGTATACGATGTTAATATGAGTCCAATGAGGTGCAATACAATTATTGTTTTAATGAACTTATAAGTAGCCTGTTATTGTCTCACTGCAAGGCCTTTAAAAAACTTGCTTATTGAAAAAACTTGCTTCTGCTTGACTTCATGCTTGAAATTTATTGTTTTAATATTTCTTATGACACTCGGCAATACTGTAGCTTCCCATTAGTGAAAGAATTGTCGGAATCTGATCAGTTAGTTCCGAAGATTATCACTTACATACAAACTTACAAATTTTACTTCTTTATAATATTAAGTACCTATAGAAAAATACATGCTTATTGCGATTTTACAATATCAAAAAAGAACAATCAGAAATAAATGCACTATACATACACCGATAGGACGCTTAGCCAAAGTATCCAAAAATTATCTACCCTAACCTCTCCATCAACAAAGTCTATTCCTAGCGGCGATTTCTCACAATACCCAAGCAATAGCTACAATAAATTATAAAACCTACACCGCCCATTGCCAAGCGATACGTAAAACTCGACTCGTTCGGTCGGAATGAACGATTAGTGAACGAACGAGATCATATTACCACTGAATAGGTAGGTTCATTCAGAAGGTTCACGGTGCAACTTAAGTACGTCCGGCGCACCCTGCAGTGGGCATTCGCCTTTGTAACCGACCTTGCTGGTCTTTTTGCTGTTGCATGAGACATCTTGCAAAATAAGAACAGAAAGAGGCTTTTTTTAATATTTCATTCTGGTACTACATATAAGATTCAAACTTCCTATGCTTGAATTAAATCGTAGTTTAATCGCAAAACATCGCTTAAATGATAGAATTTAACACTGATAGATTTTTCAGGCCCACTGTAACACCCTCACTTTCAAAGTTAATCATTGTAATTCATATGGCGTGTGTACCCTTTTTTTTGGGTGGGAAATTATCAAATAACTTCTTCAGCTCTGGGCGGAGCCACCCGTATTTCTTCCGTTGCCTGTGTTGCCAGGGGCCTCGGTAACCCTTTCGAACTTCCATGCGACCCCGGCAGGCATCGGCCCTAGTGGACCGCTACACTTGTGCTGACATCTCTTTGCGCCTCCAAGAGATGTCAGCACAAGCGTGGAACACGACGCGCCGTCGACCCGGGCCTGGTCCTTACCGGATGGTGAGCTACCTATTGCTCACCGTCCGCAAGCCCGCGCCTACGGTGGCTGGAAATCCGCCCGGGATTCCCGACGCCCAGGGCGTCTCCTGCGGCGGCTAGGGGCGAGAGGGCGCGAAATTTGCCTTTCCCTCGACCGTCCCGCCTCCTCCTTCGCGAGCATTACTGCTTCGCAGAAGGAGGTGACGGCTGCCCATGTCCTCTCGCTCCGTACCATGGCCTGAACCAGGTTAGGACGCGACAGATCTCTGCCGCCGATCGAGTGTATGTATCCTGCAATCTATATGATTGTTCTGTAAGAAGTCTCAATTAAGTGAAGCTTCTGTATTTACCTGTTTATTTAGCATGTTACGAAGACCTTGGTCGGAGATCGGCTGGGATTGCTCGATATCTTGGTAATCTTGACTTTCACGCCGGAGATTAATTGTGGTACTTTGTGGTTTTTGAGTTCGAGATGAAGAATTAAGGCGCATAATATGCCTATTGCGTAGAAAGAGAGAGGGACAGTTTTTATTACAATAAAATGCGTGTTGGCATTCTTTTTGGCATTAAAATTCAAAGTTTGAAAAGATTTTGGAGAAAAAATAAACACATATTTTAAACCGAAATCTAAATCTGTTGAACTACCTTTCATAATTTTTAATCATGGCTAATTTTATCATGTTTATTAAAATATAATTATGTTCAAGAATAATCTTACATCTAGGCTGAATTTAAAGCTTGAATAGACCAGATTTGAAGTAACAATAGATCGAGAATTCAAGCGTTAACATACACCGTCTGCCTTTTCTTATTGTGCTGCATTCTCCCAAGAGTATCTTTTCAGCAACTATTTCAAGAATAGAAACCTTATCTCCGCCCAATGAGCTTTCTGATTTTCCCCATTTTTCATTCAGACGTTTTTCATATTTAATCACAAAAAAAATACTTCTAAAGCCGTAAACTTCAGAACGCGTTCAACTTCAGTCGCAATGATTGAAAACATCGCACAAAATGATTTCACAAGAAAATTGTGTACCTACATATTATATTAGAGTTCAGTATCCAAAATACCTTTTCAAAGAGTTTGAACGGAATAAAAGTTTTCAATTCAACAAAAAGTTGGGCTTATTGACGTAAATCGACTTTATCATAATAAATTTATTGCCCCGGGCATATTACGGGGTCTTTGTGGGGTGAAAAAGCCCGTTGTCGGTCGTGGGATGTTTATATATGTATGTGTAAAATATGGAAATTCGGTATGAGATTCATTTTAGATTGATTTTTGCCCGTGTTGTTATGTAGGTATAACGTTTTGGAACGAATTGCAAAATGCGTTTTATTTTTAGCCGAAACTTGTTTGAGAACCTGTTTTTTGTTTACATTGGCTTGTTATGTTTAACTGAAGTGAAAAGAAAAAGTGACTTGACTCCATACTTTGATTTTAATTTGTGTGACATTTATAGAAAAAAAAGTACTAAAACAGGTTAAAAGTTGTCAAAAATAACTAAAAATACAAATTTTAATGGTAGTTAAGACTAAATTGAGCTGGTATTTAAGCATTATAATACCTACCAGTTACCATGTAAGGGTAAACGTGGGTGGTATTAATAATGTCCATTATATTACTACGTAACGGTCTTCTGGAGACCAAATGTTAATGGAGGTTAGGTTGGCATTAATAGAAAACATCTTGATTGTGATTTGTGTATCTTTAAGTATTAAGGTCATTTTTTGTTGAAAATAGGCGAGAGTTCTGTTGCACCGTCTAGGTTTTATTTTATGAGAGGTTTTATAGTTCTTTTGGTTCGAGGTTCGAGGTCTTTTAGTTCGAGTTGAATTACTGATAAGATTTTTAAGATCGCAAAATAATGTTGAATTGTTTTATTCAGAAAGCCTTTTTTTTTTTTTTGGGTGGAAAATCATCAAATAACTTCTCCCGCTCTGGGCGGAGCGGGAGGGTGTGTCAGACTTTTACTGACTAAAACCCACCCGTATTCCTTCCTGTTGCCTGTGTTGCCAGGGGCCTCGGTGACCCATAAGTACCTTCCCGCGACCCCGGCAGGCATCGGCCCTAGTTGACCCCTACTTTTGTGCTGACGACATCTCTTTGAGGCGCGCGTGGAATACGACGCGCCGTCGACCCGGACTTGGTCCTTACCGGACGGTGAGCTACCCATTGCTCACCGTCCGCAAGCCCGCGCCTACGGTGGCTGGAAATCCGCCCGAGATTCCCGACGCCCAGGGCGTCTCCTGCGGCGGCTAGGGGCGAGAGGGCGCGAAACGTACCTTTCCCTCAACCGTCCCGCCTCCTCCTTCGCGAGCATTACTGCTTCGCAGAAGGAGGTGACGGCTGCCCATGCCCTCTCGCTCCGTACCATGGCCTGAACCAGGGCCGGACGCGAGAGGTCTCTGCCGCCGATCGCCTCCACGAGGACACGGCGGTGCTCTGCCCAAGCCGGGCAGACCTCCACCGTATGCTCCACCGTGTCCTCCGGGCGATCCACACAGTGGTGACACCCGGACGTTTCCTCCCGCCTTATCCGACACAGGAACCTCCCGAAGCTGCCGTGTCCGGTGAGGACCATTCAGAAAGCCTTGTGCTTTTGTTTTTTTTGCATGAGTCAGAGAACTAATTTTTAAAAAGGGGTTTTATTTTTATAAATAGCAAATTATAAATAACTGTACAAATAATTTAAATGTAAATAAGTAAGTAAAGATGAACTCTGGTAACTTTAAAAAAAAAAAAACACAATTTCACATTACATTTTTTAAATAAACTACAATGACACAAGAGATTACGGAAGCGAACGATTCTATTTTCCACTAATGTAGGGTAGAAGCCCATTTTCTCGTCCGTTCACTTAAAATCTAAATAAAACTCATAATGAAACCAGAAGAGTGACTTCGTAAAAATATATTTAAGGCCATATACTTTTATCACGCACCGTCTGAAGGTTTTGGCTCTTAAAACTTGCAAATGTTACACCCTTAACATTTTATGTGTATATTTTAAGTGACATTCTCGTAAACTCCGTAACTATTACGTCACGCAAATGTACAGATTTTTTGTTATTTTGCGTTTTTTTCGCATTTTTGTAAGTAATATTTACATGATATTATCAAGTTGATATTTGATTAAAAACGAAGGTTTTCTTAAATTATCATTTTGTTGTTACAATCTACATAGATCAAAATACACTGAGGACTATGAATACACACTTTAAAGATCCCGTAGTAAAACGAATGCTGTAAAAACTTGTTCACTATATTTTATGGGAAAAAAATCCTCCAGATTATTATCGCACGTAAAAGTTACTAAAATAGTTCAAGACAACTTTTTGATGCAAAGTTTAATGTAATATTTACTACCATTGCTTTTTAATTTTATGGTTCACCATAATCCTATGTTTAATGTCCATCTTCTTACTCTTCTATTTCGAAAACTTCCTGAAGTGTTGTTTAAAAAACATTATCCTCATAATCTTCCTTATATTTCCTTATGTATCTTCAGGGTACAGATCTACGTGGCTATATCTGCCGTCTTAATTTAGTATAAACTTTGATGAGGTTATCTCGGAAACTGCTATACCGGTTTAAGTGATTTTTACATAAATGGAAAGCTTATGTCTTCCTGATCAGCATCGAGATAAAGTATATAATTATCCTTCACTTATAAAGGTACTTACACGGTTCTGAGTACTTTAAACTCGACAGATTATTACCGCACTTATGAACGTATTATTATTGTGCAGTTTCATGCAATGACATACCACGATTTATTACCATTTAGAATTACGCTTTTCTCATAATTGAAGGGATGGTTAAAATTTTACATCACCAGTAAGCCAGTTTATGGCATAGCTGAAAGGTCATTCACCCGCTACCGATAAGATTATGCTTAGATAGTTCTAACTGTATCTTATGCCTGACTTGAGAAACTTGCCAAGAAAACCGTATTTGCTAGCACGAGATTTATAAGACCGATTTAAAATATTAAGACCTTCAAGCAACGTCTTTAGATATAAAAATTTTCCACATTTTGCACACCGAATAAAAAACATAGAAATCTATATAATTCTGAACAAAAATCCTTATGATCTGAACTTCTTTACGAGTTAGGGGACATTCAGTATAGGGACTAAAGGTGGGCTCAGCGAAGCGCCATTTTATAATAACGCTTATACACATTGGGGTATTACTGTAATTTGGGGGAACTCACCTGGAAGAAGGTACCTACTGGGGTGCTTTTGGAACAAAAACTTCAAATTATGGAACGGATATTTAAGGGACGATGTTATTAAATGTATAGTTGATGTGCACTCTGAAATTGGATTAAATTATCGTGTTCATGATAGCCGTGGAAGTGAAATTAATGTTACAAGATATTATATTTATAACGGCATAATATAGTTTATAATTCAAGATTTATGGATTTTAGTATCTATCGAGTTTTATGAAAATTATTTACAGTTGGATAATAATTGGTGCTTATACCACACACCTTTAAATCTGTATTGCAGATAATGATATAATTTTCAACAAAAAGTCTAACTATAACTGCAAAGTGCAATTATATATTTTAACAATCCCATTTTAAACTGATAATTTAAATGACGTATGTAATAAACTATATCCATTTACATTTCAGTCTTTTCATACACATCTTTCGACAACGTAATGAGTTTGGTTATCCAGTTTCCTCCATGATTTGGACTGTTTATTGTTCATATTATTTTTAAGATACTATAGCAACTACATCTGCAACTTCAATAATTATATACCTCCTGCCGGGGTCGCGGGAAGGTACTTATGGGTCACCGAGGCCCCCGCAACACAGGCAACAGGAAGGAATACGGGTGGGTTTTAGTCAGTAAGAGTCTGACACACCCTCCCGCTCCGCCCAGAGCGGGAGAAGTTATTTGATGATTTCCCACCCTCAAAAAAAAATAAAAAATAATTATATACCTACCTACCTAGTGGTAGGTAGATAATACAATAAACCACCTAAAAGATAGTTCTTATAAGTGGTTTAAATTGTGTGTAGTCTACCAATGAGTCTGAACTGTGTTATACTTATATCATAATCTCTGTTCACCTCAAAAAAACAAACAAGGTATGAACATAATCAATTTTTTTCCTGGTGCACAATGCATGATAAATCGCACACGTGACAGTTGTAATGAAATCACAGCGACAGACATAAGGGCGTGTAACCATGCATGCGACATAGGAAACGTATATTTTAGCATAGCTTTAATAAACATTGTGTGATTATACAACACTCCGACAATATGGTGATGGGGGATTGTGAATAGATCGGAAATATTCCGTAGGTTGGTCACTTGGGCTTAGGCGTTTTCTTGTACGGAAGCTACTTTTACAATGGGAAACAGTTTTATCTACATGTTTTCGAATAAAAACCACAAGTTACAAAAAATATGCATGTCAGAATAAAAAATAGGAATCCCCCAGAACAAAACAAAAATAAAAAAAAAAAAACAAACGACTTGTGCGACGCTAAAAAGGCTAATTCACATCTCAGCATAATGCTGCGATAAATAAAAATTAAATACCGCAGCGCTGGTGTACCATGATAGGAATTAGGATGCGCAAACATTGTTGCCCAGTTGGAATTTACAACTGTTGACTATAATAAAATATTTATTTTGAAGCGAGTTGACCCTTAGGGCCCAAAGGCCCTACAGATAACAAGTAAAGGGCGATGAGGCCACCGATTCAAATGTCGAACACGCTGTTTTTCCAGAATTTTCTTATCATGATAAGTTTTATATGCACATTATGTCAGATATAATTTGATTATTTTAAGCAAACAAACAAAAAACGTGACTCCTTAGGTATCAATTACGAATTTCATAAATATACTCGCACGGCCGGCCATGTTTTATTCAACTTTTAAATCGTATTATAATTTTTTCCACAAAATCTAGGTTGTGTTTTAAAATTTTGGCCGGTCGTTCAACTGTGTTGTGGGAGAATTCTTTGTAACAATGGATCGTTTTCAAAAATTCGGAATTTTTCGGTAAAAAATGAACCGTTAATAACGATTTTAATGGTGTTATTTTCTTGTTTTCAGGTAAGGAGATCTTCTTTTTGACGTCCGTAAGTGGATACGTGAATTTGGCTGGTATAATATGTTGGTGAGTGCGAGGTGGTGATTAACTCAGTGAAATATGGAATTACTCTCTATAAAATACATATTAAAACGGTGATCAATTCTCTATGGAAAGCTTTTTTTTTTAATGAAATATAACTTACGATTAATTTTGAAAGTACCTACATCATTTAAAAACTAACAAACTTAAAATAATAATAACTATGTACAATTATATAAAAAGGGAGCAGTGGCGTGCCTAGGGTTTCAAAATAACGCAAGCCCAATAAAATATTAACCGATTTCAAAAAAAGAAAGTTCAGTTTTCGACTGAGTATGTAGGTACCTACGTATCTACGTATGTATCATCGCAATTTTCTCATAAACTACTGGTTAGGTACAATAAATTCTCTATCGAGCATTTTAGTAAGGCATGCCGGGGCTTTTGGCTTATATGAAGGTACCGCCACTGAAAGGGAGGGCAAAATAGATAGTTAGATTATAATAATAGATTTATAATTTATAATTATTTAAATACTAGATAGCTTAATGTATTACTACTGCTAATAAACCTTAAGAGAAAAAAACCTAAACATCGACAATCTCGTCAAATTGTGTCTAACGCGGCGGTGGGGTGAACGGCCTCATTATCGGCCTCTCGTGAATAATATATGGGACGAATTTCGCGATTCCACCGATGACTGTCGTCAGCGTTACGTCATTGTCACCCTCATTACAAAAACACCGGTATTGAATGATTAAACTGATTATACAGGTCATATTTATCATATTACAACTATGTAGTTAATAGTTAATAGTTTCTAGCCGATAAAGTGACAGTATTAAGGCTCCTTCAAACTGGCGCGACACGCGACGCGACACAAAGACACCGCGTGTAGCACTACAAGCGGTGCCTTTGTGTCGCCTCGCGTGTCGCGCTTGTTTGTAAGAGTCTTTATAATCATAATTTCAAATAAGTACCGACTTGTTTCGTTGACAACCAACCGTTGGATATTGACTATCACAACTCGCAAGGAATAACAATCAGCTAAGAATGTTCCATTGCGTTTTTTCTTCTGAAAATACAGGAACTGTGGTCAACAAAAGAAGCAATGGATATTCAATTGCCGGGCAATATGTAGGGGCGTATGTGTAATAATGTAATACGTTTTCTATTACCCGATCGGTTTAGAAATTCAAAGTTTATCAACCTAAACGAGACCGCGTATTGAATATAAAGAAATATAATGTTACATTTGGATGCATCCAACGTTCGGTTTTGCAAAATTTATTTTTAACACGAACCTTTTTAAAATTAATATTCCATGCATATGTTTTATGTGTAAGTTGACACGGTTTTTGGTCGGCAAGGTAAAGAAAACAACTCTAAAAGGTTTTTCAACATTACTATTGTTTTACCTTATTATAATACCCTCGGATATCGAATAATACCTAACCAAAGATTTTTGCAAAAGGCAGCTTGCTGCAAAAAAATAATTGTCAAAATGCATTACCAATTAGGTACTCTAAACTTTAAATAAAGATATTACCTATGTTTAGAGTGACTAATAGAACCCTCTAATCTTAGAGTCATAAATAGAACCCCCAATTTTAGAGTCATAAATAACGACTGACAAATTCATTATCAAAATCAGTGTAAAAATTCAGCATAGTCAAATAAGTCGCAAAGTTAAGCGTTCTTGTCAATGCGGGGTCAAAGGCAAACAACCTGGAGTCGGTTCAATGCCTTCGCTTTTTTATTTACGGCTTAAATTTTTGCCTTTATTTAAGCAGTTAATCGTGAGTTTTTATTGCTAAAATAACTATGGGTTAATTTTAACTGTGATTGCAGTTATTTTATTTAAATAATATAGGATACATGTACATGATTTTATTAAAATCAAATATTGTAGTATGTATGTCATCAGAATGACTTTAAAAAAAGTTTTATTCTTATTGAAGTCAAATTATCTTTATTAGGACTTATGGATAAATATAGTTGTTTAAGAAAATACATGTTCCAAACTCTGGTCCGGTCTGGTATGAAATTATTCTTTAGCAGTTACAAATGATTAAATTTTCAGACAGCCATTTTCCAGTTATAATATTATCAATTAGAGTCAATTATCAACACAGCTAGGAACTAAAATATCAGTATAAATAACGTCAGTCCTATCCCAAGGTATTTTACCATGCGTGTGTTGTTTGTTTAACAATTATATTATATCTGTATCTAATCTCGCTGAGTTCAGTAACCACTGTAATCTATGTGTATAATACATAAGCCATTAAGATAACGGTTGTATAATTTGTCGAAAAAGTTTTGAGTAGGTATATTTATAATGTGATCAAACAGTGTTGCAATATTTTTACATTATCTAAAATATAATCGGTAAGAGTCCTTATGTTATGGAATGGATTTTTGAGTAACCCAAGACCATTCTTGGGTTTCTTTCTTAATTACGAGTAGTTCTGCCCTCGACCTCGTCTGCTTGAAACTTTTTGTTTTGACATAAAATATTTATCAAATGACACTCGGCGATACTGTACGAGTAGCTTTCCATTAGTCATCAGTAGTTCCGAAGATTACCCCCCTACATACAAACTCACAAATTTTACCTCTTTATAATATTAGTATAGATTTGGAGAAATTAACAGAAATAGCTTCTCCCTTCTTCCTCGAAAATCAAATCTTTTGCCTTTAATTGAACTTTGATTCCTCATTTGTTTATTATCGGAACAGCTAATGAGGTCGTTAACCTTATTTTGTTTTTATCAAGATTTAGAAATAGATAATGATTGTGCTCGATACACAAATTAGATTTTTTAGGTATATCTTACGTCAAGCAGCAAAAATAAAATGTAATTGAAGAATTTGTATCTAAAATTTAACCTTTAAACCTTAAATGAATTTAGATTTATGTTCAGAATTTTTTTTCGATTTTTTTTTAAATAGAAACACGCACTTATGTTCAATAAAATAAATTTGAATTTAGCACTTACAATAAGAAATGAGTAGGTGTACGCATAAATACTAGAATCAAGTTCAGTGACCCCATTATCTTGGTAAATGTATCGACGCCAACATTTTGCAGCTGTTAGTCACACACTCAATAGATTTTTTCACAATGCTATGATAAATAATAATATTAATAAAAATATCGCCTATGTTTATCAATCAGTAAATACTAATCTCGGTAGAACATAGTCAATTCAATTACATTACATTGTCATCCTAATTATCTGATAATGACTAAATTACCCCGGTTCCAGAAAGCCTGACTAAACTTTATGTATTAATATTTTGTTTATGTTTTCAGTTTATTAAATCTATTATAAACTCTAAAACCGTTTAACCATGCTTATATCTTAAACGAGCCATACGATGTTACTACTTGGCACTATTTTCCTCGTGTTTCGAAGATTCGTTGCAATGTTGTGTGAGTTAAAGTATGTTTATCTGTGCGATAGATGGCGCCACGTGTCGCTTGGTGGACGCGTGAGTTTCATGCGAAGTATTAGATGTCAGTCGTTCTTATAATTTATTATGTCAATTATATTAACAAGTTGTGTACTCGTAATATCTTATTATGTAGTGTATTTGTAACGTGTGAAATAACAAATTAACTTGATAACTTTTATGATGAGACTGAAAAACTAAAGAATGCGTTCATTTAAATTTCTAACACGCTGTACAGGAATACAAATAAGTGATGTATTTAAAAATAGTGCCAAATGTAGATTATTTAGTATTCGTAAATAAGTTTGAATAATTCAAATAACACAAATTTAAACGGTTAATATATTGAATTCCACTGTGATTAACTACCAATTGCAATTAAAGATATCTGAGCAGGCCGATAGTTCAACAAATACGAAGCAAAAAACACAATCTAGCTATAAATAATAGAGTTATACACAAACAAATTTATGTTTCCCATTAGAAGGAATCTATTAATTATTTAATAGTTTAACCACTTAAGACCAATTAGCTCTTATAATTAAATAGTTCAAGTCATTTGCTAGCTGTTCTCTCGTAATTACTGCACCATTAATGGTCCCTACAGATTTTTTTGTAGGTTTGTTTTATAGATTTATTATGGGTCGTATTTCTGAGGTCTAGAGCTAGACCCATTAAAATTAAATACATTATTTATCACCAACTTTTATGCATAGCATTTTTTTGTCCTTTTTTATCACAGAATCATTATCTCCTCCTGTGTCAACTATATTTTACATTTCTATATCAAATCCCTGTTCTGGAAAGACTTTATTAAAAATCTTATTCCTTTTTATGTGTCATATTGTTTATTTATGTTTTTTAATAAAACGAGTTGTTTGCAAGTATGTTGTGTTGCAAATGTGTTTCTTATCTCGGGGTGAATATTTTTAAGTGCTTATAAAAAGTTGTTGCACTTTTTATGTGCATTACAAGTGTATTCAAATGTAGGTAATGTATCAACTTGATACTTTGTAAAAGCTTTCAGGTAATCATAGGGAGGATTATTTGGAATGGACTATTAATATTCTTTCTAGGCGCATTTATGGTGGTATTCAAATACTATTAAGTTTTTTGGAATGTGCAGGTCAGTGTCAGGTTGTATCTTGATATGTATTTACAGAATTATAATAATTAGAATCATCAATATATCTCTCTAAGTTAGATTTGTTCCCCAATATCATGAATTCGTGAAAAAGTCATTCAATGGAGCAATATTTTCTTCTTAATGATATTTGATAGTCAGGTGTGATTTTAGACGTATTAATAAAACACAACACATTAGATAAAAAATCCTTTTTGTTACAGCATTTTGTCATTAAATCAATAAGGAATATTTATCACGTTTACAATCGCAGACATAATAACATACTTGATCTAAACTACAAAACCGAATTCTAATTTCCCGTTGCTAAGCTGAAAGCGATCCGACGCCGCATGCTATTTATAGTTTATTTCGAAGTGACCCACTTAGGAGCTTTGTAGATAACCTAACATGGTCCCAGACTTTATCTTGATGCGACCTGTCTATCTCTTTCCCTTGTACACTGTTTTCAATATGAAACGATTATTAATTGCAAATAAATTATTAAGATCCTATCACCTTACTCAAAGTAACATATGAAAGACAAAAATAAAGTTGACTTTTCCTAACTCTTTAAGGGCCTGTCCCATAGAGGAATAAAAGAAAAAAAAAATCGATGCGAACATCGAATTTTTTTAAACAAAATTTTCTGTGGTATTTTCAGGGTCGAGAAGCTATATATTTATTACTTTGAAAACACCACCCATCTAATTTCATTAAATCCTCTCATGAATGCTAGCTTCAAAACACTTTTATTTTCAACCCTTTAAAGAACGCTTTCGAGCTAAACAAAAGTCCCACGAACGCAAAAATCAGCGCGAAAATATTCAAAATCAGAATGCCATATTAAAAACAAGGCCGGACTTTGCCGGATTAAGGGTGATGTACACCCAGGTTTAATCTACGTTTATCGGCGACGGGCAGGCGGGCACAGTCAATACCGATCGACGGTTTAATCCGTCCGTCCTGCCTGTTATATTGTTTTAATAACTTGTGAATTTATGCCTTTTATGCCTTTTTCGGGGAATCATGGTGAAATGTTTTGGGGTTTTTTGTGTGGTGGTATTGTTGCAGAAAAGTGCAATATTTCCCTAGCTTAAGGTAATTTATATAAAGTATGAAACCTCATGCCGTTCATGGATAAACCTATTGCACTCCACTGCTGGACTATGGACTCTTCCAAATTTTCTTTTTGTTTGGCACCACTAACATCCATGTCTCCATGCCATCCATGCCATCTGCTTTTCCATTCCAAATCTGTCAAAACATTTAAATTCGTCAACTCAGTGAAAGCCTCCAGTCATGAAACAAAAATAAAGTTGATTCAGGGCATTATTTCACTTTGGCAAAGAAAAATAAGTGTAAATTATTTGTGTACACGATTCGCCTATAGATTCGCGAGTGTTTTGGCAAATACTGTTAAGGTTTGGACAGAGTCGGCGAAAAGTTGTGAATTTAACAACTTAACTTTTCTTTACTAAATGTCTTTTGTTTTTATTTAGGGTATTGTGGGGTCGAACGGGGTAATAATTTGTAGAGTACTAATAAAATATGAGAATGTCCTTAATTAATAAGTATCGAAGTTTAGAAGGCAAATATGCTTCTTTTAAGTAACTAATTATGAGTATTAGTCGTTATTTACATAATTTCCTCTTTAAGCATTTGAGTAGGATCTCGCTGTATGCTGCACCGATTAACGATATCACGTCAACTGTATTGTATTTGTTGTCAAATTTTTCAAATGCATTTTCTTTCTTTTGTCTTTCTTAAAGACAAAATCATAACATCACGCTTGTTTTCCCAAAGGGTTAGACAGAGAAGTACCTATAGTACCTACACCCATATTTTACCAGTAATGTTTAAGTCCCATGTAACGTGGGCGAGCCTATTGCCATCAACTGGGCACAAATCCAGATTCCGGGCTGCTACTGAGAAATTTCAGATAGAAAAACTCAATTACAGTTTGTCCGATAAAATTAACATGAAAATCGAACTCTATACCTACCGTCCACCCCGCACCAATTAGGTTAACAAATAATTTCCATATCCGAAACCCATAAACCTTTTTTCAACTACCAACCCTGTTTACCAAAAATAATGTTAACCCACCACTCGCTAACGCAACGCACAGTAATCTACCGTGGTGTTGTAAAGGTTAATGACCGTCGTTACATCGGCAGTGGGGGGTTGAATCTGAGCACCGATGGGTTTTCCTCATACACGTATATATTATTTATCTTTCTAACTGTTGGGTAAGCACGTGGGGTGTAATGGGTTTAGTAAATGTACCGGAGATGATAAGTATGGTAGCAATGTGTCTATTTTTTTCTATCATTTGGTTAGTGTTTTCTTTTGGGAACTTCTACATATATTATAAATTAAAGTCACTTATCGTGTCTATCTGTGTGACCGCATTCTTCTTCTAATCTGCGCAACGGATCTTGATGTGGTTGTCACCATCGTTTAGAGAACTTATTCTAGAAGGTATGTAATACCGTAATCAGCCTATAATGTTCCCACTGCTGGGACACAGGCCTCCTCTCTGTGAGAGGGAGTGGGCCGTAATCCACCACAAAGGTCCAGTGCGGGTTGGTAGATGTCACATGTCTTCAAATTTTTGGTTCTAGGACATGCCGGTTTCCTCACGATGTTTTCCTTCACCGTTATGAGAGCAGTGGTGATGAAATAATTTTACACAAATTTTACGCGCCTGTCCGGGTTCGAAACTACGACCCGTACTCGTAAGTCGCGGCCGTAATCACTGGGCCACCACTGCTCACTGGGCCACCACTGCTCTAAATTACATAATTATGATAAAGTAATCTCTATGTTTTGTCAAGTCATAAAAACCGAAGCAAGGTCGCTACTATTTTATAAACGAATCTTGGGTCATGCATGATGATTCAATGCTTCTTCTTCTCGTATCGGGCCAAGCTCTGCTTCAAGTGAAAATCTTAGCCATTCAACTTGATGGGGTATCAATATTTCATTCCAATACTCATTAAAGAAATTGACAATCAGCTCATCACTCAATTACTGAAAGATTTTCCACCTATGAAATCGTTCACGTTCCGTCTGACCTTTCTAACCCACACAAAAGCACTGTAGCATTTAATAAAACAATTAGCTGCACAGATTACTGACCGAAAACTACCCTAAACTTCAACTGACGCACACTAGTTCACTATGAAAATAATCCGAAACAACATACCAAAACATTGGTATCTACTAACCCAAACTATTAATACTGCTGACCCCACATCTTGTAGATAACGTACAAGCAGCTTAATCCCATGTTATCATTAGACACACTCGCTGTTCGATAATGTCCTTCTGCCAAGATAAACTGCTTTACCCACCACCTCTATTTCATATGGCATAGAGTTGAAAATTACATTTTTGGGTGTATTTGTAGGTTGGTATGCTGGTATTGGGGACACAATAGATTGACGGGTTGATCCTCTATTGTGATAAATATCTATTGTTCTAGTGTCTTTTCTTTGAAGGCTTATTGGTATCGGATCTTGATCAAAGTGTATGATTTAATTTAATTATGGAGTAAAGGGCAGATATTGAGATAGGTAGAGAAACTAATTGCATGGTGCATTGGCGATTATTGTAGTGATTTAGTCACATGAGGTCTTTAGTCTACTTGGGTCTTGTGACTCATGCTTTAGCACTTTTGAATTAAAATGTGGGCAGAGAAAAAGCTCTGTCTCTGCTAACTTTAAACTACATCAATCATACATAAAATGTATCATTAAATAGTCAATCATACATTTACAAGAGTCTAATCTTTTACACGCTTTTATCTCCTCTTAAACATCTTAAAAGATAATAAATAAAAGCATATTTTTAAAACCTCTTAAATATTGATACGGTGGCCATTCGAATTGCTTCGGATTTTGTCAACTAAGATCGTGACTGGACAAGCACGAAGCGAAAATTTATTTCGACAGTCCACGAAATGTGACCAAATGCATTTTATGCCATTAACTTTTAACGAGGATCAACGATTGGAGAGGAAGTAGCTAAGGCTTTTTGGTAACTTAAAACTACATAATATTAAGGTCTAAATATAGAAAAATATCGGGCTCAAAATTACGCAGATTTCAGTAACTTTTCTGTATATACTTAATCCCTTCCCTAAATGACTGTTTCATACGATGTCAAACCAGCATTATAAAGACAGAAGTTATAATTTTAAATGCTAAAAAGCGCGTCTAATAAAACCACCACCTACCCTTACAAATTCTTCCCCAACTCAATATAAAAATAAACAAAATACAGTCCACCACTCAGCTCTCTACAATATTCATTATAAATAACAGTTGAACAACGATCAATCTTGTGCTGAACGCCCTACTAAATTGTCTTAACACGGACGATCCATTTGTAAGGATTTTGTTAAAAAAAATGTTATTACTAATGACATGGAAGTAATATGAAAAGTGCTTGAACTAGACAGATTGAATATTGTTGAAGTAGAAAAAATATTAAGTAAGGACTTTTTAATGTGGAGTGTTTTTTATTTTATTTTTAGCTATTTTCCCTTAACAGTATTGCTTAGGGGTGCCTCCACCACTTTAACAGTTTTTGTTTTCGTTTTAATCAATTTCATTCAATAATTTCCTAGTACATTCTTGAAACCTAACTCAATCAATCATCTCAACCTATTGAAAATTGCCTATAGAATGTAGTCTGATATAGCTATCTTAAAATACTTCTTGAGCATTTCCACGCCTCCTCGAAAATGAAGACGCTCATTCAACTGGCCAACACAACATAAATCTGGCCTCTAGTATCGATCTTTAATGCCACTTGGACTCCTGCCCACCCCATAAAATCACCCTTTTACCATAAAACAGAAACCCATTAACGAACCCATCAAAATTCACTTATAAACTTTCATATAATTCAAAATACTTATTCGAAAATGTATTAGGTCTAGTATCTTCATCTCGTTTTCATTCTCTGTCCATGTCAATAATCTTAAGTGTCGTCTTGAAGTATTGCCAGACGTATATAATTTTAGTTTTAGATGTCTAGACTAAAATTAAGTGTCGGTTGTAGAAAAGATTTTAGTAAACACGGCTGGATAGGGCTGGAAATAGTCGATAGTTGGTGTCTAATTGTCGATGTTTTAGTTAATTGCAATGGTGATCGGTGCTAAATATAAAAAGGTATTTTTCAGAATTTCAGCAAACTTTTCTATATTAATTTTCAATAGCCTTAGTTACCTTATAGTTATAACAATAAACAGCATACCTTCTTGAAACATTTTCAAATATATGAGATAGACACATAAATAAAGCTCGCAGAAAAACTTTTAAAAACAGCAGTATCTTGTACACTATCATAACTTTAGTTTATCATACCGAAAGAAATCCACGAGAAATTGGAGCCCGCTACGAAGTGGGGTTGAAAACATTTTGCTCCGATATATCGGAACGGTTGCAAAAATTGGCACGGAATATATCGTAGTGCATATCTCGATCTCCAAAACCCGTATTTACGTTCGCAGGTAACAGAGGAAAGTTGTGGGGTTCCTTACGAAATTGAAAAAGGACATTTCCGATTTTGCTTACTGTTCAGCTCGTAAATGAAGATGGGATTTGGTATCTTTACAATGCGTGTGTTTCTTACTGTTACTCAGCATTTTGCACCTCTGAAAACAAAATAGAGGCTATGAACCAAGGATACATATAAAAATCAAGTTATCGATACTATTCAGTTTGAATCCCATCACTAGAAATTAGAAGTAATTTAAGCCAACCGCATATAAAAGTGACTTAATTTAAGTGATTACTAATTGTTTGATGGTCTAATTTGACAGAAATTTAAAAGCAATACATATAATTTCCATTTTAAACTGGATATTAGTATAATTTGAATGAAAATAATATACATTATTTATCACGTAGATTAAGAAATTTTCTCCAGACTGTCTGACAGTAAGACACCTACGCAACTAAAGTTACAAGACTTGAAATATTTAAAATCTTTATAATTTATGCCTGTGTAGGTACTAATTAATAAACCTAATGTATTGATGATTAGTAGGTATTTAAAGAAATAACTTAAAATCTATTTTCTTAACAACACTTCCGCGTATAAAGAGCCGTTGCATCGATCCAATTTACTCCCTTTTATCGAAGTAAAAAAGAAAATTGACAGAAAAAACGACGGAACCACAGAGTAAGTTTTTATTATTTGTGGAATCGAACGCTGCACATCTGTTCGAGTTGTAGGTTTTTTATTAGGCTGTTATTTCTGCAATCGGAGCCGACTCGCCCCGTTTTACATGTTTACATGCTGAGGGGAATTAAAATTTTGTTGCTGCTTTCAATTCGAGTTTTGGTTTCAGAAAATAAAGTTAATTGATTTCGTAGTTAGTATATTTTCAGGGAAAATAGTTGCAGTTAATTTAACGCTAAAAACACATAGGTAATGCATGTAGTGTAGTGTATGTATTGTAGTGTTTGTAACATCTCGCAATGGTTTCTTCTGTATAATACAATGTAAAGTTTGCTGAGAAAACTTATTTGTAACGAGACACAGATGTACTTTTTCTGCAAAATATACAAATAAAGTTTTAGGCATTACTTGAGTACCTAACGTAGAAAGACAATGATAACAGTTATAAAAAAGTAACAAGAAATAGTCAAAGGCTTTCGACTACAGCCTTCACAACTTGAAAGTACAGCCAACAAAGTGATTAGGTCCTCCCTAAAATACCCGAAATTTTCCTTTTAAATTCTTCGAACAATTACTTCAGTACATTTCTCATAATATCACCACGCTATCGTTCAAAGGAGCAATACAAAAGCATTGTTAAGCCACACATAGCCTTGTCGACGTCGCCTTTAGGCCGATTTCATTTTACAAAGTAACTTTGAAAGGGTGACTAGACAGCTGTCGTATTCCGTAATATTCTGGGGACTAGACCAAACGTGGGGCCAACGTTTGGACAATCATTAGAATGAATATTGGAGCCAATGTTGGTAGATATAAGTGAAGAAAATTTTACACATTTTAAACTAGCAAAATAAATATGTGATTTTTTATCAATATTCCCGAGGTCTGGTTAAATAAATTACAGCACATTTTTCATCTTATCGGTACAAAGGGAAGGTCTCCCCTTTCAATTCTTTACCTCTTACAATCTGTTTATACGTTCGAAGTTAAATTGGAAGTCTTTAAACGGCAAGTTAATTGAAATTCCAAGAAGATGAAACATGAGTTATTTTGCGAATTAAATTATACCTACTCGGTTTATTAGAAATACGAGCAATTTGTTATTTAATTTACATTGTAAGTAGCTGTGTATTATAAAAATGACAGTCATTTAACTAGTTACAAATAGTGCTCAAACATTTGCCCCAATATTGGCTGCCAGCACGTCGCAGACACTCAGTGCACTGCGCTTTATTAAATTCTGGGGAGATTGTTTTTCTGACTGGCGTCCTCAAGTTTCGAGAGGGTTGAACTTCGTAACTTTATAGTTAACTTGTTATGATTAATGCTAACTAACTATGAATAGATTAGTTTGTGAAACGTTTGAGGATCGCCCCTTTTAGCGTGAGTTTGTGATCAAATTTTGCGACTAAAAATATAAGTTTTTGAGCTGAATTAAGATGCTTTACAGTTGAAAGCATTATGAAAAGAGATGGTGTTGGCAGCTTTTTGTTATTTGCACAAGAATAATAGGATCGTGTTACAGGCTCGATATCTAAAAGTAAGAGACTATTAGAGATCTTGTTCTTGAAGCAGATACCGAGAGTTTAACATTTGTAGGATTTGTTGGAGATAAGATTAGTTTTGGATTATAGTTAAAACGATGACTTCAGATTTTTGTGAAATCTTCCCATTCTTGACACTTATTGTCCATCTCACTCTTTTCCTAGACATATTAGGCCTTTCTTATGTTGCGCCATAACGCCTACTTTTTATCTAGGATTGGAATCTCGAGGTCGTCAGTCCATTACCTTCCCGGTCTATTACTTAGCTGGAGGACGTCCCCACGCCTACTTTGCTTCTCTCGTTTTTAAGAGTAAATCATGACTATCAATAAATCCTAGTATAATTCAGCACTCAATTCGACCGTCAATCGATCGACCATTGACACAGCAAACTATTGTTTGTTAATTTAAAAAAAAATGTTGAAGTGATATCGCAAAGTTGGTTAAACGAACTTCGTTAGTGGGTACTTAACTGATCACACACACACATTTGTAAACACCTGTATATAAAGATCCACCACATACTTAGATCACAATATTCCAAATGAACTACCAAACGAACACAACAAAATTATTAATAAAATATTAATGTATGAATTTTTTGCTTGTTATGAAT
Organism: Atethmia centrago; assembly: GCA_905333075.3. Lineage (NCBI taxonomy): Eukaryota > Metazoa > Arthropoda > Insecta > Lepidoptera > Noctuidae > Atethmia > Atethmia centrago. Next base: position 3,100,818 of record HG995379.1, read on the forward strand.
ACGTATTTTTATCACGAAATTGACACGGTTTGTATATAATAAGAATGTTATATTTCAAATTCGGGGTTATACTACCTATGTGATTTTTCACCATGTTGACAGTGATGATAATGCTTGAATACAAAGTAGTGCTAATGAATGCCAATCACGTTTCAGAAAAAGTTAAATTTTACTAAAGCTATTATATCCTCTGCATTATGGTATTTGTAATATTTATCAAAAGTTTCCACACCACTAGGTACGTATCAAATATTGGTAGCTTATAAAATACTTTTCCTTTTGCGTGTTTTCCTTACCTACATTGCTTATCGGTCACGATAACCGGTTATCTAATCACGCCACCTTTCACCTGCGAGTCAGTGGGTCTTAACGTTTTCTGACTTACCCTAATGACTGCCATTTCCTTTAATTAAAATTGATTGCTCACCATCCTGCCTAAAAAGTTTCCGTATTTCTTCTAAATCACCCATCGTAATACTGAAAATAGCCACATCTAGACTAATACTACGAACTTGAATGGACCTTAGTACTCTATCACAAGATTATATGATAACATTCTCGATTAAACCAAGTCTTATAAAAACTATCAATTCAAAATGAATAAAGCTCTCATTTTCAATAACGTTAGTGCCATTTGAGATGATCATCTCAAAAAATACATTACGTTTTACCAGGGAATGCCAAGCTAACCGCAAGACAATTGTGTTACGCATATTACGTCAAAACAGCGCTGGTAACGAAACACCGGCGGGGTGATTGGCTGAAGGATACCATTCAATCTTGGAGTTACCACAAGAATAATAGGATCGTGTTACAGGCTCGATATCTAATAGTAACAGACTATTAGAGATCTTGTTCCTGTAGCAGATACCGAGAGTTTAACATTTGTAGGATTTGTTGGAGATAAGATTAGTTTTGGATTATAGTTTAATGTTGTAGAACTTCAGGACTAGAGGCTTAAACTTTTGGGGTAGCTGAAATTGTTGTGAAATATATTATAATTTGATTCGAATTTAGTTGTACCAAAACAAAACTATAGATCTTATCATAAATATCATCAGATCAAACTATACCAGTATACGGCTGGACAGGCCTCTCCAATCTCACGCCAGGTATTTACCTACTTCATTATTTTTTTCCTTTTTTTTCTAAAATGGCCACAAAAATTCAATAACGTGATCCTCCAACTACCTATAAGAACAGTAAACACACAAATTAAATTCCAGTCATACATCATTCGCCCCAATTCGTTAGTTGCAAATAAATTGCAAGCGATGCGTCCGCGGTAGCAAGCCCTCCATAGTCAAATTATTCACTCTCGCAATCCTAGTAAAGCCAGCAGTCTCCGCCCAGAGCGGGCTGTTCGTGTAATATTAAATTATAGTGGGCCAAGTAAGACATTTCGAAATAGAAAATTGTTTCCATTCGTTGTTTGTGGACTGTGCTCTTAATTCAGATGAATGTGTTTATGTTGCTGCTGGTTTTGGGTGTAGTTTTTTTTGTTAGGACTTCTGAAGTATCGTTTTTCTGTTGCGTATTGCTTGAGAATTAGTAAAGGTCAAGCCTTTTTGCAGGATTGGTTACTTTACTTATTTCTTAGAATTTAGACGTCTTAGCTTATCTCAATCCATCCACTGTTGAATTTAGGCTCCAAGCGTGTTTTTTCTCATTATTAGCTTTATCATTAAATAGGATCTTCTTTTCTACTTACTTTTGACCTTTAGTTTTATTATAGTACCTGCCTTTGTAAATTCAAAGCTCTGATTTCTCAGAATTATATATTGTACTTTAATTTGCCAAGCTCATAACATGAATCTTTCTAAGATTTTATAGAGCGTAGCTGCTATTTTAACACAAAATACAATTATACCTGTAGAAAGAGAATTATCAAAGCCATTCCTAGAAAATCTAGCAGCTAATAAGCTTTCAGAGTTAAACAAAAGAGAGAAGTCTACTACTTTGTACACTACATTTTTAATTCCTGTTATAAAATTCTGTTTGCTCTCGGCTGCTTTAATGGCAGGGACACATAGATAGACTGCAGTTTCAGCATTATGCATGTCTACAGCTGTTATTTTATATTTATGGTATTACTTATCGCCATCTTGGAAAATATTTGCCTTCTTATCCTTAGCTGTGTAAATTTTAGTTAAAGGTACTTGGAATGTTAGATTGAGCAATGTGTCTTGTGCAGTTAATTTAAGGCGAGATGCTACTTGCTCGAAATTGATTGTTTGAGATTATTTGTTCTTTATCATACAAACGGCTTACACTTATAGAAACAGATTGTTTATCAACACGACGGTATAAGGTTTTTTGTGAAAAAATCGTCTCACATAATTATAGAAATAGCAAGAAAGTCAACATTTAAAAGCGGCACTTTTTCAAACACAATAATTCTTTGCAGTCGTACAAGCAAGTACAAGTTGACAGCAAACTGTTGCCTGCCTTTTATTTTTCCTATAGGCGCTCCTTGCCAAGTGTTCCAAGTTGTGGCTGTTTCGCGGCCCGCCAACTCAGCCGTATCGGCGGGACTTTTAAAACTCAACTCTGATACGTTTAATATAGTGTCTACTGCAGGCAAAACTTAAATAATGCCCATAGAAAACTTGTTTCGTGCAAGTTGCGGGGTACGCCGCTCCCGGCTAACTTTCCTGTTTGCTTTCAACCGTACGTATTTTATTCTTTCCTCTTTTAAATGCGATGCTTTGCATGTCGGTTACCATCGTAGACGGACCGGGTTTTAAGAGCAAACCTTTAGGGACGTCTTCAAATAGAGGAGTATTGCCTCCGAACGCGGATTGTTCTTTTAACGTGCGGCCCGCGGGGAATCCTTGCCTGTCCATTGTTTTCTTGCGAATATTGTAATGCTCGTAAACTCACACGAAAATAGCCTCCCTAAAAGGCAATAAGCATAAACACAACTCTGGAAAGTTGGTTTGAAAAGAGCTTCGCGATATTCAAAACAGGACGAGGGGGCTTAATGTTATTCATGAATGTTAAAGCGTCGCGTTGTTCCCAAACATCGTTTATATTTGTAAGTTACGAAACAATGACACTAACTTAAACTCTGGATGTAAAGACGGGTGTTATCTTGGTTTGATGGCTCACATAAACAACAGATACGGTTTATTGCTTCGCCGCAATTTCGTATTAAATTTCAAAGTTTTGAAGTCTCCGCCTTAATTAAGAGTGACGGTGTATTATAACGATATATATCACCTCGGTCGAGATACAATCTCAACTAGTCCAGATTTACTTAAATTCGGTGCTAACGAGATATTTCAGTAGTCTAGTGTATTATCTTGGACATCCGAAACTTCGCAAGTTTAGTCTAACAAGTATCTGTTAAAGAAAACTAAACAAATTTACGTTTTGCGAGAGAACGGTGAACAAATAGCTTTTAGCTGAAGTACCAACGGGTTAATAAAAGCATAAGCGTGTTTGTTGCTTTAACGCAAAATGAAATGATGTCCAGTGAACGAACGGAAAGAGAATAAATTAAAGTAAGGACTCAGTCCGACCATTGTTTTTTTGTACACTTCATATGTTTTTTTTTACCAAAACGTAAGCCGCGTTTACGTTTAAAAATTGATATTTCGGGGTTTTTATTTTAACCTATCACGGATGACAGCTCGGAATGAAATATGAAAACTCGGACGCAGGAAACTGTTTTTCTCTTGACCAAAAATTGGCTGCTCGCTATTACGTTTTCTGAATGGGGACTGGCAAAACAGTACTTTTCAGTTTTTTTTTAATACCTATCTCTTTTCTAAATTCCATTATTTTCCAATAAACGTTTTCGAAGCCAATAATTTTCAAGCTTCATCTGAATTGAAACAACCGCTCTATCATTTCCAATAACCGTACCCAAGTGATGCCAAAAATTCTCGCCGAAAAACTCGCAACAGCGTCAGAAAACATAACAAATATTTTAGGATCATCCAATTCGTTTCGTGAAACGTTCAATATCTGGAGCACCATACGTACGGATGGACAGGAACGTGATAAATTCGTTGAGCAGGCGAGGGAATGACACAGTGATCCCCGCTCATATTTCACAATATCCAAGTGACGCTGGCGTTGTTTTAACACGGATAACTTTGTGTACATCCACCATGTTTTATCTTGCCTCTTTGATTTCGTTGAGGCTGACGACCTTTAGTTTTATATATCTTTCAAAACTTTACTACCTACAGCTTTACTTGAGAGGTCTTGGTATATAGGAGAAGATGTCGTGGCCATTTCAAAATCCCGGGCCTACAATTTCTTTTGCAAAAATGGGTGTGCCCCGTTCATGTAAGATTTGGTTTTGATGGAATTGACCTCTGCCAATTTTAGCACAATAACCCTGGTATTAAAATTCAACACAAAATTACTAGAATTTATGTATATCATAAGATTAGTAATACTAATCTCACATATCTTCCGGCTAGTATAATACGAAGGTCATTTCCTATACTCCTTGAAAACGAATTACAATTTAAAACTTATATTAATCTAAAATCCTCACATATTTCAATGGAACACAGTCCTAAGGTTCTCAAAACAAATTGGCTATTCAACTTGATATTTGCCAGAATTCCAACGGACCCCGGGTCCCTTTGGGGACAATTTTGACAAATAGTTGGACTAATAAATTTTCATTGAAATCCTGATAACTTTTGTGTCAGCCGTTGAAATTGGGACATTTCACTGAGTTACACTTAACTTAATTAAGAGTTCAATTAGTCTTGACTTAAGTATGATTATAACTTCTTAAGATGTTGTGAGTTCTCTTTGACTATATCTTAATATATATCAAAATTCCCGCAAAATTTTGAATGTTTTAATGAAACTCCAAATCCTTTTGGTACACGCTGAGGCTGTAGGAAGTCAAATTTAAAATGTTTGCTCCAGTTTCATTAATTACACGACATTTTGGAACTTTCAATAGGTAGATGAATGAATTCTGTGATAGCAAATACAGCATATTATATTTAATATTGATACGCTCGTTTATTTTTAGCTCAAATGATCCGTATCTTGAACGCGTAATCTTAAATTGCAATTATCAATTAATCAAATATGTTGAATGCCCTCAATGCGTGCAACATGTCTGAATAAGTTCAAGGTACAATTAAAAATGTTTTGCATAATTAAAATTGTTTACCGGTTAATATATTCTTTCGCATGTTCGCGATCATATCATGCTGTGGTGTTATTTTTTCTTGGCAGCATTACTCGCCCATTATTAGGAGATCGAATCTCGTAGCGTGCACATGAAGCATTTTTTAGTTCACCTCATTTATACGTTACCTTGACGCTGTAATTAACGCAGTGAATTTCGAATGCAGTTTTAGTATTAACATTTATTTTGTTCTCTGCAAAACTTTTCTGATGTTTTATTTAATCAAATTCTTTTGATTTAAATTCTTGTTTAATTTAGCGAAGGTTTTTGACCCGCACGTGATCGTTCATCTTTGAATCTGCGAATGGAGAATTAAGTCAGTATTTAAAGATAGGAATCTTGTAAATGTTGTGAAACTTCAGCCGTGTCATTTAATTAATTTGAAATATTGTTTCCCATCGCGGCGTTAATGTAATCTGAATTTGTTCTGGAAATTGCAGGCTGCATAATATTATCTGAAATTCAAATCAGATTTTAATTAACAAATCTGATTGCACCCGTTGAAACACACATCTTACCTGAATAAGACTGTTACCTGTTTATTCAGATGGCAGACCGAAACGCAGACATTCGGGGTCTAGCATATTTGCGAAGCTAACGTTTTTGAATAGAACCGGTCGCACTACGTATATTCTATTTAGTATTTGTCGGTTGCAAATGTAATTTCGTTTTACTTACCGTGTATTTTGGAGCTTGTATTTATATGTATGAGAACATTCAGGTTGTGGTGCACCTGCTGGATATCTGAGATAATAACAACATATAAGTACCTGTGTTCTGAATAGTTTTTCGATTACACTCAGAAATGCCACCGGCTATCGTCTGTACACGCCCCTTGCTGCCCTCTGCTGTTGGTGCTATAGTCACCAACCTTTTTTTACAACCACATTTTACAAGAGCACCAACCAGTTATTACAAGAGCTTCATAGTATTTCCCAAGCTGATAGACCTGGCGAACTGCATTAAAATTTCAAAGCTTACTACTAAAACATGCTCAAAATTTTCATAGTTCCACGAAAAATAACTACAGCAACAAACTCAATTAAAACATCAATTGAAAGTCAAAGTATCCGCTTGAACTTTAATCCCCGATCATAAACTATGCAATTCGTTGGCAAGTAACTTTATTAAAGTTCCATATTAAGAGGTGCAGTGGTTTCGTTGGAACTTCGTGTTTTTACTTCGGCAACTTGAAACATTGACAGGGTGGATTTACGAGAGTTGAGCTTTTCAACGATAACCGAGATGAACTAAGGAATTCCTTGTAAATATTTTGTTGCTTCTTGTTTTTATGGCAGTGTTAGAGGGTTTTTGTAATGGAATATTCCAGAAAGTTGAGGTAACGTGGATGGTGGATGCAGGGACTTGTTTTGTTGTTTAAAAGACTGCTAATCAAATAATTAAAAAAATTACAATATATTATAAAATGTATATCTACCGGAATTATAGCGACTGCTCAACGATTTCAAAGTAATCAATTCTCAATTTTTTTAAAGATAGACACATATAGTAACCTAAATCATCCTCATTGATTCTTCCTTGGTCCTTAATCGAAAATAATGAATCCGTTCGATTAATACAGAATATATAAATAGCCTAAATGCTTTTTATAGTCTGACATCTAAACATAGTCTATGTGTAATTAGTTGCTAAAAGACCTAGCATTAAGCTATGTATTGCAATTAACTCGGAATATTTTCGGTCATTCAAGAATCGCGTAATGTTTTAAGGAATGTTGAATACTTAAAAAACAGTATAATTTTATGAAGAAGTAAAAATATAAGAATTTGATATATTTTAATATTGAAGCACAAAATCTTATTTCATAGCAGGTTTTATTTTTTTGTGTTATTGAAGAGAGCTTTTGCAAAGATGAACTTCATTGGATAAAAGTTTACTTTAGCAAAATTTCGATTTCATGACGATCGCAGATTATGCTTCTAGACTCTTCGAGATTCTCCTCCTTTTCAACAAACATCAACTTCTAAATATGAATAACTAAATATATTTTACTATCAAAGGTCACATCAAAGCGATCTTAGTATATTTTCTTTCTCTTTCACCTGTCATAACCTTTCATTCATCTTCACGAAACGTGCTTTCTTAAAATACTCACGAAAAACCTCTTCCATCTTACTCTGGTCAAATTTATCTCAGTTTATTGGCTACCATTGTGGTTTAATGGTCTCCGTGACATTTCACATCATCGGCATTTGTCACGTTTATCTCAATCTTATCGTGTTGCGTTTTAACAGCGTGAAGTCTGTGCGTAGCCTTAAGCCGTGCGTGAAAACCGTGACAAAGTTTTATAGCGATTTTAGGAGTATACGTTATTGTGTTCGTCTGTAACTTCGTTTGTATTGTGACAGTTATTTTGTGTTTAGAGTTTATCTCATCTGTTTAAAATTGCTTCAATTAACTCATTCACTTTAATTTTACAAAGTCGTGTATGAGAAGCACAAGATCTATTTCATCTTGGTAGCGTAATGCTATTTAAGTATTTTTCGTAGTAAAAACATCCCTATCTTCCCATCACCATCTTATGAATACCATTATCAATTTGGTCAGTTATTTCATAAACGGCTTCTAATTATTATTCTAAGTCGTCTTGTAGGTATCCAATTTATAACCGAATTAGTTTCCATATAAACTTTATTACATTCTCTGAACAAAAATGTGTAATTACATCAGTATGTCAAAAGTTAGCAACGTTTGTCACGAGAAACTTTCATTTCATTGTAATTAACAAAGTTCGCTCATACGACTCACGTTTGTTGTTAAGTTTCTAGATTTATTGTCTAATGTCACTTCAGTTGCTTTCATATTAGATTTTGGATTTAAAAGTTTTCGTTTAAATGATATCATTTTCAAAAGCGATTGTAATAAATACATGCAATTCAATTTACATTTGGTATAGTCTAACCAATGTTCAATTAATCATTTAGTGAGTAATATTTGTCACTCTTCAATTGATATGCTTTTCAAAAGCGCTTGCAATACATAATCAGTCTACAATGTTCCCACTGCTGGGACACAGGCCTCCTCTCAGTGAGAGGGAGTGGGCCGTAATCCACCACGCGGGCCCAGTGCGGGTTGGTAGATGTCACATGTCTTCGAATATTTTGGTTCTAGGACATGCCGGTTTCCTCACAATTGATATGCTTTTCAAAAGCGCTTGCAATAAGTACATCCGATTCAATTCACGTTTGGTATAGATTACATTTGGTATATTTCTTATTTATCATCCTTTACTTGGTTAAATTATAGGAAAACCAACTATATTCAAAGTCCTGCGTTTTTATTAAGGAAAAATCTTAAATTAATAATCACCTTACTAAATAGTATTTTCTATATAAAAGAGCACCAAAGATTAAACGAAAGTAATAAAACTCACAGACTCGTCATTTGCTACTTATAACTTTGCCAAAGAACAAGTATTTACCAAGAGTGTAGCTACAAAGTCGTAGCTTTATGAGGTAGAAAATTTCAACTCGTTGTCCTATACTTGCTATGGTAATAACTGCATTTATTACGTATGCAGTTACTGAAAGTGCTGTACAGGTATGAGACTGAGTTTTATTGTATGACATTAAGGCTTTAATGTCTTTGTAGAGAATAGGTATAAAAATGCCTTTTCTTTGTTTTGTAAAAGCAGGATTTTAGTTGTGTGGTGCAAATGTCTATTAAGATATAAACTGTGATATATACGATGTTGAAACTCTCTATTTTTTTTAACTTTACTTGAACCACTTGTCATTTATTTGATGGTTTCCCAATACATTACCCAATTTCATTGATCAAATACTTGCAAACTAAAAGAACTTCGTATCGAATCATAGAAATGCACAACAAAACAAACCTAGACACAATCATTCACACTAGAACAACCTCTATTGTCTCCAGCAACACGCCCTCTCATATTTTCCTAAAATCTCATTTCTGAAGGTCATTGCCCTGTCTCCGTTTTCAGTGAAATCCCTCCTATAAGTTGAAGCCTAAAGTGCATGAAAGTTGGTAAGCGCCGAGGTGTTATTCCAAAGAAGATGCTCGCATACGTTAAAGCAAACAGCAAGTTTGAATGCACTTCACTCCATGTTGTTTTAAGCGACCACAAATTCTCCCCATCTTTGAAAAACTTAACAATGAAATACTAAGATATGGGTGATGTTTTCTTTTGATGTGATTCGTTCATTTCTTGCATCGATTGGGTGGCATTTTAGACGACGAGCGACGTTTAGCCGTATTTTTTAGATAAAGAAATATTTTCTCACGTCCAAAAATGAATCGCAGTTATCCCTAAAAAAATCCTAATTAACATTACCATTTTAAAAAAACTCTAAAGCTCTCCTATCCCATAAAATACTATCAAACATCATCCCTAAATTCTCGAAACAAGTCAACAATCCTGCATTCCCTTTAAAAACCAATCACATTTCTCTAATCCCAAACCCCTTGCCATCGTAACTCCGGAACGAAGAACAGGCCACATTAGTTCAGAACCGCATCCAGTTGTAAATGATATCGCAAATTGCATTAACACAGTTTACTTTGCATTCATATCGCGAGCAGATTTAAATTTCACAGCTGTTCTTGTCTTATAAGTCTTGTTGTTTTATAACTTCGCATTTCCTCTGAGAAGGTGACACAAGTTTAAATGTTTCTTTTTCTTGCGTTTGTTTATAATTTGAATGCCTGAGCAAGGTTTCTGTTTGGGATTTCTCAACTCCGTTTTGTTCATCATTGAGTTTCATTTGGGTATAATTTTAATGATTAATAATATTAACTTTAAAAGATTTTTTTGATATCAAGCATAGTAAACTATTCTACTAGTTTCAAATCTCAATCCTTCTTATCAGCTACCACTGCTAATCCATCAGCTCTATCTACAGTTGAAATCACTATTTTTTTTTTTCAACTTCACTTCTTCCATCGTTATCCCTCAATTGTCTCCAACTTTCAGGACTAAAACCAACTGATACATTCCCTTTTCATCTTCCAAGTCTAGACCAAAGCAAATTGCATTGCAACTGTTTTATTTTACATTCATTTCATTCACGAAGTCCGGATGATTTAAGTTTTACTTGTTCAAGTCTGGTCTCGTTTGTTGAGGTCGGTGTTTGTTGTTGGATGACACCTATATAATTTTACTGGTGTTTTGTTATAGTTAGGAACAAAACCTCTCTTATCTTATTTAGGTAAAAGATTATCTATGATAAAAGTCTCAAGAATATCAAATGTGTAATCGATTACATTAAGGGTATATGTGATTATAATCATAAAAGTACAAAAGGGGATCTTGAATCATCACTAGCAAGTTAACGATGTATTAGTTTAATTGGTCAAGGACAGCTAATAAGACACAATTGATTTTCTATTGTTTGACTCCGATTCGGAGTCGCGCGGGGCTTAACAGGTTTATAATATATTACCAAATACTGAATAATAACCATGTTCATGAAGATTACTCGAATTAAAGGAATACGTAAAAAAACAAAATATTACAAAACTTTTGTGGCCCTCTAATGTGTTTGAAAATAACCTTTACTCACAATCTACAGAAGATTTTCCTCTCCATCTAAGCTGTAAAATAAATCAGCTGTTAGCACTACCCTCATAGTCTCGTATTAACGACTGTCCTAGCCTACATTTGTGTGAATATTACTCCTACCTATATCATACAAAAATGGTTATTAAAGTGATAATTTACGGAAGGGAAGGGGCTTATATCTCTGATAGAGAATATAAGAGGTCTTATATTTTTACGAGCGTTTTTAATGAGGACGTAGTGAGTCGTTTATTTATATTGTCGTCTGTGGTTTCAGCTCAGGATTGGTCTGTCCTTTCCCCATGCTTGGATCTCGTAAAACAAATGACGGTAAATTTTGACCACCTTATTGCTTGGCGGTGATTGTACTATATATTCTCTTTGACCTTTAATCATAGCAGTCAGTCATAGCTCTCTCAGTTTCTTGTTCCTGTTTAATTTCTATAAATATTAGCATGTCTCCTGATTATCTGATTTTAGCTGCATTTGGCCAGCTTTATCAACCCATCATTGTTGGGTTAAAGCCATGGTGATTATTTATTATTTATATTATGTCTATAAATATTTCCATGTCCGTACATATCGGTACTTTAAGGTCACCTTGGATTGTCGAACTCGTCAAAACTTGATAATGATTTATATGACGGAAGATTCCAGTATATTATGCATATGCATTGTTCTGTAACCGTCAGTTAGCCGTGTACTGATTTATAAACTACATTATTATTATTATGATCTTAGACAGATACAATAAAATGTTGTTTATGTAATGGATTTCTGAAAATATGTGCAAATTGGGACTTATTTGATATATTAAAATTTACATTGTTTCCTTATTTAACAGTGCCTTAACATGCATAATATTTAATTTAAAATATATTAATGGATAATAATAATTAAAAGGTACATTTCCTGTCAAAAAATGCCTTGTATTTGTACTTTACACACTAACCTTTCAAGCGTACTCGACCTTATATTTACGACACATAATTTAAATCACATAAACATAACGACGTGTCTGTTCTTAACTAGCCTATTTGGTCGTAAGGTCATTCATAGCCACAGTTTTGATCTACGCAAGTCAATGCGAGATTCAATAAACATTACGTGGTGGAGCATAAAAAGCGGTCCATTGACATTCGGCGAGCGTTCCCGAGTAATACGTGACGTGTGGGCTAATGACATACAGATGACATACAGATGGTCGTAATTACGCATGTATTATGCCTATGTGTTCAGTAGCGCTTGGAGTAACGTGAGCCGCGTTAAATGATTTTTTGTGACTTAATGAAGAATGATCAATTGATCACAGAAACTCATTATTTTTATACATTATACAAGTGATGCTGCTGACAGTATTATATTGTTTTCATAGGAAAAGTTTCGCCATACAGTAAATTGTGGTTTATGATAATGTGGCAATGTAACGCAATAACAAGCTACTCGCTAATTAATATATTAATATAAACATTTTATTACTATGCAGTAATTTCTATGGCAATAAAATAATTATTCAATTGCAATCCTAGCTCTTTAATGTGGAACATAACTCCATTATAATCCGGAATTATGTAAAACACTTCGATTGAATGCACACAATTGTTATTACAGAACTATGTAATATCTGCTTGTCATGTGCCCCAAAGGATTGTACTGTTCTGATATCAAATACACATACAAACTGTAATAGTCTTTGACAGCCTAATCTGAAATCACGGAACGTCTTGAACCTATCTGAAACTTAGGCACAATACCGACTTAGTATAATCGAACTGTCGTATCTACGTAGACTTTAATAGTCTATGGCAGCCTTTAAAGCCAACAAGCAGTCGTTCGCTCAACAGAATACATTATAGTCAGGAAATCACGACCCATACTAGGATCCAATTTATCTTCCAAAATCATAAATTTTGTATGTAATGATATTTCGCATCCGCCATTTTGGTGTTTAAATAATATTTGTTACTTTGAGGGGTGAGCTGAATTCGAGGTTGATGGTAGTTCGATATCTAAAAGTTTTTATTTAATGGGACATTTGGAACTACGATTTTTTTGTATCGTGTAGGAAGTTATAGTTTTATATTTATTACTAATTTTATAACCGCTATAGCAACAGCTCCGATATTTTAATTTAAATATTTTATCGGCGTTATAGCGGAAAGCAAGACCGTGTGAAAACTATGATTTGTTTTATCAGAATTACGACAAAATTATGGAAACGAAGACAATAATTATCGGATTGTCACTATAAGACAAGTTAAGACACACATTTCCTTTAATATGCTTTCACATTACAAAACGAATAACAATATTTTTTAATTCCTACTATCCTATAGAAATCCCCCATAAACGGAAAGCTTTTAAAATAATCCTCATTTTCTTACTATTAAACTATAAACTCAGAGCTGTTCCAGTTATTACTGGGTCAAATTAGAAACGGGCTTCAAACAGGAATCGAACCCGAACATGACAATTATCGATTATTAACCACTTAGCCGCTGTGAAACTTTATCATAAATAAACTGGTTCTTAAGAAGCTTTACGAGTTTAAGATGGAGGGATTATTATATTAACGTTTAAAATGTAACTGTTACCTTAGTTGGTAAGTTTTAATTTCTTAAGTCTATATAAGCATGAAATTTTGTAATCGCAAAGCTCTATTCTCTTAAAGGGATGACATAAGTATTGTTCACCACACCACAGAAGCTCAGTATTGACGAATACAGACTATTAAATATCTCTAGGTTTGCTCACGATATTGTCCTAGGAATGTGTAAAAAAAAAACTATTAGATCCTCCTCCTCTACACGTCCTAGAAAAAACTTAAAATAAGTCGTTATAAAAATAAACCATAATAAACAAAAGCAAAACATCCCAACACATGTAAAATACAGCCCGAAGCATTTGTGAGACATTAATAATATCTTATATTACAATTTTTTCAACTCTACATAGAGCCTGAGGCACCCACTCTACCTGTTATAAAGCTGTCGGGCTATTAAAACAGTGATATCAAAGGGCTCTATCGAAAAAAAATATTTAACACAAAACTATTCTCTCCTTCCGTATTTAATTTGGTGTAGAGGATAAGCGGTAGCGGAATGAAAGCCTACAGTTATTACAGGTTTTAATAATAATGGGCTCGAGTTTAATTTCCAAAAAAAGTTCCAAGATTTTTTTTTACATAATGTAAACGGCGCAAATACTCTAATCTTATTGTCTAATCTTTCGAGCCCTTTGGGGTTGAAACGCTAGGGCTATGGGGTCTGAGTGCCCAATTCATTTTTCAGAGGGCTGGACTATTTTTTGGCCAAAGAATCTGCATTGCCATACAATGTGGTAAGCGATGCGGACGAATTTTTTGATGTCCTGTGATTCTTTCGTTCCCTTTTTCAATACTAGTACACATTATTATTATATTTTTTTTAAGGCTGGTAGTTCATGTAGTAACTAACAGTCTGTATGTGTATAGCTTCTTGCGAGTAAAGATGGCGCTGAATTATTGCCATATCAATATGACAGTGCCATTTTTATGTCAATAATCGTCAAACAAGTTTTCATTGACCGACTTTTTAAGCTTAGTTACACTAATTTAATATAAAAAATTAAAATTTCAGAAGCAAAAAACCTCCATGACTCAAAAAGCTTCGCTACTGTTTTTTTTTTCTACCCGTAGCTCGCTTATTATCTACACCAAAAATAATTACAGCCATTATTAAACAAGTAGAAGACATATAAATTACATTTGCGCCTGTGGGCGAGTTTCGTAGATCAATCGTTACACACAAACCGACAAGGTCGAGTACCGAGTAAAATTTATAACTATCATAGTTATAATCATTTAAACCGGTCCTATTATACTAAAGATATATGTTTTGTACCGTCAGAAAAAAATATCTTTACGCATATTATTATTCGAAAAACAAAAAAGGTAGAAAATAAAGAATCCATCAATTCAATAAGCGAGTACTTATGACAAGAAACCATCATTTTAGCGTTAATACCTGCCTATTTCACAATATTTCCACCATACCAACATTTCGTATAACTCGAATAATCTTGCTTGTTTCTCTAACTCTACCTCAGTCTAATCACGTCGGCAGATAATCACTCGGATTATGTTTTTTACAAGCAAAGCAAATAATTGCTTGTGCTGTAACGTAAGGATCGTGGAAGACAATGTCTTGTTACAGTGAGTTCGTGATAACTGACGGACAAACATATGAATCATTATAGTTTTTAAGAATGTGTAGGAATGTCTTACTTTCATATCTAATTTTTGAAAGAACAGGATCTATCGATAAATGGATTAGCTTTATTAACATAAAGAATCGCATTATTCTGTGGGTTTTGAAAAGAACACAATTAGGGCAGAAGGCATCCAGTGGGTAAGCATTAAAGTCATTCTGTCTACATCTTATACCATGTTTATGCAAATAAATGATTTATTATTATTTTATTTATTATTATTATAATTCAATAAAATGCTATCACCAATACGTCAGCCCACTTTTTTTGGTTGGGAAATCATCAAATATCTTCTCCCGCTCTGGGCGGAGCGGGAGGGTGTGTCAGACTCTTACCGACTAATACCCACCCGTATCCGTTGCCTGTGTTTCCAGGGGCCTCGGTGACCCTTTAGTACCTTCCCGCGACCCAGGCAACGTCAGCCCATTATGGTGGTGTTATAAATTTCCATATACCATCTTTAAACCATGAACGAAGCAAAAGGAGTATCTAAGGATCGTAGCAGGTACTCGTAGAAACTACAGAACGCAAAAATGAACGTGTTGTGTGTGAAATTAACGAATTGTTCATGGGAAGAGGCGTGAGATTAATTATGTAAAATTTTTAAAATAAAAATGTCTGCTCTAACATTTTGTCCACCATACACAGTTACTAAGCATGACATATTACAACATAAAATGCGCCGCGTTATTGTAACGACAGCTAAAATATGTTCTTTTGACCTGTTTGACGTGACTCCAAGTCATTCTGTCGTTATTCAGTTTTTTTGCTGCGTTTTTTGCGTTTTCAAACTATATTTTTAGTTCGCCCATTAAAACTAGGTATTGTCTAGTTTCAAGGTGATCTGGGTTTATAATAAATAACATCTGGTTATTATTTTGTGAGTCAGCTGATGTAAACGGGTTTTACGGGGTAATCATCGGTTAGGGCTTGATATGACGATCGAATCGCTGGTTAATCGTGCAATTGTCATGTGAAGTCGAAACGTCAGTTCGATTGTGAGCCGTTGAGAGATGAATATTGAATACCCAAACATTTAATCTGAAGAATGATGCGAACGAATACTTTGACGCCCAAGTGTCCTTTTGGTTTTTGTATTAATTTGTATATATAGTTAGTTATTTAATTTAGTGTCTACCTAGTGTAAATAGTTAGTAGCATCAATATTGTATATTTGTCTTTTAAATTTATGAAAATAATCTGAAGAATAAATTAACGTCTAGGTATAGGTGGCATCTGTCCTTAAAATGTTATGATTATAAATTATATTGCTCTTGAATTAGAAAAATATTTAATAGATACAATTTAAAGACTCATATCATTTGAAGTGGTATCATACACAAAGGTACTTAAGTGTAATCAAGCAGCTTCAATTGAAGGTCTGAATTGACCAAATCAAATCTGTCTTGCTTGCGTAATAGTAGCAGAGAATAATGATACAAAATACGTTCTAAAACATTTTGCCGTACCACCTATCCATCAAGTTTCGTAACAAATCTTTATACTATTATAGTATTGTGTTATATCAATCTGTGTTCTGCATTGTTCGCCTTAACGCTTGACTTTTACTCAAGGTTAACCAAAGGTTAAAAGTATAAAATGCCACGGCATCGGTTTTTGACATTTTAAAATATAAGGAATGATATCAAGGATTCCCCTTGACGTAAAATTTTATTAGATTTGAAACTATTACATATCTTTAAACACGTTTTGTATATTTTTACAGTTTGGTTTATATAAACGAACATAATTAAATATGTTTAGAAAATCAGAAACGTATAAAACTTGCTTCTTTTTATCACTAAACTTTAAACAATTGATTTGAAACTATAAATATCATCATTTTACACGAGGCACCTAAAAATAACTCAAAACATTTACATATAAATGGATGATGAATTTCAATCCGTGTCCAAAATTGGAGCCATAGAATAAGCGATTTTCTGAGCCCCTTCTCTCTGAAATTGAACTCAACAAGACAATAATAAATAGCTCTAAACGTATCTTCCTCCTTGTATATTGACTCCTTTCATCTCAAGACATCTTTGATACGCCATCTATTCCAATATAACTGAAAGCAGAATTGGAGGTATTTTTTTATATTATTTAGGTAGGTAATCTAGCAAAGCGTTTAAATAATTCTTAAAGTACTGACAGAATACTGAAGCCCTAATTCAATACACCCGGAAAGCATGCATTCAAAGAAATACGCCTCAAAAATACACACATCATCTTCTGACACATCGCGTGTTTCGTGGCCCCAGTTTAAAAACCGTGAATTTATTGTTAAAATATAAAAAAAACCCTACGTGATGTGCGGATCAACCTTGGCCCACAAATGTTTGCTTCAGCATTACTGAGAACAATGTAAAAAAAATGGTGCTGGTTGTTACTGGGTGCTACGAGTTCTGCATACATTATATTATTTTAGAAAAAAAAAGCATTTTCATTGAAATTTAGATAGAATGATAAAGAGGAAACCAAGCTGACTCTACTAAATAGTATATTAATTAGACTACATGCATTGTGAATCCCTACGTATAAAGCCTTTTTTTTTGGGGTGGGAAATCATCAAATAACTTCTCCTGCTCTGGGCGGAGCGGGAGGGTGTGTCAGCCCCTTACTGACTAAAACCCACCGTGTTCCTTACGTTGCCTGTGTTGTGTTGCCAGGGGCCTCGGTAACCCTTTTGTACCTTCCCGCGACACTTATATAGCCTACGTTGTAGTTTTAGCAAAAAAAAAAATTATTTCCGTTGAAAAATTCAATGCAATTAGCTTCAAGTGCACTGCGTAAAATTACATTTCCAAGCAGCACAGAACCCTTTTGTTTGTTTTGTCAGTGCATTTTATACAAAATGATTAAACAAAAAACGATGTCAAAACAAATGACAACCAGGACAGACAGACATTTATCACTTATTTAGCCTCAGAACGCTAAAAAAATAATTCATTGTTATTGATACAAGTCGCGATCAAATCACGTACGAATTTGCCACCTTTATAATTGTATGACTTTGTAAAGGACGTATATTTTTATCCTTCTATCCACGTGAAGTTAGATGTATCGGTATTATAGCTCTTTGGGCACCTGTCTTACCGCCGACGAGGAGGAAGCGATTAGCTATCAACAATTTTCTAGCTCAAGAAACGTACAAAAGATGTAGGTTGTATTATATAATTGCATTGCACAGGTGTGAGTACTAAGTATGTATAATAGAGCTACTATTTACCGGTTAATATGTCATTGACTTGAATGGGCCCTGGCGGCTGAGAGTATGTCATGCTCACTCAGATGTCTCGCTGATGGTGGCGTGTGTGTTGGATCATTTAGCTCCCTTCAAAATGGTTGAGCTGAATGGTGCTGATCCATGCGTCATGCTCGTGAACGGGCGCCGTCAGTTGGTACTGGTCACCGTTTAGCTGCCTCGGCTTATTTGTAATAATTTTATTTTGAAATTGTTTTTTTTTTGTTTATTTTCCTACTATGTACGCATTTTTTTTTTACATCGTCCTCACATTTAGTTATAAATTCAACATTATTTAAAAAGAGTGTCCATGGAGTTTCTTGCCCGTTCTTCTCCATAGGTACCTACTATGCTTTGGAATGAGCAACTAGCTTCATATTTCTAACTGACCGACTTCTTGACAATTCAAAAGTGCCTGTAAATGGTTTCATTGAAATAAATGCTTTGAGTTTGAGTTTGAGGTCCTGTGTAGGTAAAAGAGATATATGTATTTAACAGTTGATGGCTGATTGTTCACACTGCCGGCGAGTACTAGTTTGTTGCAGCTGCAAGAGCTATCAAAAATAGTACTCGCTCAGTGACGGTCGCTTAGCAGGCGGAACACTCGCTGAGAGACTCACGGTTGGTATATACGCATACCAGCGAGTAATCACTCGTCACCGTCGCGCCATCGCTGCTCGTTGCTCGCCAACTCGTTTTTAGTTCTCTCTACTCGCTTCTCGTTAATCGCCGGCGATAGGACTGGTGCCTCACGTCCTTTGAAGGCTTATAAAGTGTAAGTTCAGATCTGAAAGGTATTTTTCTTTTGTACTGTCAAAAAGGTGATTTGTTCTGGCTGTCAGTCAGATTGTGATTGTGTAGTAATTCAATGTTGTCTGGGTGCTTGACATTGTCTGGTTAGATCTTAGGTTAAATCTATCAGTATTATTTGTATTGTTAGACCGTAAGACATACACACAGTCGGATCAATCATAAGGTGATTGGTAGAGGTCTTTAGTGAAATAGCTTCTGATATTGAAAATCTAGGTTTACAAAATTGTTTATAGATAGGTACTGTCAAACAAACACGAGGTGAATGCCAATTAAGTTGACATCTTTTTTTTTTTTTTTTTTGTGATGGGTTTGCTCTTGACCTTAGTCTATGCCAGAGGCGACAGAAACAAAGTCGACGATGGAGCGAGCTTACCCAGAAGAAGCCTGTTCACTCTCACTTTGAAGAGATTAGGGTTATATGCGTTCGGAAACACAGACGCAGGCAGAGAGTTCCATTCCTTTGCTGTGCGCATTATAAAAGAAGTTTGGAAACGCTTAGTGCGAGTTGGTGGGATAGCCACCAGGAAGGGATGGTAACTTGAAGTGCGCCTAGATGACCGATGATAGAAGAGGGCCGGTGGAATGAGGTCGTGGAGTTCCTGAGCACACTCTCCGAAGTACAATCTATAGAAGACCGACAAGCAGGCAACCTTGCGACGATGGGCCAAACTGTGAAGCTTGGCATCCACCAGATTTACGTCGCCAATGAGCCTCTTAGCTCTGCGTTCCACCGAGTCAAGCGCGGCAAGTTGGTATTTAGCCGAGCCATCCCAAAGGTGGCTACAATACTCCATGCAGGATCGGACCTGCGCTTTATAAAGGGTCAAAAGCTGTCCAGGCGTAAAGTATCGCTTCACCTTATTTAAGATGCCCAGTTTCTTGGCCGCAGTCTGGGCTTTGTACTCGATGGTGGCGCCGAAGTTGAGGTTAGATGTCAACTCCATGCCTAGGAGCTCGAGCCGATCAGTTACAGGAACCGATGTACCCCGAAAAGTAGGAGTCAGGTCGAAACGACTCCTTTTTGCGGTAAAAAGACACGCTTGTGTTTTGGTGGCGTTAAAAGTGACCAGATTATCATCACCCCACTGGGAGACAAGGCTTAACGTCAACTCTGTCCGCTCTACCAAGGCCTCTCTCAAGGAACGAACTGCGGCCCCGTTGGTTTTTGCGCTGGACAAGTATCTCTCTGAAACAGTACTGTCGTCCGCGTACCCAACAATACCAGTCTGTAGTAGGTCTTCATCGTTGGTCATCTTTTTTGTCTCCAACCTCTTGTTTGTATCTGAAGTTGATATCAAAATATTTACAGTATGATTCATTATTACTTTGAGTAGTAAATCTTTTTATGTTTATTCAAATGATCTATCCGTTTATGTATTTGTGTAAAAGCTTAACTTTATGAGCACTTACTTTGTTATTTATGACTTAAACTTAAAGTTCATGATCTTTTTCTTAATGGCACTTTTTCAGCTTTGCGAAGAAGTCCATAATTAGAAAATTATCTTCTTTTTTATTTCAGACCAAGGGTCCAAAGCGACTGGTATTAGATGTTGTCCTTAAGTTTGGCTTTACTGCAATCTGTTACAAAATAACCAAAGTAAAGGCCAAGAGTATGAAAATTTTGCTGAAAGTCCGCCATTTTCCCAAAGCCACACAGCGTTACCAACCGAAGTAGGTTGCCAGACAAAAATCGTTAATTTATAATTTATTGATCATTCATCAAGTTAGTAAGCATTGTAGAACAAGACAATAATAATCGTTTGTACTTGGTCATGCCAAATTAGTAGATACGAGTACACAAATATGGTCGCCTGCCTATTTGTATAGTGTTTGTGTACATTTGAGCCAAAGAGCGGGTCACAGATGCGTCACTATTTCGGTTGTAAATTCCTTTAAATTAACATATGGAAAAAATATAAATTCCGAAAAAAAAAAATTCAATCACTTAAATAATTTATTAAAAAGACACAATTTTATTTATTATCTGTTTTATGACCTGTGATCTCGTTACTTATTATTATAAAAACTTCAAATCCCTAGATAGACACATAAACATTTTATTCTGAAACACAGCAAAAACATAAAAAGTTTAATATTCAGTCCAAAAGCATCACAAAACAAAATAGGTACAAATAAAATGGTGCCACATGTACTAATCCCTAACACCTGCTAAAGTGGCACATCTACATATATTTGAGACACGTTAGCACTTTATAGGTCAAAGTTTGTTAAAATTCACGTCATGTACACTTATGAATAGACGATTATGGCCAAAAGTGGGTCAGATAGGACAATTTTTGAAAAGGTTTTGACCGGCCATTGGTCTACGTAGTACCTATCGATAATACTGATGGTGTTGACGGAGAAAGTACCTTGAATTTTGAGGACTTCAAATATTCAAGTATTTTTCATAAAAATCCTGGAAATACTAAGAAGACAGACTTGACGAAATGTCAAAGTACTTATTTATACGTGTATTCTAAGGGTTCATTTTTCTTTTTTTATTCAGAGCAGTGGTGGGCCAGTGGTATCGACCATGACTTACGAGTTGTAGGTCGTGAATTCGAACCCAGGCAGGCACTTTACTTTGTGTATTTAATCACCACTGCTCTCAAAACGGTGAAGGGAAACATCTTGAGGAAACCGACATGTCCTAGAACCAAACATTCGAAGACATGTGACATCTACCAACCCGCACTGGGCCCGCGTGGTAGATTACGGCCCACTCACTCTAATAGAGAGGCGGTCTGTGTCCCAGCAGTGGGAACATTATAGGCTGATTGTGAAGGGTTCGTTTTAAGTTCGTTTTATCAGATCAAATAGCCTTGAACAACCTTCAATTCCATAAAGTGAACATAACAGAATCTATAAAGGAAATGATTTCCTGATTGCAAGCTAAGTGAATTAATACAGTGTAACAAATCAATTTTACTTATATGTACTAAACACGGAACCCGCGTGTCTGGGCATTCATTAGTCGATGGCTGCGCACTATTGAAACGTCATTAGTTCTTTTTACCCTCGTATTTTTGAGGAGTGAACAGAAGTCAGGATTAGAAGGATAACTTTTAATGTGTTTTTTTTTTTCAGGATGCCTTGTCTATTATTGCCAATGGCTGTTGTCAGATTATCATAAGATTTTAAATGCTGAAACACATAGGGTTTTTGACATAATCAACACGCTTGGCAGACGGATTAATGAGGTTTTGTTAGCGATACGAAGATTTATTGGCAATCTTATTCTGTTTTATAAATTAAATAAGGTTTATTTCTAATCACTCTGACAAAGTGTCAGAATAATCAAAATAATGACTCAAGGGCTGAAATTTTAATTAAAATATTTCTACCATCTGAATAGTGCTTCAAATATTACTAGTTAAAAGAGACACTTGAAATTCTGGAGTTGTGTATCCCCAGAGGGATGAAAGCATTAGGTGTAGACAAAATATTTTATTCATAATAATCACGCTCTTAGGCACTAAATAAGTCGTTGAAATACTCTTTATAACTTCGGTTTTCATTTTAGTTTTTAATATTGAAATATACTATTTTTACATAAAAATCCACTTTAAGTTAGTCATTAAAATGTCAAGTGCATACAATGCACTTGACATTTTAACGACTAACTTTTCGTTTGAATAAAAAAAAAACAAAGTTACGATCGTAACTAAGCCTAAAAACATAAAAATAAAGCCCAAAATTCTTTTATGCGCCGCTAAAGCCGGCAGTATAAAATAGTGCCGGCATAAAGTAAATAAAATGCATCCCTGTTGCGTTGGGCGACAATCCTTCACTTATACGCAATTTATATTCGCTGCCTAGAGCTGGCATAATCCTGCCTTTTCTCTGCTGCCTGTTTTACATGTATCGAGTCAACACTGCCACTCCAGCAGTACATTTAAATTTAAAACCTATAATAATTTTTATTACAGCTTAAAATATGATGTTGCTTTATTTTACCTTGTTGCAGGTTCATTTTGTATCATCTTCCTGCCCATTTTACTTGGGGTCGGCGAAACACGTTTTCTTCTTCTGTTGTCCCCTATCAGCCGTCACGCTATCGTTCACTCCCTTCTCTTTCATAAATGATATGACCTCACACAATCCAGCCATCTTTTTTTGGGTCTTTCTCCCCCTCTCCATCCATCAACATTTATATTTATCGCTCTTTTAGTCGCATGCGTTAACTTTGCATGTTAACTTTGTATAGGTCCATAATATTGATCAGTATTAAGTTTTGTATCTACCTACTGGACATTTCCTTGTATTGTGGTAAAAATAATATTTTATTAAGATAACAAAAACCAAATTACAATGTTAAATTCCGTTATTAATCAAGCCTTCCCCTTCATTCCAAAAATGATTTATTTTGGCCAACCTCACTTTTTCAGAGTAATTTGAATTGCTAATGCATTAATCTTAATATTTTAATCAACAATGTACACTTTCTAATCGTAATTTAAATCATCAGTGCCACAATATTAATTTATCATTGAGTTATATTTTGAAAAGAAATGAGTATAACGTCTGAAATAGTATCAATACCAAAAGTATCAAAGCCAAAGAGATGAGATAAATTTCATGCTTTGGGATTAAATACTTTAACTTAATTGCGTATGGTTCAGTTTCCTTTGCAACTCAAATTATTTTATAATGTTTAGTGATTGTTTTTTCATTAAAAAATCAACTTAGATTACTTGAGTTTAAAGTTGATATTTGTCTAAGTTGCAATTTTATATATTTATCTCGTATCGTTGGCATGAGTATATCATTATTTCATCCTCTCAAGTATTTGTCAAAGATAACGCAGAATAAAAGATCTAGTTGTTTTTATCTTAAGCTTTAGTACTACTAAGCTCTATTGTATCTAAATAAACAAGTTTGAAAAAGAAATCAACTTAAATAATCTCAAAGCTCCGAAATACACCGAGAAACAGCAAAACGTGTTTTCAATTACCAAATTAAAAAATAAATCAAGAATTATTAAGAACAGAAATTCCTCGCGAAATAAAATCAAACTTAATAACCTTCAATATGGCGCCAAATTCCAATCAGTATTCCTTGAACCAGTCAAATTGCTTCAGTAATAAGGGTCCGATTTTAATAAAAAACGAACTTTAATTTTGACTATTATCCACAAACAAAGTGCGGACATCATCTGGGCCCCTCGACAATGGGGGCCCATAATGGGACCTTCATTGTTCCGTGTTAAAAGCCCCAAAAGTGTCGAACATCTTCTTCGTTAATATTTCCCGGGAGTTCGGCTTTGTGCCCACTGTGCGGACGACATCGATGTAATCTTTATACGAGAGCATCTAATTAATAGTTTTAATCAAGTGCATTTTTGATAATTTAACTATTCAATATTGTGTATTTTGCATTTGTTTTCAATACAAATAACAATATTAGAAATAATATTGTATAATAAACTCATTATCACTGACACTGAGCTAATCTCTGCAAACTAATTTTGATGTAAGTATTAAATTATCGTTGAAACTAATTAAGGAAGAATCATACATTACATGAAATTAATTAACTAAATTATATTATTAATATAGTCAAAGTCAAATCTATTTAATTTATTTCAATTGGGCACTTATAAGGCACTTTTGGACGTCAAAAAATTACAAGGAGATAGAATTGATTCTAGTTGCCCCAAGAATAGGCATGAAACTCCACACTTACTCTTTTGTGCTCACATAATTACAAATATTGTAAAAACAGAACAATTACCAACAAAAATAATAATAATGATAAGTCAGTGTGTGAGTGAACAGGATACAAAATATCTCCTTAATTCGTATTAATTTCCATATTTCCCTGTTACAATTTGCCTCAAATAATATATAAATATTTACATTAATGAAAGCCTCGTTAAAACTAATAGATCAATAAAATACGTATTATGCTCAGAACAAACTTTATATGGTATAAACAGCTTACATACGAGGATCGGACATTAATTTTGGCATTTCAAAAGCCATTTAGCCGGAGAAAATGCCAATACGACTTTTACGCTAAACAAATGCCAGTTTTCGCTTAAAATAGATAAGACCTTACGTATATAGAAGTATTTAAATATTGTAAGCATTATGTAGTTATCTTAAGTTGCTTTTATCTGATTGGCCATTAATTCCTTTTAAGCTCACTCTTGATGGTAGAAAGACGATCGGCAATGGTAGTTTGGTAGTTTTAGTGACAGTTAAAGCGGTAGTTTTTGCATAATATATTTGATACTGAAGAGGGTACTTTGGACTAAATCGAATTGACAATAAGTACTTAATTGTACTTGACTTTAATTATCTTTATACTGATAATGTTTAAATTGAATACACATTAAGAACTCTAGCCCATTCATGCATTTACGAGAAGAGAATGAGCAGAGATTTGATAATCGAGTTTAAATATTCATTTAAAACATTTATTACTTTAAAAATATAAGCCACATCAATATTATCCGATGACTATTTACTGATCTATAATTTATTTTTATTGATCAAACGATTTAACCCAGTTTCTTTACAAAGGAAATTCAACCTTAACTCAATAAAAATAAACTTTAAATCCATTTATCACACACATTCCAGTGTTATACTATCAAAAATTCGTAGAAAAAACCGGTCGCATTTAAATAAATTCGTTTCCTCACAGGAAGTCATTATTAATCATCTTCAAAAACGTTATCCGTGTGGAATGATATAAAGTGACTAGGAAGGAAGGTAACCTTGGTGAGACTGATACAGGCCCTAACATTAGTTGCGTATGTACAACCGCGGAAAATTACGGTCCACCACTTTCAATCTTATTACTAAGGACATAAGGGTGAAAAGTGGTTAACGTTAAGGGTCCTGTTTGGCCGTATACAGGGTGGCAGGGTGAATTTTAGCTCCCCTAGCGTAGAAAGTTTTCGGTTATCAAAAAAATTATCAGCTGTTTCAAAGAAAATTTAAATACCTACGCATGTAAAATGTATGGAACAGCATTTGTTTTTTTTTTAATAACTGACGGAATGTTTCAAAGCAAATTTAAATACCTACGCATGTAAAATGTATGGAACAGCATTTTTTTTTTAATAACCGACGGAAAGTTTCAAAGAAAATTTAAATACCTACGCATGTAAAATGTATGGAACAGCATTTGTTTTTTCTTTTTTTAAATAACCGACGGAAAGATGTGTTACAGTTGTAATGGCAATCATGTCATTTGATTTAAAGAGGTTTTTATTTTTATTATTTTAATAGTATTTTACATAGATTCTTATATTTTGTGAACGTGGGAACGTTGTAGGCTTAATAGACTACATTTGTAGATCATTTATTTTTTGTTAAGTACCTGGTACTTGCTGACAGGCCAGTGCACTCCCATACCTATTAACACTGTAATTTGAAAACATTGGAGAGGAAACCCAATTATTTTTAAAAGAGTAACCGTGGAATTTCTAGCCGGCTCTTCTCCATAGGAAACGACCAGTTGAAACCGTTCACCTAGCTTCTGATGTTTCATAAGTGCCCGTGTATGTTTATGTGGAATAAAATATTTTGATTTGATTTGATATTGAAAATTTCAACGCGGGTGTTTCTGAATCATGTACTGAATCCATGGTAACAGGTTGCGCATCGTTGCCACGCTGTATAGTGGTCACGCTTTATCTCTGTGCCAAGCAACGATGAATAAATCATTCATTTTATAATGTGCGAATAGATAATAATATTATTAATTTTATTATTATTATTTAGTCCATATTGATCCGCATTAGGAAGCAATAGGCAATAGGCTCGCCCCCTATTATATGGGACTTAATATAACTGACAAAATATGAATGTACTACAGGTACACCTCTGCCCAACCGTTCGAGGAAACAAAGCGTGATGTTATATATGTATGTGTATGTATTAGGAAGCTGTTACAGAAACGGACTAAAATATGATTTTAGAATTATACATCTTTGTATTTGTACTAAGACAGCCCAGAGTAAAGTATCAAATTGCAATTGATATATAAATAATTATATAATCTAAATCTACTAGTTAAACTTGAACAAGTGAAAGGATAACAGTAACTCTAAGTCTAAAAATAACATAAAAACAGAACGTCTAAGCTAAGGTCACCTAAACTCTCGATTTGTCAGACATCAATATGGCTTGATATATAGAGCTACGGTAGAGCAATCTCTAGTTATCCAGGAAACTAACTGGATGCCCTTGTAGAGTCGGCTCTACGCGCTTACAATAATAAGCGACTTATAAACATATGGTGTTGCCAACTGATACAGGATGTTCCGTAGTAGCGTGATATATATTTTATGAGTGGGAGATGTATATATTTTAGTGCAATGTGTTCTTTGATGATGGATAGGTAATACATATATGAATATAGGTAATAATAGACTAATGATTTTGATACTAGGTTAATTGCAAATTGCCCTTATTTCCAGGTATACAAACTTTATTTACTTAGATGAAAATCCTACCTACCTAGATCGACAATCTTTTTTTTAAAATATATAATATTTTTATATACATTGTCGTCATGTCCTAGAACCAAAATTTCGAAGACATGTGACATCTACCAATCCGCACTGGGCCCGCGTGGTGGATTACGGCCCACTCCCTCTCGCAGAGAGGAGGCCTGTGTCCCAGCAGTGGGAACATTATAGGCTGATTATGTATACATTGTCGTACGAAATCAATAAGTTGAATTTCTGCCCAATATGTACAACGCCCACCAAGGCCCTAACATATTAAAATCTCCCAATTTCTATCTAGAAACATTGAGTATTCAGTACCTATCTTTACTCACCATAGCGGCACTGCTAACATAAAAGGAAGGCTAGCAAAACACTATAATTTTGCAACGTCCACGTGCATAGCACGTGTTGTTTAAAGCCTAGATCGTGCAAACACTGATAAAGTACAAAAAGGGAAAGACACAAGGACTGAACGCACCTTTTCCGGGCAAGTCGGGTAAATAATACGCCAGGAAGTTTTGTGTTGGTATCTAAGATAATATATGGATAATAACATAAGCTTTATTATGTAGGTATTATGAGTATTAATGAGTGAATATGTTGATAATTTTTTTGCATATGAATTTCCATAACACGTTTTGATGTTTATTTTCAAATGTTGACTTAAATACAGTCCTACTAGACTATAAGCAAATGAATAAACATAATAATTCTACAATAATAGTTATTTTTCTACTTAAGAAGTTAAAAGTACTGACAACAAAGAAACATTAAGTACCATTTAATGTCAATTTCTTGGGAAAGCAATCATCTTGTATAACATGTTTTGTTTGTCATTATTTGCAATGAAATAGAAAATAAACTTTTTCCTAATACCATCCACAAACTATATCTACAAAGAACTTGAGTTGAATTATAGGCTATACCTTGCAAGCAAGCCTATTAATTTCCTCAATTGCCAGTGCAGTCATTAAATGATTTCTTTCTAACTTTTATCGAAACTTACAATTTACTGAAGTCTAATGTTTCAGCTGTCCTTTCTCGACTAATTTTATTATTGATAACAATGTCTTCAATGTTTTATTTTAATGAAAAGGTATCACAGCCGATACGAGACATTTAGGTACCTACCTCAGAAATACAAAAAAAATTGCGACATATAATGTGTTTTAAACATGCACTTAACTATAAAAAGTGGGTATGGTCATTACGTATCTTACAGACATGATTTATCAATGTCATTGAGTTATTGGCTCTACTATTTAACTCTGAAGTTCAATATCGTGCATCTGTTAATAAAGCTCTGGATTCTACAATAGAGTAAATAATACTGCAGCAAAAACTGGAATAACTTCGACTCACTTAAATCACCCGTGACCAACTCGGCCGCTTTAAGAAGTTTCATTTCAAACAACCAAAAATACTAAAACTGGAATAACTTCGGCTCACTTAAATCACCCGTGACCAACTCGGCCGCTTTAAGAAGTTTCATTTCAAACAACCAAAAATACTAAAACTGGAATAACTTCGGCTCACTTAAATCACCCGTGACCAACTCGGCCGCTTTAAGAAGTTTCATTTCAAACAACCAAAAATACTAAAACCAACACTAGCTAGCCAAACTTAAACCCGTACGGAAACAACGAAAAAAGCTGCCTAGCAACAGACTAGTCACGAACACCAAACACGTGATTAATCCAGTCACAGCCGTTGCAATTCTGGCCTTAAACAAATTGTAGGAGCCCAAAGAACTTGGTTAAATAATAACTGCGTTTTCAACCTGGACGCTATCTAGGTTGAATCCTAAGTTATTATTTGACCGCAAAAACTGCCTCCTCAGTTCACCTTGAAACTGTGTGGGTGTTCTGAACTTGATTTAGTTGCTATCGTACAAACCCTTTTTTTGTCTCGAATATAAATAAGTTTGGAAACAATCTTTTTGTCGAGTCGCGCTCAACGAAAGTGTTCGGTTTAGGGATCCGAGGTCAAATTAATAATGATGGCGTGATTTAGCAAAGATCTGATTATAAGGAAGAGTTATTTGCATTTTTAATTTGTTGATATCTGGTGGTTACCCTTGACGGAGCAGCTTTCTTAAGATAACCTTCACACAATATTT
Organism: Atethmia centrago; assembly: GCA_905333075.3. NCBI lineage: Eukaryota > Metazoa > Arthropoda > Insecta > Lepidoptera > Noctuidae > Atethmia > Atethmia centrago. The sequence continues at coordinate 3,130,430 of HG995379.1, forward strand.
GACTCATTCAATGTGGTCACTTTTCTATTTGAAGAGGCCGCTTCATTTCCTGTGTGTATCACGCTTGTTTGTATGACAGGACGAGCAATATTTATTTGTAATTCAATTTTAAACCTTGGAGAATTATTATTATTATTCGGTCCTTCATTCAACCGGCCTCGAATTCTAATCCGGTGTCATAAAGTCATGACACTTTCCCTAAACTTGAACGCTTGTTAACAAGGAGACACTACCGGCTTCTGCCCTCAGATCACTTCCTTCACGATTTGATAATAACTTCCTGCGTCCTTATACGTCCTCGTTAGTCAATGTTTTGTATAAACAAATTACGGAAATGTTTATTGCACTTGAACGTTTTATAGCTCCAGTTGGAGCTATCGTTTCAAATAGAATTTTAAATGGGGTCACTAGTGGCAGACGTTATCGCGGACTGTTTTTGGTCTAATTGCGCTGAATTTTGTCCGTGTTTCGAGTAGTTTTTGGTTGCCTTATCAACAGCTGTATAGTCGCGTGAGAATGTATAAACTAACGTACACCAAATCTGTGCGAACGCTAATCTAGTTCTACAATATTAAATAAAGTTACTAAACTAATCTTGATCAGGGCAAACTCTGGTAAATTCAATATGTTTCACGAACTTGAATACAACATACCCAAACCGACATAACAACGCAATAACTGTGAACACTATTAGAGATTTCGACTTGTTTGTAATAATAATAATTCCTATGATAACAATATCATTAATAGTAAGGACACTGAGTTAATGTTGCACCACCTTGCATACTAATTGGACGTGGCCCAGCTCCGCGAATCGGACATGCCTGAAATAATAATAGTGCTCCCACAATTAAACAGATAACGTTGATTTTCCACCTCGAACGCGAATTTACATTATAGTCGGGCACAAATTGCCTGTAAAATTTGAAAACGTGATCTCGACTAACAGGACTTTTTCTCTTGTTCACAGACAAAGAAGAACAACCCCAACCACATCAAGAGGCCGATGAACGCGTTCATGGTCTGGTCGCAGATAGAGCGTAGGAAAATATGCGAGCAGACACCAGACATGCACAACGCGGAGATCTCCAAGAACCTCGGCCGCGTATGGAAGACGCTCAACGATGAGGAGCGCCAGCCCTTCATCGACGAGGCGGAGAGGCTGCGGCAGCTACACATGAGGGAGTACCCCGACTACAAGTACAGGCCGCGCAAGAAGACCGCCAAGTCAGATAGGTCGGGGCCCAAGACTGGAGGCGTGACGAAGCCAAAACGCAAACAGCGCGCGGACTCCAATAACAACAGGGGCGTTGCCAGGCGGAGGAGACCTGTTCCATCGGTGCCGAGTGTACCCGTGGAGACTCCCGCGCCTCCGCCACTGCCGGCGAGTCCAGCGGGCTCACCCGACTCCCCGGAATCAGCCTGCTTCTACGAAGACCACAACCGTCGCGAGCAGGCGGACCTAACAGATCTCTACTCCATCACGGACCTGCTGCCGCTGCCTGCGGACTGCGAGGTAGACCTGGAGGCCCTTACGACAGACATCGACTCGTTCGAGACGGCGTCGTCGTCGTCGGGGTCGCACTTCGAGTTCTCGTGCACGCCCGACGTGTCGGACATGCTGAGCGAGATAGGCGTGGCGGGCGACTGGGTCGACCACACGTTCTCGTCGTATCTGACGTCGTCTTAGAGCGGTGTTCGGGTCGCCACGGCCGCTGCCGGCCGGTTCCACTGATCTCATGCGGTCGGCCAACGGGCCGCCCCACGGAGGCCGACGACGCGGCGACCGCTCGCCGCTCCGCCTAGAGAGTGCCTATCCAAAATGACGTGTCGACATTTGGATTTAATGTACAAAGTTATTTAATAAGGATCGAGGGTGAAAATTGTTTTGACAACCGACCTCACGGTCGCGTTCCTCTTCGGTTCGTACGGTTACTTTAATCGTTTAGTTTTAAAGTTTCATTTTCGACAACGGCGACGCTTCGTCTAGGAAGCGGCATCGGGTTTTATAAACGTAGGCTGTGAGTTGGTTCTTGTTTTGTCGTTTTGCTTTCGTTATTAAATTTATGGTTTCGACACATAATGGAGGTAATTTCCAAACGACACGTCTCAGACGCATCTCAGTAATTAAATCCGTCTGCTCTCCGTCGCCTGTTAGTTAGCCACGGGCCAGTCAGGTCGCCCCCCCGCGCTCGCATCGCGTTGTCGCGCCGTATTCTGTACGTGTACATTACACGACTTGGCTTCTAGTGCATTCTAAAATCGTGAGTTTGCATTCTACGTCACACCTTCTTTTTATTTTATTAACATTTGTACTTTTAAGGGTCGTCTTTTTATTTTTGAAACGTCTTAGATCGAAATATGTATCATTCTTCTTGTAATAGAAAAATAAGACTAGTTATAGTCGTTTGTCTTGCGTTCGTATATACTGTACGTAAGTTCACTTTATACTTTGATGCACACGTAGAGATAGTTAAACATTATTATTTTACTATTGGAAGCTGATCGGTATACGTCATTGGAAGAATTTCGGTGTGCGGGAGTAAGCTTGGCACGGTTGGATGCGGTGGGCCCCTACCAAGTTAGTTTGTCACCGGAGCGAGTCGCGCGTACTAGTTAACTTCTGTCGCTGCTGTATGTATACCGTCTCTTCCGCTACGCGTGTCTCGCTCTCCCAGTAGGAGTGCGGTGGTAGGGCCCCACTGTTTGATTTATATTCAATGTTTCGAGTCGGTCTCGTAAGTTAGGATTCGTAAAGTAAGGTAATATTTGTTCAATGGTAAGGTATGAAATATTGTAAAGCATGATGGCACCTATGGATCGATGTGAAGGGACACTTTCAAATTCTTGTTTTGTTACTCTTCTCGCTACATTGACAACACAATAATGTCTATAGAAGATACATATCAATAATTGGAATGCGTTGTACCGCGAGACGGTGAGTTATAAAGAAATATTATACTGGGTGGGTCAACAAATTGTTAGTTTTCAACACAAATGTTTTGCTAATTCAAACTCTGTGATTTACTTTATGGATTTTCTAAATTATAAGGTTCTAGTGGAGACTGATATCGCATAGATTAGTTTTAGCAGCGCTAGCTTCTCTAACTCTTTTATTTTTTTGTTAATTTTTAATACTGGTCATAATATTTTATATTGTGAAAAAATACGTACATATTTTTGATATTTGCGTTGCTGTGGAATACGGACTTCGGAAATTTTACAAAATTGTCAATATTATAATAGATAGTCAGAATATTTCAGGATTAGATAGTCAAAAATAACAATCAAATCGTAATATTTTAGGTAAATGAAATTAAAATCCATTTTGATTCCGATTTCCACAGCAGAGCATAAGCTAAACAAATTGTATTTAAAGAAAAAAAGAAAAATTTTTGCTAAAAAGACCTGTCAATTCATTGAAAATCGTGTCAGTTAAGGGGTAATGTTTAAAGGAATGTTACTTCATTCATTATTAAGATAGATAACCCTTCTACATAATATACCTGTTTTCAAATTGTAACAATATTTGTAGATACTTCTGTGTCCCAAAAAGTATAAGGGATCCGTTGTGCTCTAGGTAAGAAAGAAAATGCTTTACCTATATTATATTCTTTATATAATATATTATATATGTAAAAAAGTTCATGTATTAAATTAGTAAGTGTCTATGAAAACCCGTTTAAATAAGGAAAAATGCATAAAAAGCGTTATCTATATCTGTCTTGTGTGTCGTAGGGCGATTATATAAGAGAGGACGAAAAATAAATTTGTGCCTAATGAAAAAAAAAAAACTTGAAAATTCTTGTAATACTTATTTTAGTGATGCTCAAACAAGTATTTTAAGCGCGTAGTGTTTAGACGCTGTTAATGGACAAAACTTGTATAAAATTTATTGTAAGATTATATTATTCGATGCCAGGTTTGCATTTTGTTTTCACATTTTGCTTCGTTCATATGTGATCTAATGGAATTCCTTATTTTTATTTGCAATTCCCGTAAAACATTTTTTACGTAGACTTTTATGATTTTATTTCAATCATTTCTTTTTTCAGCAGATTTGAATTTTGTCGAAATTCATTTTTTTCTGGATCTATTTTGTTTGTTGTTTTCTTTATCACTTCATAGCCTTATATAATTTTATCGTGACCATTTCATTGCTCCTTGTTAATAAAATCAATTTGATATCGCAGGACGATTGTCATAGGTCGTCAAATGACATGCAGATAACAAAATAGTTACGTGATAAAAATTTGAAGTCCCACAGTTGTTTGATTTTTTTCATATTGTTCAACGTTATTTTGCATCAAAACGGGTTAATTTTTTATACTCTCTCTGTTGGTTATTTCATGATGTTGTCAATATGTCTTTCTAATTGTCCTTTCAATGGATCGATGTCAAAGAAGTCTTCAAGTATAAATGTTGTATTCGAATGAGGAATTTCACTAGGTTTGTATTTTGACTTTATAACCAGTCCCTCCGTGTCTTCAACTTTTGACAATAAAGTGTCATTTTTTTGTGTTTTATATTTTAAAGTTTTTCTGCGGACTTCCTTTTAAAGTTTGTTTTCAAAGTCGCTATATTTTTTCCTTCTTTTCTGCAACTTTACATGTATATAATGGGGTTCATAACCAATAATCAACGATTGAAAGCAATATAATATGTCTACGATTAGTGACATCACGCTCAAATTAGTATAATTCTCTTCTACTAATAAAAATTGTAAGTCGATCTGTCGTTTTCAAACAATAGGCATAGAATAAGAATTTCAACTACCATTTTAAATTGTAATATTCAATATTGAAAATATTCCGATACAAAACCGTTGTGCTTCAAATGAAAATTAATTTTCGCATTTTATGTTTGTGTGTAAACAAAGAAAAACAACATTTAGTTTTGATTCGGAATGGGGCGATTTTCCACAGAATTTTAAAGTTATTTTAATAATGTTTGTTTGCAAAGCCGCTGTACAAATCCTGTAAATATGATTTTTATTAGTGGGGGAGTTGTCATAACCCCAAGAGTATTTTATACTGCAACATCGAATTTAAAATGTTGTAAATTAGCGCTTCTCTTTCAATAATTATTGGAATTATCAGGGTTTAATAGTTTTCATTTATGTATTTAGATGTATAAATGTCCCTAAGATTATCATTGCCTTCCTTGGACAATGTTCTTCAAAATTCTTTGCTTAAGGCTTTCTCTCTTCTTAGCCTTAAAAAATCTTTTAATGAATACCATGGAAGTATATTTTAATCTCAGGTATGTAAGTAAGTATTGAAAAAAAAAATGTTTATAATAATGAAGTCAAAATAAAGCGACACTGTGACAAAAAATTAGAGGGTATATAAAACGTCTTAAGTAAAAATATCATAAAGGGCGTAGTTGTTGTAGGTTATATATGTAATTATTATATATATTAAGTACGTATATCACGGCCAGATACAAAAAATTTCGAAGTGACTGGGTTATTGTGCAGAAATGAATAGTATATTTCGCGTCTTGTCTGGTTAATTGTAGAAATAACCAAGTAGTTTGACCGTGGTATAAGTAAAAAATACTGTTGTGTATCAATTTATCGAGATCGCATGAAATTAAGCTTCCACTCTCGCTTTGAACCGACTAGATGTATATAACCTGGCAGGCGGACATATTGCGAAAAAGTAATTCACTTTTATCATAAGAATTGGTTATAATAATCTATAAATGCGGTTAAAATGTTAGTGAAATCATTCACAGAACTGAAAAGTTGATATTCTCGTTACGTTGTTTAAAAAAATAATTGATCGTAATTATATCTCTGTATCATATGTATCTACGCTACTGTTGATTTATTATAAGCATATTCTATCTTAGTACCTCTCCTTCGGTTTCGAAACAAATGGGAAAGTTTCAAGTTTTAAATTAGGACTTTCTCTAGACCATAACCTGGCCTTTGTAAATATCTTGTACATTGTGACGAATTTGGTCATTAAGACGAAAGTAATGTGGTTTATCCTCTTCGATATTGCGTCCACATTTAAAACTATATAATACGACCAACTCTACAACGACGTTGTTTATTTGGTCGCAGTTAAACCTACAATCAATGGTCGCGATCTAGAGTTGTATGTCCCTAAACCTATTTGCTTCGAAATATTTCAAGACACAACGAATCTTCTGTTCCCTTCTCATTCCTCACGCACTTCATTAATATTAAATAGAAAATAATTGGTGTCTGTAACTCAATATAAACGATAATGTATTATCACCAGACAGTAGTACGCATATATTCGTTGTTATAGTAGAGTGTGTCATAATTATTGGTATCTATAATAACTATTAATAATTAAACAAGAATAATAAAAAATAACGAAAATTTTCGCACAACATGAATCAAGGAACTAACATAAGAGTAAATTTGATAGTTATAAAACATAATGATTAAGAAAATGTTACTGTAAGATGCGATTTTTGTGTTAACGAATTCTTTATCCAGGGGGATACGCCTGCTATATATAATTATGTATGTATTTTCCAACAATCGCGACGAAAGCTTCTTGTGCGATTGACTCTGTCCTTAATAATTGTTGAATTGAAAGTTTCAAGTTGATTTACTGTATATAATTATTTTGAACAAATTAGGAACAAAAAATGGTCCATTAAATTTTAACAAATAATATTAAGGTAGATGCATGTATACACTTGGAATATATGCTTTGGTGTACAATGCCAAACTTAATACGATGCTAGAAAGCATGGCTTTAACAAATATCGCTAAGGATTGGACTGATGTTTTCATTTTCCAGCTTTTGCCATTGGACTTGTAAATATTTTTGGCCTCGTCGGAAGCTGCATAATTTTTCCGAGACATTCTAGTCTGATAAGACGAACCTTCATCATCAATGGCCCCTGATACCTGATTATTAGTTTGTGTTATTCAATTTATACCAAAAAAATACGAAGCTCTTTCAATACTGTTACCGATGGATCTCTTTGTATGTAGCGATAAAACATTCGGCTTACCAAAAATTGAAAACTGTTGTTTTCAACTTTTTTTTTGTAACATTGGTTTTAAAGATTGTACATATTAGATCAGTTTGATTTATTTTTAAGTAATTAACCCTAGACGGGTACATTTTATTCATCTTTGTCCAATAATTTAGGAGTTCTATTATGTTTAAGTTTTCATACAAGACATATTTTTAACATCGTTTCCCCTCGTCCGTTGTATAAATTATTGTCACTGTATCTTTAGGTATATACATAAAATGTATGAGTAGTCTTTTAAATGATAGGTACGATTAAATATTAATGTAGTTATTGATTAATACATAAGACAAACTGTGTAAATTTTGTATTTGTAATTTGTTTCAATGAACATATAATTATTATATATCGTAAAGTAAAACATCCAGTTTTTAAAAAATAACCAGATTTTTATTGAAAATATACCCCTATTGAGGACCTTTAAACATATTGATGATGAGTATACCTAAGAAAAAAGCACAATGAAAAAGGTGCCACAACTCACACGAACACATACAACACACATAGACCTATATAGAACTAGCTGCTACCCGCGGTTTTGCCTGCGTGGCTAAAAGAACTACTAAAGACTCGTGCAGAGTGGCGCGACGCGACTACGGCAGGACAATTTCAATGAAGTTTTCATAGAAGTTCTACAGGTATCGCGTCGCGCGACATATCGCGCCAGCTTGCAGGAGCCTTTACTCCACTAACTCCATATAACATTAGCTATCTACTAGTGAAAGTTTCGTCAAAATCGGTCCAGCCGTTTCAGAGATTAGCCCGAACGTTACAGACAGAAAGCCAAAATTTCAAAAATTGTTTTTTATTTTGTTCTAAGTACCGTATATACTTTCATGTGCATTTAGTAAAAAGCTGTTATTTTGACATTACAAACAGACACTTCAATTTTATTTATTCGTAAGTATAGATTAATATACTGAGCCAAGGCTTTCTGGATAATTTAAACACAAATAATAAGTTAATGGATAAAAATACATATAATTATAATTGTGTCTTTTTTTCACCTTCTGCATTTAGCTTACTGCGGTTATTATCTTCAGGTATAAACCTGAACATGATAACCACAGTAAGCTAAATGCAGACGGTGAAAACCCGGCGCTGGAACTACATGGACGGACCTGATTGCCTGCTGCCTAAGTCTGCTGTGGACGATGATAGATAGAGAGATGAGATATTCCTGAAATGTAAGTATAAAAAGTAAAATGACATTAAGTATAAATAAAGAAGACTATTTGCAATGATGAGCAATATATAAGCCATGAAAAGAATAATTATGTAGGTATTATGGCATTGACATATAAAATAAAACGGAGAGTACTAAAAGAATAAAATGTAATGGATACCGAACACGATGATACAAGTAAAAATTGGAAGAGATCAAAGCAGCAAAACCTATTAGCAATTTAGTTCCATAAATAAAGAGAGAGAGTTAGTAATTCAGTACGATGTTATCAATAAAAAGGGCCGAGGCAATATCTTATACTTAGGGACAGTGAACGACGATACGCTGAGCGAAATTTATACCTAATTCTAGAATTTAAGGGCCCAATATAATCCCTTGGGTCACCTTCACGTCACTAGCAAAGATAGTACGACCTACTCTCAGGTCCACTTAGCTAAATAATAATGTTAAGAGATTATCAATACAAGAGCATATTAAATTTTCCCTTATGCAATTTCATTAAAGGGGCCTCACAAATAAGGCCTCGGCCGAGGGCCCTATCATCATGTTATTCAAATTTATAGCTTTAATTTCGTATGCCATAGCGCATTAGATGGATCATTACTCATTTTTGATGACGTCATCATATTTGGAGCAATTTTGCAATGCCCTCAAAATTATAATGTTGAAATGTACGCGGATGGCTTTAATTTTGACTTAATGGTTTCACGTAATGGGTATGGGAACGACCTGAGATGTGTCCGTATACGTAATGGGTGGTAAACAAATGTGGGTCTGATTTTGCGTTGTACATTTAATAGGTGAATGAAGCTAAAGGTATTATGAATTAAATGACAGATGAAAATTATTGTCTAAAAAAGAATGCGTCTTATGTGATATAATTCATGTGGCTCTTATCACCAAGGATAGGACTCTGTTCATAAATGATACTCGTATATTGCACGATACAAAATCAGCAGCTATAATTTTAATTACGAAGTAATGTATTAATTTTAGTTGAAAAGGTTTACTTCTTACTTAATTTATAATTAAATACAAGAAAACGAAACAAAGCAGCATTATTTATTGTTGACAAGGAAGTTGCTATCCTATACAAAGGATATTGTTATCTTTTAAACAAGGTAAACGGTAACGAATGTACAATTTATTCAGAAAGAAATAATTTATTTGAATACAACGCAATTTTTGTTGGTGCCAATAAGGTTTGTCTTCACGTGAGGGAACAAAATTATATGAGTCTCTTACTCTAAAGTCAAAATAACAGTGTAGTTGAAAATAAAGAAAGTCATACATTTCTCAAAAACCAATAATTGGATTTTTAAAACAACTCTATGACACACCTGTTCCTAGATATAAACAGTAAATCCCCCAAAAAAATCACACTCCAAAAACAATAAGAATATAACTCTAAACTAAACAGAAAAAATAAACACCCGGACATCCAACCAACACATCGAAATCAAATCAATCAATCAACTGAACCCACCGAGATCCAATGCTACCCGAAATCCGCCACAATACATCAAAGGCGTCCCTAAAAGCAGAAATCACATTCCAACTACCCGTAAATGTGGCAAAGAAAAAAAAAGTCCAACTCGAGAGCATTAAAGCCACTAAAACAACGAGAAACCATTGTCTGGTAAATACAAATTGAAATCGGCTCAACCATCGTCACGGCGTATTTTTTCATCACGTTCGATATCTAGGAGCAGTTGCTTTGAATGCTAAACGCGGTTTGGTATTCAGAAGGCAGCGCAAGCTTCTTATCTGTTACATTACAGAGCTAAATATTTTCCTCCTACCTACATATTAATTAACTTGATTGATGAAGCCCGTTTTACGATACGATGTACTTTTCGGCTCTAAAGGTAGAAGAAAGGGGGGGGGGGGGGGAGTGTTGGTCTTGAGTTTTTTGAAGATATGAATGAATTTAAATAATTTATAGTGTTGGACTTTGTTGAAGCAGCACTCTCAACTAAATCAAAAAATCTATGTATACCTAATGAAAAAATGGCAAATGCACAATCAGTACTGACTTAAGGCTCCTTCAAACAGGCGCGTCACGCGACGCGACAGAAAGGCACCGCGTGTAGCACTACAAGCGGTGCCTTTGTAACTTTCATGTATCTACCATGAAAGTTAATGCAGTCATTCTTAATAATTACCAATCAGCAAGCGACAGCAAGCTCAAAAGTAATGGATAACCAAAACAGTAAAGAGTGCAGCTATAAAAATTGCACTCAAGCATTTTGCTAAACATTTTCTCGCAGATATTCAGCGGAACTGACATTACGATTATACAAGAAAATAACTAAGCAGATACTTTCAGCATCTATCACAACATATTCCATCAAACCCACTCCAGCAATTTCATCCACCATCCAATCAGTATGTAAAACAGATCCCCAATAAACAGCCACTAAGAAATCGAGCGCCAAACTAAATTTTCTCAGCTCTTAATCAACTGGAAGACTTTATCAACAACAGTAAATTAATTCAGCTGTATTAAAACAACATGGGGATCGGTTTGTACGGAATGAATGCTAAGTAGGTGGGTCCAAATTAATTTCGTATGTTCTTGTAGAGGGCGTTGTTCAAGCGCCTTGTCCTCATGAATATACATAAACAAATTGAACATTCGATTTGCCATATTTAGTGGATGGACTTGGATTTGGGATTAATTGTGGTAGACGGTCGCTGGCGGTGGTCAACAGAGATGAAGATAAATAAAAGAGATAGTGGAAAAAAAGTTCGAAGTTGTTTCAGCTCACATCGTCTGTATTTCACGAGACTGGTCCAAGTAGCTGTAAGTAAGTATTGATTGTTAGCGATATTTCTAATTTTTATTAAATATAAAATCAATGGTGTCTTCGTTTACTCAACTGAGATAGTACTCGTAACATCATGGAAAAGTACATCGGATCAAACTAGGTTTAAAACTCGCAATCAGACCTCTAAGACTGACAATAGTTTCTTTCTTTGCCTTAAACAATACCTAAGTTGATTATGAACCTCCACAACAAAGTGGAATTAAGTGGACTGGTTAGTCCACAAGATTCAGTCAATATAAATACAGTAATAATATTCCAATCAAACGTCCCACTACCATTACAATGCACATCTTAACGTCCTAATACCATATATACGAGTACATTCAGCCATATGGGTCCATAACATTCCCGTATCAATTTTATCGCTCGCTCAACAAGCCAGTGTTTCGTTCGCCAATCGGAATGGCAGACAATCTGTCGCTGTGATAAGACAACACTGCTTATCTGAGCTATTTTTAGTGTCACATACTCGACGTTTCCTTGAAGGGGTGAGCAGATAATGTGTGACCTTTTGAGGAGATGAAGGTATGTGGCATGAAGTACTTTTAGACCATTGTAATGGATAAGTAGTGGACTTAAGGTAGGTAATACAACTAATACAAGTACTAGTGATCAGTCGAACGTTTTATAATTATTATGGTGTAATATGCCTTTGAGAACTGACTTGCAAATAATTTTGATTACTGAAACAATGGAGTATCATGGCTTTAAAAATAAATTAAATTGTAAAATTTAGGCTAGGTAAATGCCAGGGTCGCGTGGAAGTTTGAAAGGGTTATGGAGGCCCCTGGGAACACAGGCAACGGAAGGAATACGGGTGGGTTTTGGTCAGTAAGAGACACCCTCCCGTTCCGCCCAGAGCAGGAGAAGTTATTTGATAATTTCCCACTCAAAAAAAAAGGCTAGGTAAATGACATGTGATTGGAGAGACCTACGTCTAGCAATAGACTGTTATAGGCTGATAATGACGATGATGTTAGGCTTAGTATATTCAACTCGTGCAAGGATGGTTAGATTAGCAAGAACTCAGATGAGTTCTGTGAGGAAACACGATGTGATCATCGTGCTTCCCATTTTCATTAAGTTTTTATAACACATTTTATATTATTTAAAAGAGATATAATACTATGAAAAATATGTTGTCCTTGTTTCAGTGATTATCTCATCAATTTACACAGCAATTTAGCACTCACAATAAAGTGTTAAAGCATTTTAGTATTTATTTTGCAATTTTATTGCACGATCAAGTAGATTTAAGAGATAACAATCGTATGACCTTAGCTTAAGAACGTCAATAAAGAGCTAACATTTTGCTAAAATGGTAGTTTATTTTCATTTTGGAATTTAACCAAATATAAAAAGTCAGTAAAAGATATTGTAGCTACGCCTGTGTAACTCAAAATGTGAGGTAAAGAACTAGATGTTATTGAACTCAGAATATTACAAAAAAATGAGGATAACCTAAGGTATGATACTTAAACCACTTTTGGTGGGACGTTTATTGTGCAGGGTAGAGAAATTAGGCATAATATTGACATTATGAGGGGCTTGTGGCTAAGTAATAACAGCCGCAAGGGTCAATCGATCAGGTTAAGCTACGCTTGCCGCGGTTGGTCTGTGGATGGGTGACCATCTTTACATACCAAGACCCCTCCGTGCCTCACGTTAAGTCGCTGGTCCCGGCTGTCATTTGTAGATCTTTGACAGTCGTTACGGGTCGTCAGAAGCTCGAAAGTCTGACAACCAGTCTTACCAAAGGGTATCGTGTTACCCAGTAACTGGGTTGTGGAGGTCAGATAGGCAGTCGCTCCATGTAAAATACTGGTATTCTGCTGTATCCGGTATGACTGGAAGCCGACCCCAACCTTGTTGGGAAAAGGCTAGGCAGATGATGATGGACTTGGTCAAAAGCCTTTATTAAAACTAGTCAGATTCATCAAAATCAAGTGACCCTGCTGATACTTTGGCCCAAAATAGGCCAGGCCTCTGGCCACGTGAGGAGTAGACCAACCGCTTGGTGCGTCGAAACACCAAGGGCCGCATTACAGAACTAGTTTATACTTATTATTCAATCCAAAACTCATACAATTACAGAACCTCACTCAAAAGTCATGCATTCCATAAAAACTCGTTTCTTTGCCATTTGCGCTTTAAACGAGCCCAAATGGCCCAAATGGTTTTAAACGAGTTTTTATGGAATGCATGAGTTTTGAGTGAGGTGCTATAATACGGGCCCAAATGGGATTCGGACAGCACGCATACAACGTGGCAATGCGGCCAGCCTATTGGGCACCTGTAGACAGTGATGATCTTTTGATGCCTTAGGCCGGGTTTCCACTGACGCGGAGCGGGGCGGAGAGGAGCTTAGCGGTGCACGAATTGACCAATCACTATGCTCGAAATCTCCGCTTCGCAGAATTCGAGCACTGTGATTGGCCAATTCACGGTCCGCTCCTCTCCACTCCGCCCAGCTCCGCGTCAGTGGAAACGCACCCTTAGGATTTTTTTCCCTACTTTTTAGGGTTCGGTACAACAAGAGGAAAAAAGCCTTATAAGATCACTCGTGTGTCTGTCCGTCTGTCACAACCGATTTACTCCGAACCTATCGGGCCGATTAAGTTGTTACACATATGAATTTCTGTGACCCAAACACGGACGTGTAATGCAAATAAATAAATTTTGAATTCGAGGGTCACTTTTGCGGGGCAAATTAGATACTGTACCATGTGACATATCAAATGTTGTGAGGGTCTCAAAATTTAAAAATATAGGTAATATAGGTTTTAGAGTTTGTGTTAAAATAACATGCTAAATCTCTCAATATTATGCGTACAACCTTACATTTGCAGTTGGAATGTATGGAAGAAAATGTTTTTCAACTACAATGTTAAGTTGGTTTTTCGAATAAATTGTCTTGGGACAAAAACGTGGTAGATAACATATTCATTGTACGGAACCCTCACTACGCGAGTTCAACTCACACTTGGCCGTTTTTTATACACTTGTACATATTATTATTTTAAGAATGCTCGTCTGACGCTCTGGTGAATACATTACGACTCATAATGATCAACATTAGCATCTTTTATCTTACCTATTCCAAAAAGTCATGCTGTATTTTGAAATTATTGCATTTTCCAATCACGAATCGTCTATTAGCTCTCCAAATATTTACTTAATTTCTACCACGATTACGTCTGCTGACAATTTGACGTCAAGTCATACGTCAATTTATTGTCATTGCCGTCATCCTTGCCACTTGATGTCAATATACAATGTGACCTTAGGATATCAGTCTTCCTGCGTCAGGACTTGCCCGATTGTGGACTAATTCCGTGATGATCCATAATCAGCTGATTATAAATGCCTGTAAAGTATATTGTACTATTTACGAGTTAGCTAGAGCTCATCGTTGAATGGGATTACCTAATTTTCGTCTACTTGCTTGTCTAAAGAAATGCTTTCATAATTTCATTGATATTAGATGACAATGGGTAATGTTCCCATATACTCGTACATAGGATGTCGTTTATAATGAATCTGGGAAACAATTTTTTAGTAATAATTAACTAGCTGCGCCCCGCATAAGTCTCAATCCCGTGAGAATATCGGGATAAAAAGTATCGTACGTCCTAATCCAGATTATGGTCTACTCATGTGCCAAATTACGGCTGAATGGATTTAGATGACTCTAAATCCGTTCAGCCGTTTTAGCGTGAAGTTGTAAAAAACAAACAACCAAATTAACAAACAAACTCAATTTCGCATTTATAATACGCAAACTTTTTAACTAAATTAAACTAAAACTAAGTTAAACCTAAAAAAAGGCCCTCGAGGCATTTTACCGAGGACGCTGGTGGCATTTCCTCGCTGAATTGTTGCGTTGCGCGAGAAAGCCAGCTTTTCGGTCACCAGTTTCATCAACCAGACGTTTTTTTTTAAAATAATATTTGTTAGGATAGTTTATTATTAATGATGAAGTAAACAATTAGTTTAAACCATGAGTGATTAATAAATTACTAGCTATGGTTATCAAAATACCTGCACATATGCTCCTCATTGCACACAACTTGATAAAGCCCTATTTATCTACAATATTATTGATTACGAAAATGTGTTTAAAATGTAGGTATATTTTGTGCAAAACAAAATAACTTTCTCTAAACCCAGACACGGGTGACGAAACTGATAACAGAAAATACACACAAACAACTCCTTATCAATTATCACCATCTGACCTTGGACAAGGAAGCGTGGCGATGAACTCCTGCGGACATGATCTTGGCATGATGCAAGTTAAAACGATGATTGATGATCAGATTATAAACAATATTAATTCAGATTGTCAATTTAATGATAATTTATTCTTAGTAAATGGTTGTTCTGGGTTTGAAGGGTAAACGATGGAAGGTAATACCCTTTATTCCATCATCATGCCAGATTAAGCCACAGTTACTGCTGTCGTTTTACCTTGGCGGTAGATTTTTGCTCCAAACTGTACTTATTGCTCTGACAGTGGGAAGGGAAGCCTAGAAAGTACCTGATAATGCAATGCAATATACAGCAAATGCGTTAAGCGCCTCAAAATTTCTTCTGTCTCTTTCTTCTTGACTTAGATCTCGCCTGTTGGAAAGTGCATGAGTTCCATTGAACGATCGAACGAGCGTAGGTACTCAGAAGAAAGGTGTTTGGATTTTGACAGTTTATATTCCTAACTTCTACAGGAGATATAGCAACTAATCCAAGTCAGAACCATCACGCCATAATTGAACTAAATTCTATGGATATACAATTATTAATTTCTCTACTTATAGGTACCTATATTATCTCGATATCCCGTGCAAGGTAATCATGATTCATTGGATCCGGATACCTACGTGACTATAGACTTGTAGTCATGTCTAGTAATACTAGTAGTTACATGTTATAATTTGTATGAATTATTTCATCAGCCTGTAGCCATTGTGGAACGTCAACACCTGTGGTTTCTAATGCACCTGATTTTACTGCTTTATCTGTTTTATTATTGAGGTTTTCTTTGTGTGTATCGTTTTGAAGAGTTTGTGTTCTTTAATTAATTTCTTATCTTGCCCATATATTTCTTGGAGGAACTGCTGAGGCGAAGATGCCCAGCAATGGAATTACATTATAAACAGTTTTATTTTTCTTCAATTTCTTATGACTTCAGTTCTAGTTACGAGAGTTAAGTACCCAGTGTGTAGTATGTAATGTTTCTAGAGTTTTAAAGTTATTTTTCAGAGACTAACCTTCACATTGTCCTTGCGTCGGTTATAAGATATCATGGCTTTTAACGTACACTACGTTAATTATATCGATAGTATCTGATATCATTCCTTTATCCCATCAGACTATGCATTAAACACAGATGAGACTTCATCTAAATATCACGACACTGAAACATAATGACATACATTTGCTTCTATAACAGGCACTCATAATAGACCAAAGCAATTATTCTAATACAAATTAGTTCTAAAAAAATCATGCAAGGCGAACCAACAGGCAACACTGACCTAGTGTGTAGTTATTAAGTATTTAAGTAACATTGAAACGCACGATAGACGAAGGGCGAATAACCAGAAAACATCTGCACTACCTACAGTTTGTAAGTATTGACTCACTTTGAGATAAGGTACAAGGTTGTATGGCACTGCCTAGCGTGTGGACTTGGCTGGATGGTTTGTATTCGTTTTAATGTATTTTTTTTGTAGTACCTAGTAGTCGGTTTAGTTTCGTTATTTGTAAGTATATTCTTCAATAATAGGTTGGCAATTAGACGCAATTTATGGGAATAATGTTTTTGCCTGCAAGAGCTAGGGGCATACTGTCAGTGATATAATAATATAATTTATAAAATTTATAATATATTATAATGAATGATTATAATATATTATTATGATGAAAAATTGTTTACCTGTCTCCATATAACGTTACCTATCTCCTTACTTTTGATAGAGTAGGCCAGATTAAGTCATACCTCCAGTCGTGTATGAGGTCCATGTTTAGCAAAAAAGTTAATATAGTGTTCCACAGCGTAGGCTTGCAGTTCGTCTATATTGTTGGAAAATCTACTTCACTGTTAAAGCCATGCCTCTGAAAATACAAAAACAATGTCATTTTGTTGCTGTAAATGTCATGTCCCTTAACTTTAATAAAGAAAGAGAGCAAATTTTTAAGTTTGTGTATAATATGGAGGGTAATCTTCGGAACCACAGCTCCTATTTGAAATATTAATTCACCAATTGAAAGGTACATAATTCCAGATTATAAATATGTATATGTTTATATAAAAGAAGTACCTTCTTAATAATACTACTCTTGTATTCATGCAAGCCTAGTTATAAAATAAAAACTAACTGGCCAAGTACGAGTCAGACTCGCACACGAAGGATTCCGCACCGCCACCGTACAATATTTAGCTAAAAACGCCGAAAAAATCACGTTTAACGTAAGAAAATCCTTTAACCCTTTGTTATAGCGGCAATAGTATAACACAATCTATAAAAAAATCAACTGTCTACCTATTACGGTTCACGAGATGCAGCCCGCTGACAGGCAGACGAACGGACGGACAGCAGAGGCATAGTATACGAGTAGGGTTCCGCTTGGCACCCTTCAGGTACGGAATCCTAAATCAATCGTTTTAATCAGTAATATTTCACAAGGTACATTTTTTTCACATTAGGAAAGGCTATCTAAATTAGGCTAAGATCCCTGAGAGAAAGCGTGTAGCGCAGATATCAGGGCACACAGACCCCGTCACCCACCAAGAGTAAACCTTCGTTAAAATGCTGGGTCAATTTTGAACCAACGTCAAACAGTCCAGTGTTAACGCAGCACGTAACCAGTTGATTCACCAGCGTTACTTCCTACATAATTTATAATTTCATGGAGCTTATGCCTCGCTATATCTGGGTTAATTGTTTCATACAATGATTCATGGACGTCGGCCATTTTGAATTTTTAATCGTATGTTTATTTATCATTAGTTTTTAATTGGGTTTGATGGGGTTGATTTTTTTTTAACTTTTCAGTTTTTTTTTCACATTAATATGTAATATTAGCGGAGAACCTTCCAGACTCTAGGCAGTCTGGAATACTCTGGAAGTGCTAGATTTGAGTCTGGAATGGATAAAGCTACAAGTAAACCCCAGTAGAAAGGAGCAGGGTTATGAGTTGATACTATATCAAAATGCAGGAGGGGCTTGTGGCTAAGTAATAACACCCGCACGGGTCGATCGATCAGGTTAAGCTACGCTTGCCGCGGTTGGACCGTGGATGCGTGACCATCTTTACATACCAAGACTCTTCCATGCCTCGGAAAGCACGTTAAGCCGTTGGCCGCGGCTGTTATTTGTAGATATTTGACAGTCGCTACGGGTAGTCAGAAGCCCGAAAGTCTCACAAACAGTCTTACTAAGGGGTATCGTGCTACCCAGTCACTCGGTTGTGGAGGTCAGATAGGCAGTCGCTTCTTTTAAACACTAGTATTCAGTTGCATGTGGGTAGTCTGGAAGCCTAACCTGCTAGCCTGGAAATGAAATGAAATGAAATTGTTTATTCTGTAAATAGGATATGAGAATCACTTTTACACGCCATATTAAAAAATAAGCTAGATGGAGGATGATGTAGGTGGACAGAATTTCCTCTTTAAAAGGAGAAATATTTCGAAGAAAATATGTACAGGTGCTATAGAAATAATAATGATATAGTTGGTTTGGTTTTCCTTACATAACATACATAATCAGCCTATAATGTTCCCACTGCTGGGACACAGGCCTCCTCTCTGTGAGAGGGAGTGGGCCGTAATCCACCTCGCGGGCCCAGTGCGTGTTGGTAGATATCACATGTCTTCGAATTTTTGGTTCTAGGACATGCCGGTTTCCTCACGATATTTTCCTTCACCGTTTTGAGAGCAGTGGTGATGAAATAATTTACACAAAGTAAAGCGCCTGTCTGGGTTCGAACCTACGACCTACAACTCGTAAGTCGCGGCCGTTATCACTGGGCCACCACTGCTCACCTGGTTTTCCTTATTTATATATAATTATTTATGCTGCTGCCAGTCTTCTGGGCACGTTTCCGGATGACAGCGATGCGGACAAATACTTTGACGCCTAAGTGTCCTTTTGTTTTTGTATTCATTTGTATATTTAGTTAGTAATTCAATTTAGTACCTACCTAGTGTAAATAGTTAGTAATAGCATTAATATTGAAATAATTAATAATAGGGTATTTTACTATATACGAGAAAAAATCTATAAATATATTATTGATATAGGTTAGGCAAAAAAGAGTCGGAAAATGTTAGTTTTAGTTTATAAAATAACCAAATAAATTTTAAAATTCAATTCAACGTTTTCAGTTTTTCTAATTTGTTAAAAAACACCATGAAATAGTAGCCGCTTTAGTTTTAGTTTACATAGCCGTATGACGTAATAACATGACGTCATACGGCTATGTAAACTAAAACGTGTCAACTGTCAACTGATAGTTAGATAATAGATCAGCGCATTTGTGTACATAGCCAAGTGACGTCATGACCACAGAGCAACATGGCATCCACTGCGTCCAGCGTTTTCGTCAAACTACGCGCGAAATTTGAAAATATAAAATTTAAATGCATTTTTATAGCACTTATCGATTGAATAAAAATTTTGTGATTTTTTGGAGCATATTAGCACTATATAATTTAATTAAGACACTTTTCAAAAATAGGTGTAAGACCCTATTCTTAATAGGAGATTGTGAAATGGGAAAGGGACTCTAATAAAATAATAAATACCTCATAAAAAAAATACTAGCGGTTAGTGCAATTCTAGAGCTTGATAATTATATTGTCAAAATACAAACTCATAGCAATTCAGTTATTAAATCAGTAGGCACATAGTGTGTTGCGGGAAGGTACTTATGGGTCACCGAGGCCCCTGGCAACACAGGCAACAGGAAGGAATACGGGTGGGTTTTAGTCAGTAAGAGTCTGACACACCCTCCCGCTCCGCCCAGAGCGGGAGAAGTTATTTGATGATTTCCCACCCAAAAAAAAAAAGGCACCTAGTGTACCTACTAAGGATATAAAAACCCACATAATACAGAATATGTCTGAAACATTCTAAAACACAGTTAACAAGTTGCATGTAAAGCATAGTGATACGCTATCGGTGATTCTGAGGTCGCGCTGATAAGGCGGTCGTTGAACCGCCGATTATTTTTATCATAGTGTCACCTTGTTGTGTTTATTATCTAATATTTTGATCATGATGCTGTGACGTCACGATCATATGAATGGTGAACGTTTTTACATTCACTTTCCACGATGACTCTGCGTTAAATTATTTGAAATCAGCAGTGAATTTCGTAGGTATTTTTTTCGAGCGATATGAAATAGAAGGTTTTACAGACGTAATAGGAACTTCTGCAAGTATTAAAAATTCAGCCAAGATCGTTTCGGACTACGCATAATGAAGGGTTCCGTAGTTGGGATGAAGTTATCCGAAAAACAAACTTAACATTAGTTGAAAAACATGTTCTCCCATATTACGTGACGTTCAATTCTCCGACTGCAAATTTAAGTCGGTCGACTATTACTCGTTAACTTGCAATCTACTTAGCTTTGATAGTTTTCGTTTTAATTTAATTATAATATATGTACTACTGCCATGATTTTTTTCACATATCCACAAATAACTTTTTAGCTAGATCGGGGGGGGGGGGGGACACTTGACTCTAACAAAAAAATCACTTTAAAGATTAATATTACGCAAACGGATCCCTAAATCGCAAAATGGTGATCACGGACCCGCAATATTTTTGAACGATACCCGACGCCATAGGATAGACAAGAAAGAAAGATATCATCCCCACATTACGTGCAAGGGACGTAACCTAAAAAATGTTTTTAAGATTTTATTTCACCTCTATGTCGGCGTGATTAATATGTATGCCAAATTACAGCTTTCTAGTACTAAGCGTCTCTGAGCTAAAGCGGGGACAGACAGACAGACAGTCAGACGGACATGACGAAACTATAAGGGTTCCTTGTTTACTACGGAACCCTAAGGACCGGGTAGAGATTAGGAAAAAAAATGATTTTCAGATAGGTCTATACTTAGGGCCTAAGACGATTTAGGGCCATGTAAGAAAATGCAAGTCTATTTTCTTTCCGACTTTGTCTTGAACCTACGAAAGACGTTCATTGGCAATGAAGTAAATGTAAAAAGAAAAAAGTTATGCCATTAATGAAACGGAAAACCCAACACTATCAGATTTAGAAATGAATTCACAATATTCAAACTTATCCACAGGCCATTTCAAATAATAAATAAAACTCTATTTAAAAAGCCTTAAATGAAAATATCCGTATCGAAAATGAATTTCCAAAAATACAGCTCAACACTGAGTACCTATCCGTATGTAAATGAACAAAAAATACACACCAGCACGAGCAGAAAGGTAGCTTTTGTTTTTGTAAAAGTTATAAAACTGAATATAGCCGTCATTTCAATGTAACGTGGGCAGGTAACTGCCACTCATTCTGGGAGGCGGCTTCATTTACAAACGCAGGTATTATGTAAAAATAGGTAGGTACACAAACAATGTATATGAATTTAGTCAAAGTCAAAGTCAAATTATTTATTTCAAATAGGCACTTTTGAACGTCAAAATTAACAAAAAAAAAAATAGAATTGGTTCTTGTTGCCCCTTCCAAAAGGTAGATTCGTATGGAGAAGAATGGGCCTGCTTGTCGGTCTTCTATAGATTGTACTTCGGAGAGTGTGCCCAAGAACTCCACGACCTCATTCCACCGGCCCCCTTCTATTATCGGTCATCTAGACGCACTTCAGGTTACCATCCCTTCCTGGTGGCTATCCCACCAACTCGCACTAAGCGTTTCCAAACTTCTTTTATAATGCGCACAGCAAAGGAATGGAACTCTCTGCCTGCGTCTGTGTTTCCGAACGCATATAACCCTAATCTCTTCAAAGTGAGAGTGAACAGGCTTCTTCTGGGTAAGCTCGCTCCATCGTCGACTTTGTTTCTGTCGCCTCTGACATAGACTAAGGTCAAGAGCAAACCCATAACAAATAAAAAAAAAAAAAAATCTTTTACAAAATTTTGTATATGTACATTTTAAAATTATATGTGAAGACGATGCACCTAGAATAAAATTACTATACCAAAATAGGTACATTTTTTTACATTTTTGTCTCTATGCTAAAAAGGATATGTAAAAGGGAATAATTAAAATAGTCATCAAGCTGCAAAAACTATTACTTTGACTTGCTTTATTTGAAATTTAAAATGTATTGGGACTATTTATAAAAGTTTATTCTTATCTGTGTACCTACAATAATGTATTAATATAATTCAATTATTATTTCAATTTAGAACATTTGTCTAATATATATTTTCTTAATATAAATGCAGCATTTCAAATTCATAATAATAATAGCACACGGGAACGGAGTCATTGTTAATATTACTAATCAGAACAAGTCCTAACACGACCCGGTCGCGGAACGGTAGGAATACTAAATGCATTCACAATTGGGTAGGTAGGTATAAAAATGATGCAATATTGTGTAACGTTTAGTTATTCCGTATTATAATTACTTATCTATAAACATAAAAATCTCGCAAAAACTCTAAATCTATCGATTGTGATGAAACTTTGGTACGAGTGTGTGCGCCGGGGTTGTTTTAAAAAAAAATAAAAATAGGCATGGCAACGCATTAGCCGGGGCATTGGCTAGTTTTAAATAAATGTTTATTATTAGCTGTTGCCCGCGACTTCGTCTGTGATTCAGGATGAAAAGTAGCCTATGTTCTTTTACAGGGGCCAGCCTACCTATCTGTCAAATTTCATCCAAATCCGTTCAGCCGTTTTAAAGTGAATTCAAACAATTATTTGAATTCACGCTAAAACTAGCGTGAATTCAAATAATTTATTGTGAATCATAGGTTCATAAGAAGTTGTGTTAGTTGCAGGTAAGTCTGCTATGTCCCGCCATTGAGGCATACAAAATTCATATTATAAGTTCGGTACATAGTTAAAATACAATACATCAAATTGTCATGCAATACATTAAGATCAAATTAGTAAAATACAGTTTTGGATGTAAACACAGTCAAAGGTTACTAAGGATTTGCTTTTCAGCGGGAACAGTGTTCAAAAATATATAAAATAAATAATTAAATAAATAACGCTTTATTGTCATAAACAGGTTACAGAAAGAATTTGACACCCTGGCTCCAGAGCTAGGTTAGAGTACCTATATTTCAGGAGCCAGTGAGTGAAAAGTGAAGAATGTGGGTGAATGTGAGAAATGTGAGTAAAATCAGTGTGATTTCATACTTGAAAACATAGATTTAGATACCGAATTATAACAAGAATTGTTGGAAACAACAGCTCTTTAAATCCTAAATATATAAATGTTTATAAGATGTGGTTTCCTCTAGCAAAATATCACACCTGCTGGAATTTCTCAGTAGCAGCCCGGAGTATTGCGCCCGGTTGATGGCAATAGGCTCGCCCCCTGTCACATGGAACTTAAACATATAAACAACATACAACAACGCTTTTAGGGCGCTGTTGTGACTGGCACGTTATTACAGTGCATCTGCAATATTTGCTTGAGCCAGAGTAGATAGCTCCTCAGCTGTAGCGGAGAAAAAAAATGCATCTCTTCTCACTAGATTGCGGGACAGTAGCAACAGCCTCCTGAAAGCTATTGCTGATGGGCCTGACGAAAGCCCCATAATGAGGCATCTTATAAACCGTATTAGTATCATAGCGAATAAGTTATTTTTTTTACTAACATCTAGAATTGTAAATATTTTTTGTATTGTAATTGGATCTAGTTTTCTGTTAAAAATATATCATCATTCATTCATCATTCATCATTCTCCTGCCCTTATCCCAATTTATTTGGGGTCGGCACAACTTGTCACTTTCTTCCATACTTCTGTATTAGTTGCCATCTCGGTAGTCACCCCCTTTCCACCCATATCATCTTTCACACAGTCCATCCTACATTTCTCTGGTCTTCCCCTACTCTTATAGCCATCGACATTCATATTCAAGACATTTTCCTCATTCCTCCGCATCACATGCCCATACCATGTCAACCGATTTCCGCACAACTTTTCAGTCACTGGTGCCACTTTCAGACTTCCTCTTATGTACTCATTTTTTATTCTACCCATTCGTGTCACACCACACTTCCCTCTTAGCATTCTCATCTCAACTGCATGCAATTGCCTTTCATTCATCCCTTTTGTAGCCCAACATTCTGATCCATTTGTATGGATCAGAATGTTGGGCTGTCTTGTGACAGCAGGTACCATTGTTTTATATATCTTCCCCTTAAGTTTAAGGGGAATGCGGGAGTTGCAGATTGTTCCCGTGACCTGCTGCCATTTCATCCATCCAGTGTTAACTCTATGTTTAAGACGCTGACAACACCTAAACCGCGGTCACTGTCAGATTGCATAGAAAAGAAAGAGAAGCGCGATGACACAATGTTTGTAATTTATTGCAAAATAAGAAGCAATTATCTATTTACTAAAAATTGAGTTGATTAATCGAAAATAAAAAACAACCAAGTTCTGCATTTAAATAAGACGTTCTTGTTATTAATTAAATACGTAACGTATGTTGATATTCAATGCAGATATTTTTGATTAGAACTCAAGGTAAGAGTTTAGTTTAACGTTAGTTTGTATCGAGAATTTTTTGAAAACGTGTTTTGGTAACCACCAAGTTCTGGGAAATATGTTCAAAATTAACATATTTTTTTTCCACTACCACAAACTATACAGATTTGGCCATTTTTTTTCTTAAGAGAAGCTTATGTTGGTCAATTGGGTCTTGTCAGCGCCTTAACCGTCCGATCTACTTCGCCATCGCTTTGCACTGTTAAAAATATGTATTAAAAAAATAACTGGCACAACGTGGGTGTACTATAGGTACACCGCTGCCTAATCTTTCAGGGATAATTAATGCAGGCGTAATATTATGTGAAAAAAGGTAATAGTATTTTGTTCAATTAGATACTTCAACATGATTTTCATTAATTTGTCGGTAAATTTAAAGCTTTTCGCTGTTATTAACTAATTACTTGTTTACTTTCTGTTTTATCTAAATTAGTAGAGGTTTTGAGTTACAAATAATTTTAGATTTAGTAGCGTAATTTTGCATTAGGTAGGTATAGTGACGGATAACTTTCTTTATGCATTTTTTAATGGTTAGAATAAAATAGGCAATTCAAACATGACGTATACTCCGATTGAAGAAAAAATATCGGAATGTAAAAATATAGGTATCGGACGCGAGGAAGGTCATTGATAAGAGGTCGTTGACCGCGACTAGGCAGTTATCAATATTATCAGTATTTAAATGAATTTAGATGGCAACTTAGTTCGTCTGTGTCGTAGGGGTCAACGACTTACCTTAGGCGTTTGGATTTGATAGAATGATGAAGACATTTTTTTTGCGCATTGGCGTATTTATTTATATAGTTGTTTACAGTTTTTCTGAGGGCACGGTTTTTGCCAGAGACGAAAGGACAGACTTTCGACTATTTTTGGTCAATTTCTTGGGTGCCAAACCTGAGTGCGATGGGTTCGTGGACGAATGTAAGTCGATACTGTAGTATTGTGAGATTTCTAGCGTATTGTGTGATGAGTGTATAGATGCAGTACCAGTATCGATTTTCTGTCTACCTAATGTAGCTGGTCCATGGCCGTTTTACGTAAAATAAATACGAGAAAGATTGTCTAAAAACATAACTCGAGTTACCATCTCATAATTTCCACCATTTAATTCCCAATTACACACACACGAACAGCAATACCCAAAACAAACACACGAAGAGAAATATCTTGCCCGGGCCATGTAACAAGTAACCTGACAAATAAGGAACAAGTCCCAAGGTATACCTAACACTACTTACGTCAAACATAGGCACCTCTACCTTCCTCCCCCCTCCCAGTGACCTCCGTTCAATGAAAAGCTCATAAATATTGTTCCCAGAAGGTAACGTTATTTGTATTTAAAGGGTCCAGGAGGTCCCGCAAACAAAAATGACCCGTACCCTTGGAAGTCGAAAAGATGGAAGATTAATGGAAGGTAGAAAATGGCTTAGGTAAACTAATTTATATGAGTTACAAAATAATACCTATAACTTCCTGCTTGTCTTTTCCGAAAGAGGTAAGCTGTGATGGTAATTAGAACTCTTGGACATACACATTTCTGCCTTGGTTTCTCTGTAAAACACATTTTATGCGTTCAGGCATTTAAAACAAATCAAATCAAGCCAAAATTACAAAAGACAGTCTCCCGGCACGCCCGCCCAGCACCACTTCCTAGTGCTTTAGCCGGGGAGAAGAAGTGGAGACAAAACTCCCCAGCAGCAAAGCTGTCTGTTCAGTTAGAAAAACTTGATTCTAAACAATAATATGCAAAATAATTTACATTACGCAAAACAAAACATTAAATTAAATTATTTGTCATAATATGTCAGCTAGCACACGCCACTTTACCAACAAAAAATATCCAAAACAATACTCAAGCAGAAATAAGAAAATAAAACGTAAACAGAATTTAATACCTAAATAAACGCCTCAAGGCATAAAGGTCGTGCCCGCTTAAATATAGCTATAGCTTACAATATTATAACTTATCATTATCATAATCACCACACAGCCTGACCTGACCTTTACCCATAACTGGGAGTAAGCCTACTTAAACCTGCACAATCCAACCCCACAGTAGAAACCTACGTTCATCACACAATCGTCTTCTTCAATGTCCCACTCACCGCACTGACTTCATTCACTCTTCCTTCTTCGTTCAGTCTATCTCTCTGTGGAATGCGCTCCCTCAGGAAATCAGGATGGCAACCAACCGATTATCCTTTAAAGTCAAAGTTCGCGAGCATATTCGTAAGAAGCTGGCAGTATCATCACAGTGGTAATGTTTTCCCATTGTTTGTCTCATCTGTTTTCGTATTTTCGTGTATTTATTAGGTCTTATATTTATGTATAATTAGGTATACATATTTAAAGTTTTTAATAGGTATATGTATGTATATCCTTATATTTAAATAAATATTTATTCCACAGTTTTCGCTATTGCACCTACCACTGTTTGTCTCTGCATCACCCAAAGGTTGACTGGTAGAAAATGCCTACGGCATTAAGTCCGCCTCTGTGCATTTGTGTGCTTAAAGTATTAAATAAATAAATAATAATCCAACTAAGGTATCAAAATTGGTATACATCCACTAAAGAAGCAGTACCAATGCACTTTGAGTGTTGGCTAAAGAAAACTTACCTACGTTACAACTACTCTAGATAGAGACGACTGTCTTATTACGTATTTGCCATCTTCGAGTACATCTGGTAAGGACCCCACTGACCCAACCCTTCCGAAGGACAGGAGTGAATAAATAAGTAATGTCAATCAAGCTGCAATGTCCCTTCGACCGCCTTCCGTGTTGGGAGGCAATAACCAGCGCCGTCTGTGTCGCAGGCATATCACGTTCGGCCACCAATGACATTTGATAAGGAAAAGATAAAACGTCAGTGACTTTAGACCACCTGCGCTTGTGAATGTGACGGAATGGCGACGATTTCGACGATTTAACATAATGTCACGTGTTTAAATTCCCCAAAGAGTAGGCAGAGGGGTCTAGTGTACACACGTCATCATAATCTGCGGTTGTAGAATCCACTCCCGCCTGACATTAGGGACTGCAAAATTGTTGGAGTATTTAAAAGAAGAGTAAAAGACCACTATCTTTCCACTTCATCATAGTTGCATAATGTATTTCAGCATCATTTTTTAGCCCAACAATTTTGGTCTACCAGTCGGCTACCAGTCTAACTGGATGCAGCTGAATATCAGTACCCACATGTCACCAGTCATGTAATAGAGGGCGAAGGAGATTCAGATTCCGAGCTGCTACTGAGGAATTCCTAATGGGTACACCTTGTACCACTACCTGAATTGGGGATTGAACCCAGGACCCCAAGCTTAGCAGTTGCGCTTGCGACCACTAGATCAATGAGACAGATTTGTGTACGATTTATTTAGAAGAAGAGTTTTAAGTGTTACTTCGTTCTATCATTCCTCTTTTTATACTTATTTGTGTTCTTAGTCTCGATCACAGCACTTAGCGTCTTAGAGACTAGTAGAAAAATTCATTAAAATATGTCTCAGCATACTTTGTCTTCGATAGTTTTTCAAAATAACACTGTAACAGGACGTACATATTTTATGTTAGTGTTTTTCAGTGAATGAATGCAGAAACTGCTGGTGCTGTTTCGTGACTCGTGATCTCTTCAGATTATATTGTCAAGTTTTGCTGCAGTTGCAGATCGAGATTTTTAGCTCTTATTTTGATAATAACAAGATAGTTAATTAGTATTTCTACATAATGATTACTAAAACGTAGAAGTCTAAGAGTAAAATTATAATCATTTATTTAACTTTATGGAACTTAAGAAGAAAAAACCGGCCAAGTGCGTGTCGGACCACGCACAATAAAGGGTTCCGTAGTTGGGATTAGATTAGTTAGAATAAATTTATCCCAAAAACAAACTTAACATGTAGTTGAAAGATATGTGCTCCCATACATCGATATACGTCACGGTCAATTCTCAAACTGCAAATTTAAGTCGGTCGACTATTACTCGATAACTTGTAAAGCCTACTTAGCTGTGAGAGTTTTTCTTTTAATTTAATTATATTATATGTACTACTGCCATGATATTTTTCACATCTCCATAAACAACCATTTAGCTGACAGACACTTGACTCTAACAAAAATTAGCACTTTAAAGCTTAATATTACGCAAACGAATCCTTGAATCGAAAAATGGTGTTGACAGATTCATAATATTTCGGCCTATCCAACGATACCGCAAACCAGGGGATAGACGAGAAAAAAAATATCATCCCCAAATTACGTGCAAGGACAGATACCCTGAAAAAATTTTGTTTTCTTGATTTTATATTACCACTTTGTCGGCATCCCACACTACGCTTGCCGATACGCGGTCTCCACTCCATGACTCAAGCTCCACCAGCCATCGGTCCTTCGACAAACATGGCCAGCCCACTGCCACTTCAGTTGCTTACTCTGCAGGCTATGTCGGTAACTCCGTTTCTCTTCCGGATAACTTGCCCCCCAGCTAGATGGACCGATGACCTTAAAAAGGTGGCTGGGACAGACTGGATGCGGAAGGACAGGATGTTTTGGCGCAGCCTGGCAGTGGCCTATGTCCAGCAGTGGACTGTTATAGGCCGAGTTGATTGATTGACTTTGTCGGCGTGATTAATATGTATACCTTTCCAAATTACAGCTTTCTAGTACTAAGCGTCTCTGAGTTCGCGGGCTTGCGGACGGTGAGCAATGGGTAGCTCACCGTCCGGTAAGGACCAGGCCTGGGTCGATGGCGCGTTGTATTCCACGCGCGCCTCAAAGAGATGTCGTCAGCACAAATATAGGGGTCCACTAGGGCCGATGCCTGCCGGAGTCGCGGGAAGGTACTAAAGGGTCACCGAGGCCCCTGGCAACACGGGCAACAGGAAGGAATACGGGTGGGTTTTAGTCAGTAAGAGTCTGACACACCCTCCCGCTCCGCCCAGAGCAGGAGAAGTTATTTGATGACTTCCCATCAAAAAAAAAAAAAGCGTCTCTGAGTTACAGTGGGGACAGTCAAACAGACAGACAGACGGTCTTGGCGAAACTCTAACGGTTCCTTATTTAGTACGGAACCCTAAAAAAGGATAAAAATAACGAATCGCTCACCATTTCATTGTGTTAGAAGCCGATATTCAGTAGTATACCATCACTGGTTATTATGAAATTATGTAATTCACAATTTCGTGCGGGATAATAAAGCGATTGCTTGCACGCACGCCATTAAACTAAATTAAAATTGACTATCACTTACGGGGATATCTTTTCATCGAAGTGTTTAGTAGACAATATTGTTGGTGTAGTCAAAATTAAAAGTACTTTTTTGATCATTGAATAAAGTTTTAAGGATAAAAAACTTGCCAGGGTCTATATTTGATTTTAGTTTTATGTAAAACGTTTTTTGGCGCGCACAAAAACATAGCACAACATACAAAAGCACAATTAAATGATAACAAATTACAGTAACATTAAAAAAATACTGACAAGGTTCCGATACACAAAAAAGAATATTTAAAAATACATATTTTGAAGATTAAAGTTACGAAAAGCTTAAAGTCACCAATAAAGTGTGTCATAGTGACACACTTATCCATAAGGTGTCAAAAGATCTTTACTTCTTTGTCTGTCACAGTCTGAATCTTTTAAATCGTAAATAAGTGCCATTTATCATGATGGCAATTAATGAAAAGAAATTGTGTGCTAGTCCGAACCGCACTTGACCTTTTTTGTAAACTCAGTCTTTTATAAAGTTTACTAAAGGGTCAGGACCAAATTTTTGACGTATGACACAATGAATATTCTAGGCAGGTGTAATCAAATTAATTACACTTGCCTAAAATATTCTGACGGTGAATATTCTAGGCAGGTGTAATCAAATTAATTACACTTGCCCAAAATATTCCGACGATTTACACACACCCTAATAATTATATTGTGCTGCATTTATTTTCCAGTGTGATACATTTCCGTTGTGATTTCCGTTGTGCCATACGTCAAAAATTTGGTCATGACCCTAATACAGAACTTAATTTTTTTTTCTCGGCAAGGCAGTTACAATGTTTGCTATGGACCTTTTCGTATAACTTTAAAATCTACTTACAATACTTGCACACATGTACCATTGATCAAATTAAAGCCAACAATCACTTAGGCGGGTTTCCGACGGAATATTTAGAACAATGGCTGCCCCGTGGTGTTTGATGACGCGTTACGCGTTCGCCCTCGCGGTGTGACGCCCGCCTTATTTCGTATACAGGCTGTTGGTTTATTGGTATTAAATAAAATAATAGTGTTTGGAGAAAATTGTATTGCAACCTTATTGATAAATGGTTTCAAGCCTAGTCTTATTTTCTTCGTTGAAACATAGCTGAGCTTTATTTTGTACAGTATACCAATTTGTAATAATATTTACATTTCAAAATACTAAATACTTAGCTCTATTCCTGTATTTATTTTATATATATTCCAAAAGAAAACAAAGAGGCAGTAATTCTATCAACGTGTCTATATCAGTTATTCTTAGTTAACAAAAAAAAAAATAATCTAAATCTTCAGACACGATTTAAAACGTGGCTTTTAGTCAAGTTAGGAATCTAATAAAATTCAATGCACGCCGCACGACCGTTCTTTGATATATATTATAAAGTTTTTGCCTATTTCATATGCTAATTGAGATGTTTACCATATGTTTAAATAATAATATATAAGGAAGCTGTGCGTGTTATTTTAATAGCTTGATTTGCACAGTATTAATGCTTATTTTACGCTAGTTTGTGTTTTATAACTTAGAGCTTAGATTTATTGAGTGTTTTTTTTTAATAATTATTACTATTTTGTAGTAATTAGTTTTATAACCTAGGACTGATTAAGGTAAGCTCAATTTATTACTTAGCTTTCATTTGGAGATCGCTGTTAATATAACTACTGCCCGAGGAAACAGAAATATTATTGAACAAATCAAGGAAGGTTTCACAACCATTCTTATTTAAAAAAAAAAACATTTTATTATAAATTACTGCATGAAAATACATTACAAAGAAAAAATTCCTGACAGCACACATCACAATTTGAACCCCCTGTATACGTCGTCATATTTCTAAGTAATTTTCTTGAAAGGGAAGCGGTGCTTATTTTGTTTATTCATTTGTAAAATAGATTTTCGGTCGGTGGGCTCTCACGTTCGCTGAGTCTGTACCCACCAGCACTTTGCGACAATTGGTTTTCGATTGACGCGTTTTGTGTGTGATTTTTTAAAACTATTAACTATTTGTTATATTGGTGTTGCTGTAGGAGGTTAGACATAACGAGTATTCTAGATAATTCTGGGGTGAATTATTGTGTGTAGTGGGAAATAATCACAAACAAAAATCGTAAAATGTTTTCCGAATTCTGGTCAAATTTATGACATCAATGCTTTCACTAGTATTGGGAGTAAGTCAGATCTCCACAAGAAAGAAACCTCTTAACAATTATATGGGCCGTGTTCAGGAGTATTGTATTTGAACTGTATTTACAAATTTATTCAGCTCTGGATCTAACTGCCATAACTTAACAGCCTCTTTAGGTGTAGAAGGACTTGACAGTATTGAAATACAAGGCAGAGTATAACATCTTTGTGAATTTTGAAAAATAATGTTAGAAAAATCTTTAGTATCTATGTCCGACGCAGACTAGGCGATCAGCCCCGTTTCCTACCTTACTGACTGGCTAACGTTTTGACCAATGCCAAAAAGCTCGTGCTCACATGAAAGAAATAAAGGTAAAAAGAGGTTTTTAAAGGTTATATTACCAAGGAACCTTAGAACCATCACGTCACCCGCCATTTAATCAAAAATTTAACATCTCAACAAACGCCAGAACATAAACCGTATATTATACGTTCATAAAACTCTTAACAGACGAAAGAATTACGCAATTTAGTTTAATTAAAATCGTTTGCCGCCATGTTAGGGTACTACTTGATTAACTTGACGTTTCGGGTAGGATCGTAAAAAACACGGCGGAAATGACGAACGCATCGGGGGTTTAAGGGGCAAATAGACTGGGTAACTGAGGTAGAATTAAATTAAAGAATGAAATAGAATGTAATGCAAAAAAAAGGGTTTCTCCGTAGCATCCCAGAGTCTGGATTTGCCCTGTTGATAGCAACAGGCTCGTCTCCTATTATATGGGACTTAAACATAACTTGAAAGTATTTAACTAAACAATACTGCTAATCAATCCTAAGCACTAGCGTTTCACTATACATACTATATATATTAAGTATATTTCACCTACTACAAACGCTTTTTAAATATTTGATCTAAAGTTCTTTAGAAAATAGGTCATGCCTTCAAGAACTGCATAAACACTAAACAGAGACATAGGTAGTTAATTATTGGTTGATATTGTGTGGGTACAAGTAAAGAATATTCATTAGTATTTCAAATTATAGTCTGACTTTTAATTAGCTGCAGTAAAATGACATTTTTTTCTGTCATTTCGTTAAAAAATGTTCTAAGATAATGACGAAATGACAGTAAGAAGTGTAATAATTAACGCCTAACGTGGATACGCTGTAGATTTATCGACGAAAATGAATATTGACTTAAGGCGCTGACAAGACCCAATTGACCAAAATAGGCTTCTCTTAAGAAAGAAAACTGCCAAATCTGTATAGTTTGTGGTAGCGGAAAAAATATATGTTAATTTTGAACATATTTCCCAGAACTTGGTTGTCACCAAAACACGTTTTGAAAAAAAAATCTCGATACAAACTAACGTTAAACTAACCTCTTACCTTGAGTTCTAATCCAAAATATCTTTATTAAATATCAATATAAATTACGTATTTAATTAATAACAAGTACGTCTTATTCTAATGCAGATCTTGGTTGTTTTTTATTTTCGATTACTCAACTCAATTCTGAGTAAATAGATAATTACTTCATATTTTGAAATAAATTACAAGCGTTTTGTCGTCGCGCTTCTCTTTCTTTTCTATGCAATCTGACAGTGACCGCGGTTTAGGTGTTGTCAGCGTCTTAATGAACGATAAAAAAATCACCTGCCATTCCCCTATGATGTTCTAGGCAGTGGTACATACTAAATAGCCCCACGTTTCCTTGTCAGGTTTGAAGGTGTCTACCGGCAGGGGCGTGCCGTCCATAGAGGCCATTAGGCCTAAACTACCCTACCAACAACGCCAAATGCATTTATTTTAACTATGTAATACAATAATACAAAATATAAAAAAAGTTAAACTCCTGTTAAAACTCTTATAGCAACTTGTCGCAGACGCCACGTGACTCACAGTTCGACGGAGCTTACGTTATACGTAGGTAGGTATGCGCGATCTATCAGGCAAGCATTCGTTTGGCCTACATGCCATTCATAAATTTACGCACACTCGTGTATATTTTCGTGTGTATGAACGGCACACAATAGTGACATGGTTAAAATTAGGGGCGTAACTCCTGCGGCAGGAGCTTGGTCCCCATTGGTTGTGTGTAAAGTGAAGATTTAATGAATGAAAAATATTGAAGACCGGGGTTCCCAATTTTTGGATAATTCCCCGAATTGCGGGGAAGTTTCCTTCATGACTACCAGACTACTAGAGTCAATTAAAAAACAGGGTGGTATTGTTGAATTTATACCTTCCAAAGAATTATAAATTGTAAGGAATAGCAAAAGCCCTATAAAAATAATTAAAAACTTTTTTTTATTTTTCTTCTCATATTTGGGAAATTTCGCTTGGTTTTTGGGGAGTTAGGAAAATAGTTTTCGGCAACACAGACCAGTGTGTCAGTGTTATCCGGCAAAATACGGTAGTCCCTTTTGTGGTAGAACTAGGTATGACAGTGATACAATTTTAATTGGTAGTGTTTTTTTATCGACAAGCCATCTTGTTTCATGTGACACGCAAATTATACCCAAACTTGAATGTTTTGCTTTTCTAAATCTTATTAAGTTATAAGTAATTCGTTTTGAAACGTAAAGTAGTGTAAATATTATGTGTTGTGTTATTATTTGTTTATTTACCTAAAAATGGTGTTCTGTTGTTAAGTTTGCGCCGATAATGTGTTGGTTAGGTTAGGTTAGTCGCACTTGTCGTTTAATGATAAGATTCAAGTTGTGTCTAAAGGTAGATGTGTGCCCGAATTACGAGAATTAATCCAAAAATATGATAATTCATGACTTCGGATATCTTGCAAGTGACGTGTTCTGTAATTATCACCCACCCACTTGGTTATTATATTTGAGGTGACCGAATCTTTCTTCTGTTTGCATCGCTAGAAAATCGTGTTTTAAACCTTGAATAATGTGGTGAGTTCTTGCATTTAACTATTGTTTTTACAGGATTATTTTCAATGGTTTTTTTTTTTCAAATATTATAAATCAATAGTGACTACTTTGAGGGTCATCATATGTAGAGCCGCGCTGTGATGTTGCGCGAATTAGTTTTTTTTTTTTGGTGTCAGTATGCATGGCCTACCCTCTGTGGAGAACCACTGCACGCCACTGTCTACCGGCAGAGCATACCTGATATGTCTGAAAAATCATACGCATAACTTGACGCAAGAAGGCATAAGAAAATCTTTATATGGGAGAATCTATGATGAAAAACAATACTTACGTTATGATTTGTTCATATTTCTTAATAGCTCTCATGAAAAAAAAATGGTTGCTTAGACAAAACGGATGAATTGCCATAAATATTATAGAATTGTTTTTTTTTTTTCATGCAAGGAAATCGAATTGTGTTGTCTAAATTATTTAGCATGATAAATTAACTAGGAGTTTTTATACTAGTGAATGTTTAATACACCTGATGATTTTTTGCGTTGTGAATACTGTAAAACAAAAAAAAAGCGATAGATTCAGGCCATTTTCACAAACTGTCAAAACTCAGGCATAACATAACATATATTACATACAAATTATGCGTAAAAACTAGATAAGTTGTCAAATCAATGAAATCAAACGCAAGAGAAATTTTCTGAATCACCAATTTTGTCACGAATCACAGCAATGTTATTCTGACAACTACTAAAACTTTTACAACGTCGATCAACGTGAGATTAGCCAAATCCTACCTACTATAAGAAGACTATAAGAACCAAAATGTTTACCGGTGACCGACTCTACAGTTTCCTTTTCCCGAATCATTACAAAAAAAATTAAAACTTCCGAAAATTCTTAAAGAAATCATCCATCATTACCTCAAAAATAACCAGAAGAGAAATAAGGTTCCTTTAGAAGTGGATAAAACCCGCACCGTTATCGCGTCGCCTTGATTCGTTGGCTTTTACGAGCGAACTTACCTTATCAAGTGTGTACACTCCCTAAATTTATATTAGGAACAGTGTCAAAACATTTTCTTGACGTTTTACGAGGTTTTTAAATGAGAAACGGGGTTCCACTAGACGTCCTCATCAATTTTTTTACACTTGGGTTCCTGGTGCATGGAACCCTTGCTTGAGACTTTCAGGTTGGCTAGTTTTATAGTGGTATTTCAGGATGGATAGCAGAATTAAAAAGAGCAACTATGGTGATTGGGTAGTCTGAAGCCTAAAACCCTGACAACCAGTCTTACCAAGGGGTATCGTGCTGCCCAGTAACTGAGTTGTCGAGTAGGGATGGCGATCTGAGATCGATTAATCAAAAGATCGATTTCTTGGACCAAAAATATCGATCTTTTTTATCGATATCTAGTACGGAATCGATCCAGTGAATCGATATTTCACCCAAGAAAATCGATAATCGATTTTTCTGTTTTGATAAGAACCTGAACCGTAATATAATTTACAATTAGTTGAATGTGTTGTTCACTTATTACTCAAAAATTCGCTAGATGGTGTACTTAGTTTCCTTCGTTTGTTCTACAAATGTATTTTTTTACGTTAACAAATAAAATCCAAACTCAAAAAGCAAATCGAAATAAGATCGATTTCTGGAAAAACGATTTTTTGTACCTCGATTTTTTTGTGTATCGATTTATCAGATTTCGATTCGAATCGATTTAAGAATCGATATTTTTCGGAAAGAATCGCCATCCCTATTGTGGAGGTCAGATAGGCAGTCGCTCCATGTAAAATACTGGTATTAATTGCATCCGGTTAGACTGGAAGCCGACCCCAACATAGTTATGAAAAGGCTAGGCAGATTGATTTTAATATGGATATTGGCCGCATAATTAAAAAAAAACTGTCCAAGTGCGTGCCGTACCACGCACAATGAAGGGTTCCGTAGTTTGGAAGTTGTTATGATTTATCCCAAAAACAAACTTAACATTGTACTTGAAAAACATGTTCTCCCATACATCGATATGTGCCACGGTCAATTCTCCAACTGCAAATTTAAGTTGGTCGACTATAACTCGTTAACTTGTAAAGCCCAGTTAGCTGTGATAGTTTTCCTTTTAATTTCATTATATGTACTACTTGCCATGATTTTTTGCACATCTCCATAAACAACCATTAAGGCTCCTACATACTGGCGCGTAGCGTCGCGCGACAAGTCGCGCCAGTATGTAGGAGCCTTTAAGCTGGCAGGTGGGGGAGACACTTGACTCCAACAAAAATTAGCACTTTAATGCTTAATATTACGCAAGCGGATCCTTGAATTGAAAAGTGGTGTTCACAAACCCGCAATATTTTTGAACGGCCTATCCAACGATATCCCATACCATGGGGTAGAAGTTAAAAAAAATATCATCCCCACATTACTTGCAAAGTTGCACATTAGTTAAAAAAGGTTTTTTCAAGATTTTATTCAAACACTTTGTTGGCGTGATTAAAGTTCCAAATTACAGCTTTCTAGTACTAAGCGTCTCTGAGCTACAGCGGGGATAGACAAACTGACAGACGAACATGGCGAAACTATAACGGTGTTATTACAAAACAAAGATTTCTTTTGACATGGTTTAAACCATCGAACCAGTTTTCGTAATAAGAACTTTACTAGGATTGAAATGCAGTTCTTTATACAAAACTGACTATTTAGTCCGGTACTAAGTTGACAGTTTTTCATTAAGAACTTTAACGTAGTCGGAATAAAGTTCGAAATTCAAAAATGGCTCAATAATTTAAACCTGGGTCTGAAGATAATCCTTGTTTTGTAATAAGACGGTAAGGGTTCCTTGTTTACTACGGAACCCTAAGAACAAGGACTTGACCAGAGACAAAAATATATTATATTTACAAAGAGTCATCACTGTCACTGGGTTTTACCTCTGCGCTACCGTTTATAGTGCTACAACGATCTTTTGGCGCTTGAATGACATTGACAGCGTTGTTAGTAAACATTTGTGAAATTGCGTGGAATTAGTATGTGCCATAATATAGCTCAACGTCATACAAATTTAACTGACAAAACTCTTAGGACAAAACTAGATGTAGGTGTTAATTCCGATTTTGGCAATGCGCCAAAAAAACCTTGTAGTAATAAACGATAATAGATTTTTTAGAGAAGTAAAATACCAAGTTAGAAAATTATATTATAAAAATAACAAGACTAAAGCCGAATTATTCATTAACTGGAGTAATCTGTCGTGTGCTAGCCGTCACTTTGTGTAATAAAATGATCATATTTATTGTAATGGAGTTCGTTTAGTCGATTCGAATAAGTGTAAAATAAATGTATAATAATAAGTGTAAAAGTCTAGAACATAATAAATATAACCATTTTATTACACAAAGTGACGGCTAGCACGTGTTAGATTACCCCCAGTGAATTAATAATTCGACTTTATACAGAACCTTCAACAAATAGCTCAAATGTTATCTCCAGAGGTTTTTTAAACAAACACCTATTCCAGAGACCTAAAGTTTGAGTTGCCAAATTAAGTTGCAACCTCCTTACGTCCTTATTAGCCGTTTATACACCTCATAGGGATTGACAAAGTTTTTCTTGAAACACAGAACCACAAGACTAAGATTGCTCATCACTATTTTGCTGTAGCGCCAACTCTTAGGTATTCAAAAATAAGGTTGTGTTTTCCGTGTTTGAAGCTTATAATAATTTTGCAAGTTCTTGAAGAACCTAATAAGCTTAATACTTCTAAATAATGATAAGATGTTTTGTGCGTTGATTTCGTTATGGTGCACAGTATTCTCATTACTTTTTACATATTTCACGTCGGGTAAGGCTTAGCAAAATTCCAGTTTGTAATGGAACTACCTTGTACGGTTTTGGGGAGGTCTTCCACGGAATTGAAGTGAGTTTCCTTGTAACTCGGTTTTCAGTTTAATAATAATATTTGTAGGTAGAGTATTCTGGGAAGAGTTTCCACGTATTTTGGGAAACAGCATGGGTGCGTTAGATAGTTTTGCTACATATAAGATACCTACTTTCTGAAATAATATAACAAACTTAATCTCAATGGGGAATACCGAAGTTATTTGTAGATGGCGTGATCATAGCTAGGTCCCTCCGGCCTAAACTAAATTTGACATTTCGTCCATTCTATGCCTTTAATTCCATTTCGTGTATATTTAATGGTTCATTCATGAGTTTGGTTTTACTTCACTATTTCTTTATTTTCAGTGATTTCAGGAAAATTTCAGAATTTAAAACCTTAATTAGTGTCTAATTCCTCGTAATCAATTTCTTAAAAATATGTATGACATAACCGCAAAATCTGTTTAATTACATTTTTTTCTCTACGAGTAGCTTTAAGCCACAATATTCTAATTTTAAAGTCTTTCGGAAAATGGCGGACTCCAATTTCGGAGCATTTAGGAACACAACATTGAATAATTTTCGCCTTTTATTATTAGCTTGTTTTGTGAACTAGCTACGAGAGCGCCATTTTGACAGTTGCCTTCCCCATTTAAATACATCTCCACTTTTAGCTGTTCTTATACAACCTCCTTCAATTTAACAAATAATTCTAGGAAGTAAAAAGTTCGCAAATTGTTTATAATGCTGGCCACTAAGAAGCTGATTCAATCTTTTTTCAGATATGCTGACAATTTGGCATGACATTCCATTTGAAAGAAGTCGTTTATTATTTTGTAAATGTGAAGAAATCTCTGTCTCTCTGTTCCCTTGGAAATAATTATGAACGCAGAACTTTAATTTATTAAATGAGAGAGACAAGGTTTGTGATTACTCGGGTATGTTATTAATTTTAGTGTAAGTTCCTGTGACCCAACGGCTGGCATTTACTTTGGCCAGAGGCTTAACATTGCCAATCAACGTGGCAATGCCGCACGTCTTTTAGGAACGTAACCAGTCGACAGCTTTGCGGACGAATATTTCGATGCCATCTTTTATTTTGTAGAAATAAAAATAAATCTCGTTATATTTTAATTTCAACAATACATCAGCGTTATACCTCTATTAGCTATTCCCCGTCTAGTCTTTTGCGTTTCTCATAAAACATCAGTGTAGACGCTATCCCGTGTCACAGGCTAAAATATCTGCATTCTGCATCCCAAACATTACCACAGACAATAAAATCTTTCAAGCAACCATTAAAAGAGTCTTCATACCTAAAATCAATACTTACACAAATACCAGTAGTCCAGGACATTCACGAGTCAGCAGCCGAAGCTGGTTAGAAATAAATTTGTGAAGCCGAAATCTGTTAAAGAAAATTATGTTAAAGAGGTAGCAGGACGCTTGCACTTTTTGTGCGCCTCCCTCGGATATAAACATGGCGTGTCGCTTTTGCGTTGTCCTTTGTGAATGACACAGTGTAGGAATTGTTCTTGAAAATTGCAGTTTGTCGAGTTAATATTGGTTTCTAGATTGCGGGATTCAAGAAGGCTTTGGTGATGAAAGTCTTGTCGTGTTTATTTGTTTAAAATTTTGTACTTTTTTGTTACAAGTTCCCCGTTTTCAGCAGTAAGTTAGATATAAAATCAATATTGAATTAATTAATACCAAACCGTTTGTGAGCCAGGCAAATGCACCAACATTAATGGTTATTTGAAAATGAGAGTTTTCATATTAGTAAATAGTTGTGTTAACAAAATGTTAGTTTTATGCTATGAATATTTGGGCTCGTTCGGTGTTTTTTTTTTGTGGATTCATGGATTGATTTGTGGATGGATTTGTGGATTGGAATGTAATTGTAGAGAATTCTTACTAAACCATTGTAACTTTCTAACGTTCTCTTGAAAATGAAATTGGTCTTACTGAATTCCACCACAATTTCTTACTCTGTAACACCAGAAGAATTCTCGTTACAGTATTCGAGATAAACTTAAAATATTATCGTACGGTATCGAGTCGGGTTGCATCCAGCGCGAATAAATGTACTAATACATTTTGAGAACAACAGTTCAATTTCCCCACTGTGGATTTGGACGTATCGTCTCAGGGATGCGAAGAAATGCAACGAATTGTTTCTTTGATTTATCTGTTTGGTGAATTGAATAGTTGGAATTATTCGGTGGGATGTGGGAATTAGAATTCTTTGATGATTTTTCGAGGCTTTATAAAGAGAGACTTGTGTAATCTTACAAAAGCAGTTTGTTAATCATTTCCAAATGTCGTTTTTGTCTGTTTTTCAGTAAGGTAATTTATCGGTATTATGTAGAGTTTTTGGCTAGTGTTCCAAGGTACTGGGAAGGCGTAATAATCAATTGTTCATTATTGAGCTTAAATGTATAGAATCGATGTCCTGCGGTGCTTTTTTTACATAGATTGTGTACGTGACATCAAATAGCACTTTAATTTAAATACTTTTCCTTTCGATGTTGAAAAGTCGAGGTCTTTCAGATTGGCACAAAAATATGATTATAAAACCAACAGCTCACGATAATTTCTATCATTAAGTTTTAATATGAAAATTTTATTCCAACTACGAAGCTTTTCATTGAATTGAGCCATGTAATAGGAGTAATCAGCAAATTCATGGAATATGTTCTTGAAAAGCAAAACATGCCAACCGCCGATAATAATTTGCTAGAATTGACAAGTACGTACCTCTTCATATCAAGCCGTAATTGCAGTTTATGAGCATGAATTGGTGTTCCTATATAATATTAATATTTCACGAATCAATATTTGTAAAGAGTGAGCGATGGGCTACGTTTAATCTTTCGTTTGAATCAC
The DNA here is from genome assembly GCA_905333075.3 of Atethmia centrago. Classification (NCBI taxonomy): domain Eukaryota; kingdom Metazoa; phylum Arthropoda; class Insecta; order Lepidoptera; family Noctuidae; genus Atethmia; species Atethmia centrago. Next base: position 3,172,252 of record HG995379.1, read on the forward strand.
CTTTTGATACGTCAGAAGTAAGTATATATGTACACAGTAACACGTATCCTATATCCATAGACATAAATAGAGGATAATTAAACATGTAAGGACTCTCATATCCTACTTATAATTTCGTTGTCTATAACCTGTCTCTTGTCTGTCTCTTGTAAATTTATTGATTAGTGAGTCAGTCCCCAGTACTACCTACTAAGGTAGATAACTGGGCTGTTTACAGTGCACCGGACAAATACACTCGTGAAGGTTCTTTTAATATTCATCTCAATTACGTAGAAATTAATCCTTATCTGCGAAAACTGTTAGCGAATCACACTACTAGAAAAAGATCCGTATCAAAATGCAAAATGAATAATTTAAATTCTTGAAACAATAGAATTCCTTTTCTCCCCTGAAGATACCCGGGCATCCCTATCCGGTATTTAACCGGATATATCCTGCGAATGTTACGTCTCGTGGCCGATATTAGAATGTCCGGGACGGTTTTAAAGATCAGCCGTCGAGGATGCTGGATTTTCTTTAGTTGGTTTCGTTACATGCTGGCTTTGTGCAGGCTCTTTTTATTTATTTCTCTGCTTGTTTCAAGATGCATATTGAAGGAAATCGAGTGTTCAAGGATGGGTTTTACTGTTCTACAAAAGTGTTGTTGTTTATTTTATTATTTATTCATTTTGTTGTTTCTCTGTCTTAGATTATTTTGTTGTATTCATTTATTGCTTTCTAAAAAGGTCGAGGTTTACATAAATTTTATTATGATAACAGTTGTTGCTTTTTTAGTGAAGTCCTACTAAAACAATACTGCAGTTTGCTGGACATAGGCCTCGTCCAAATTGCAGCATCGCTTGGCTCTCAAAGCGTAATGACTTTGAAATGTATACCGTTGGAGTAACCCTGTGTTACTGCATGTCTGTCGTAGGTACAATGTAAAGCCTAAACAGTATCTATTTCACAATCAAAAGACTAATTGAAATTGTAATTATACAGGAGGAGGAATGTTTTGGTATTCTCTATATTTAGTACCAAGTTGTACGTTTCGTTTTGTGAGGAGCTTGTTGTGGCTATGAAATAACAGCCGCACGGGTTGATCCATCAGGTTAAGCTACGCTTGCCGGGGTCGGTCCGTGGATGTGTGACTTTACATACCGAGACTCCTCTATGCCCCGGAAAGCACGTTAAACCGTTGGTCCTGGCTGTCATTCGTGAATCTTTTGACAGTCGTTAAGGGTCGTCAGAAGCCCACCAGTACAGGTATCGCATTACCCAGTTTCTGGGCTGGGTTTTGGAGGTCAGATAGGCAGTCGCTCCATGTAAAATAATGGTATTCAGCTGATCCGGTTAGGCTGAAAACCGACCCGAACGTAGTTAGGAAAACGCTAGGCAGATTGATTGACCGTACGCTTCGTTTCGTACATAAGCTTCGATTGAGCTCTTAAAATATGTACCCTAAGTAGTGTTTATATCCTGCCGGGGTCGCGGGAAGGTACTTATGGGTCACCGAGCCCCGCAACACAGGCAACAGGAAGGAATACGGGTGGGTTTTAGTCAGTAAGAGTCTGACACACCCTCCCGCTCCGCCCAGAGCGGGAGAAGTTATTTGATGATTTTCCACCCTCAAAAAAAAAAAGTAGTGTTTACATTTCCTCGTCTCGATTTTGACGGAAATGTTTTTGAAGATAAACTTTAAAAAAAACTTGGTGAAGTATTTTTGATCAAGAAAGTACGAGCTTTTGATTTTTTTATTCTATCAGTTTAGAATACAATTCCAAAAAAAAAAACACGACAAAGTGAAAAATAACTAATAAGTCGGTGGCAATAATTCCGATCGAAAGACACCGAAATTAAAGTTATTTTTCACTTTGTTGTGTTTTTTATTGGAAGTCGGTTGTTTGATTTTAAAAAGCTTTTTATTTTTCACTTTTAGTGGGTCAGTTTGTAATGTATCTAAGTTACAATAGCCTAACAACAATAGCCTGTCAATGCCTGCTCATCACCTTTTACAAAATAGTGCTTTTCCCGATGCAGGGACGTTAATTGTTGAGTTCTCCTGGAAATAACCAGGAGGACCACTTTCAGCATTTGCATTGTAATGAGCATAAATTGCTTAACAACCATCTTAGAGTAGTTTCGGTGACCAAATGGTGCTTTTCGAGAGCCAATGCACGAGTTACTATAAAAAAATACTCAAATCGCAACAAAAAAAAGCCAATAAAATTTGAGGATTTCCCTCGATTTCCACGGGATCCCCTCATGTCAATTGTGACAATGGGACCGCCTCAAAAGCAAACCCTTTCAATCAAAAAGAGAATTTTCAAAATCTGTCCCTAATTGACGAAGAAATCAGTGAACATAAACAATAAACAAATATACAGACGAACACAAAACCTCCTCCTTTTTGAAATTCGGTTAAAAAGTGATTTTCGTTGCATCGTTGTGTCAATAGAAACCTTAAACACATCTTAGATAATTTCAGCCTGATATTACTGTCCCACCGCCTGGGCAAAGGCCTCAAATAGTAACATTTTAGAAATAAATATACAAAATTAAAGATAATGCATTTTTACCAATGACTTCGTATCAATGATCTAAATATTAATTATAATAGTCAAAATGTGTACAGAGTAGATGTTACAAAATTTCTAGGAATATTAATTGACAGTCAACAGTCACATCGCCCCTCTTCTCAAGGCAGGACAGGGCAATCGGTGCGACAACATACCCGAGTAGACTTGTGCGGTGAAGGGCTCTAACTCATCCATAGTCAGCACAGTCTTCTCCTCTATGAGCTTCTCTAATAGTGACTGCAATCCCTGGCTCCCCTTGACCCAGCTCTTTAACTCCAGGAGTGTCTTAATGTTTTCATGCTGCCCACTTCCATGACCTGCAGGGCAGCTCTCTTTGCTCGAACTCTGGTCTGGGATCCTATGTAAGGTGTTCTGGGTCCTCTCTCAAAGAAGCAGTTCTTGTCTGATATTCCTGACCACCCCATCATGATGGAGGAGGGAAACATGTCTGCAGTTACATCTGTCCAAGGTATGATCACCAGCTTGTCAGAAGGAGCCGGCATGGTTATCCCTTCTAGCGGGATCCCCCAGAGGGCCTCCCTAGTCTGTTGGGCCAATACTGTAACGCATCCGCAGTCTTCAAGTGTCTTTGAGAATACTCTATTTTTGGTTCTGATGTAGTACCGGGCTGTTCGTGTTTCTAATGCCATCATGATGGAGGAGGGAAACATGTCTGCAGTTACATCTGTCCAAGGTATGATCACCAGCTTGTCAGAAGGAGCCGGCATGGTTATCCCTTCTAGCGGGATCCCCCAGAGGGCCTCCCTAGTCTGTTGGGCCAATACTGTAACGCATCCGCAGTCTTCAAGTGTCTTTGAGAATACTCTATTTTTGGTTCTGATGTAGTACCGGGCTGTTCGTGTTTCTAATGCACTGATAGTGGAAAGTAGAGACTTCTCATCCATCCAAGAACCCAAAGAGGTGCTTTGAATAGATCTAGAGGTGGCAAATTTACCGATAACCTTCTCTCGCACTCCTAGGCAGGCAGTCGTTCCTTGAGCTTGCGTCGAAACATGTTTTCGGGCTGTAGAGGTATATTCAAAGGTATGCTCCCTGGATCTTTTATCAGTTGTTCATGATCATCCTTGGAAGGACGAGTTATGTCCAGTAAAACATAGACTTCTCATCGATCCAAGAACCCAAAGAGGCGCTCTGAATAGATCTAGAGGTGGCAAATTTACCGATAACCTTCTCTCGCACTCCTACGTTCGAAAGTTGCCAAAGTTTGCAGAGTAGCTTGGGATTAGTAGGACGAATGGACAATAGATCCCTCTTCAGGTTTTCTAGTTCCGCATCAGCTTCGAGACTGAATACAGCTGCCATACTGACATTCTTCACCAAGGCAGGCAGTCCTTCCTTGAACTTGCGTCGATACATGTTTTCGGGCTGTGGAGGTGTATTCAAAGGTATGCTCCCTGGATCTTTTATCAGTTGTTCGTGATCAACCTTGGAAGGACGAGTTATGTCCAGTAAAGCATAAACTGAGCTCCTGAACTGAGGGTTTTTCATGAGCGATTTGATAACACTGAGGCCCAAACTTAAGGTGTCTTGAGTAGCGCGAAGGGCGAATTGAGGAGACAGTACAGTGCGATATCCTCCAACTGTTCGGTTCATCATGAGTAACACTGTCATCCATTCATCAGGCATTGGTGTAAATTCAGGATGATGTCGCCATAGTGCCATAGCAGCCTCAAATATTGTCAAGGCGGGAAGAGGTCATCCCCCGCTATCGTGGTTCCGCTGGAGAACGAACCTGCTATCACAGTGTATAAAGTGTAAACCGCCTGATTGGCCTCGCTTGTAAGTCTCGATGTTTTCTTCAAAGCCCCACTCACCTGTACACCGTCTAGGAAGTATTTCCTTCCGTATTCTAATAGACGGCGGGACCTCCATGACTCGGGCACCCTTATAACAATGCCAGCCTCTACGCATATTGTCTCTAGTACAAGGAATTGCCTAGTGTATTGGTCAGGAGTGAGCTTCCTGTCTCTTAGGTAGGCCTCAGAAGGCATACGAAGCACTATCACCTGGTTGTCTCCCTGCCCTAGCAAAGAGCCAGTTGTGTCACACATGTGGGCGGCTCTTAGTATGATAAGGATGGTGGCAAGGGTCCACCCCTTTTATCTCAAGCCCTCTAACCACGCCTCCGGTCCGTGTACACATCTGGCACCCTCTACAGGTTCCCCGTCCGGAGCTTGATCAGGGGGAGCATACCTGTCTTGAAAGAATAGAGTGGATATCAGGGGAAACGTATGGGTAAACCTACCATGGCAATTGGCATTAAAAGCTGGGCAGTTCTGACGACGGTGAATTTTATCTCCTCAAAAAGCATTGTCTCGAATGGTATTCCGATGTTAGTATTTTCTTTTTGTCTTCTGTTGCCGTTTTTGGCAATGCCATGACAAGAGATTCACCAATGGGCGTATTGCTGAATGTTTGCGCATTCTTTTCAGCAGTTTCAATTGCTTGTGCCTAAGCTAGCAGCTTCATCCAACGTTAGGTTAAAATTTTCTAGCAAGCGCTCACGAATTTTATGCAAAGTAATGCCAGAAATAAATGCGTCTCATATACAATAATTCCTATTACTTTCTACATCAATATTTTTAAATTGACAGTCCTTGCTCAAAATTCTCAGTTGCTGAAGATATTGTTGAATTTTTTCATTGCACTGCTGTTTTCTTGTGGCCAGAATATGTCTCGCAAAAATTTAATTTTTTGTTAAACAAATGTGATGTTGAGTGTACTTACTGCAATATCGTATGATGTGCAATCACTTATGTATTCGTATACTTTGGGTGATATATGATTATTAAGAGTTGCATCTTCATCGCATCATCAATTTTCTTCTCTGCTGCATTCGCAATCAGATTTTTTTTAAAGGTAGATACCCAATGGGTCCATTCTTGAGCCGCAGTAGGAAATGACGGATCAAGATCAAGAATATTTTTTGGTCGAAGATATTTGTCCATCGTTACAGTTAATATTGAAGAGTGTTTCGCATAGTTTTTAAGTTGAATAAATTGTTATAAAATAAGAATTACGAAATACTACCAAATGTTGGCTTTATTCAACTTAAAATTTGTAGACATTATGAAAACTTCAAACCACTAAAAAGCATAGACTCTTAACGAGTCTGAATGTGGCAACTAAGGAGTTCACCACAAACCGGCTATTTTTAACCCCATTCCTAATTCCATAAAAGAGGAACCAGTAACAACTTTCAAGAAGAAACTAACTGTATTTCTATTAAATAAATGTTACTACTCCGTATCGGATTTCCTAGCTGATAAATTTTAGTTGTTTGTATGTTTCATGATGAACTGCATCAATGCACGAGCATTGATCACCACGCTTGCTCAAGAAGGGTTGGCCATTTCAGACTTTAAGTCAAGGTTTCCTCACCATGTTTTTCTTCACCAATGTCAGTAATATCCAAAATAAACTCATTAAGTATAATACATATGAATTGAAAAGTCACAAGGCCCGGGTTGGAACCCACAACCTCGCAACTAACCAGCACTTTCAAGATGCATTGATTCCTTTAACCCATTAACCGGCACGTCAAAAAAGCAAAACGTGCCCTCGGCGCCAAGCTACGAGTTATACCTTTAAATATGTCATGTAGTCGTGACCGTGGCGTGCTGGGCACATTTTGGTCTATCATCTATACATGATTGTGGCGGTCAAAAGGTTAATAAAAACTTAATATACGTCAAGCACCAGACGCCATCCCACCCGTCCTACAAATTAAATCTAATCAAAAAACATCCATCTCATTTTATGTCGGTAGTAAAACTGTGAAATCCGAGCCATTGGAACTAAAAAGACGTAAAATGGCGTCCGAATCCGCTGATACGGGATTAGGATGCGATGTTGCAGGAATCAGGTGGAGTGGACTCGTTGTGGGGTCAGCAGAGATGGAAGCTAAAAGGAGTGTTTGAACGAATAAAAGCTGTGACATTGTAACCTTGCATGTGTAACTTTTTATTTATAGTGATTTATCTCCGATTCAGATTCATTCGAACTTGTTTGTATTCACAGTCTGTAAAGATGTCAATTGGTCCCAAAAACTTTACTTACGTGTCTATTATGAAGGAGTGTCCTTTTATTTTGTTAAGAACTTAAAAACTATACATTTTTATGAAATAGTTCTCTCCTTTATTCCAAGTAACACTCATCTTCAATTTGTCTCGAAAACCTCGACAAACTGCCTAAAAATTAAGCCTGCATTGAACTCCAGTTGCTCAGCCACGTATTATAGAAAATAAGGGTTATAAACCCTCCCGCCGCCGCCGCCACGCGTTCAGATCATACGGACTTAAATCGATGCTTTGGTGCAGGTAGACTCGAGCCGATTCCCCGACCTAGCTAGGTTACAATCCTACAGACCTTTTAGTTACCTTTTAGACTTTTACTTAAATATATATTTTTGGTATTCTGTTCTAGATGGTTTTCTAGCTATGAATATATTTGGAGAAGATTGGACTTAAAATTTGGAGTTGTTTATGATGTATCGTGGTGTCGACCTATGCAGTACAATCAGACTGTTTTAGACTTTTCTTGTTTTTGTAATATTATATTCTTTGTTAACCAAAAACCAAGATAGATTGTATTTAAAAATATTTTCGACATTTTGTTCAAGATAATTTAAATCTATTTGGGAAAGATGGAACTACCAATTTGGAGTTGTAATATGAGAAGTTGGGTTTATGATGTATCGCGGTGTCTCGTTTTCTTGTTGGTCCGGCCTTTTTAGTGTTTAGAGTGACAACATATAAATATTGTGAGTATTTTATATTTAGATATGGATTTGTTTAAGTAGTTTTTTTTTGTCAAAGAGTTCATTCGTGAAGTTAAAATAGAAAGTTATAATTCGTTTTATTTATTACCTACAGAAACACGTGCATAATATAAAAAAAGATAACTTATTACGCCTAATGGTGAATGAAGAAGAAGAAATCAAGTGCCTGTGAAATGAGTGTGTGATTCTTACCTGTATTAGGATTGTAGTAGTTTCAGTTTGAAGGATGTAGCATAAATAATCGTGCTTATAATGTACGTGTCATATGGATACAGGCCTCCACTCTGTCAGAGGGAGTGGGCCATAATCCACCACATGGGCCCAGTGCGGATTGGGAGTGGATTGTCTTCGAATTTTTGGTTCTGGGACATGCCGGTTTCCTCACGATGTTTTCCTTCACCGTTTTGAGAGCAGTGGTGATAAAATAATTTACAGAAAGTAGTGCCTGATGGGGGTTCGAACCCACGACTTACAACTCGTAAGTCGCGGCCATTACCACTGGGCCACCACTGCGTAAAACTAACGGTTTTTGAACTTTGTCTGTAGGTGATAGATACAAGGGCACAATGCAATGACCTGGGTGGGTGTACGTGACTGATGTGGTGTTGCAGTTAAAATGCCAGATCGGTCACTAGCAATAAAAAAAAATCCCAGATGGGTAGATTAATCTGAAAAAAAATCCAAATCATTTTAGTGTATTAGCGTTAGGGAATTCCCACCAATTATCAGTTGCGGGACGGGAAGCGGGATTACCTCGTCTAAAAGTGTTTTAGTAGGTACGCTATCTAAAAGCCTGATGGTGTTATTTTTTTAATTGTTGAGAAATATTATGTTGAGTCAAATATTCAAAACTATCGTGTCATTGATTGAAAGTATCACAAGTGTTTGCTAATTTGATATGATAGCGATTATCTAGGGTGAAATTGAATTGAAATGAATTTGTGTGTTGGCATAGAAAAATATCCTTTTATGTATTAGGCAGTTTTAGTAGGTATACCACGGACGGATATAGATATCTCTAAGGTGGTGCAACAACACTATTCGAAGATATAATACATACTAGTTGCTGCTCGCGACTTTGTCCGCGCGAAGTTTCTTGTTGTTAAAAATTCTATGGGGTTGTGGGATAAAATCGGGACGGTAATGCAAATATTTAATAAAAATGTTTGAAAGAGTCTAAATAAACTTTAATAGGCTATATTTACTTTGTGTTATAAATACCTATCACTTTTCTCAGTTCTAAATAACAAAAAATAAACATTATATGTTATGTTATCGTTCCACGGTATTGCCTCGTACCTTGTCCGAAACCGGGTACCTATACCCGGTTTCGGACAAGGTACGGGTTATTTGCTCCTTAACTGCGATAACAATGGAACTCATATAGTTCTTCGGGTTCCCAACCCGTACGGCCTTCATGACCGCAATTCTTACATTTAAGACATTACATCCGTGCATGACTCCTTTACGTACATTTTAAACTATCTGCTGCCCGCGGTTTCACCCGCGTGGCTTTTTCTAAAATAAAAGTCTCCGCTCCTTATAACATCAGCTATCTGTCAGTGAAAATCCCATCAAAATCGATCCAGCCGATTCAGAGATTAGCCAGAACAAACAGACAGAGAGCTGTCTGTCTGTCTGTCTGTCTGTTTGTTTGTTTGTTTGTAATCAATGTTTTAAATTGTTTTTTTCTGTTGTAAGTACCGTTATACAGATTGGCGATTTGGTTATCACATTAATTAGTACAGCGGTTAACACAAGTTCATATATGTATGTGTGTTCAAACAATAAAATAAACATTTAACCTAAACCTAATTTTATGGGTGATTATTTGATAAAACAATTACATAAAGTTTGTGTTAAATTGTTACCGTTCATTATTATTATTGTTTTTATTGTACCACCGCTCACACGTCTTTATGTTGCCTAGATGGGCTTATTTGTCACTACTTCCAAAAAAGTCGATTGGAAAAGAAAATGTTCACAATAAAATGACTTTACTTTTCATAATTGTAATACGTAGTTATAAAAGACGTTTTGTTTTAAAAGACCGTGGACAAGATAATTAATAACTGCGAATTGTTTTTTGCCATTTGTGACATTTCTTGTACTTCAAACTCGGTTAGTCCCGTGTAATTTTTATGAGATTTCTTATGAGAAATAGAATCGAAAGGTAACAAAAAAAAATATGTAAAAATTATCTATTTTCTTGTTACCTGTACATTTTTTTTCACAAAATCTATTAATGCAGGTCAACATGTTTAATAAAAAGATAGTCTCAAAATAATGTTTTCCTCTAGCTACAACGGATAAAGTCCACCCGTCCGAATATCCACACTGTATATTAAAGCATTGTATTTTTATCAAAATTGCCGGGTCAGATTTGGATGCCACTTTGCACAAGGGTAAAGATGGGATATCCCTACACAAATATCAAAACCGTTGGTCCACTCAGTCTCCTTTTTACCTCTTCACAATATTAATATAGATTGTCTTTTTAGGGTTCCGTAGTAAACAAGGAACTTTCGCCATGCTGAATTTGGCACAGGTATATTAATCACGCCTACAAAATGCTAAACTTAAATCTTGAAAAAAAATTTTTTTTAGTGTACCTCCCTTGCACGTAATGTGGGGATAATATTTGTTTTTCTCGTCTTCTCCATGGCGTGGGGTATCGTTGGATAGGCCGTTCAAAAATATTGCAGATCTGTTAACACTACTTTTCGATTCAAGGATCCACTTGCGTAATATTAAGCATTAAAGTGCTAATTTCTGTTAGAGTCAAGTGGTGGCAGGGGGGGGACCCCCTGCCACCTAAATCGTTGTTTATGGAGATGTGAAAAAAATCTTGGCAGTAGTACATAAATGAAATTAATAGGAAATCTATCACAGCTAGGGACCGTGGCATAAATCGATGTATGGGAGAACAGGTTTTTCAACTACAATGTTGTTTGTTTTTGGAAAAAAATCGTCCCAAGTAATCCCAACTACGGGACCATCATCATTGTGCGTGGTCAGACATGCACTTGGCCGGTTTTTTTAGCTACTTCCACATACGTGTGTAATTTAAATATCTTATCTCATAATACCAGTAGTCAGTTCCCCTAGGTTTATTAAAAAAAGCGTAATTCCTACTTTTAGATTTTTTTTTTATCCGATGAGCTGGATAGAGAGCAGTTTAAAAAACTTCGTATCATGGATGAAGTAACTGGCACGTTTACTAATTAGCGCTTTTGAAGCAAAGTGGACCGAATTCGAGCTCGGAACTTCATTCATATGTGCCAGTTAAAGTTTTTCATGAAACTCTTTTTTTCTGGCCCGTATTGAATCATGGCTACCAATTACGATTTGAAATGTCGTTTTGTTCAACTGTATGAGCACTGTTCATACCGGGTTAAATTAAGTTAGCTGGCGAAACTTCGCAGATACAATGGGCATCGTTAACTAAACATGAAAAAACAAAAACAATATAGATGATTATTTTTGGGTCAACGACCGTTCCTTTTGAGGCACGGAACCCTAAAAACCACAATCTTTTATTGAATACAAGCATCGTCAAAACGAATGTGACAGGTGATACATCTATTCCAAGACATTACCCATTCTGAATGTATTGTAAAATTGTGGGTTTCCTTGCAACGTTTTCCTCAAGTTTTACTTACCTGATGAAAAGTGTTACATATTTAACAATATACCATCAGAAAACTACTCGTATGCGTGTTTATTTCACCTGATACCTAAATTAAGAGTTACGAGCCAGTAAATTATAAGCCTGCTAGCTTTTGCCCGCGGCTACGCCCGCGTGGAGGTTGAAATTATACCACGGCAACGTACTACCGAGCTAAAAGGAATCTTATATTATAACCCAGGTCATGGTCTAAACAAACTCACTTTCGCATTTCTAATATTAGTTATGAATAGGTAGGCCAGTCATTTAGAACGCCATGGGTAAGTCACAAAAAATTGCACTGTACCGATTTTTTGAGATTATTTTTAATTATTTATCATTTTTTTTGTGTTAGAATATCACTATTGTAAAACCAAGTTTGCAGTTTTGAAAAACCGAAAAACCTACGCCTGAGTGGTGCTCGAAAAACCTAGAAAGTTTTGGACATCTTTCAGTTTTTGACTTCTAGATGCATCCTACATAATTGTAACAACGTTCAATAGTTTAATTTAAAAAAAATCGGCGAAGTGCGAGTCGGACCACGCACAATGAAGGGTTCCGTATTTGGGAAGTTGGGATGAATTTATCCCAAAAACAAACTTAACATTACACATAACTTAAAGCGATAAATGCCACGGTCAATTCTCTTACTGCAAATTTAAGTTGGAAATAAAATAATATAAAACCGTTTAGCTGGCACAGACACACACTTAACAAAAAATTGCACTTTCATGCTTAACATTACGCAAACGGATCCTTGAATCGAAAAGTAATGTTCACAGACCCGCAATATTTTTGAACGGCCTACCCAACGATATCCCACACCATAGACGAGAATATATCCCTCCACACTTTGTCGGCGTATGCTAAATTACAGCTTTCTAGTACTAAGCGTCTGTGAGCTACAGCGGGGACAGACAGACAGACAGACGGACATTGCGAAACTATAAGGGTTCCTTGTTTACTACGGAACCCTGAAAACCAGAAAAATGATGGGTCAAAAGTTGTAGGCCAGCTAGAAAAATTAACTAATAGGATTTAATTGGCAGAGGTAATGCTGCAGCCTAGTATTGTGATGAGAAGGTGGTCCCACGTGCTCCAATTCTTACCTAGTAGTTAAAGGGCGATTCCACTGGTAGAAATCTAAAAGTGAGCAATTTACTGCATTTGGAAGAGCTATTCTGCTCATCACAACGAAGATTCTCATCAGATCTTCACCAAGTTTCTATGAGACCAACTTAAAATTACTACCTTTCAAATAAAGAACCATTGAAATCGGACCTCTTAAGGCGGAGATATCCAGTAGCCCCCTTTGCCCCTTTTTGGAGGAAGTACCCTTTCAATCAAAAATCCTCGACGACAAAAATATTCTATAAATTCTTAAACTTGTATACCAAGTTTCGTCCAGATCAGTTGTAAAATACGACCTGTAGAGGAGTACCAACAAACTGACAAATTTTGCCAGACTTGAAGCAGAGACGCTTCGCTCGCTCGTAGTTGACCGATCGAGCGAAGCGTCTCTGCTTCAGTCATGCTTTTGGTGTCTATCCTAACAACTGCAACATCCCAAAAAATCGATGCAATGCAATTTTTTGCGACCTAACGCGATTTTTGTGACTGGCTTAAGTGTATAGCGTGTACCTAATTATGGGTCCTTCTGAATATTATTTCTTTGTTTTTACATTCAGAGGCACTACCTACTGACTAGCTTGCTTAATACCATCATCAGTTTTGTACTAAAATCGGCTTTCAATGTCTACAGGACATAAAAAAAAGATAACTGACTGATTTATTTTTTCAAAATATATGTATGTATTGAACTAAATGCGTATCAAATCTGTAAAAAAAAAAAAAAAATAAAAAAAATTGTAAAGTCTGTGTTTCGTAAATCTGTTTAGTTTTATTACTCGTATTTATAAGAATTACCCATAGCTTTTATGTGCACGTGTTTCTGTGACTCTTTCTTTTTCTTTTTTTTCGTGTTTCTTTCTTTTTATAGAATTAGACATGCTAAATTAAAAAGTCGTGCAAAGTTTGGGTTACCCTTAACAAACAGTCACACAGCCTCGAAATAAAATTTTCAATTCATAACTTCCATATCGAGCCCAAAACGCCAAATTATAAATTCCTCACAACGGCTGCCACAAACAGAATCAAACCCTATTCTATTGAATTGGAAAGCTGTCATTCCCGGCGCGGACTGAAACACTCCAGTTCAATTGTTCCACGGTTTTTCTCGATGTTAGCTTCTTGAAGGCGTATTTCTCCATTTTCGCATGTAAAACAAAAATTTCCCGCATTTTCGTTTGGGTTCGCACCGAGTTGCTGGCGGTGACGGGATTTCGGTAGGGTGGCCATGGGGCATGAATTTGTGAGACATCTGGAATTATTCAGGTTAAAACTTAAAAAAAAATGTTAGTAACGAAAATAAATTGCCATAAAATAAAACTAAATAAAAAATAACCTAAAGTTTTATTATATGTTGCTGAAATCCCTAAAAATTGGTTTGACTTCATAATAAGCACGGTGAGTTCCGTCTCTTATTTTTAATTTGAGTGACACACGTGGATTTGCCCTGGAATTTAAAGAATTTAGAACGCTTAAATTAGTTGTAAATTACGGCCACATAATTTAAAACTTTATAGCCATAGGCAATCAAGCTCAAAAAAACTTTTTGGCAATTAAATCACAAATAAACAATACTAAAACTTAAGAAATACAACAGTGTAACTACGTCATCTGTTACGCACTCGCGATTAGAGAAACAACATAATTGTTAAAATGTTTCACAAGAAACATAACAAACTGATTCCAAACGCCACTATTAGGCTCGAAGCCAAGAATTTTCACTAGAAGCAGTCCGAACAATTTATTTTCTTCTCGTATTGTTTTATGAGTTATTAATAATGGAGAAACGACTCTATAATTATGGGTCGTTCTGTTAAAAGCTTAATGAATTTGCGAGATTTCTGTTTTTATTGCTCAATTTAAGTGTTATCCCACTTCCTTGGGAATAAAAGAAACGTGGCGTGTCTGAGATGTTGTTTTTTTTTCGTGTTTTCGGAGGCAAATGATGGACATAAATTTTGTGGGTGATAGCTCGAAAATTGGGTTCTATTTTGACAGTATTTCAGTGGTGCTTTTAGTGTTATACTTATAGTTTGTGTTATAATAATTTGTATGGCGTGAATAAATTGATAATTACATTAAGGTACATTGTTTTTTAGCTGATTCAGGAAGTATTAAGTCGAGTCTAAGAGTAGTGTGACGTACTGCCCGTTCTTAATTTTATTGTTTTCTTTTCAAAAATGGTGTCCTATGCTTGCAACTAGATCTCATTGTTTGGTATTTTATTAGTCAGTCAGTACATCCGTCCACAATATACATAAGCAACTGATGTCATTGTTATGTTAACACTTAGTCTGTAATGTAACTATACCTTGTTGGAAAATTACAATCTGTTAATTAATGTTATAATTAGTGCTATAATTCTTAAATAATTCTATTCTGGTCACTGTGATGTTATGGACTGTACATTGTAATGTGTAACTTTTTAATAGTCTTTATTTATTGAAATAATTAATATTGATTTATACTTAAAAAAAACAAATATGTCTAATTAATTAATAAAAATAATTAAACTATACACAAACTAAAACAGGGCGTCGAAAAATTCATCTACATCGCTGTCGTCTGGTAATGTACCCAAGAGACTGGCGGCATTGCCACGTTGTATGGCAATGCTTAACCTCTGGCCAAGGTAAAAGCCAGCACTTGGGTCACGGGATGTGTCAACCAGCCGTCTGGAGATTTCCTTAAAAAGGCCATGAGCACTCGGACCCCCGGCCCGAGTGTTTCAACCCCAAACGGCTCGAAAATATAATTACCAACTAGGTTATTATACTTACGCTGCTTGAGGTTCTCCGCAGCCGCAGCAGCAGCACCAGCATAGCACGCCGTGCCAGGAAGATGGGATGGCGCAATAGTATCGACACACGTTGCATCCCACACTAAAGACCTACCCACCTTCCATGGAAATAAAGACATGCCGTTTGGTCTCTTGCCATCGTCGCGTGCCAGGCCATTGTGTAACTTTGTCTGAAATAAAGATTGATTTCATATTTATTTTTGATTAACTGTCGTGAACCGAGTGAGTGTATGATCAATTGATCAGGGTTCAAATCTTCAACAGACTGATTTCAAAAATCAAATAAGCAGCCAAATAGACAAGAGTTTTTGTGTAAGATTGGTTTGAATTTTGTAAAATATGGGCGTGGTCTTGTAAACTTTCTCATGGAGCGGTTGGCAATTTCTTAACAAGACTACCTAAACTCCTCGAATCTTCGAATTCTTCACATAGTACTTTATCCTGAGAACTCCCAGTCTCACAGCCCCCCTAGAATCGCCGGCGAATAGTTTCGCGTCTGTCAGTCGCGTTTGAAGGGGATTTATTATTTTTATTATTGTTTCGTACAACGACTCAGGCTGCCTTATTTCTCTCCTTAAGTTATAACCGGCAAAAATAGAGAGAATTACCCGACGTACGGCGTTATTAAACCTTTTTGCTTCATCCTTGGCTTTTGTTGTTCCTGTAGTGCTGGAATTTATAAAGAAAGGTGATAAACCTCGGGATTTGACGCAATCGTGTTTATTTGGGTGAAGATTGGCGGTTGGAGCTCGTGTTTTGGGAAAATTTCGAGAGCGGTGAAGCGGTTTATTCGTTTATACGCAGCGGTAAAACAATTGGAATTATTATTGAAATTGTAATGTGTGCGGAGTGATTTGAAAAAAACGTTATAAGTCTATTGTTGAAATGTTTTTATGGACATTGTGGGACTAAAGTTGTGTGCAGGTAATGTATACCGGTCATGTTCAGTATCAGTTCCTGAAACTGAACTGGTCCTTAGTAGTTTTAAATAAAGAGAAGGAGGCCCTGCAGTGGGATATCACAGGGTTTTAATAACAAGAATGCAATTAAAATTAGTGCTCTGGAGATTGCTACGTTTCTATTTCCACATGACTTTTCACCTAACCTAACCCAACATTATCCTTCGCTATATGAAAGGTTCTCTCGGCGAAACGTCCACGAATCTCTCAAAAACGAAACGTCCTGTCGGTGATCAGTCCAAAGGAGAAATGACTGTCGGAGAACGGTTGCAATATCAAGCCCGGCGCGTACCCCATGTGGTTCCAAACAATGAAAAATCAATTGTCTCATTAGCTCTCCTTGAGCGATTACATTACAAAACTAACTTTATAAAAAAGCTTGTAAAATAGGCTGAAAGGTGATAGACCTTTCAAAGGAACTTGGAACATCTCAACCATTATCAACACCTAATTACACGTAGTTCCACGATATATATAATCTCTATTTGCACGGTACCCTTATAATTTTAGCAAAAAAGTTCCATATTTCAAAATTCGCTTTTAGTGAAAAATTCCATCGTCGCTCCCAATTTAGCGTGACTTAATACTTGAAGTCTGAACCCCAGAACAAGTTGCCGACCAAACTCGGAAGCGACTTTATTAAAATTCAAACTAACTGAAACTTATTATTAGCCTTTGTAATTTTAAAGTCTTTTCGGACCTTTTTTGTAAAATTGTAACGTTTCAAGTTGGTTTTGAAAGTTGAGCTATATTTATTTTGTAAAATTGAATGTTGATTGTGTTTTTAACCGGTGAACGGGAGGGTTGTGCAATGGATATATTTTAGTGTTCTATTTAGCACAGGAATTCATTTTTGTGCATAATTCATATTTCATTCATATCATCGTCAGTAAAAAGAATTGATTTGGCCACCATCTTGGCATAATCATCCGTCTCGGCCACCATCTTGGCATAATCCTCCGTCTCTTGTCTCAGATTCTATTGCATCATGGAGTTTTTTTTTAATATAAAAAATTTCGCTTCTTTGTAAATTGTTTTAAATCTACGAAAAAAATAATAACAAAAAGGGTATAAATGTCGAAACTCTAGGGCGAATAACCAATCTCGATCCCAGACGACAAAAATCCTCCCATTCTTTCATTTTTCGCAAATACTTGACAGTTCCATAGGTACAAGTAGAGGGTTAGCTGCAGTAGCACAAAATCAAGTGGCTCGTCGCAGTGCAGGGTCGCATAGTTGTACCTACCTGTCGAAGCAGGGGAAGATGAGAAAAAAAGCTACTCCTTAAACTTCGCTTTTGAGCTGCGGGTTCCGTGTGGCTATATTTTGTCTGTTGTCATTGGTTGGTTGTATTTCCTTGTTATATCGTTTAAACTGAATAGGGATTTTATGTAAAAATCCAAATGATGGGGAGTAGTTTACTGATCTTCTCAAAACAATTAGAAACTCTGGCTAAAAGGTATTCAAAATCTAATAAAAGAGAGCTTTCTGTTTAAAAATCTGTCGCCCCAAAAAATCAGAATCAGAAAAACCTTAACAAAATTAAAATCCGAAATAGCGCACGGACCCCTAAAGATGGTCCGGTACATAATTGAAAATGCCTAAAATAACCGGCGTGCGACGAGATACCTTTGCGATAACTTGACGCTAACAATTTAGATAATTTTCTTTTAACAATATTCCGTTGTCACAGTGGCTTCCATATTAGATTCTTTCTGAGAAGCTCTCGAGGTTGTATCGATCTGATTTCTATTGATTTTAGCGAAGGTTGAAACATGTGAGGTTCTTGCAATTATAACGATTTGCATGGCAGGTTTTGCGTTGAAAATTATAGAGTTGAGGTGACATTGCTTGAATTACTCGTATGATACGGGTTACGCTTAAATTTATTAAACTTTTTATTGTGAATATTTAAAAGTTGCTTGTTTTTTCTTTGTGCCGCTCAGTAGCCATACTATATTTCGGGTCCACTCAAGCCGTTTTATGAAAGTGGATTGGCAATTTTTTTAAATTATCATCAAATCAATCAACACTACAAAAGTCCAAATCAAATCAAATCAAATTATTTATTCGCATAGAATGTAGGTATCGTACAATTAAGTTGTTGTAAAAAGTATAGTGAGCTGGGTTACATTCTGCTTGAGTTTTGGTATGCAAAATTTTACAAATAATGTCATTATCATTAAGCATATGAAAAATAATTAAGACGCTGACAACGCGGTCACTGTCAGATTGCATAGAAAAGAAAGAGAAGCGCGATGACACAACGCTTGTAATTTATTGCAAAATATGAAGCTATCTATTTACTCAAAATTGAGTTGATAATTGAAAATAAAAACCGTCCAAGTTCTGCATTCAAAAGACGTTCTTGTTATTAATTAAATACATAACGTATGTTGATATTTAATACAGAGATTTTTTTTCAAAACGTGTTTTGGTAACAACAAAGTTCTGGGAAATATGTTCAAAATTAACATATATTTTTTCCGCTACCACAATACAGATTTGGCAATTTTTTTTTCATACGACATAATTATTTTGGTAATTTGCGTCTTGTCAGCGCCTTAACACACCAATAAACAAGTGCACATTATGCACAAAAGTGTATTAAATAGTGTCAATAATATTAAACTTTTAGATGTCACACATAGGGTCATTCAAAAAATCACATCAAATAATAACATTTCTGTATCAAAAATACCTTGAGTTTATTTTTAAATTGTTGAAGGGTGTCGCTTTTTGTACTGCCTGGTAGTTTATTAAATATTATTGGACCAATGAAGAAAACACTTTTTCTAAGTAGTTCTGTTTTATAGCCACCGATAAGTAAGAGGTTTTTGTATTGACTTCTCAAGGGACCTTTCTTGGTGTCCGACCCCTTAGTAAACAAATTTGTATTTATTTTTACAAAAATTGCCATTTCCAAAATATATAACGACGGAAAAGTAAGAATTTTCAAAGACTTGAACAGAGATTCACAACTATCCCTAGGTTTAAGATTACACATAGCTCTAACACAACGTTTTTGGGATTTAAATATATTATGTCTTAGGCTGCAGATACCCCAAAAACATATTCCAAACCTCAATACCGATGCGACCAAACCATGGTACGCTACTAAAGCAGTCTTTATGTCAACTTTTTTGCCAGGTTAAAAGAACATAGGCTGCAGTGCTTAACTTTTCACACCTCTTCTGCTTTCGGTTTCCAAGTTAATTAAGTACTCGTCTACATAAGCTCCTAAAAAATTTCGCGACCCTTGTTTGATTGATCACTTGCCAAGTCTGCTATTTTCAATGAAATTACGCCTTTACATTAAGAAATTACCAGAACTGTCAAAATCAACGATTACTGTGTCAACGTTCGGTTGCGTTAGCAGACTGGGACCCAGCAATGGGCGTCGTTCACTTTAGTAAGCTAAACAGCTGCGCTCTAAATCAAATAGCTCAAGACTCTCAAACAGAAAAGCATTGCAAATATATTCGAGCCACGAAACAAGCGATCGTTCAGGGGACCGTTCGTCGCGTAATTTTGCTTTATGGCGTCATCTCGCGTAATCCCGCTGCGAATTTTACGCGTCGTTTGCGCGAATCAGTCTCGAGTTCGCGTTGTACGTAATGTTACGTGGGATTAATAATTTTCTAGTTTTACGTCGTGATAAGTGGTTTGATGTCTGTTTATTTGTTTGTGTTCTGTTTGCTGACTGTTTTAAATTTGTCTGGTGATACTCTTACCTTTTAGCAAGGAAATGTGTAGCCTTTATAACTCCATGTTTCTTTCTAGAAAGGAAGATTTGCTGGGTGGGTGTAAGAATAAATGGAGTGTTAAAAGTTATTATCAGGCATGGCACTAGTCATCTCTGAAGAAAAATCAGCATGAAAAATTCAGGACTAGGAGATTTTTTCATAAAGTGTCTTCATGTTTTTACCCTGCCAACTTTATCCGCCGTCATTGTCAAGAACATCACTGTCATTTCACGTGTACATCAAGATTTAAATATGAGAAGATGTTAAACAGTATGACAGCACAATAAACTAACAATGTAAACAGATTACAATAGTGGTATACATACAGACATACTTTCCCACTGTCCTTCGCACTGGTTCAATGTACGATACCGGCTTGCTACCGCGAGGTCTAAAGTAGGAGATGAAGCGGGTATATACAACCTACAGTCCCACATGCTACGTAAGAGAAGTTTAAGGCTTAAAACGGATCCCCAAGGTTATCGCAATCGTCAATCGTCAGTTGAGTTGTCAGAAGCTCAATAGAAGTGTTTGGAAGTTCTTTGGTTCTTTTATCTGTATGGTGTGTTGCATTCTGAGAACTTGGATTGAGATTATTGTCCTATATTTCCAAAATAAATCTCTGCTGTAAGGATAGAAACTCTGATAAAAGCGTTGACTTCGAAACTAGACGTAAGTTTCGAATCCCTTTTCTGGTTGGTTTTCCGGAAATCCTACCTGTATCCAAGCTCCAATCTGAAAGATGGTTCCCTGGCCTTTTTAATCTTTATAAATTTTTATTTCATTGGATATTTTATTTTCATCATCCGCTCATCATTTGTTTTCTTTCCAGCTTCAGCTTCTGCCTTGTCCCAAACGCTCAGATAGCTTCAACGATAGCGAGTTATCTGGATCGGCTGCCAAGGTGCTCACTACCAGACTAGTCGACGACGCACGATAACACTGTTTTTATTTCGGGAACTAAACATTGACACGAGATTCTCGCGTGTGTGCGTGTTTGATCAGTAGTACGAAGACTGATACATACGAACTAGATGTGGCTTGTGTTTGGAACGCGTGGTAACATTTAATTTAGGATGGGACCCAAATATATATTTTCTAATCTTTACCTTAAGCCCTTCTAGATACTTAATAGCTATCTCGTTAGTTTTATAAGTTTACCAGCGATGGTACAATGCACAGATAGACTCACTTTTACATTCTAAAGTATAATAGAAGTGACAATAATGTAACAATAACAACATGCTCATAAACAAACAGACAATTGGCGATAAAAGGTGATGATCATAAATAATTCGTTATGAACCAAAATCATGATTTTTATAATTTATACACATTTTTCATCATACTGACAAAGATATAACGGAAATGAATGCCAACAAGAAAAAAAAATAAATGACCGAAGAGTATCGTTACATTAGAGGGATTTAGCAAAGAATTTGGTGTTATCAAGGAAATGCCCGAAAGTCACTCGTCTTTGCAAAATATTTGTTACATTAGTCATATCTTAATAGATTATCAAATTCGTCTGTATTAACTAATAATTACAGACGAATAAGGTTAAAAATGGGTAATAATACCCACACGAAGAAACAAGATTATCAATTTATATCCAAAGTCCACACATCCGTAACCATCAGAAAGCAACCCTGTTATGAGAATAACATTTTCGTTATTTATAACCATTTTTTCTTTCTCTAATCTTAAAATATCTATTTCCATCTCTCGTCCAATCTCCGTTTCTACAATCATAATTCATTCTTTCTCAGAAAGAATAATTCTCGTTGAATATTAACCGATGTAGGGATAATCCTACCTATATAAAATTCTGTTCTAGATCTTCTGGTGTCAGACGAAAATTGCCTCTAAGCTGATTCTTTGAAATGGGAAAATTGAATATAATATTTATTTGAAATGTGTGTCTACTCTCGTTGAAAATGATTCGGTGTTGTTAGATTGCATTTTGATCATGTAATATTTATGTAACTTAGCCGTTGAGTTGTGTCTATTAGATATTCATTATAATTATTTTCATCTTTATTATAATTATTGGCGGCCCTGTTTCGCCCACTGCTCGCGGCCTCCTCCCTTTTGTGCCATATTTCCCCTCATTAATTACATCTTGCTTTTGTGTAAAGAGTGTTTTAGTTCGTTTTACAGTTATTTTTTCTTTAATTTTATAGTTTCGTCTTGTCATTATCTTTATGTACATCTAATGCTGCATTTCCGTGTGGTGCCTATAAATAAAGAATAGCACCATTTCTTTCCGTGGGTCTCGTAAAAGGCGACTAAGGGACTTACAAGAGAATGGGCAGCAGCGTTCTCTATGCATGTTCACACCATACTGCGATCACCAACCCGCCTGCCAAGCATGGTGATTATGGCAACCCCCCCCCCTCCCTATTGGGGGAAGCCTATGTCCAGCAGTGGACGTCTTTCGGCTGGAATGATGATAATGATGATGAATGCTGCAGAGACTTTTCCAATCAATGCTATATTTTGAATAAAAGTTGAGAAAAGTGGCCCAACCACTTGCAAGTAGACCTGTTGATGTTATTTTTTTTAAATCACAAGGACTTTCTTGTAAAAAGATGAACAAACATCAGTCTCGCGTTATTTTTCTGAAAACTAGTTGCGAATATTAGTGATTTTGAATACTTAGTTTATTTAAATAATGCCTTCCAGCCACAGAAAAGAACTGCACTTTTCAAATAATTTAAACAAATCATTTTGTTTAAATTCTTTTCCCTTTCTTACGAACAATGAACAAAATTGATTAAAACAAACGATTTTATGCACGGCCCCTAGGCCCTTGTTCAGATCACTGCGAAATTATTATCAGTATGCAAATGGAACAAATTCTCCTATCAATCTGGTTCAGGCTGGCCTCTATCTATCGCAAACCGGTTGTGTTTATACAAATGTAGATGCGAAAAAATGTATGTTAGTGAATAACAATCCATAATTAGTATTAACACAGGTGTTAGTGCAGTCAGCGCAACGTTAAGCTTGAATTAAATAGTTCCTTTATCCTACTTCCATTGTTTGTTGTTTTTCAAACGTTGCCGTTGTCTTGTTTTCCGTTTTGCTGGAATTGATTTAGCTCATCGACAAGATTAATATATTTCTGCTTTTCCTTTAGATAGTATGATGCCAATATTTTGTAAATTGACCTGTTAGGTCTATCACAATTTTAAGATATTGTAGCTCTCCTCCTCTACTCCGAATAAAGAAGGAAAGAAAATACATTTATTTCCAGTAAACGTAACGCAAAAAAGAACACAAACACGAAAGTAGAAGTTGGGGAAAATATGCGCCACATTCACGTAACACTGCCATCACTCTGCATAATGCTGCGACCCTATGCGAGACAGCCACATCGCTGGTTTTCAGCGACAGCCGGCCTTGACATGATGACGTCAACAGCAGCATATAATGAGAATAAAACTTATTCTTACTGACCAGTACTTTACAGAATTTGTCATCAATTATGCCATTTTCGAGACCAATAATATTTGTGACTGGCCTAACGTTTGCATGTTGTAATGTAACGATAGACCGGAGGGCCAGTCGTAAGTCACATTTAAAAATTAAAATGAGTAACAATGATTATAAAAAAGTACTTAAGTATTAATAAGAGTTACAGAAGAGTTCCAGGCTTCAGTGTCGTAGCTCTGGGCCTCAAGTCTGCTATTACAATAGTGTCATAATGGTCTGTTCCGATCCTCATTAATGACGCCATTATATTAGTAGATTACCAAACTTGTCAAAATCAACGATTATGAAATCAATAATAGGCCATTCTGACACTATTGTAATAGCAGACTTGAGGCCCTGGACGCTTGGACGGCAGGAAACAGGAACGGCAGGCAGTAGTGGAACAAGATCGGCAGGTAGTAGTGGAACAGGGCTGGTAGGCAGTAGTTGAACAGGATGAAGCCGATGAGGTGGAGCAAGAAGACGAGGGCTGGTATATCCTACGTCGTAGTCGATCTGTGTCCCGGGGAATAAAATGTTCATTTTTATGCAAGAGGTTTTTATAATCTTATGGTGGTTAGGTAGTGGTGCTGCTTCACTCTAGCAGGAGTGTTGCGCTAGTGTCAATCGCCACGTGGTTAGAATGCCCTAGCGTCAGAAGGGTTCTCCGTCCGACAGAGAAGAGGGCGTTGTTTAGATCCCGCTGATATGGCAGACAGCGGAAGCCTCTGGCATTAGAGATCTCTAAAAGGTGTAGGTGAGAGAGCCGGAGGCAATGGAGGGTGAGTCACAAATCACACAGTTTCTTTAAATGGTTGTATTTGAGAATTTTACATTAACAAATCACACACAGCACATAAATAAGTTTCAAAAAATAAGGACCGACTGAACTGGCCTCAGAATAAATACACTGGCTTAAGAATAAAGATAGACTGAATTGGCTTGAGAAGCAAGACTGACTCAACTGGCTTGACAAGCAAGACTGACTTTGCTCTTTAAATGGGAAAATATATAAATATAATAAAAGATGTGGCTTTATGTAGCAAAACACCACACTATCTGACTATCTATAGGTAACTTGCATCATTTATTTATTTATTTAGGTTAGCCAACAATTGTTTATACATTGCGTTTATAATAATTTCCTTAATAGTACATTTAAAAGTGCAACAATTACTTACAGGCTAACACAACATGCACCATTTGTTACATTTTTGCATAATATTACAAAGCTAAAAAGGATATTTACAATTAAAGGTATTCATTCATGTTTGGTACTTCACGCGTAACGATAATAATAACAGTTTTCATTCTAAATAATAATAAAAAACAAATTGATTACCATGATTTTATTTCTGTAAGTAGGTTTGTACAAACACTTTTACACGTCAATCATATTTCAAAAACTAGATGAGGACGGTGTGACAAAAGGACACTTAGGCGTCAAAGTATTTGTCCGCATCGCTGTCATCCGAAAACTTGCCCAGAAGACTGGCAGCATTGCCACGTTGAATGGCAATACTAATTCTTTGTGACAAAGAACTAGCCAGCCCTCTGGTCATGTGAAGTGTCGATCAATCGGCGAGAAATTTCCTTAAAAAGGAGACGCGCACTCGGGCCCCATGACCCGAGCGTTTCGACCCCAAACGGCTCAAAACTGTAGTTTCCCATAAGGTTACAGTATTAGCGCCGCTTGAGGGTTTCAGCAGCTGCAGCAGCAGCGCCTGCAGCTGCCAGCCGTGCTTGGAACATAAGATGGCGCAAGGGTGTCGACACAAGTTGCGTCCCACATCAGAAGCCTACCCACCTACCAAGGCAACAACGTCATACCATCTGGTCCCTTCCCATCGTAACGTACCAATCCATTTGGTTCTAATACCGCTGGTACGCCGGCGATGACTAGGGCTCGACGAATGATATCGTTGATGCTGCCGTGCCGTGCTATGCGACCTGCGCTCCTGCAGCAGGACAGGCCATGGTATCCAAGACTGTCGATGGCTTCACTGCAGTGACACCGTAGCGGAGCAACACAAGGTGCGTCCAAGCGGGGAGACACGTGGCGAGCCGAAACGGTGAATCATCCATCATAGTGCCTATGGTAGATGACGGGAGCGCCTGAAGCCACAAGCCTGACACCTACTCTCCCACAGCTAGCAGACAAGCACGCTGAGCAGTATTAAGTGATCAGGGTATTCCGTATAATACTGCAGAGTTGCTACTCTGCAGTGTTATACGGAATACCCTGATCACTTAATACTCTACCCCACCGTCCCACCGTCTCTGGGAGGTTGGGTTGGCAAATCCATATTGGGACAAGCCATGTCCACCAAGCGTTCAACGCGTCGGTACTTCGAAATCAACCAGTGAGGAAGATAAAATGTACCTGGTTAATTTATCAGTACTGTGGACCGAGGAGATGAAGGCCGGTAAACTTATACTTGTTATTTTGCGGACGCCGAGTCCACCCAGGCGAATGGGAAGTGTGGCTTGCTGCCACGCTCGGTCGTCCACGACTCACGAGCCACATTTAGCATCGAAGTTAGTGTGTTCCTAATAATTTGGTCTAATTTTTCTAAAAGTACTGTATGCTTCCATAGATTGGAGGAGCGAAGGCTATATGTAAATTTTGGTAAGTGTGAAAGCCGAATTAATGTTAATTTTGAAAAGACTTTCAGAGACATCATTAAAATTTTGTATTTTCTCCTCAATGAACGTTGGAAAGGATTCGTCAAATTGGGGACCCTAGGAGGTGAAGAGAATTTATTTGGTGCTTTTGTGTTAAATTTTGTTAGGGTAGTATAACTGTCAGTGGTTTGGGGAATATAAATGTCACATTTTGAAAGGTTAAGGTCTAGGCCAACGGATCTGAATTTTTCTTTTAAAAAAGTTAATTTTAAGGTTGTCTACATCAGCACCTCGGGTTCCGTGATTGAATTCAGAATTTAGTTTTCGAATAATTAGATTTATCGCCAAACTAAAAATGAATGGCCCAAGAGGGTCACCCTATTGACATCCCACGGC
Organism: Atethmia centrago; assembly: GCA_905333075.3. NCBI lineage: Eukaryota > Metazoa > Arthropoda > Insecta > Lepidoptera > Noctuidae > Atethmia > Atethmia centrago. The sequence goes on from HG995379.1 coordinate 3,198,409, forward strand.
TGGTCTCAAAAGTTTGTCTTTATAAAGTAATTTAGAGGGGTGCCTATAACATTGATAGAGAAAACTGTAAATTTTGGGTATTTATAATAATAATAATTTATTTGCCATAAAAATACAGATGCGAATATACGAGTATACAGATGCGAATCTAGGTGATTCACTATGAAATACATTGTATACATTTAGTTCTATGTTAAAATTTGTACTCAAGTATTATAACCCTGCCTCTTAAACTAGGTAAACCTGTATCTTAAGAGACAGTGATCAGCCATGAGGGTCTTATTTCTTTTTGAACTTCTGTCAACAAGGTGTCCCTGTTTACGGAGTTGAAAGCATTCTTAATGTCAACCTTAGTAATGATCTCACCTTTACCGCTATTGAGGTAAGTGGATAAATCGTGTACCGCAGCCTCACTGCCCCCTTTAGACCCAAAACCCAGCTGCAGGGGCTGGAATTTGCTGACCAATGTTTCACTGTAAAAAGCACAGCAAATTTTGGCTGCGCTACGACGGTAAGTGGAACCTACGGCAATGGGACGAATGCCGCCATCCTTCTTGCATAGGGCACATAGATTTTCCCCATACAAGATATCAATGACGGCTTCGTTCACATTGCCGGAGATCATGAGATTAATGAGGGACATCAGCTCCTTCAAAAGAGACTTACCAGCCTTCCCCGGCGCCTGAACACATTAGGTTCTTCAAATGTTGAGGTGCCAAGCCGTCGAGGCCGCCGGCGGAGCCACTTCGAAAGGAGCTCAAGGCCGCACATACTCGTGGAGCTGTAATTTCAAGTGAGTTGGATTCCGGATCCGGGTGGGTTATGAAGGAGAGGTCATCTGCCGGGGCGGGGTGTTTGCTCTCCAGTGCTATAAGTAGCTCTGGAGAGTACGGCCAAACCACATCGCTGCTAAAGATGATCCTAGCTGAACCTCTTCGGCTAGTTTATACTCCACATGGTGCAATAAACCTCTTTGGGGGAGGTACGCTATTAATTTAGGGTCGAAACTTTGGGCCGAAATGTTGCAGCTATCCTTGATTTGTGCTGTTAACGTTTTTTATTTGCCAATTTTTTTTGGACATGTAGAATTCTAAACGGGAAGGTGAGTAATTGCTCCCTCTCACTCTGAGAGTTCCCTCGGGTGACGAGGCAGACACAACGCGCTAAACATGAATCCACGGATGGCCTCGCGCCACGAGAAACTCTGTTCAAAACTGGAGTTGAATTTATTAATTTTGCAAGGGTTTTCCAAAAGGGTTGGGCAGGTGAATCAGTTGTTAGGGAAGTGGGTGTTATCGGGCATGATGAAGGCACGTTCTGGAGTTTGTGTTTCTTGCCATAATGTACCTTCAAGCCTCGTTCACCCTTAAAAAATTGTGCTTGGGAACAAAGAGGGCATCTCACTAGGCCATCCAGTGATTTGGCGGGCTGGCTGGCGCTTCAACGGCGCGCGGCGTTACTACTGTCGTCATTGTTCAACATAAATTGCTCCCTCTCACTCTGAGAGTTCTCTCGGGTAACGAGGCGGACACAACGCGCTAAACATGAAGCCACGGATGGCTTTGCGCCACGAGGAACTCTGTTCAAAACTGGAGCTTAACTTTTTAATTTTGCAAGGGTTTTCCAAAATGGTTGAGCAGGTGAATCAGGTCTTAGGGAAGTGGGTGTTGTCGGGCATGAGGAAGGCACGTTGTGGGGTTAGTGTTTCTTGCCCAAATGTACCTGTCGGGCATGAGGAAGGCACGTTGTGGGGTTAGTGTTTCTTGCCCAAATGTACCTTTAAGTCTCGTTCACCCTTAAAAAAGCGTGCTTGGGAACAAAGAGGGCATCTCACTAGGCCATCCAGCGATTTGGCAGGTTGACTGGAGCTTTGTACGGCGTCACTACTGTCGTCATTGTTCAACATAAATGGGTGATGATTTTTTCTTTATAAATTATACGTAAATTAAGATGAAGCTTAAATAAAATAAAAGGAACAAAAATTACTTTACAAATTGACACCAAAATCTTGACGGAAGCACGATGACAGCGGCGCAGTCGCGCTGGCGGCCTGGGGTGCCGCGCGGCCGCTGTACATTTGATTGCGTCGACCACGAAATATTACTCTTGAAACTTAAGCATTACGGACTTGGAGACCTTGCGCTCAGTGTAGTAAAATCTTATTTATATGATAGACAGCAGCAAGTTCAAATAAATGGTGTCAATTCACTCGGCTTAAAAGTAGAAATGGGTGTACCACAAGGCTCGATATTGGGTCCTTTCCTCTTTTTAGTATATATTAATGATCTACCCCACTTGTTAAAAACCCAACCACAAATGGTGTTATTTGCTGACGATACTTCCTTAATTTTTAAAATTAATAGACGTGCATCAAATTTTGACGACGTCAATAACGCCCTATTGCAGGTCCAAAATTAGTTCACTGCTAATAATTTAGTATTAAATGGGAAAAAAACGAAGTGCATAAGATTTTCTTTACCAAATGTCAAAAGTAGTATTTGTGAGATAGTATTGAATCAAGAGAAATTAGAATTCGTCAGTAAAACTGTTTTCCTGGGGATTACGCTCGACTCAAGGCTTCAATGGGGGCCTCATTTAACTTCCCTTGCAGGACGGCTAAGTTCAGCAGCATATGCTGTGAGAAAAATCCGTCAATTTACTGATGTAGATACCGCACGGCTAGTATATTTTAGTTACTTTCATAGTATTATGTCGTACGGTATTTTACTATGGGGACGGGCTGCAGACATCGAGTCTATTTTTATTCTGCAGAAAAGAGCCATCAGAGCCATATATGGCCTCCGCAGGTGCGACTCTCTAAGGGAACTGTTTAAAGAAATTAACATCATGACGGTATCTTGTCAATATATCTATGAAAACATCATGTACGTAAGGAAAAATCTACATCTTTTTAGTAAAAGAGGTGAAAGACACACTTATATCACTAGAAATAGGGACCAATTAGTTCAACCAGGTTTCAGGCTGGCTAAAGTAGACTCATCTTTCATGGGGTACTGTTTAAAATTGTACAATAAAATGCCTCCCCACATACTTCAACTGAATGAAACAAAATTTAAATCTAGTATAAAACGCACACTATGCAGCCAAGCATATTATACATTGGAGGATTACATTGCTGATAAAAATGCTTGGCTCAACGCTGGTCCTGCTCCACAAGGGCGCAAAAACTAATTGATCAGGTATTGAAAATAGTGTTGAAGCTGCTGAATATTTTAAAAACTCTCTTTGCATTGTATAAATTCAATCTCTTAGTATTGTATAGCTGCACAGCACATTGTTATGTGAGTACTATGTACTATAAAGCTGCCATTTACTGGATACGTCTTTCATTGACTTGAATGTGCCCTGGCGGCTGGGAGTATGTCGTGCTCACTCTAATGTCTCGCTGATGGTGGCGCGTGTGTTGGATCATTTAGCTCCCTTTAAAATGGTTGAGCTGAATAGTACTGATCCACGCGTCATGTTCGTGAACGGGCGCCGTCAGTAGAGACTGGTCATCTCTTAGCTGCCACGGCTTATTTTAATTTTAATTTTTGAATTGCTTTTTTTTTTGTTGAAATCTTTTTATTACGGACGCTTTTTACGTTTTGCAACGTTCTCACGTGTATAATTTCAAAATGAATGATGTAAACAATATTTTGTAACCATAATACTTTGTTTTAAAAGAGTGTCCGTGGAGTTTCTTGCCCGTTCTTCTCCATAGGTACCTACTACGCTTTGGAATGGGCAACTAGCTTCATCTTTCTGACTGACTGACCGAACCCTTGACAATTCAAAAGTGTCTGTAATTGGTTTATTTGAAATAAATGCTTTGAGTTTGAGTTTGACTCAAATATGTTGGTATACGTGGAGAGAAACTGCGATAGGCCGATAATGCAATGAACAGGATCGACTTTGGCCTGTTTTCACTCGGATGAGAAGGTTTTAGTAGCTAGCGACACCTTATATATTATTAATAGTGGGGAAACCAAGGCCTATGCACAGGCAGAAATAAATAAGGATGGGATTCCGTCAGGACTTGCTCCTTTCCAGGTGTTAACACATTGTAGCTTTTTGAGTAAGGAATCACTACACAATTCTGGTATTGTTAGGCACTTTTCACAAGATATCGGCCTACTAGCCAGATTTTTAAGAATGAGAAAGATAATGAACAAGATGAGTGATGAATTACATACCAGTCCGTCGTGAGATTAAAACTCTTAAGACGACGGGTCGACGGGTCTGGAAAATGAGGTTCCGTTAACAAATCCACTTATTATAATCAAGTATCGATATTAATAGGCAACACAAAGGGAAAAAAATCAATCACATTTTAATTTTGGTGTAAGGGTTCGAAATTCTAAAGGCATTGATCAAGCAAACAACCTCTGTGAATGACACTCAAACAAGAACAAATTTTGATGTTACATCAAACTGTCACAAACAAAAGATTTACAAACTAATATTCAAAAGCAAGACTAAAATATGTCAGTACTAACCTCTAAAAAAGGTTGAATACGATAATTCTACAATATGTACTGTACAAAGTTTTGGCCAGGTTTTTGACAACGTTTTGAAACTAATATTTCCTAAAGCACAATCTTAACTTATTTTTCCAAATAAACCAAGGGGATAACGGCAAGTCATTGACTTACTATTTGGAATTAATGCATTTATTGCAGTGTTTAAGACTTCATAGAACAGTTTTAACATACTACACTCGAGAATAATCAATTAGGGTCACATAGAGATACTCGTACCTGGAAGTCTCGGACACTAAGAATGCTAGCTTAATGAAATAAGTTGTATTTAATAGACAATTACATGTACCTGAAATGAAAGTAATAATGTATGTGTCACTCTGTATTATATTCATAAAAAATATAAGACATAATCTATAAAATAACCAATCTCATCTTACAACAAAAATAAAAATTTTCTTCACATTTACTAATCAATGCACTTTGAACTGATTTTGGTTGAAATAGCAATCAGAACTCCGCCTCCATCTTTAGTAGGATGGAAACCTGTTGTCTCCCTCTTCTGTAAACAACTCACCTATCATCAAATAGTTCACGACTAAGTACTCTGTTCAGCCAGGATTCGCTTAAAATTGATACATCATAATCCATACAACAAAGGTTACAGTAAAAGGTGTTAGTTTTAGTTCTCAAACCTCTACAATTTTGATAATATATTTGTTAAATTGTTGAATTTTAAAATATAATTAGTTATTAAGACATGCTTCTACAATAATATGAAACAAATTATTTGAGTTTACATATCTGCGCGGTCGACATTTCTCACAAATATTTTGCCATTTCTGACCCAAACGTACTTGTAGGTAATTTCCTTAGCCTTAAATCTAGCATTATACTCGTACTTACATCACACCAACATCTATACTAATAATATCAAAGTGATCATCATGGAACCTCTAACGCCTATTTTTAAAATACCTTCTTGTTTATCGTTTTCCTGTCCAGGTATCTAACTATTCCTCCTTCTTCAATAATGTTACATATAGGATAACAATTATCCTTTTCGTCTTCCCGTACATTCGTGTCGCTTTCCTCAAAGTCCCAATTTACAGACTCATCTGTGCAAATTAAATAATTCAATGGTGTTGTGGAATCCGGGTCAGTTAATTGACAAAGTGACCACGTCCAGTGTCTGAAGGGTCGTACCCTCACAATCACTGGACAATAGATTTGTGAAGGAACACCTGGTTCTATAAATAAATTAAATGTTGTTACTGAAATGACTAGCTAAAGGAGATTGGCATGGGCTCTAATCCTACTAATATTATAAATGCGAAAGTTTGTAAGGATGGATGGATGGATGGATGGATGGATGTTTCACGCAAAAAGTACTAAACGGATTTCGATGAAATTTGGCATACAGATAGTTTATAACCAGGAATAACACATGGGAGATTTTTATCCCGATATACCCACGGGTTCAAAACTTATGCCGGTGAAACCGCGGGGCGCATCTAGTATACATATATTTTAACTTTAGTTTTTTTATAATGCCTTTGTTCAACTGATAAAACTATTGTACCTAATGAATAGTAGGTAAAATGAAGGAAAATAATAATAAAACAGTTCGAGAAGTGCCGTGGAACACCGGTTGGAACGAAAACACGTTTTTCACATTGCTTAGGTATGTGGATTGATGATATAAAATTGTATTTCATAAATTATGAAATTGTGTCGTTAATGTTTGTCTCTTCTATTTTATCTTCCTTAGTTGGTCTAATCCTTAAGTTCATTTTACATACCTACCATTGTCGTGGTGTTCTTGTGAATATCAAGATCTTCAATAATTGTATAATCCTGGTCGCTACTAGACAAAAACTTATCTACTTTTCTGTCACTTTGAAAGAAGATTTTCATGTCATCTTCCGTTGCCTAAAAAAGAATATTTGCAATACCTTTTAAAACTTCAATTTCAATCATTTAAATCGATTACAGGCGTTATCACGATGACGTTTAGTTTTCTCTTCATTGAATTACAAAAATACATAATAGTACCTATTTGTAAAGTAATGTTGGATACGTCATTGTTATAAGGGAAATAAACTACAATTCAGACAAATCCCCTGGAATGCTAATAATAATAATATTGTGTTTTTGTCCTAGCGTAGGTACAGTCCCCAGTACATCAAGTTACCGCAAACTGTCAAATTTTCTCATTCGATTTTAAACTTAACCTACTTAACTTAACCTACATTTTAAGGTTTAAAATCATTTGGAGAAATTTAAAAGTCGTCTATTAGTGTTGTAGTAACATCGTTCGATACTGAAGATGGTCTGAAGCTTTTTATGGTAGATAATATTAATGTTCATACTATAGAAGCCATAGATTTGTGTGCAGTTTTGGTTAAATGCCACGTGTCTGTTTACTGAATTCAGTTTTTTTTTACTGAAACCATTTTTACGACACAGTCCTGTCATTATAGTGATAGAAACTAGATACAAACTCATGATTTTCTTATGTTTAAACACGAAACTATATGAAATCTTCTAAACCAAAACCCTGTTAAAAACCTCGGTTCTTACCATCAAACGAATTTTATAGCTCATTAAAAGCATTGCACGAGCAAAGAAAACCTCATAAATAACTGGCCTAAAACAATCCACTACAAAGTGACCACAGACGGTAGAGTGTATCGGCACAATATTTGTGTAGTTTCGTCTTAATCCCAGAGTCTGACGCGAGTGATAAATATTTATTACCACTAAACGTGAAAAGGTGAAAGTTATAAGCGGTTGCGGATTGCGCGGGTCCTAAATCAAAGAGCAGTGTTAGGGTTCGGTGTAAATATGTGAGGCGACACAGTATCGCACTCACATGTCCATTACGTAGCATACAGGAGCAGTTGCTGATCAATGTCATCTCCAAATTACAGTAATTTGACAATGACATTCCGACACATCAGTTTACGTTCACAGAATTCAACAGGCATAACTTTGTGTATTTTTTCTAATCTCATAAAAAGTATTAATTGCCTCTAGCAGTAACAATGTGGATAGCCCCTTTACCTGTGACATAATTTCATTCATTTAATGGTAGGGTGTGCCTTTAGTCTAGTTTTGGCTCTTGTCTGCATTATTCTGTGTAAAATGAGGCATAATTATAAAATTAATATACGAGGGCGGGTCAATAAGTCCGTGACTTTTGGAATAAAACACAGATTTTTTGATAAAAAAATAATTTTATTTTTCAACGTAGTCTCCCTTGAGCTCTATACACTTTGTCCAACGCTTCTCCAATTTTTTTATCCCTTCCAAAAAAAATGATTTGTCGAGGTCCTCAAAATAGGCCTTTGTTTGCGAGATGACTTCATCATTGGAGTCAAATCTTTTTCCACCAAGCCATTTCTTCAGGTTTGGGAACAAGAAGTAGTCGCTCGGAGCCAAATCTGGAGAATAGGGCGGATGAGGGAGCAATTCATAGCCCAATTCATGGATTTTTGCCATGGCAACTGCACATGTGTGCACCCTTGCATTGTCTTGGTGGAAAAGAACTTTTTTCTTGGCCAAATGAGGTCGGTTTTTTTTCAAATCGTCATTGAATCGGTCCAATAAATTGGCATAATATTCCCCATTGATTGTTCTTCCCTTTTGAAGGTAGTCAATGTGGATTATCCCGCGTGCATCCCAAAAAACAGTCGCCATAACTTTATTGGCTGACAAACCCACCTTGGCCTTCTTCGGCGCCGATTCACCCTTAGAAACCCACTGTTTTGACTGTTGTTTGGTCTCTGGTGTGTTGTGATGGATCCATGTTTCGTCCACGGTTACAAAACGGCGCAAAAACTCCTCCATATTGCGATTAAACAACGCCAAACCTTCCTGTGAAGTTGTTACACGATTGCGTTTGTGGTCGACTGTGAGCAAACGCGGCACCCATCTTGCGGAAAGCTTTCTCATGCCCAAGTGATCATTCAAAATTGAAACCACTGAGCCATGCGAGATCCCTACGGCTTCCACAATCTCTCGCACTTTCAATCTTCGGTCGGCCAACACCATATCGTGAATTTTTTCGATTGTTTCGGGTGTAGAGACCTCAACTGGGCGTCCAGGACGTTCGGCATCTTCAGTGCTTGTACGGCCACAACGAAATTCAGTAAACCACTTTTTTACCATTGAAATCGATGGTGCAGAGTCCCCATAGTATTTATCAAGCTTAGCCTTGGTCTCGGTAATGGTTTTTTTTCGCAAGAAATAATGCTTAATAAGCACACGAAATTCACTTTTTTCCATTTTCTCCTCAAATTAGTGAGTAGTCTGATAAAAATAGCTGTCAAACACAAACTAACTGACGCAGCAAGTTTAAATTTTGACAGGAGTCAACTGATAGATGCCTGTTGACAGGAGCAGTGTTGCTGTTTCAGTAAAGAGGTCAGAAATTCAAAAAGTCACGGACTTATTGACCCGCCCTCGTATGCTATTGTTTTGATGTCTCAAATTTCAGCAATCTTTCACTACAACTTACTCTTTTATTCTTCCGTCGTATTTTCAGGACCACAGCCTGTGGGTACAGTCAAATGAGCTTTGACTTACTCTTCCGAAAATTCTGAAGGTTCCTTTTTTAACATTTCCGTATGGTCGGGATACTTTCATTTTATACCAAATGTCTTCAAAGGTATTTTTCAACCGTGTACCTGGGTTTATTTCAAAACAAGTCACACCTTGAGTGGTTGTGACGTGAGTTACGATTGATAGTTGTGACTTATTACAACTCGAAACGTGAACCCTCATAAAAGGGTCCTGTGACCCTGCAGAGCATTGGGACATGACGAAGACCTGACGCCTGTGCAACAATTTTGTTCCAACTTCCTTACAGTTTCTTCCTTGATGGGGTCGATCAGTTCATTACGTGATTGCATCCTATTCAGCATAATAATAATTATAATAAAGCACTCCTCAATTTCTCATTGCATTGGGTACTTACATTTGTAACCATGTCAACACTCTCCTCGTCAGCATGACTGAGTATTGGATTGGACTGTGGTTATACCACGGTTTGCGACGGCAGGCAATGACATAGCTACTCTGCATATCAGTTCGGAGGCGATCAAATACAGTGTCATCCGACTTACGATTACGTTGGGTGATTTTAATAAGATAGTTATATATTTAACAATTATATTTTGTGCGCAATAGTGGCGGAGCAATAAAATGTGAGTGGAGTATTGACAGTGAAGTGACGAGCAAGATAATGGCATCCGACTTATAAAAATCAATCGAAGGTATGCATTACCTTTGATTGATTTTTACATCGTTCGATCATTCGAGTGCATGAGTAGCAATATCATTATGTGAAAGATGCATAAGAACAATGCTAATCTAGAGCTCAAGTATAACTGCAATCAAATGTGTTTTTTTTGTAGATGCATGTAGATGCATATTGGCTAAAGATATATAGATATCCCTGGTAATTGGTAATAATGGAATTATTATCATGAGTATCATAATATTGTCAAATTCTAAAGCTTCATAATGTTTTCATGTTAAGCTAAATTCAACTTGTACATCAAGTATATAACTGAAAAGCTTCCAACTTTTACCAAACACGAAGATATAAAATCTATTTGTGCGGTACCCGTTGATTTGTCTGTAGATTGTACAGTAATTGTAAGACCCCTTCCACCGATGTTATCAGCATAATGGAGAGCATTTGTTGAGCTTTCCAAGATGCCTGATTGACTAAGTTCTATTAATTGTGCTCCGGAATGGAACCACAATTGTTTGAACCGCAACGTTTCTTGATAATTGAATGTTTAATTTTAAATGGTGATGGTTTCAAGGCGATTTAGTTGTCTTTATCTTCCGTGAGGCTTCAATGTGAATTGATTAAGTGTCTTGATTATATTTTGCATTAGAGGAAATTAGCTTAGTAGTTCATTGTTACTATCACCAACGTCATCGTCTACTGTCGACAGACTTCCCATTACTTCATCAGAAAGTCATACTAAAACATCCCAGAGAATAAATAGTATTCTTCTATGCAACATACCTAAGCAAATAAAGATTCTATTCTATTCTAACATGTAAATGAAAATAATTCATCTAAATGTCATGTAATATCAGCTATCCTCATATTAATGTCTTCAACTAAACCAAATATGCCTGTACAAGGAGCGACTTCACCCCAATAGTTCAACAGTTCAATGCGATTGAAATTTAACTCACGACCTTTACCAGTCAATGCCATAGCCACAGGGTTATTGTCACTTAAAATTATTAATATCCCATTAGTACAAATAATTGCTGTAATTTAGACATTAATGTCCAGTTTTGTCATAACTTTTATTGTAATACAAGCAGTTGATATAATCTAACTTTTGTTCGGTGCGTAAAAAGAGAAAATTCGTTTTTCAATATTAGTGTTGTAGATATATTCGTGTTGTTTTTGCTTTTTAGGGTTCCATACCCGACCGTGCCGACAGATCCTATTACTAAGTTTCTATCCGTCCGTCTGTCACAGGGCTGTATTTTTTAACCGTAATAAGTAGTCACTTCAGAGAGTATGAACTACTATGACCGCTATAACAACAAATAATATAAATTAAATAAAGTTACATATTAAAGGCGGGGGTGGTGGTCCCCATACAAGAAACGTGTTTTTTACGGCGTTTTTTTTAAATAAAGTATTAAAAAAAATATGTAGTGTTAAATATTGTAAGGTGGTACGGAACCCTCCGTGTGCGGGTCCGACTCGCACTTGGCCGGGTTTTTCGTCCGTATGTGTTTTTTTTTATGTACGTTCTTGGAATTTTCGTCAATTGTGAACCGATTTTGAAAATATATTGTTTTATTTAAAAGGTACTCCTTTTTCTTTTGGGTGGGTAATCATCAAATAACTTCTCCCGCTCTGGGCGGAGCGGGAGGGTGTGTCACTCTTGCTGACTAAAACCCACCCGTATTCCTTCCTGTTGCCTGTGTTGCGGGGGCCTCGGTGACCCTTTGGTACCTTCCCGCGACCCCGGCAGGCATTGGCCCTAGTGGACTCCTACACTTGTGCTGACGACATCTCTTTGAGGCGCGCGTGGAATACAACGCGCCGTCGATCCGGGCCTGGTCCTTACCGGACGGTGAGCAGTGGATAGCTCACCGTCCGGTAAGGATTAAGGTCATTTTGCAGGGGTAGTGCGGTCCATGGCCCTTTACGGGGCTCCTGTAAGGTTTTAAAAGGTACTCCTGAGTACTACTCATTTGTAATATTAACACACTATGGGCCTTCGTAGCTTGAACGTTTTTTATATTATTTACTACAGCTAGTAAATAATATAAAAAAAAATCTTTAAGGCTTCGAAGGTCCATCGTGGGCCAGCCGTCGCAGCTCAGCACCTGACAGACGTGGTCCTATCCAAATGTCAATAGTTCATACAAAAATCCAATAGAAAAAAGGACGTAGAAAATTTTCCGGGAATGTTTTCAATTTTTTTTTTTTTAAACTAATTCGTACTATTTAAAACAATAAATAGCCATATCGGTCCAGCCGTTCTTAAGTGATGATGCGCTTACCAGCGAACAGCATTTCAGTTTTGTTTAGGTGTTTGTCTTAATAAATACGGTAACATGTGAGATTCCTTGAAATACCTAATAAATTAAGAATTTCAGTATTCTAATATGTCATTGGTTTTTAACTTTCAAATAAATACATACACTTTTGCTTGCCTCAGTACGTATAAGGGTTTAGATAACAGTATCTAAAAGTACTTACAAATTAAAAAATAAACATACATATTATCTTATCGAAACAATATCAGTTTAATAATTATTGTTTGCCTAGTCTCCAAAATTAAAAGTCTGACATTCATCTGACCTTTATTTATAAGTTCTCTAACCCTAACAGTTGATTATGTTGATCGGTTGGTCAATATTTGTTCAGTTTTGTAGCAATAAAGTTGACGACACGGTTGGCGTAATGGCTGAGCAATCGACTGCTGCGCAGCGTGTCGCGGGTTCGATCCCCGCACGGAACAAATATTTGTATGATCTGCAAGTAATTGTTCCGGGTCTGGGTGTTTGTGTTTGTGAGTTCTATGTTTGTGAACGCACCCACGATACAGGAAGAAATTCCTAGTGTGGGGCAACGTCTAAAAAAAAAAAAAAAAAAAAAAAAAAAAAAAAAAAAAAAAAAAAAAAAAAAAAAAAAAAAAAAAAAAAAAATTATTATAATATTCATATTTTTATCGTTTAGCTTAGATAGTTCGCAATTTTATCCGTAAATGTCAAATGCGACACAATTATTAAATATTGTACTCCTGTTTCGTTTTCGTTAGAATTTTTACCTTCAAGACATTTCGCTTTTAGTTCTACGGAATTATATAATATCATTGTCAATTGAGATCAAATTGTAATCTGAGGAACAGGTATCCAAGCAAGAAAATATTGCTAAGACAAAAGAAAATAAACAAATACTATTCCAAAAAATAATTTCCTGTCTCGTTTCGGGATCATCGTCTACCAAACAAACATCAAAACATGTCAACCTACGAATGAAATACAGAAAAGTTCATAACAAGCTTTTCAGAATCATTTCTTGGAATAAATATACAAATCTTCAGAAATCACCATTTCATAGAACAACTGGAACAGGATAGACATATTGCTTCCTTCTACCACTGTATTCAATTCTAAACTTTATCTTGGAGCTGCCAAAGTTGATATTTGAACAACTAAACTAGAAATTGGATTTAAAAAACTACGCTTTCTAAGAAATATGTACTCCTCGTTGATGTTTTAATGATATTATAAGATTTTGGTTTCTTGTTAAATCTATTAAAGTTTTATGTTTCAGTTATTGTTTGAAATTATAGGAAGATTGGAGTCTTGTGGTTTATTTAAAAATATAACTTTATACTATGATGTATTAACAGAGCGAGCGAGCTTTACACTAGTAACAGAGCGGTGTTTTGTGTTGTTAGGATCTTTTCTCCATAATATAATTCCAGACTGATTAATAACCTTTTTTATCTGTTTACATAAGCAGCTGTTTACATAATATAAGTAGTAACTCTAGGAGCGATCCGATTTGTAATTTTGGTTCATTTTGTTCCAGCTTCATTCTCACACAATTTCTTGTCATCCTAACTAACATTATAAGCTAGCTGCGCCCCGCGGTTTCACTCGCATAAGTCTCGATCCCGTGGGAATATTGGGATTAAAAGTATCTTATGTCCTAAACCAGGTTATGGTCTACCTATGTGCCAAATTTCATCCAAATCCGTTCAGTCGTTTTAGCGTGAATATAACATAAAATACCAGGGTTAATTAAGGGCCGGGTAACCTCCGTTGACCTTGGCCATAACAATGCGCGTCGCGCTCACGCCGCGCTGCTCTTCGGTTTCATAGAGAATATTTATTTTTAGTAACGAAATAAATTATATTTGAAAAAACACTGATATAACTTATAGATAATAAAATATAGTCAGCTCATACAAAAAAAATCATGAAAATATCTTAAGTAGTTTGAAAGTAATATCGTTTTTTTATGCTAGATAGACAGATAGATATTACTTCCTGAATTTATTTCATAAAACAGTTTACTACAATACTTAAATATTCCGTTCTAGTTTATCATATTTTTTCAACTTATTTGCTTTATATGAAGGCGGACTAACAGATTTAAAGGTCACTAAATCTGCGCCTTAAGGCAAAAATTAATAGATTGTCAAATTGCTATGATTGGCTGACCAAAATAACATAACCAGTCAAATCACATGACATATTTTTCAATCTATATATTATCGTGTATATCAACCGGTTATACGTGTGTTATAATCCCTCTAAACGCTAAAAAGGATCAACAAACTCTTCAGAGTATCCTTAATCGAGATCTTTAACAGAATAAACACTTATCGGCTATATCAATAGCCTGTCTATAAGAGCTACCTTCGTAGCCCGTAGCCCCGTAGCCGACCTCCTCCCGCCGCTGACTTTCGTTTGTTTTTCTTCCCCCGAGTCCATTGTCGCAGGTGGCGATACCCGTAGTCTACAGGGCGTAGGAAGATAGTTCAATATTTAATTTGAATTATCTAAGTTTAACATTTTAATTCGTAAGTAAATACTAACTTATTAAATGAAAGAACTTAATAAATTAACCTATTAAATAAAAATGAAATTATGTTTGTAGGACGGCTGAACTGAATTGGCTATTTTTTTGTTTTAAAATGTTTGTAAGAGTCCGAATTAGGTTTTATGAAAAGAAAAATTGGAAAGTTTCCGAAAAAAATATCTAACACGGGAAGAAGAAACTAAACGTCCTTTTTTCTATGGTATTTTTATATGAACTCAAGATATAATTCACGATTCAAACGATGGATATGCGTAATTAATTTTATTTTTATTTGGAAAGGACAACGTCTGTCGGGTCAGCTAGTATTAATTAAAATTATGTTTATCGGAAAGAAGGTATATGTCTAATACCTGAATGTCGCCTTAACATAGATAAACTTTACGCGACCACCAGTGCACTATGCTACTTTATTACGTAAACATTTCTTGTGATAAGTTATTATAATAGGTAAACTTAAAAGATTGCGCTTGTCAATTCGTGGTTACTGGAATTGAAATTTCTTCGTTTAAATCTAGGTAAACTGAGATAAATGAAACCATAACCAAAACTAACTAATTAAATAAAACGAAAAACATCACTCTGTATACAAACATTACTAGAGCGGGCACCAAACCAACGCTGGACGCAATTAGCAGGTACATTGAAATCGCATTATTGGACGCCGCGCGAAAAGGATCAGCCTGTAGATGTTTTTTTTGAGAAAAAAGAATTAAGAACTGGGTTCAGTACGGAAAACTTTACCGAGTTTGCAGTCAGGTCACCTTATGGCTCGTCATCTTCACGGTTTTAGGAACCAATTAGGGACGTTCCTTTGGTTTTGCTGCCTATTTCATTCGGGTTATCAGCATTTTAAAACGTCTTTGTAAGTCATTCAATCGATCATTTGATCAAAATAATGATCGAATGAATAGAATGAGTGGAGCTGATATTTATTTTTTCGTCTATCCCATAGTGTGGCGTATCATTGGATAGGCAGTTAGTAAAATTATTGCGGGTCTAAACAAACATTTTTCGATTCAGGGATCTGGATTCACATTTTTGTTAGAGTCAAGTGTCAATCCAAAAACAATAATTTACCTAAATTGCCAGCTACATTGTTTGTGTTAAATTGTATTTGGTTATGTGAAAAATGTATGGCGGTAGTACATATAACGAAATTAAAAGGAAAACTATCACAGCTAAGTCCGCTGTACAAGTTAACCGAGTAATAGTTGACCAACTTACATTTTCGGTTGAAGAATTGACCATGGCTTATATCGATGTATGGGAGATGTGATGGATTTTTTTTTTTTGAGGGTGAGAAATCATCAAATAACTTTTCCCGCTCTGGGCGGAGCGGGAGGGTGTGTCAGACTCTTACTGACTAAAACCCACCCGTATTCCTTCCTGTTGCCTGTGTTGCCTCGGTGACCCATAAGTACCTTCCCGCGACCCCGGCAGGCATCGGCCTTAGTGGACCCCTACATTTGTGCTGACATCTCTTTGAGGCGCGCGTGGAATACGACGCGCCGTCGACTCGGGCCTGGTTCTTGCCGGACGGTGAGCTACCCATTGCTCACCGTCCGCAAGCTCGCGCCTACGGTGGCCGGAAATCCGCCCGGGATTCCCGACGCCCAGGGCAGATGTGATGGATGGAATGTTTTTCAACTACAATGTTAAGTTTGTTTTTGGGATAAATTCATCCCAACCAACCACGGAAGCCTTCTTTGTGTGTGGTCCGACACGTACTTGGCCAGTTTGTTATTATCTTTTATGTTGAGGTACCTACCACACACAAATTCGAATACCAAAACAACAGTGACAGGAATTTAAATAACATCGTTAACCTATACAAAGTGGATTAAATACGTATTATTGAAGCTAACTCAAAAACTATCCAAGCAGAGATAATAACATTTATATGGGACCACCTTCCTCTAATGAAAAAAGATTCACTTACATCGGCCCAGTAATCACGGAGAAATCGCTGAAAATACATACAAAATAAAAACATTGTTGAATTGAGAACCTCCACCTTTTTGAAGTCGGTTAAAAATATAAACTATTAAGAACATCAGTCATGTTTTAAAACATCGCTCCTTAATTCTTTTTCGTTTCCATTCCTGCAAGGTAAGACAAAAACATTTATTTTCTAAAATTCCATGACGTCATTAAAGCACTGAAAACTTTAAATTACCATCAAAATTACTATCAAAACCGTGGCCATTATAAAAATGATTAACTAGTATTAAAGTAAAAACTTTTTAGCTCAAAGTTCAATTAGCTTATACTGAAATTTGATTGCAAAGTTTCATCACGACGAAGTTTTAAGGGGCTTAGCAGCAAGTTCTTGAACAGACTCGCTTAGTATTGATTCAGGTAGACCTCTGCCTAGACTCATTGATTTTAGTGGGTAATAGATTTGTATGGCTTATTTTATGTCAATCTAGGGGAAGTACGAGTATAAACTGGCTGTTGAGGATTGTGAGTTTGACCTCAACCCGCTGCATTTATTGATCTGCGACTACATTGAGTAATATCATACATAACCTTAATATCAAGCTTGCAAGGGTGATGAGCAGAGGCCTCGACTTACGAGTTGTAGGTTGTGGGTACGAACCCAGGCAGGCGCTTTACTTTTTGTAAATTATTTCATCACCACTTCTCTTAAAACGTTGAAAGAAAACATCGTGAGGATAAATGTTCTAGAGCCGAAAATTCGAAGACACCTCGCATCATCCAAACCGCACTGGGCCCGCGTGGTAGATTATGTAGCCCACTCCCTCTCGAAGAGAGGACGCCTGTATCCCAGCAGTGGAAACATTAAAGGCTGCAGCCTTAGCATGACACTACGGTGAGATGTCAAAACTGAGAAACGAAATGTCACTTTGTATAGAAAGAGCCATGTCTATTCTTCGAAGAAATAGAGAGTGTCATGCTAAGCCTGCTGGTTATGCTAAGGATGATAATAAACTTATTGAGTGGATTCGATTCTGAAGAGGCTTCCATACAATTTATATCCTGAACTCTACCAATTTATCTGATTGCTTGTCAGCATATTTCAGCATGAATTTCGCTTCATATAGGCGCCTATTTAAACAGTGCGAGGAGTGTACGTCTATATAGTTCAACTTGGTTTGTTTTGTAGTGTTCTGTAAAATCCTTCGTAAGACGCTAACAACACCTAAACCGCGGTCACTGTCTGATTGCATAGAAAAGAAAGAGAAGCGCGATGACACAACGCTTGTAGTTTATTGCAAAATATGAAGCAATTATCTATTTACTCAAAATTGAGATGAGTAATCGAAAATAAAAAACAACCAAGTTCTGCATTCAAATAAGACGTTCATGTTATTAATTAAATACGTAACGTATGTTGATATGTAATGCAGATATTTTGGATTAGAACTCAAGGTAAGAGATTAGTTTAACGTTAGTTTGTAACGAGTTGTTTTTTCAAAACTTGTTTTGGTAACAAACAAGTTCTGGGAAATATGTTCAAAATTAACATATATTTTTCCGCTATCACAAGCTATACAGATTGGCCAATTTTTTTTCTTAAGAGAAGCCTATTTTGGTCATTTGGGTCTTGTCAGCGCCTTAAACAACGTAGCCTGATTTTGGTTTAAACAATTTTCTCGACCTTTGAGTCAGAAAGAAATAAAAGTAGTCCGTTTTCATGTTGGGACGTTACAAACTTACAATGTAGAAATGCTATCGGCAAAGACATCAAACAAAACGTACCTCTCTAAATCAATTGGAAATACAAGCTGTCAATAAATTCAGTGCCTTACAATAAAGACCTTACTTCTTCCTGGCACGTTCAATATTCCACTTATACCTTAAATTGTCTCGTTTTCAAGATATATCTGTTGCAGACCTACCTACTGTACCCTGAGGACATACAACTGGCCGTGCACATAGGCTATTATTTAGAAATTGGCATCCAATTGATTAAAAACCTTATTCAGCAGGTACTACAACTCAAAATCCAGGCCACGAAAAAATCTTTCGGAAGCTTTTCGTCCAACACTCCAAATCCAACTTGGTTCCAATTCATATAAGGTTCAAATTCAGTGTTACGAAGGGTGGGTTGCACCGTTTCATTTTACCGCGGTTATCGACATTGGATAAAGGGCTGGTCATTAATCGTACTAAGATAATATCAGTGTAATCGCAGATTGCTAAACGCTCTGTTAGTATGCCCGTGCGGTGTCGATGGACCTTAGTATAAGATGGTACATTTCGACTTACCGGATTTTGGGTTAGCAAAACATCGTTTCGGTTTTGTACCTTTTAACTGTTTATTTATAGAACTGGATTTAAGGAAAATATTTATAATTTTTAGTAAATCATGTATTAATATAATAGTGTAGGCCTTTGTTGTGGGTGGGAAATTATCAAATAACTTCTCCCGCTCTGGGCGGAGAGGGAGGGTGTGTCAGACTCTTACTGACTAAAACCCATCCGTGTTCCTTCCGTTGCCTGTGTGTTGCCAGAGGTCACGGTATCCCTTTCGGACTTTCCCGCAACCACGGCAGAATACTGTAGGGCCCACACTGTCCTCCCATCCCTATTAACACTAATTTGAAAACATGTAAAAGTCAATTATTTTTAAAAGAGTAACCGTAGAGTTTCTTGCCGGCTCTTCTCCAAAGGAAAGGACCAATTGGAACCGTGCACTTAGCTTCTGACGTTTCATAAGTGCCCATGTATGTTTATGTGAAATGAAATATTTTGTTTTTGTTCTTACTTGTGCCATTTCCACTGAAGATGAAGTAATATAGGAGTTCTGCTTTACCCTGACCTACTTATAGGATGTTCAAACTGTTGGTGGAGAGTAAATGAATAGATTTTTATCTCGTTAAGTTCCCCTTCTGATCTACGTATACTTTTACAATGTTTGTAAATATGTGAGCATCATGTACCTATCACATAATTCATTTATCTGTCATTGCTTTATTTTTCATTGTTTTTTTTTACCTATTTTGGTATAGTAGTTTTATTCTAGGTGCATCGTCTTCACATATAATTTTAAAATGTACATGTACAAAATTTTGTAAAACATTTTAAAAGAGTAACGGTGGAGTTTCTTGCCCATTCTTCTCCATACTAATTTACCTTTTGGAAGGGGCAACTAGAATCAATTCAATATTTTTTTTGTTAATTTTGACGTTCAAAAGTGCCTTTTATGTGCCTATTTGAAATAAATAATTTGACTTTGACTTTGACTTTGACTGACCTGAGCCAACCGGGCGGCAACGGTATTAAAAGAATGACAACATAAAGCAAGACATGACTTACTTCGACAAGGAAACCAACTTTTGGATGGACACGGCTGAAGATAGAGACAAGATCAGGAAGACTGCTAGCGAGATTTACAAGAAATCAGAAACGGATAGTAGCGAGACCTCAGATGAAGACATTGGAAACAGCAACGTGCAACACAGCATAGCAGTGACACAGAAAAGAGTCGAGAAAGCAACTGGACCTGAGCCAACCTGGCGGCGACGTTGTTAAAAGATGGGCCCTCCCATAGATAAATTACCCGTCTCTCCACTATTCCATTGCTTGTCTAAGGATGCATATCCGGTAGGCTCTAATAATTCTTCCTATCCTAAGGGCACGTCTTCCTGACCATTACCGCGCCCCCCGGTCTACTCTTTGATATGCAATGGTCTCTGTAGTCCCATGAAACATGAGGCTCCAGGGACTAGTGCGAATCCTTGGGTTCATTCGAGCAATCGAGTCTGGTTTAACCACGCTGGGGTCGGTGCATTTCATTCATTCATTCATTCATTCATTCAATCGTTAAGTTCACCCTTCTAATATTTGGATAAATTACCCTGAAGAACTTATGCCAGGTATTCTTAAATGATGTTCATCTATTCTTCAGTGCGATTGCATGGATTTATTTTATCTGCTCATAATTAAACTTCGGATAAATAGAAAACTTTGTTGATTAATTATTGGAAGTTTATCTGCCGACCTCGAAAACTGTACAAGCTACATCATGTTTTTTAAGATGACTAAGAAGATAAAGCGAGATTTCCAACCTTTTGCGTCTCATTTTTTCCCCTATAAGGCCAAACGACATCAGCCAATTAGTTATAAATATACTCATATATAATTAGCATTTAACCTTATTTATAACACGTTTATCGTCAAGTGGAAACGGTTCAACATCTCAAACAGGTCGTGACTTGCTCAGGACATGCTCCAGCCTGTCTATCTATATGTCCCGCCCAATCTCCGTAACCTTGAATTGTGTAGAACGTTTGTTTCTTATTGAACTAACTTTTGCATCTGAGTTTGCGTACCTAGGATTTGGTTATATTATTTTGAACTGGTTTTCTTTTTTTTGACCTGAAATTACGCTCTCCTTATCACCCAGCGAAAACGATGCTTTCAATATCTCAAGATTTGATCAGTACATGGCTTAAGTCACGTGGTTCAAGTAGATTCTACTTACTAAAATTTTGTTAGCCGTAGTAATATTTTATCGAAAAAAATCTTATTTATTTTTAGTATTGACTTATGGAAATTAAGACTGGACTTACCTACAGACTGAAGATGATGACGATTATAAGCCCACCTAACTTGAGTTATTTCAGTCTATGAGACATTATACAGCTTGCTCTGCTTTAAATCAGACTAACAAGTAAGTACGTAACAGACCTATTTTATAAAAATAATCGTAACTATTTAAATGCAGCCTTTTTTCCTCGTAGACTTCGTTGAACAGTTAAATTCCGACATCATACGATGCTTTTGCGGCTTTTATGATACATGCATCACTGATGCCTCATTATGTTAGCCGTTTTTTAAATTTTTTATTTATTTATTTAATGATATTATAATACAGAGGTGCTACTTAATTCTAAACTCGCCAAACGTTTACGTTTGATGGCAAGTCGCGCTCTTTTACGTAAAAATGAACCACCTTTTTGTAGGTACATACTTACTACTTATATAGTATATTGTTATGGTTTAATCTTATACAATGTAACTTAGTTCTGTTTGAAAACCTGTATAAAGTTTTTTAATTCTGTGTTAAGTGATCCTTTACCAATTTTTACTTTTTCTCATAATAAATCTATTTTGTTAAACTCTTAATGTTCTTTTCATACTTATGTTCGTTTGCATTGCGAAAACCTTATCTTATTAACTAGTTACCATTATTTTACTCTCGTATCTCACCTCAAGCTACTCGTACCTACCATAAAAGTCGGAAGACAGTTCAAGTCGTGACAAAGAGTCGAGGCAATCAGATTGATATAAATTGGTAGCAACGCTGACTGCCAGTGTGTGATGGACGTAGCCAGTACCAGCACTGGATGCTCTTTTGGCAGAGTACATTTAAATCCTCAAACTTCTTTTTCATTTGTTCAAATCACAAAATGCCACTGCTTTTAGGCCAATGTTTTACTTTTTTCTTTTCTTTTTCAACTTTTTCAGCAGACGCAGTTTTCTTAATAATTTATACAAAATTCGTGTCGGTTTCATAATCAAAATATAGAACAATAATTTATATGAACAATTTGATAGGCAGTCAATCATAAGTTCATCCAACTTCGAACGAATCTCCCACGTTTTTATTCCATAATCTTTATAATATTAAATAACACGCCTCAACATTATAATTTTGCCTACATCAATGCATTAGCATAAAAAAATCCTTGCACAAAAATATTTAACACAGGCATTATTGTGCATCGAGCTAGGTATCCTGCAGATACCTGGCACAATAAAAGCACTAGATGCGCCACCAATTAACATTATGTTGGACTGACAGACGGAAAAAACATTAACTGATTTTAGTAAAGGACTGGATGTACCCCGATTCCGATTTAATAAAAAAAATTGGTTGTCTGTAAAGTCGGTTTACAGACGATAATTTTACATGATAACGGGAGAGAGAGATGAGTCACAAGCCGAACGCTTAGGCCGATCGTGCCTCTCTATCGCTAGTTCCACGCTCTCGCTTGCACGCTCGGCTCAGGCAGAACGCGACACTTTTTCATGCGTGCAGCCGGTGGCGTTCATCAATTTATAATCGTTATCACGTCAAAAATATTTTATGGCAGTATATAGTTGAAGTGAACCTTTTGTTGTTAAGATTTTTGTTTAATTCTGTGACAAATAGGTATTCATATTGACACGTGGGTTATTAATAATGCAGTTTCAATGCCTTTTTTTTCATTCGTCTGTAATTGTTTTTTTTTCTTTTAGATATAATCACGAAAAGCTTGTGAAATAACATAACACAACATCACGCCTTGTTTCCCCGAAGGGTTGGGCAGAGGTGTACCTACCTGTAGTACATTACGCCAGTTATATTTTTAAGTCTCATGTAATTAGGGGGCGAGCCTATTGCCATCAACCGGGCAAAATGAGAAATGATATAATTGTATATAAAGTTGTTTCTGTAGTATCTTAGCAAAACGCCGGTTGGAGTCGAACTGATATTATAATTATGTGATATACATAATCAGCCTATAATGTTCCCACTGCTGGGACACAGGCCTCCTCTCTGTGAGAGGGAGTGGACCGTAATCCACCACGCGGGCCCAGTGCGTGTTGGTAGATGTCACATGTCTTCGAATTTTTGGTTCTAGGACATGCCGGTTTCCTCACGATGTTTTCCTTCACCGTTTTGAGAGCAGTGGTGATGAAATAATTTACACAAAGTAAAGCGCCTGTCTGGGTTTGAACCTACGACCTAAAACTCGTAAGTCGCGGCTGTTACCACTGGCCACCACTGCTCACATTATGTGATATATGACATAAGAAAGATATGTCACATAAGATAAATGACAGCTTACCTATATACTTAGTGTCAATTATGTACTTTACATGGCGTGTTTGATCTTCTACACATTCCCTGCCTGTTTAAGCTGGTAGTGTGTCGGAGCACAGGCGCACAGACCTTGTAGCTGTAATTTTGTGAACCAAGCTTTTTACTCTAGTTTTATTATTGTTGTTGCTAGTCATGTTGTTACACTTTGGGTGATAATCAGGTCTAATCCTATAATGTAAGCCTACTGATATACTGGGATTGTTACCTGTTGTAGTTGCCTTGTGAATAAATAAGTAAATAAACCAGTCCGCTATAAAAACTAAGAAGGTTGTAATAAATATTTCGGCCTTTTTTATAAGTTACGCTCAGATTGATGCGTTGGGACCGGGCGGGGACTGAGATTAGAGCTGGAGACCAAAGGCTTGTCCTGTTGTGCAGGTCCTTCCAAAGACATCCCCATCCTATCTTCGTCGCCGATGTAGTGTTTAAGTAAAACGCCAGTTGGTACGTTTACTGGTTTATTTGACATAGGCATGCTAACAACTTACGTACAGCGAGCTGTAACAACTAAAAAGGTTGTACAGAATGCTCCAGTTTCATAAAATCATCTTCGTTTACTACTTTTTCACAAATTAAAATATATTTCTAATTTAATTTCACATTTTTTGCACCCTTACGTCTCCGCAATAATATTCGATGTATTTACGAGTATGTGGTCCGTCAAATTATAGAAAAACGAATGTAATTTTAGCTTATTGACACATGAAGGCCATCGCCACAAAAACCATAGAATAATGTTGAAGATTGCAAGGTAGATACAGTTTACAAAAAGCCCAATTTTCTCTCTTTTAAGGTTCCGTACCTCAAAAGAAAAAATGGAACCCGTATAGGATCACTCGTGTCTGTCTGTCTGGCTGTCTATCTGGCTGTCAGTCTGGCTGTCTGTCTGGCTGTCTGGCTGTCTGTCTGGCTGTCTGTCTGGCTGTCTGTCTGTCTGTCTGTCTGTCTGTCTATCTATCTGTCTGTCCGTCTGTGCGTCTGTCACAACCGATTTGCTCCGAATCTACTGGACCGATTAAGTTGAAATTTGGTACACATATGAATTTCTGTGACCCAAACATGGAAGTCGAACGTAAATAAATGAGTTTTAAATATGAGGGTCACTTTAGAGGGGCAATTTAGAAAATTTAAAAAAAGTTTCGCATTTGTTGTGAGGATCTCAACATTAAAAAAAAAGATAGTTCTAAAGTTTTTTTAAGAAAATAGATGAAACTGCTGAGCCAAAAATTAAAAAAAAATGCTTGAAATAGATCTTTACTTATTAAAGATAACAAGAAAACTTATAAGAAGTCTATGGTGTTAAAATAACATGGTAAATCTCTCAATATTGTGCGTACAAACTTACATTTGCAGTTGGAATGTGTGGGAGAACATGTTTTTCACCTAAAATGTTAAGTATTTTCTTGGGATAAAAACATGTTAGATAACATATTTATTGTACGGAACCTTCACAACGCGAGTTCGACTCGCACTTGTCCGGATTTTTTCTTGTATTTTTCAACATTGTCTGGACTTATTTCATGTACCAAATAAACATATTTTTCATTTCTGTCTGCTCAATGAAGCCACATCTAGCACATATAAGACCACGGGACTCTCGACCACGTAGGCTCGAGCGGCAAAGACCTGAGGCCAAGGACACGAGTTCGATGCACGGTGAATAACATCATGTTCACTGCACCCAGCCTACGGTGATGCAGTGAAAATCACTCCAATTGTTTACAGAACTGTAATGAGATTTTATTTCAATAGTCTTTAAGTCACTGGGTGGTGATTGGTCGTTAATTAATATTTTTTCGCTACCTTTTACTGAAAATAGTTACATTTTATGTTTTTAAAAATATTAAAAACATAAATTGTAACTATTATCAGTTCTATTTATTTAATGGTATTTTTTTTTTCATCTCGCTTGATAGGTTTGCAGATGTACCTTTAACGTAGAGCTAAATGGAATGCTGAAAAATAAGGAATCAAAAACGAGAAATATAATATATAATGTGATGAACAAAACTGAATTTTTATTTTATTGACATACGTCTTAAGTAACATTTACTTTTAATCATGGACAGGATATTAATTCAGATTTGTAACAGTTGTAATGGAAATCATGTCGTTTAGTTTAAAATAGCGTTCTTTTTATTATCTAATTTCTCTTTTAGACAGATTTTTTTAAGTTTTGTGAATGTGAGAACGTTGCAGGCTTTAATAGACTGTAGATTTGTAGACCCTTTTCTATTTTGTTAAGTACTGGTCCTTGTTGACAGGCCTACACTTAATTTTAAAACATTATAAAAGCCAATTATTTTTAATAGGGTAACCGTAGAGTTTCTTGCCGGCTCTTCTCCATAGGAAACAGTCAATTGGAACCGTGCACCTAGCTTATGTCGCCTAAATGCCTATGTAGGTTTATGTGAAACAAAATATTTTGATTTTTAATCAATTAAATATTGATAACTGTATATGAAATAGTATTTTACAAGGTATAAATTATGTAGTTCTTATTGACTACTGCAAATTTGTGCTAAATATGACAGGACTGGGTTTAAAGCAATGCTGCAATTTGAATTTGCAACGTCACACTCGCGAACCTGAAGTTTAGCTTTTGAGTTACAGCTGACATTCATTGCTATGTTAAGAGATCCCAACACATTCTACTTTCTTTGGTTTTTTTGCAATGCAGACAAACTAGGAAAGGTTGTAGACATTTTTCCAACAAACTCAGCTATCAGATATTTTATTTCGTACATTTATTTAAAAAGTAAACTTAAAAATTGTACGAAATCGAATTGCTTAACCCCTACAAGTAATTTATTATGACTGGTACAGATTTGTAAGGCTCGGATTTTGACCTTTCGGTCGGTCAAAGACTTAGGGCCTTACGCAAATCAATGCCCCTTGCAAAGTAAGTGCATCTATATTAATGAGTTTTATAATTATTCAAGGCTGCCCATACTTACTGCTTCTCGATATTTTGTCTTGCCTTACTTATTTTTGTATTTGGTTGCTGAACGTGGGGTCATAGGTTTGATGCCCAAGTCGGGGCAGTCTTTGCCTGCCGGGGTCGCGGGAAGGTACTTATGGGTCACCGAGGCCCCCGCAACACAGGGAACAGGAAGGAATACGGGTGGGTTTTAGTCAGTAAGGTCTGACACACCCTCCCGCTCCGCCCAGAGCGGGAGAAGTTATTTGATGATTTCCCAAAAACAAAACTCAACAAAAAAAAAACATTTCAACATTTTTATCTGTAATTTTTATGGTGTACATAATAAAGAGTATTCTATTCTATTCCCAACCACAAAAAAAAAAGTCGGGGCAGTCTTATTGTGTGTTTTCAATAGAAACTTGTCATTTGTAGCCTGGAGTCTGGATTTGTGTCTGGTATAATTACAACAATGGTATTTAAAGATTTTAGCGAAATGTGGGTGTGGTTGCATTACACCTCACCCCTTCGGGAATACTCGTACAGGCGTGTTGTTATATAAATTATTGGTTTCTGTTGAAGTTTCGTTTCTACTTAAGTTTTAGCAATTCGATATAGACTTGATCGACTCAAGTCCATATCGAATTATTAAATATAAAAAAAATGTCTTAAGTTGAAGTTTTTAGGGGTTGTTTTTGTGGTTTTGCATCTAGGAAGCTACTTTTGTATTAGTCGATTTCGAGTACCTGAATCTAATTGGAATTTTCTAAGGATGTTTCCACCTGTACTCCAGTAAGCTTCTGCACTAATTTACGGGCACTCCGGGTCGTTGCACCGCCTATAGAGGGCCATCCCACGCCGTGTCTGGGCTGCATGTCTGCTCCTAAACGACCGAAATCGAGCGCTCGCCGCAGCTTCGGCTAAGTTCGGCTCTCGACCGAACTTCGTGTCGTATTTGTAAAGGCTTTTAATGGGAGATGTTGAACTGTGTTGCATTGGAAAAATTATCTGAGATTAGCAAGTAATCTATGTGAATCTTGTAGGGTATCAAAAGGTATCCAGAAGTGTTTTTTTTATAGATTTAAGTGACCCTACTGACAGTATAAAGTCAGTTTGACAAGTCTATTGAGCGACTGGCTTCTGCGTGTTCGGTCACGGGTTCAAATCATATTTGTATGGTCGGTAGATCGTTGCGATCCAGATTGTTGTTTCATAAGTGCAACTAGCTTCTGACGATGCCCATGGCCATGTAGGTTTATGAGAAATAAGAAAAATAATTGACTTAAGCGGATCTTCATTCGTTAGAAAAACAATAAATACCAGATACAGGGATACCCCAAAGAAAATGCTATTTCAGGATTAGAATCCGGAACATTACCATCCACAATCAAACAGGCGACTGTACTACCATAATATTTTAATAAACACAAACCCGCTAATTTGCAAATTACGGCAGAGCGCCACTTATGTAATAATTAACTTTAAACGCTTCCTTATAGTTAAGAGGAACCGACTGGTGATATAAAACTACTGCAGGATGTTGAACCAGCGGTAATTACGTCATAGGTAATATTAGTGGTAGTTCTAAGATGTTAATAGAGATGCTGTCAGGAGTGACGCATTAAGCTTGTTTAATGTACAAGAGTAGAGCAGAACAGAGGCCGCGCTTCATACAAATGTCGTCAAAACGTTGAACTATCCCAAAATCATAAATTGCTTCTACATAATAAGTTGTTAAGTAGAGAACAGTGGTAACGGCCCAGACTTATGTGATGTAGTTCTTGGGTTCGAAACCAGACAGGAGCTTTACTTTGTGTAAATAATTTTATCACCACTGCTCTCAAAACGGCGAAGGAAAACATCGTTAGGAAACCGGCATGTCCTAGAACCAAAAATTCGAAGACATGTGACATCTACCAACCCGCACTGGGCCCGCGTAATATATTACAGCTCACACTCTCTTGAAGAGAGGAGGCCTGTGTCCCAGCAGTGGGAACATTATAGGCTGATTATGATGTATAATTAGTTTATTATGATAAAAATATACAGGATGACGTGTAATTTGACGTATTCCTCCCAGTAAGTGATAGTGTGAACCATTTGCAACAATTAAGCAACTCAATTCGAGAAAACTCAATTTAAATGTATTTTTGAAAATTTTCCAGAATTCGTTTAGTTCTTATGTAGCAGCGAATGCATGGATTATTTTTTGGCTTACCTTTAGTACTTCCACTGAAGGCACGAGTGTACAAGGCTTTCATATAAAAAACTAGCGGCTAGTAAGGTCAGGTGACGTATGACAAACTATTAGAGGTATGTACGTGAGCTGTATGTTAAAAAAACGAAAACTAAGCAAGAAATATACCGTGATCAGCGAGTAGACCGTGAGTCACGTGAGTCATGTTAAAAACTCAAAAGCTGCTGCGCGACTTGTGACCTGGTCATGACGACCTGGGTGTCTAACGTGTGATGGATTGCCTGGGAGGTTAGAAAGTAGTGGCATGGTATACCCATGTTAATTAATTCGATTATCAACATTTTTAAGTACGAGTATTTCAACAATTTGCAAATTGTACCTTTGCCATCATTATCGACTGTTTCATCGGCGGCACCTCCTAATATTTCTTTTAAACTTTTGTACTGAGTTAGATAGCTGATTAAATGAAGATGTCTCCTCCATAACTTGTACGCTTAGTGCCACAATAAAATTTTTAGATAACTTATATGTCAAAGTTTATTTTATATTCAGGTGCGAGGTTGATTGTCGCCAAAATCAAATATGCCAGGGGTTGGTTTAAAAACACGGTATATTCGCACACACAATACACAGTAATTAAATACACCAAAAATCGTCTATTATCGCAATATACTATCACATAAATACAGAGAACACAATTAAAACGTAAGCTATCCTAACTAATTAAACTTAAGACTTCTAACTAAATATAGGTCCTAATGTCTGAAGACTCTATGGGAACAGATGCCAGCTGAGGGCTGATGACCATCTGATGCATAACGCACCGTTGTTTGCTAAGTTCTAATGACTACTGATTGATACACACCGATGACACTTTATTTATTTTTTTGGTTAATTACTTTTTTGCGGAGATCCCTCGGGGGATCTTATCTGCTTCACCAGGCTTCGGTGGGGCCAGAAACACCGTTGACACCAAAAGGGTGTCCCTTAAGTAGTTTTCTACCTAGGCATACACACACACACCTAGCAACACCTAGCAACTTGTGCCTAGTTTTGTACCTAGGCACAAGTTGCACCTATATCGTAACCCCGGGCAATATTCCATAGAGACTCGCAAAATGGACTTGCCCAACGGGTCAGGCTGTGACTTGTCGAGTATTATTGCGACATAGCTTGCATGAGTAATCATGGTGCAACTTTCTAAGTACCTACTCATGCTTTGTTGTGGTTTGAATCAGTCTCATTTCTGGTCAAAACCTGCTTCGTTCGGTCTAGAAGATACTAATATGATCTAAAGGGACCTGACTGACGGTGTTCTATACTTTGTAACATTCCAATCAGTCAGGCTTCACAGATATAAGCATATCTTAATTTCGAAAGGTACATGCTTACTAATGAGATTGCTGTGCTTCGCTAACATTATGTATGTCGATGATTTTTGAAAATGGTTAACAAACTTCTTCTTGTAACTTTTAACTATTTGATTTTTTGTGTTATTAGGTTTTGTCATTAGGAATTTCACAGTAATAGCCCGGAGTTATGAAGACGGCGGTGTGATACCGCCGTGCCTCGGAAAGCCTGACCTCTCTCCGGTCGTGTCCGGTTGCCAACAATGAGAGTGAGGGAACAGAGAGTGCACCTGTGTCTGCGCACACACTTGTGAACTATAATATCTCCCGCGTCGATGGCTAGTCTACGCTGAGATTGGCTATTTTTGGCCGAAATTCGGTCTTGACAATTGTAATTGTCTTTGTATTATTATTACGCTCGTATTGACCACTCTCACCTGATGGTAAGTGATGATTCGGTCGACGATGGTGTATGTATGCTTGCCTTGAAATAACTTATTTCCTTCGTTGTGTACAACTCCTTACATCGTAAAATCAATTAGTTATGCGAATCTAATGACTATGATCAGTTGATTTATTACGGGAGGTTGATTTCATCGATTGATTTCATACCTGCGTCAGTATATAGTTTAATCATGTATAAATTAAATTATCGACGGCAGTAAAAAATATTCGAGTCATTGTAATGCTGCGGTCCCACGGCCCGTTTTATGCGCCGCGCCGCGACAGTCCAGGCCAACAGGCCGTGAGAACCGTCGCACACTGGTCCCAAATGATAAAAAAGGGGACATTAAGAAATTTTTGACAAAAGGTCAACCGATTCAGCTTATTTTTTTTTTGTAGACAGCTGATGCAATTACAAATCACTTTTGTACATTGAGTTTTTGCCAAAAAAGCCGTATTTTCAGAGAAAAAAAATATTCAAATATTTTTTGTATGAAAGAAATCCTAATTTTGTCTTTATCTTCCAAGATTCAAACGTATTCAAAATAAAACTTAGCGCAGGTTGTAGAGGGGCTAATTTCTCACTACTTTGTCATAGACACTCAACTGCGATTTTGTGCTCCTTTTGAGTTACATGCACTTTAAATATTTTTTGTATGAAAAAATCCTAATTTTGTCTTTATCTTCCAAGATTCAAACGTATTCAAAATAAAACTTAGCGCAGCTTGTAGAGGGGTTAATTGTTCATCACTTTGCCATAGACACTCAATTGCGATTTTGTGCTCCTTTTCAGTTACAGGCACTTTAAATTTTTCGTTGTCGGATGAGCTTTACTAGTTTTTTTTTCTGATGTAGATGCACCCGCTTCCTCTTCGTACGATAAATTATGCTCTTCTACGTCTACTGAAATGTCCTCTATGGTATATTCTGGATCAAACAACATAGGAAAATTCACAGAAGTTAAAGTTGGCCACAAAATTTTAGACTCCAACCACTCCTTGTTTTTAACACCAAATCTTTCGTTTCTACCTGAATTGTCCCATCTTCTAGCTAGGTTTGACGTATAATTTTGGCAAAACTTTTTGATAATACTGAGCTCTTCGTTTGGAATTTCACTTGAAATACGATTTATAATGGTTTGACACAGTAAATCACTATTTTTAAGGCACCCACTATTACTCAAAAAAGAAAAAATGTCTAAATTAGTCACAAATGTAGTCATTTTGATACAAAAATGTTACAGGCAAATAAATAAAAGTTACAATGTGGTGATAGTTGATAAAAAATTGTGTTGTTTTTACGAGCACAAGACGCGTAATGAACAAAAACGGGTTCCGCTTGCCCTTATACTATTGATATATGACTCATTACCCAACTATCCCGTTACTTAATGGGGTAGTTAGATAATGGCTCATTACCTAACTACCTCATTACTTAATGGGGTAGTTAGATAATGAGCCAAATATTCTTGCAATTTGGATGAGTCACGAGAAAATAAAACATACTAAGATGTGCTCCTACATAAATACCGCAAAACTACAAAGGGAATTTTTAATTGCAATTTATATACCTATTCATCATTCAGCGTTTTCGACGCGTTCGACTAGATGACCAAATAGAGCCGAAATCGTCACTTATAGGGTAATTAAGCAATGACTCTATACAAAAAAAATTTTACATACGAGTCACACAATAACTTACCTGTACATAAACATGTCTGAACACGTTTTGAGATTTCCTTGTTTGTTTATTTGATACTGATAATTTCATATATTTGTAAGAGTTACTCTACAAGCTGCGCTAAGTTTTATTTTGAATACGTTTGAATCTTGGAAGATAAAGACAAAATTAGAATTTTTTTATACAAAAAATATTTAAAGTGCCTGTAACTCAAAAGGAGCACAAAATCGCAGAAGAGTGTCTATGACAAAGTAGTGAGCAATTAGCATCTCTACAAGCTGCTTTAAGTTTTATTTTGAATACGTTTGAATCTTGGAAGATAAAGACAAAATTAGGATTTTTTCATACAAAAAATATTTAAAGTGCATGTAACTCAAAAGGAGCACAAAATCGCAGAAGAGTGTCTATGACAAAGTGGTGAGCAATTAGCTCTTCTACAAGCTGCGCTAAGTTTTATTTTGAATACGTTTGAATCTTGGAAGATAAAGAGAAAATTAGGATTTTTTCATACAAAAAATATTTAAAGTGCCTGTAACTCAAAAGGAGCACAAAATCGCAGAAGAGTGTCTATGACAAAGTGGTGAGCAATTAGCACCTCTACAAGCTGCGCTAAGTTTTATTTTGAATACGTTTGAATCTTGGAAGATAAAGACAAAATTAGGATTTCTTTCATACAAAAAATATTTGAATATTTTTTTTCTCTGAAAATACGGCTTATTTGGCAAAAACTCAATCTATAAAAGTGATTTGTAATTGCATCAGCTGTCTACAAAAAAAAAATCAGCCGAATCCGTTGACCTTCTGTCAAAAATTTCTTAATGTCCACTTTTTTATCATTCGGGACCAGTGTGCGTCGATCCAATGAGGCCTGTGGTGGGAATGTTCGGCATTGGCCGCGACAGGCCTCGACAGGCGTGGCCGCACGCCAGGCCGCCACAGGCCTCGACAGGCCATGGGACCGCGGCCTTATTTGGTATAATTTAACTAATTATGACTTCTTATGTTTCTCATGTTTTGCTCGCAGAGTGCAAACTGAAGTGGCAGTGGGCTGGCCATGTTTGCCGAAGGACCGATAGCCGATGGAGCAGATGAGTCCTGGAGTGGAACCACGTATCAGCAAGCGTAGTATGGGACACCCCCCAGCTAGATGGACCGATGACTTTAAGAAAGTGGCTGGGACAGACTGGCTGGGATGCGGAAGGCGGAGGACAGCGTGTTGGGGCGCAGCCTGGGAGAGGCCTATGTCCAGCAGTGGACTGTTATAGACTGAGTTGATGATTGATGATGTTTATCATCATGACATTTAATATAATATGGTTTAGGTGTAGTATTACGGTGGATCCTGGAGAGTCGTCAAAATTATTTATGTACCAAAACAGTGGGCCATTGTATACACGACGCTAGTCAGATATTTTACAGTAAAATAAGATCGCACGTCAACATTCCACAGCTCATATGATTTAAAACAAATTAACAGCAAAAAATCGTATCATTCAACGCCGTGTGACGTGGGCTAACAGAATTGTATAATTTCAACGCATCTACCTCCTTGTCAGGGTTTAGGTCACGCTAATAAGGCCTGTTGTGTGGGATGCTGAGACGTTGAGGGTTGTTCCCGATCACCACTACTTTCGGTGTTCTAAAGGCCGCTCCACACTTCCTCCGCGATTCCCACGCGATGGCGCGGCGTGAACGCAGCGTGAAATGGACAAAGCTCCACATTTGCAATCTTCGCAGAGTTTTCACAGTAACGTTCGCACGTTCGAAAGCGATGCACGTCGAAGTATCTACCTCTGCATCCCTCGTGTTGTACCCATTACTACGATTAAGAACATATTAAAAGTAAAAAAAAAATGAAAAAATGGTCGGCGCCGGCTCCAGACGTCAATGATTTTCTATAATTACTTTTGTATTTTCTATAGCTAGATAGCAGGGAATTCCTTTTTTGTTTTAAAATGTCAACTGGCATTTCCATCATGGCGCTGGTACGCATCCATGCGTCATGGACTTTTATTTTGTTCTTATGATTCGTAAAATTTGCATCCCAAAATATTGGTTCACTTTGATAGTATTCCAGAAATTGCAGCTCTAAATATTTTTTCGGTCCATACCTAACCTATTTGAATTGACACAACCAGGCACCGCTGACAACAACGAACTGAGCGACGCGCTAGTGCGGAGACTAAACGTGTTCATGCTACGTTCGCGGTCTCTTTGACGCGACACCAAAAACCGACAAAAATCGGGGAACAATGCGCGAAGCCGCGAAACATGTGCGAAACGGCCCCACACTTTGTTGTCGTGGACATTTCGCGGTGACGCGCGCGATTCGCGGCGGTAGTGTCGAGCGGCCATTAAGAATGCTTGAGAAAACTCCATGTACTAATAACGATACCTGTGTATATATGATATATATTTTGAATAGACCGAACGTCATAAAAAATGTAATGTAATAACAAGAAGTTGCCAGCTACAGAGTCCGTCTTACCCACACTAGGAATAAAAATAAAATCCCAAATACAATTAATTCATCATAATCATCCGAACTTAAACAAACAACATATTCTGGTTTCTAAGAGACTTTTAGGGTTTACGTTTGACTACAAGGTCATCCTAGCCCTGACCAGGAATGACCTTTGAGACTCTTAGTAAAACCAGGATTTTTATCCAATTTTGTATACATATATGGATTGTTTGATTAATGTACCCGTCTCGAATAACACCCACGCGAAATGAGGGGTTCAAAAAGTCTCCAATAAATCACTTTCAACGATTCTTAAAACATCTTTATATTATACACCCACACTCAAGTTAAACTTATGTATATTACTTAACCGTATAGATTTTAACATTATTATATTCATAAACGTATTAAAGCTAACGGCAGATAATGATGACTGGGTTCTCTTGGAGTTAGGTCAGTGATGCACTAATGTGTAACGTAACAAAATAAAAGGTGGTAAACTCCAGGGTGGTGACAACCACTGTCTGGTTCGCCTGGAGGACACGGTGGAGCATACGGTGGAGGTATGCCCGGCTTGGACAGAGCACCGCCGTGTCCTCGTGGAGGCGATCGGCGGCGGAGATCTTTCGCGTCCAGCCCTGGTCCAGGCCATGGTACGGAGCCAGAGGGCATGGGCAGCCATCACCTCCTGCGAAGCAGTAATGCTCGCGAAGTACGAGTAGGAGGCGGGACGGTTGAGGGTAAGGCACGCCCTGGGCGTCGGGAATCCCATGTGGATTTCCGACCACCGTAGGCGCGGGTTTGTGGCCGGCAATGAGTAGCTCGCCATCCGATAAGGATCAGACCCGAGTCGTCAGCGCATTGTATTCCACGCGCGCCTCAAAGAGATGTCATCAGCATAAGTGTAGGGGTCTACTAGGGCCGATGCTTGTCGGGGTCGCGGGTCCAAGTCCCTGGCAACACAGGGAACGGAAGGAACATGGGTGGGTTTTAGTCAGTAAGAATCTTACACACCCTCCCGCTCCGCCCAGAGCGGGAGAAGTTATTTAATTAATTCCCACCAAAAAAAAAAAACTCAAAAGAAAAAACAAAAACTTAAAGCATTTATTTCAATAAAACTATATTAGACAGGCACTTTTGAATTGTAATGGAGTCGGTCAGTCCGAAATATGAAGCTAGTTAAGTTACCCATTCTGAGTGAGAAAGTGTAACATAACCTACCTATGGAGAAGTACCCTGGTAACATAAAGGTACCTACCATGTTTCTACCTGAAACAAGAAGAACCATGGTTTTGGGTTAACGACCGCTGTTAGTGTTGTTACTTAAAGTATGACTTGAGAAAAACTGTTTTCTTTTGTAATAATCGATAATCGATTTTCTCAAGTCGACCGACACTTGACACGTAACGATCAGTGCACGAGAAAACACAAAAAAAACTGGCTAAGTGCGTCCCGGACCACGCACAATGAAGGGTTCCGTTGTTGGGATGAATTTATCCCAAGAACAAACTTAACATGTGTCGTTGAAGAACATGTTCTCCATACATATCAACTGTTTGTAGCATAATATTTAGTGATTTACCATGGTATTTTATCATCGATTTCTTATAATTTTTCCTAAGTATAAAACTATTCTCTGTATTTTTTTTTTTCAACTTTTTATGTGTGTGTGTGTTTCGGAATGGTCAATTTTCATCAATTTTCTTTATTAATATAAAATTTATTATTTTAAAATTATAAAAAAAAATTAATTTAAATCGAGTGTATATCAAGTGCTTTCGTTAGATATGTCACACGGTACATTTAGCAGAACTTTTTCTTAAATTTTCTACTTTTCCCCCTTTTATTTACGTAACGTAAATAAAAAGGGGAAAATTAGAAAATTTCGTGTTTGGGTCACAGAAATTCAAATGTGTACCAAATTTTAACTCAATCGGTCCCGCAGATTCCGAAAATCGGCTGTTACAAACGGACAGATGGACAGACAGATTCACGAGTGATCAAATCAAATCAATCAAATCAAATCAATTTATTTGCCATAAGTGTTGGTACAATTTAGGTCTTAACATAGATGATACAGATCCACAACACTTAGTCATAATAATGTGACATGCAAACATTTGTGTTTATACATATTTAATTTTATAATTTTATAAGTAGTCATAGTCATAATTCAATTTAAATTAAGTAGCAATTTTGTGAGAGTATTAGATACATAATCAAAAATAAAAAAATAAAACAATTAATGTCAGCGGATAAATCGTTATTACGATTATTATTTATTGTTCAACCTCTTATTAAATATGTCGCTTACTGAGTAGATGTTCTTTTCTCTGATCCTATAAGGGTTCCATTTTTACCTTTTTAGTTACGGACCCTAAAAAAACTGTTTTTTAAACTGATACCTATTTCAAGTGACTACACTAACTGCGGTTAAAAAATCCCAAAAAAAAAAAACTCATTTTTTCTTTGATCGTGTATAGAGACATATATTATATTACTTTAATTATTGTGAATGTGAGCACTATGTGGGGCATTATTTTTCTTAATTTTTATGATAGTCTGGCATTTTGAGTACACTATGCGGCTTACCCAAATGTTCTTTCCTTGGTATTGTTCGTCAAGTCGTTGAGCTCCTTAAGACGCTGACAACACCGTAACCGCGGTCACTGTCAGATTGCATAGAAAAGAAAGAGAAGCGCGATGACACAACGCTTGTAATTTATTGCAAAATATGAAGCCATTATCTATTTACTCAAAATTGAGTTGAGTAATCGAAAATAAAAAACAACCAAGCTCTGCATTCAAATAAGACGTTTTTGTTATTAATTAAATACGTAACGTATGTAGATATTTAATACATATATTTTGGATTAGAACTCAAGGTAAGAGGTTAGTTTAACGTTAGTTTGTATCGAGATTTTTTTTCAAAACGTGTTTTGGTGACAACCAAGTTCTGGCAAATACTCGTATGTTCAAAATTAACATATATTTTATCCGCTACCACAAACTATACAGATTTGGCAATTTTTTTTTCTTAAGAGAAGCCTATTTTGGTCAATTGGGTCTTGTCAGCGCCTTAAGTTCTGAGTTGAGCTGCACGATTACTGACAAATGCTTGCATTGACTGCACAGGGCCACGCAAAGTTGTGTGGTTCTTTCCTCGAAAGACCATTTCAGACATTGATCTACATGGTCCTCACATGATCCGACCAAGATTCTGTGTGGACTTTAAAAGAAACTTTAACCCTTGAGTTTGTTTGGCTATCAGGGGTGGTCAGATAGGAAATATCGACTCCATCTAGCTTATTTTTTAATATTTTTGTCATATGACGTGTCAGTGATTCTGATAACTTATTTACACAATAAACAATTTCATTTAATTTCCATTTCATTTCATTTCCATTTCATTTCATTTCCATTTCATTTCATTTTCCTTTCATTTAATTTCGAAAAATCGATACCCATCACGTCTACGAAGTTTTTCTAGCTAATTTAATATGACCCTGTATATTTGGTGACATTAAGAGGCCAATCAAAACAACTGGCAAAATGTAAGTGTGCCATTAGGTACAACTCTGCCTAACCCTTCAGAGAATATAAGCGTGATGTTATTTTATTGACTCCGACTGCTTCGTTGGTCTAGTGGTCGCAAGCACTACTGCTGAACATGAGGTCCTGGGTTCGATTCTCGGGTCGGGCAAAGTGTTATTGGGTTTTTCTATCTGGAATTTCTCAGTAGCACGGAGTCTGGACTTGTGCCCGATTGATGGCAATAGGCTCGCCCCCTTTTACGTGGGACTTAAACATAACTGGCGAAATGTGGGTGTACTACAGGTAAACCTCTGCCCAACCCTTCGGGGTAACAAGGCGTAATGTTATGTTATTTTATTGGAGGTCAACCCCAAAATAAAGAAGTACTAGGCCCTAGTACTTCTTGATTTTGGGATTGATCCTCGTTACAAAGGTATTTTTTTTTAATCTATCGAGAATTCAAAAAGAACTCGTGTATAACTTTTTTACATCACGAGGGGCATGACTGTTCGCAACGCAGGCCTGTTGGAATGAATCGAGTGCAACCGTCATTAAGAACACTATAGAGAGCTTACGCACTAGTGGATCAGCGGCTTTACCTTCGGCCTACGCTCTTATTATGAATTATTAAAGGTCTACCACTTTGAGGCTGTATTAGGCTGATCGTTACCTCTGCTGATTGCATGAACGCCTCGGATTATTCTAACTTGCATAATTATTGTCTCTTTGATGCACATTATTACTATGTACCTTGAAGTTGATTGTTTTTATAGGTAAATCAGAACAAGAACATGCACTTCGATTCACACTCACTTATCCAGTGGATTGTTTATTGAAACGGAATACTGTTCATGAGATTTTACTGTGGTTTGAGATTTATGTTGCAAATGAATTATTAAAACACGAGCCTTTGTAGATTCTCAGTTGTTTTGGCAGGTGTAAGAGAGATGGACTCTTTAGGATTCCGTACCTCAATAGGTGAAAACGGAACCCTTATAGAATCAGTCGTGTGTCTGTCTGTCCGTCTGTCAAAGCCGATTTGCTCCGAATCTACTGCACAGATTAAGTTGAAATTTGGTACACATGAATTTCCGTGACCCAAACACGGGCGTGTAACGTAAATAAATGAGTTTTGAACATGAGGATCACTTTTGGGAGGCAAATTAGAAAATTTAAAAATACAGTTTTGCAAAATGTACTGTGTGACATTTTTTTGCCGTTTTTATAGATAATGGTACGAATACCTTCGTGTGCGAGTCCGACTCGCACGTGGCGTTTTTTCTTATAGATTACAGGAAAATCTATGACATGTGTATGGTGTTAAAATAACATGGAAAGTGTCTCAATATTGTGCGTACAAACTTACATTTGCAGTTGGAATGTATGGGAGAACATGTATGGGAGAACTTTTTTTTAAACTACAATGTTAAGTTTGTTCTTAGAATAAATTATCTTGGGATAAAAAAAACATGATAGATAACATATTCATTGTACGGAATCCTCACCACGAGAGTAACTAACACTTGTCCGTTTTTTTTTTGGTATTTTTACGCTACTATCAATAGTTATTAATCATTCAGTAAATAACATTTGACCCCGCGTCCTACATACAAACGCGATTTGAAAGATCGCGCGGCTATGAAGAACTCACCTAAAATCGCGCGTTGATCGCGTACTCGCGCGGCGTATATTATTGTTGTTATATTTAGCAAGTATTATTCATCAGTGATAAAGGTGACATTGCCCATGAAAACAATGTTAATTATCATTTGATATGTTTACCTAAATGAAAAGTAAACAGTTCCAGAAAAATAAACTACCAATTTACCACCATTTTTACAAGCACATTTACACAAATATTTATTTTGGCGAACGATCACAGCAAAATTGACCCGTATTTACTAAAATTTGTAAAGTTCTGTATACGAATAGGTATGTGAAATAAAAAACACCGCAGAGGAGAGATTTATGCGACCAATATTCTGGGGGGATGCAACTCGGGGTGGTTTAAAAATGTATTAGAAAACTTGTATGATTTATTGTTATCGTATTAGGTATGTTTTTGAGTTTGTGTCTGTATCGTTTTAGGGTTGAAACGTGGGAATTAAGGGGTTGATTTTGACATGAAAGTGAACCGTTATTTCTTTCTTGACTTTTACTATCTCCATTTTTTAAGAAATTTGTTAACCTTACCTGTGTATTCTTGTTATTCATACTTATTAGTCCTCGACCATATCCTTAGAAGAGACCAAGGGTATGGTCGAAGACTAATAGTTCGCAGTCTCTGGATTTTTTTTGGAAATTATAAAAATAAGGCCTTTTTCACAGTCAGGACAGAGGCACTACCTATTTATCGAGAGTGATTAAAAGATTGAATTGAATTTGTTGAAAATGATGCGTCAGGTAATTTAAGTTTACCGGGAGAATTATTCAGAGGTGACGCATTAGTTGCATTTATACTGAGGGAAGTTGGATTCTAGAGACAGACGCCCTAGAAGGACATAATTATAGTGACCTTGTTGGTTTTCTTCACAAAGATCAGGTGCGTAGTGCTCGCAATCGGCGTGGGTGTTTGACTAGGATCGTAGCAGGTGGCGTTCTGTAGTTTCTGCCTACCCTCATGAGAAGAAGGCATGAGTTTATGTTTGTATGTAAGCTTTCGGAAATATTCCGGACCTGGTCGTTGTTACCTTATAATAAAAGACTATTCACCTCATAATCAAGAACTCCCTTTTCCACCATCTGTTGAGTCAAGCAACAATAACATGAAATATTAACATACCTGTAACCACATTATGTAGAAGCGCATATTATAATCAAATAGAAAACAATAGAGGTGTTATGAGGTTTTTATTGCAGGTCGTTAACCTGTCTGACAATAACCTGTGTGACGTTAGTCTGTCGGTGTAAACGTTTGTCGTTTTAAATGTATTTGAATCTAACGCCATTTTTCAACGTTTTGCAGTTGTGAATCTCTTAAGATGCTGACACCTAAACCGCGGTCACTGTCAGAATGCCTAGAAAAGAAAGAGAAGCCCGATGACATAACGCTTGTAATTAATTTTTAAAATATGAAGCAATTATCTATTTACTCAAAATTGACTTGAGTAATCGAAAATAAAAAACAGCCAAGTTCTGCATTCAAATAAGATATTTAATACAGATATTTTGGATTAGAACTTAAGGTAAGAGTTTAGTTTAACGTTAGTTTATATCGAGATTTTTTTTTAAAACGTGTTTTGGTAACAACCGAGTTCTGGGAAGTATGTTCAAAATTAACATTATGGTATTTTTTTCCGCTACCACAAACTATACAGATTTAGCAGTTTTGTTTCTTAAGAGAAGCCTATTTTGGTCAATTGGGTCTTGTCAGCGCCTTAATGAAAAATACTCATAAGACTGCCCGACTATAATATTAGATCGAACCCAGGAACTTTCCTTCCCTTATGGCCACAAGACGCGCTTGCGACCAACGAGACAGTCAGTTGTTTATTGATATTTTTGTTTACTAAGTTTATTAACTACTATTTGACGTAGGTACCGGTATTTTTTTAGTGCTGTAGTTGGGAATTACAAGATAAAGAAATGGATTTTTAACCCAACTGTCAGATAACGTAACTTTCTATATTTAGACTTTGTTCACATGCACTCCATTCGATTTGGTCTATAATAATTATTTATTTAATCAATCAAATATCAATGTTACCATTCAATAGTATCATCTATAGGTACACTTGACTTATGCTAATTAACAAAAGAAGTAGGTGTTGCAACCATCACCCTTAGGAAGTTATGAAATAACTTGTATAAAGGGCAATGGCCCATACATACCTCACAAAAGTTTCACAAAAGAATTACAGACAGAACAAGTGTTTAAATAAAAAAAAAAACTAAACTTAACATAAAACCATAAATGCAGAATTCAGAAATTACAACTTATTTATTTGAAATTTGGATTATTCATGTTTATGTGTGTCTATAGATTAGAACTTAGAACTGGGTGTGTAAGCAATCATAAAGATCATAGCAATTAGTAATTGCGAAGGAGTGCTGTACACCTAGGTATGTACCTAGGTATATCGTCGTAATAAATCTGAAGATTACTCATGACATGACTTGTATTGTACAAAAATTAATATGGTTTAATGATTATTCTATTGAGCTTTGTAATGGCAGCAATTACTGGATTCAATAAATAAAGTTCTGTTCAACATTATTGCTCGCGACTACACGACTAGTTTTGATTGTCGAAGTCATGGAACAGCCAATGCCCATGCTAAGATGCTTAATAACTCGTATTTCTAACGATTAACGAAGATTGATGTTTTGCCTCAAAGTTAAAAAGTAAAGATTTTAAAAACCAATACAATTTATTATCATCAAAAACATAACCCTTTCCAGAAAAGAGGTCCGAAAATCAACGCCAATTATAACAAAAATTAGTGATGACACACACTCCAATAAATTAACGTTATCGATACTCCGCACGCTCGGGGACAACGTATCGACAACCAACAGCAACACGAATACAATTTGTAAGATAAAATAATGTTTTGGGTTGCGAAACGTTGCGTCACGAACCGACCGAGAAGCATGATTAAACTTGCAAAAGCAAAATACAGCCGAGTAAAGGTTAGTCGGCGGTTAGTGGTGGAATACGATGTCGATGAAATTAATATTCAATTAGAATATACGTCCATAACGTCCTGTTTATTTTTCCGGAGTTAGCTTTGCTGACTTTCAATTAGTACTGTAGTTCGAATGTTTTATTTCAATTAAAGTGTGAAAACTGGTTTCGTGTTCGATATTTTATTGCTTGTATCAAAAATAAGCTTGAGTTGTATAGTCGTGAATGGTTTATAATATATTATAATCCACTATTAGGTTGCAAAGAAAGCAAAGCCTATATAGCTTTATAATCAGTTTAAAATACTGCTTCCAAATATACATAAAATACGTCTTCACTCTGCGAGTGTTCAAGCTCGACCGCCATGTTCCCAAGTGCGACTGTACACGTACGCTACCGTTTGGCAGCTAGTTGCTGTCAACCGGCAAAAGTCAGTTTAACAACTAATAAATCAATTAAAATATCACTTGTGAAACATGGTTCCAACTTTACAAAATAAAATATTAAAATTGAAAATACATGATTATAAAAATAAATAATATTTAAACCATTGCAAAATCAACCGACCAAACTTATTATTTATGACTATTCAATAATCGTCGCTCTCGCTTTGTTAATTTTTTTTAGTTGACCTACACTTTTCCCCAACCCTGATAACCCCTGATTCTAATTCAGAAAAGTGAGAAACTTAAATACTTTGGTTATTTTTCCATTTTTGTTATGTCCTATCAAAATGGAAATGGAAAGAACTACCAATATTTTCACACATTTACTGCTTCCAAAAAATTGACTGGCTTTATATTTAGTATCAGTATTAAGCATTTTAACATCATAATTACGTTTCAAACAATAAATGTCTAAACTCTATCGATAAGACTGTTTACCGACCCTTCCCATCACTAAAGTGGCACGGTACCGATCATTGTCAATGGGTTCGTGATCAAAATATACGTATCCGCTTATTATCTTAATAATTTTGTATACAATCTCGAGCAACTGACTCATTTTTAGTCAGCCAAGGTTTTATGCCAAACGATCTGTTTTTAACTAGGCAGCGGTTTACGGTGTGATTTTTTATGGGGAGTCGTAAAATTTAGTATTGATGGTTATGATGGCATGTTTCGTAAAGAGTGCTTTTTAATGTGTGGTCGATTCGTTGTACAGTAAAAGGTACTCAACCTAGCTTCTTTGTACGTGTCATGTGTGGGGCTTGGTCTGATGAATTCTTTATGCGTGTAAGTAGTTGCTTTGTTATTTCCCCTGTTGAACAACATGTGCTACTGTTCAGAATTCTTAACTTTCCTATCTAATTCGATAGATCAGTTTAGGTATCACTATCCATTTTGTTTTAGTTCAAGTTTTGTGTAG
This sequence comes from Atethmia centrago, assembly GCA_905333075.3. NCBI lineage: Eukaryota > Metazoa > Arthropoda > Insecta > Lepidoptera > Noctuidae > Atethmia > Atethmia centrago. The sequence continues at coordinate 3,242,426 of HG995379.1, forward strand.
GTAAGGTGTGGTTCAATTTAAAAAAGGTCTATTTTTACTGTTGGTCCTAATTTCTGGAAGGTCTGTACAATCTCTTCAGGACCTTGCTCTACATGACGTTTAAAATTATCTACCTTAGATTGTATTATTTCCAGCTTTCTAAAAATAATTTTTCTCTGTTACAGTTTGATTTGTTTGTTGTTTGGCAAGAAAGTGGATATGCATGGTACCTATTTATTTAGCAATAGCATCGTTCAAAGCTCTCCTCAATTGCTCATTATGCTGCTTAGAAGCCTTTGATAAAGAAACTAACATGAACACATTCATCCTCTCCTAAAGGATATTCCACAAGTCTTAAGCTATCTGTACCAGAGATATTGCAGTTATTCGCATCCGCATCGGTATCCACATGGATCAATGCGGAGGTCATGCGGATGCAGGTGTGGTAGAAAAGGGTGAATATAAGTAAAATTATAATGAACTAAATGGAAATTAATCATCAATATAGCTCTAAATCATATTATTTCGAGAATTATCTTGATTTTTAAATTATTTTATTATAATTTCCGCAAATCAAATTACAAGATTATTATTAACATTAACTAAATTAAATTAAAACTAAGTTAAGCTTAAAAAAGGCCCTCGGGGCATTGTACCGAGGATGCTGGCGGCATTTCCTCGCTGAATTGCAATGCTGATGCGTTGCGCGAGAAAGCCGCCAGCTTTTCGGTCACCAGTTACATCAACTAGACGTTTCGCGATTTCCGCAAATAACTTATGCGCACTGGGACCCCACGGACCGAGGGTCTCGACGCCAAAGGGTACAAAGTTGTACTCTCTGCCAAGGCCTCCATATTTAATAACTTTCAGATTTTCGGCATTTTCTGCCGCTGCACCCGCTTTAGAAGTAGTCCGTTGGAGGTGGGACGGTGCCAGTGTGTCTACACAGGTAGCGTCCCACAAAAGCATCCGTCCCAAACTCCACGGGACTAAGGACACACCATCAGGATTTTTGCCATCATCTCTGACAATGCCAGTCGGCTCAAGAAGAGCAGTTGATGCTGGCAAGAGACCGGTGGATTATGTCACTTCCGCAAATTGAAATTATGATGAAAAACAACGAAAAAGCATTGGAATTTGCAAAAAACGTAAGAAATTTTGAATTTCGCCTTGCCGCTTAGGCGGATCCCTTAAAAAACTTGAGATCCGCGTCGGCGGAAGTTAAAAAGTCTGCGTCCGCAAAATACGTACTCTGTACCTCCGAAGAGTGAGTTAGGGTGAAAAAAATATTGTGTCATGGGTATCATCCAAGTCAAAAGTTAGTGTATCGTCCAAACATTGACAGCTGGTTTAAGCACCTGAAACAGAGAGAGCATCTTTAGTTGTATGACTGAAACCGAAGCTAACGCCTGGAGGCGTTTCTTCTCGTTCTTGTCTTTCAATAAATTTCACAAAACAATTGCACAAATGTTTACTAACAGCACCTCCTGTCAACATCATATGAGCGTCAAAAGATTCTTGAAGCAGTGTAGTAGTTCTAGGAATTGCTCTACAAAGTGCCCACATTAGAGCTCTTTCAGGTAGATTAAGTTTATCTGCATATGCAGTAAGAAAAATTAGACAGTTGACTGACATAGCCACAGCAGGCTAGCTTAGTATACTTTGCTAATTTCCACAGTATTATGTCTTATGGTGTTCTGCTGTGGGGAACGGCAGTTGATGTAGATTCAATTTTCTTTTTACAAAAGAGGGCAATCCGCGCGATCTGTACATAGAATGGGTCCTCATGAGTCCCTTAAAAACAAATTCAAAGAAATGAATTTACTAACTCTGCCTTCTCTTTATATCTTAGAAAGTATTTTGTATGTTCGCAAAAACGTAGGTCTTTTCAAAATAAGAAGCGATTTCCATAATATAAATACACGGAGTACACATGAAATTGTGATACCCAAATTTAGATTAACAAAAACAAGCAAAATGATTTGCTTGTTTTTGTACGCACTATGAATACCTATTTATTTACATTACTAAATTACAAGATGATTATTAACATTAACTAAATTAAATTAAAACTAAGTTAAGCCTAAAAAAGGCCCTCGAGGCATTGTACCGAGTATGCTGGCGGCATTTCCTCGCTGAATTGCAATGCTGATGCGTTGCGCGAGAAAGCCGCCAGCCAGCTTTTCGGTCACCAGTTACATTAACTAGATGTTTCGCGATTTCCGCAAATAACTTATGCGCACTGGGACCCCACGGACCGAGGGTCTCGACGCCAAAGGGCACAAAGTTGTACTCTCTGCCAAGTCCATATTTAAAAACTTTAATTAGCAAATGTACCGAGTATGCTGGCGGCATTTCCTCGCTGAATTGCAATGCTCTGATGCGTTGCGCGAGAAAGCCGCCAGCCAGCTTTTCGGTCACCAGTTACGAGTACATCAACTAGATGTTTCGCGATTTCCGCAAATAACTTATACGCACTGGGACCCCACGGACCGAGGGTCTCGACGCCAAAGGGCACAAAGTTGTACTCTCTGCCAAGTCCATATTTAAAAACTTTAATTAGCAAATCATTTGTTATCAACAGTATCGGTTTTTATAACAAGTTGCCGAAGTCAGTTACAGAACTTAGAGATGGAAAGTTCATAACCCACATCAATCGTGTCTTTATCAAAAAACGAATATTATAAGATTAAAGACTACGTGGAAGACAAGTTTGGCAACAATTCCTTCTGCACATGTGGCTTCCCTGGTACCTCATAAACTCGTAACTATGTATATGTCTATTACCTGCTCCCAAATTACGATGTTTACTTTTATTTATTTTTTTATCCATACTTTCTTGACATAATATTTTCATTATTTGACATTATACCTACAATTTTGATTTCAAGTTATTTATTAATGGCTTTTGTGAACAGGATACTAATTAAAAATTGTTACAGTTGTAATGGCAAACATGTCATTTGGTTTAAATAGGTTTTTATTTTTAATATTTTATTGTAGGCTTTTATTGTGGGTTTTTTTTATTGTAGGTGGATGGTTGGTAGACTAGATTTGTAGAGCATTTATATTTTGTTAAGTACCTGGTACTTCTTGAGAGGCGTACACTATCCCCCTATACCTATTTAACACTGTAATTTGAAGACATTGTAAAAGCCAATTATTTTTAAAAGAGTAACCATGGAATTTCTTGCAGGCTCTTTTCCATAGGAAACGACCAATTGGAACCATGCACCTAGCTTCTGACGTTGCATAAGTGCCCATGTCGGTTTATGTGAAATAAAATATTTTAATTTTGAGTAGTCATTATTAAATTATTTTTTTCTATCATAATCTTCTTTTGGACTGACATCCGTGTTTGGTCTACAATTTTTTTTTTGTTGTTGTTGATGATCACAACAAACTGAATGTATCTGGAAAAACTCGTATATTACATAGTTTATCACATAAATTTTATGAAAACTAGTTATTTTCATCGCGCCATTTTATCGTTATTTTCGAAGTAAAGTGTGTTATTTCTCTATGCGTCACGTTTGACGTCATTAAATTATCATTATTTGAGTGGTGTTGATGTCGAAAGTTAAAACTGACATTGTATATTAAAACACTTCGATCAATAATTATTGATCGTTGTCCAAACACGATAAAATGACGAATTCGTCAGTGAAGACTTCCATGTGGTTTCTTCGAAGTTCATCTGTTGACCACGTAAGCTAGGTACTTCTTTTGATTGTACATGAACTTAACTGTTCGCTTTTAGCAGGATTGGAATAGACTCTTCAATTTAATATTCATTACACATAAAGGCTCCCGCAGACAGGCGCGACGCGACACAAGTAGCACATTTCTACGAAAACTTTTTGGAAATTGTCGCGCTGACTGTTGCGCCCGCGATATCGCGCCAGTCTGCACGAGCCTTAAGTCGGTGTTTTTCTTCCATCAATTCAATATTACTGTATTTTTAACCCCCGACACAAAAACGACAGGGTAAACTAGTAAGTACCTTCACTTTGGGAAAAATACCTACAGGGGCGCAGATTTCGGCGAGATACGTATCGATGGCAGCATGTCTGACCTACTAGTAATACCTATATAAAGTTTAAAAAGTAGGTAATACAAGTTAAATTTAAATTTTGCTTCATTTAATTCTGCCTCCTCGACATTTTACAAAAAATCAGTTTGGTTAGTTACCAATAATTAAAAGAATCATCATTGACTCTAATAAATTATGGAGACCTGCATCGGTAAACCCAGCCAGCATCCTTAACAAATATTGGATATAGCAGAGTTGATATTGGTACTTTGCCTTTTGTATTGGGATTTTCGAAATGTCATTATTATTTATTACCTGTTTAAACTTATCCAATGTCACCATATTTCTTCCTTTGTCCTTATTAGGCTTATTACCATTTTCGTGAAATAACTTCTAACAATTGTGCAATTTGAATTTATTTGCACGTAAATCCACACTGATAACGTCAATCTTCTAGTATCAGCAAGGAACTTAATCCTTTTCATATCTAACGTCACACCTTTGAATTTAAACAATGTTTCAAATAACGTCGACGATGAAATTGTACTCCAATGAGTACAAGTTAATTTAGATACAAAATGTCAACATTGACGATTATTTCAAATCTTCTATCAATACATTGCTCGTTCCATTAATATAACTTTGAGACAGTTTTGATCAAAACGCGTAGTGTATACATAACTATGAAGTCTGGTTATTATTGGTGCGTAGTGTAACTTGTCCTGACTTGTCGAGCCGGGACAACTCACGCATAGCCAATGACCTCGGATACTAAGAGGTGTGTCCACTTAAATGTTTTAAAACACGTTAAGTGTGAATCATTGTTATGCTAATTTTATTTCCACATTAATTTGCGATTTGCGCGCAAAATATTCTGCGGTAAGTGCTACACTGCGTAATTAAATACAAGTTGAAGTTAAATTACGAATAAAAAGTGTTTTATCTGTCCAATCTGCTATTCATTTTTGTGTCTTAGTAATTTTTGCTTTCACAATTGGTGAAATATTATTGTGCTTTGGTGTTAATGTTTTGTTCCTGTTCATGGCTTTTGTCCCTTTACTGTTAACAACAGTTTATTATGCATAAAAATCTAGCATATAATGGGTTTTCATGGGAGGCCAACTCGTACTTAAAAACCGTACAATCTCACCTCAGTGACAATCAATGTCAGAGCTTGTCAAAAATGTAGCTAAATTAGAGGTTTTTTTGACAGATTGAAGAAAGACAGAAAGAAGAAATTCCCAATTTCGCATTCTTGTCTTCGTCTCAGAAGACTAAAATGCGAAATTGGGAATTTCTTTATTTATCGCGTATTCCATTTTGATTTAGGTAAGTACGAATCAAATTGAGAATCGAGTCAAATTGGATTGCTTGATGTCTGGATTTTATTACAATTACTAACCTATTGTTATATTTTATTTTATATGAGTCTTGTTTTATTTTATAATGTTTCATGATACCAAAGGAATGTTTTATGCACTCAAGTTTTTTTTTTCAATAAATAAACATACGGATGCAATGCGAGATTAATATTTAAATGGCAAGTAAATCACTGACGCGGCAGAGACCTCTCGCGTCCGGCCCTGGTTCAGGCCATGGTATGGAGCGAGAGGGCATGGGCAGCCGTCACCTCCTTCTGCGAAGCAGTAATGCTCGCGAAGGAGGAGGCGGGACGGTTGAGGGAAAGGCACGTTTCGCGCCCTCTCGCCCCTAGCCGCCGCAGGAGACGCCCAGGGCGTCGGGAATCCCGGGCGGATTTCCGGCCACCGTAGGCGCGGGCTTGCGGACGGTGAGCAATGGGTAGCTCACCGTCCGGTAAGGACCAGGCCCGGGTCGATGGCGCGTCGTATTCCACGCGCGCCTCAAAGAGATGTCGTCAGCACAAAGTAGGGGTCCACTAGGGCCGATGCCTGCCGGGGTCGCGGGAAGGTACTTATGGGTCACCGAGGCCCCCGCAACACAGGCAACAGGAAGGAATACGGGTGGGTTTTAGTCAGTAAGAGTATGACACACCCTCCCGCTCCGCCCAGAGCGGGAGAAGTTATTTGATGATTTCCCACCCTCAAAAAAAAAAAAAAAAAGTAAATCACTGACCAACACCTCATTATAACTGTCGAAGTAAATTATACCTACAAGCTGTCAGTACTCGTAATTTAACTACCATTATTATTGCGGAAATGACACCTAATGATACATACAGAAGTAATAAATTGACCTTTCGCCTTAACACTATAAACCTTCCAACATCTTTGGTGCACTGACTCATCGATGCCCGTTACCAATGACTAAGAATTAATTAAATCTGTAGGAACCAATAATGCAACACACCAAAGGAAATTCAACCATAACAGTGACGCTGAAAGATTTAAACTCGATTGATAAAGATCTACCGTTACGATCTCACGAGGGATTGGAGAAAATCGCGCCAATTTAGGATTTTGTTTTAGTTGTAACTGTGGTTTTAAATTATTTTGATGAGTTCCCGGGTTCGATAGCCGGGCCTAAAGCCCGTGTTTATGTAAAGGAAATTAATTTTAAAAGGTTTTTTGTCAAAAGTAATTTTGGTATGGTCACGATTTAAAATAACGTTTTTGCGTATTGGCTCTTAGTGCGTTTTTGGGTTTGTCGCGGTCGTTGTAAGGATACCTAAATTGTTTATCATATTTAATGCATTTTTTTAAGGAAAGAAAATGTATTTATTGGGAATCGTACAGGAGATCACAAATTAAACTAAAAAACTCTCATAGAAACAAAAAAAAAACAAAGTAAAAGTGTGTGTGTGTGTGTGTGTGTGTGTGTGTGTGTGCGCGGGTTTTAGTATCAATCAATCATAAAACACGGATAAACTGATATCGAAATCCTGGTTTTCGCTGCCTTGAATCAGAATCAGATTATGATAAGTACTTTATTTATAATTTTATACAAAAAATGCTGAATGAACATAGGATCCTCACTGGAAATATGCCAAAAAAAATCGGGATATTTTATTATCTAACCTAATAAGTGAAATGATTGCATCACATTCCACAATATCGAGGACATTATTTCAATCGATTACAATGAGACATTCCGATTCCTAATTTATCAGACAACGCGGTCGATAAGATAACTAATAGGTACATTGCCGATCCACAGAAGTACCTAATGATGCAGAAGTAGATGCAGTGACGTCATTATATATGTTATCTTATCTCTTGGCAATTGTAAGTAGGATTGGTAGACATTATGGCGATCGTTTAATCAGTAAGTAATCTTAAGGCGTAGTTCCGTGTTAAGGATAAAAATTTTCACACAAAAATAACAACATTTTTGACGATTTCTATGGAGTTTTATGGAGTTTTATTATTTTGAGGTGTTTTGAGAGGACTATAATGTAATTTTGACGATCGGAAAGTGCTGATTCTCAGCTTAATTTGAATAAATGACTTTTGATTTTGATTTCACATTCCTTCTCTTTGGTGTCGATATGAGCTTTATGAGAGAGAAGCTCAACCCAAGACAAAAATTAGCCAGACAATAAGGTTTAACTGTAGGATTCTTAACAGAATGTACAGCTAGCACATCAGGTTATACGAAACAGTCAAATTTCTTCGAATGATTTTAAACCTATATGTTGATGGTTAAGTTCAAATTCGAATGAGTAAATTTGACAGTTTGTGGTGTGCTGGCGACTACTTTTTTTTCAGATTTGTTAATGCTCCAATGATCAATAACTTATTGGTAGTTGTTCTCTGGGTTCAAAGGCCTCATCTGGAAAATTTTAAATCCATGTCCATGTCCAAAGTCCATGTCTTCGGTATATTATTTATTTATAATAAGCACACCAACAGCACATTCACTTACAGTTCAAATTAAATAACAGCTAAAATTGGCATTTCAGTAACCATGCGAATAACAGGTAAGTATACATGTGTTCATGGTATGGTATATTTTCAGGAGAACAATCTGTTATATCGGGAGCACCTTAGGCAAAATGTTGCAAATATTGTAGGTTGCTTCCTAAATTTAATTGAAGCCACTGATGAGTTGAGATGTTATTCTGGTTCCTCTTATTGCAGTGGTTCCTTTGATTGTTATTTGATGATATCCCACCCAAAAAAAAAAACCATTAATTGCAGTGGTATTTTACTCAATTTACTGGCGTAGGGTGCTCTTGTCAGCTTGCATCCAGAGTCCAGGTTCATATGCGAATCGCGGGAAAGTCCGAAAGGGATACCGGCAACACACAGGCAACGCAAGGAACACGGGTGGGTTTTAATCAGTAACTGTCTGACATACCCTCCCGCTCCGCCCAGAGCGGGAGAAGTTATTTGATAATTTGCCACCCAAAAAAAAAGTTCATATGCGAATGAATGACTTATTATACGTAGATACTAAGTAAAGGAAAATCAAAGAGCGGTCTGTGAATATTTCCTTAAGTATGAATTTCGTAATCTTCGTTGCAACTAACTTTGGCTGGGAAAAAAATGTAGGACTTTCGATGAATGTCAACGTCAAGTGATTGTGTTCCTGCCTCGCGCCAGGTGTACTGGTGGTCGCAGGAGCTGACGGCTCTGCGCACTGCGTGCGTGGCTGCGCGACGCCGGTACACCAGGCACCGCAGGCTCCGTATCAAACCTCCGGATAAGGAAGCCATTCAGGCGGAGCTGTACGAGGGGTACAGAGCGGCGAAGATGGGCGGTCTTCGCCGCTCTGTACCAAGCGGAGATCCTGCGGGCCAGGGAGTTGGCCCGCGAGGAGTTGCTGGGGACTCTGGACAGGGGCCCATGGGGACGCCCGTACAAAGTGGTGCGGGATAAACTCCGCCCATGGGCTCCCCCGCTGACGCAGAGTCTCCGGCCCCAGCTTGTGGAGGACGTGGTGTGCGCTCTGTTCCCTTCCCGAGGGGAACATACCTCCCCGCCTATGGCTCCGCCTACTGCGGTGCCCGATGCGGACCACACCGCCAACGACGACGACGACGACGATGCTCCGGAGGTGACCGAGGAAGAAATGAGAGCGGCGGTACGCAGGCTTAATGCCAAAAATACCGCCCCAGGACCCGACGGCTTACCTGGGAAGGCCTGGGTCCTGGCCTTGGAGGCTTTCGGGCCTCGACTTAGGGGGCTCCTAAGCGCATGCATGGAGAGGGGCCAGTTCCCGCTTTGCTGGAAGACGGGGAAACTGGTCCTCATAAAGAAGGCAGGGCGCCCTGCGGACTCTCCATCCGTTTATCGGCCCATCGTGCCGCTCGACGAGGTGGGCAAGCTCTTTGAAAGAGTCATTGCAGACCGCCTCGTCGGCCAGCTGGTGCAGGTGGGGCCGGATTTGGCGGAGAGCCAATTTGGTTTCCGCAGAGGGCGCTCTACGGTGGACGCCATCATGCGTGTGCGAGCCCTGACGACGGGGAATGCTGTTGCCCAGGGTGGGGTCGTCTTGGCGGTGTCTCTAGACATCGCCAATGCCTTCAATACCCTGCCCTGGAGTTGCATCAGGGAGGCACTCCGGTATCACCGGATGCCGACCTACCTCTGTCGTGTGGTCGAGGCCTATTTGACGGACAGGGCCGTCATCTATCCCGGTCACCAGGGAGTGTGGAACAGGCCAGAGATGTCGTGCGGTGTCCCACAGGGATCGGTCCTGGGGCCGCATCTGTGGGACATCGGATACGACTGGGTGCTGCGCGCCGACCTAGCCCTACGACCCTAGCGGCGTCAGCGTAGTGTGCGACGCTGACGACACGTTGGTCCTGCCGCAGGGGAGGTCGCACCAGGTGGCGGCCGAATTAGCGGCACGCGGGGTTGCGACAATCGTCGAAAGGATCCGGCAATTGGGACTCGAGGTGGCCCTGCACAAGTCCGAGGCCATGTGTTTTCATGGTCTTCGGAACGCGCCACCGCTGGGGTCCCAAATAACGGTAGGAGGGGTTTCTATCGGCGTCGAGTCGACGATGAAGTACCTGGGACTCGTCCTCGACAGCCGGTGGAACTTCGTGGAACATTTCCGACGTTTGGCTCCCAAACTGGAGCGGGCGGGCGCTGCATTGAAGCAGCTCCTGCCCAATCTAGGGGGTCCAAACGCCTCCTGCCGGAGGCTCTACGCGGGGGTCATGCAGTCCATGGCCCACTACGGGGCTCCTGTATGGGCGCGCTCTCTGGCGCTTCGGCCAGCCCGCCGGTTGAGCGCGGCCCAAAGGGTCATGGCCATCCGGATGGTCCGGGGATACCGCACGGTCTCCTGTGAGGCAGCGAGCCTCCTTGCCGGATTGCCGCTATGGGATCTGGAGGCAAAAGTCCTCGCACACGTATGGGAGTGGCGCGAGGAGGCGAAACGCCGGAGCGTTAGTCCGCTGCCGCGAGAAATCGCGGCACAGCGGACGGAGCCCCGGCGGGATCTCATGGCGTCATGGAAAGTACGGTTGTCGCAACCCAGTGCTGGGCACGCCACGATTGCGGCGATAAGTCCCCTCTTTGAGGAGTGGCTGGAGAGGCACCACGGCGTCCTCACCTTCCGCCTGACGCAGGTCATCACCGGACACGGCAGCTCCGGGAGGTTCCTGTGTCGGATAAGGCGGGAGGAAACGTCCGGGTGTCACCACTGTATGGATCGCCCGGAGGACACAGTGGAGCATACGGTGGAGGTCTGCCCGGCTTGGGCAGAGCACCGCCGTGTCCTCGTGGAGGCGATCGGCGGCAGAGAACTCTCGAGTCCGGCCATGGTACGGAGCGAGAGGGCATGGGCAGCCGTCACTTCCTTCTGCGAAGCAGTAATGCTCGCGAAGGAGTAGGCTAGGAAATCTCCAGATGGCTGGTTGATACTTCCCGTGACCCAAGTACTTTCTTTACCATGTAAATGACAATTACTAAGAATATTGTATAATCTCATCAGAGATGATGAGGAAAGGTTAATAAACATCAATTTATCTGTATACAGTTTAATTACTGTAAACTTAGATTAGCCAGAAAAAAAAAACCTACGTGATGATACAGGCATTTCATGTCTTAGTTTTGACTGATCTTTTGAACCTAATTATCGTTTGATAGTACCTAATTAGTGACTGTCACTTGATTCGTACTATCATGTTTTTTTTTCAGTACATGACCTAACTATAAAGCCCGGGACACACGATGCTAGTTTTTCAAGCTAGGATAGAAAAATACTAATAAATAACAGCCTCGTTGGTCTACTGGTGTAACGTTACGATTGGCCGGAGGGCCAGTCGTCAATCAATCAACTCAGCCTATAACAGTCCACTGCTGGACATAGGCCTCTCCCAGGCTGCGCCACAACACCCTGTCCTCCACCTTCCGCATCCAGTCTGTACCAGCCACATTTTTAAGGTCGTCAGTCCATCTAGCTGGGGGCCGTCCCACACTAAGCTTGCCGATACGCGGTCTCCACTCTAGGACTCGTCTGCTCCACCGGCCATCGGTCCTTCGACAAATATGGCCAGCCCACTGCCACTTTAGCTTGCTTACTCTGCAGGCTATGTCGGTAACTCCGGTTCTCTTCCGGATAACTTCATTTCTGATCTTATCCTTCAAAGAAACTCCAAGCATAGCCCGCTCCATGGCGCGCTGAGCGACCTTGAATTTGTGGACCAGCCTGACTATCAGTGTTCACGTTTCGGCACCGTATGTCATAACGGGCAGGACGCACTGGTTAAGGCGCTGACAAGACCCAATTGACCAAAATACGCTTCTCTTAAGAAAAAAAATTGCCAAATCTGTATAGTTTGTGGTAGCGGAAAAAATATATGTTAATTTTGAACATATTTCCCAGAACTTGGTTGTTACCGAAACACGTTTTGAAAAAAAATATCGATACAAACTAATGTTAAACTTACCTCTTACCTTGAGTTCTAATCCAAAATATCTGCATTAAATATCAAGATACGTTACGTATTTATTTAATAACAAAAACGTCTTATTTGAATGCAGAACTTGGTTGTTTTTTATTTTCGATTACTCAACACAATTTTGAGTAAATAGATAATTGCTTCATATTTTGCAATAAATTACAAGCGTTGTGTCATCGCGCTTCTCTTTATTTTCTATGCAAGATGACAGTGACCGCGGTTTAGGTGTTGTCAGCGTCTTAAAGACCTTAGTTTTCAAACACTGCGGGATTGGCGACGAGAAGACTTGACGAAGTTTTCCAAACGCTGCTGTACTATTTTTAGAAGTTCGGATTAATTAATAATATTAAAAAAAAGATTTTAATAACTACAAGTAATTTAGTCGTAAACTAAACGCAGTTATGTTGGTATTTAAGCTATGCTTGCCATGAGGGTATTACCCGACCTGCCCCCTTCTTAGATGAAGTAATTTACGAATTAATTAATTATAAATAAAATAAATATACTTAAAAAAAACTATTAACTGTATCGTTTTATTTACCTACACTCAAAACCCCATCGGGACTTAATCATTATCAAACTGTCGCAGTCAGCTGCTGGACATAGGTGTCTCCTAATACACTCCGCTGAGTAGGTACGATCCTCATCTCAATTTACGTACTTGATAGTAAGTAAAACACTACAAAAATAGCGACAAGCAATCTAGAACATATACTTTATTACCGAAATAATGTTTATGTACCTCTAAGTAACAATCTACATTGGTACACTAGTACTTAACCTTAAAAAATAAAACTGGTTATAACTTTTACGTCCCAAGTTCTAAAAATCCAAGAATTTAAAAAAGGCTTGTCTATCGTATTAACTACCAATTAAAACAAAAAATATCCCAAAACACGAAATTTTATTAGCTGTACGAAAGTCCCATACAAGCCTGCCTTTCGCCTTTATAAATATAATATAAAGATGTGGCTTTGTGTAGCATAATACCACACTGGTCGCAAGGGGTTGTTCCCAGAGGTCCACGATTCTATTGTTCTTCTTTTCCCAGGCGGGGGCCATGAAAAAAGTATGATAATGTTTAAATGTTTCTAAATGGATTCCCAATTTCCAAAATTCCACGAGATTCATCCAAAGTACAGCCAGTAAAAAAAAAATTCTTGTAAGAAAGAAGAATATTTGGATTTTTATATTTCTACAAAAGAAGAAAAAGATCACGTGAACAGATTTTCTACTTTGGCTTATTTGCCATTGAATAATGTTGAATATGGTTGGTTGACCATTATGGAAATAGTGCCAGAAGATGATAAAAATACGCGTTTCAACGATTATATGATGATTTTTATTAATATAATTGTGATTTTTTAAATGGTTTATTTGAGATTGAGACGATTAACTGTAATTTATCTGTAATTCTTCTGAAACATCAGTTTTTTTAATTTCGTGTGTTGATTTTAGTCTGCGATGAGATGATTTAATATGATTATTCTGAAACTATGGTTTTTTATAATGCTTAAGTATATTTTAGTCTAACATTGAGATGATTTAATGTGATTATTCTGAAACGGATTTTTTCAATACGTAAGTCTATTTTGGTCTAAGATTAAAATTATTTACTTAGATTGTTATAAAACTGTGTTTTTTTTAATGGTTGTGACCATTCATGTGATACAGTAAAGAGTTTTTAGTTATCTATATTCATAGTCTTTTATTTCATAGAAATAATAAACATTTAGTCTTTAGCCAAGCTTTTATTGCTGACTCTACCAAACATTCTCATAGACCCGTAGGGAAAGAAAATATTTTATATTTTAAATGTCATGGACCCGTTGGGAAGTAAAGTATGACTTTTCATTTTTCGAGAATAGAATAGACTCTGGTAACAACCCGTCGTAGGCGCTACAGCTAAGCTTGAGATCCTGAGCTCGATTCCTGGGTCGGGCAAAGTGTTTGGAGTTTTTACATCTGGAATTTCAGGTGGCCCAGTGGTAACAGCCGCGACTTACGACTTGTAGGTTGTAGGTTCAAACCTGGACAGGCGTTTTACTTTGAGTAATTATTTCATCACTCTTGCTCTCAAAACGGTGAAGGAAAACATCGTCAGGAAACCGGCATGTCCTAGAACCAAAAAATTCGAAGACGTGTGACATCTAGCAACCCGCACTGGGCGTTTAGCTGGCAGGGGGCCCTGCCAGCTAAATGGTTATTTTTAGATATTTGAAAAAATTCATGGCAGTAGTACATATAAGAAAATAAAAGGAAAACTATGACAGCTAAGTAGGCTTTACTAGTTAACGAAAGTAATAGTCGACCAACTTACATTTGCAGTTGGAGAATTGACCGTGACGTATATTAATGTTGAAAACATGTTAAGGAGAACATGTTTTGTGTGCAATGCTTAGTTTGTTTGTGAGATAAATTCATCCCAACCATGGAACCCTTAATTGTGCGTGGTTCGCACTTAACCGGTTTTTATTTCTTAGTAAAGTAGATAAACGGTCTTCTCCAATATACCTACTTGTTTTTCAGTTTTAACATTATTAATACTTTTTCCAATATTTATTCTTTCCCTTTGAATAAAGTTTGTTTTGCGTAGATAGGCCTTTTTTTTTTTGAGGGTGGGAAATCATCAAATAACTTCTCCCGCTCTGAGCGAAGCGGGAGGGTGTGTCAGACTCTTACTGATTAAAACCCACCCGTATTCCTTCCTGTTGCCTGTGTTGCCAGGGGACTCGGTGACCCATAAGTACCTTCCCGCGACTCCGGCAGGCATCGGCCCTAGTGGACCCCTACATTTGTGCTGACATCTCTTTGAGGCGCGCGTGGAATAATACGCGCCGTTGACCCGGGCCTGGTCCTTGCTACCCATTGCTCACCGTCCGCAAGCCCACGCCTACGGTGGCCGGAAATCCGCCCGACGCCCAGGGCGTCTCCTGGCGTAGATAGGCCTGCGTATTGAGTAGGTTTTCAGCGTTTCTGAATTTTTCCATCCGGAATTTCTCAGTAGCAGCCCGGAGTCTGGATTTGTGCCCGGTTGATGGTAATAGGCTCATTGCCTCCCATTACATAGGACTTAAACATTTGCGAAATGTGGGTGTACTATAGGTACACCTCTGATTAACCCTTCGGGGATTACAGGCGTCATGAGTGAGTTATATATTTTGTATTCATTGATATTGTTCAATGTTATACTAAACTGAATATTTTATGTAAGAACATAATATTAATGAAAACCTACTTTTTCGTTTAATTTACTGTGCCATCAAAATTATACTCCTCAATATCCAGCACTTAAATATTTTATCAAAGCCGGGAAATATCGAATCTGACATATATCTTGCGTTTGTTTTTGTAATAAAGATAACCAGTAAATGCCTACGTGACGCTACCGGCATTGCAGTTTGTTTAAATGATGTATTATTTATTGTACTGGACTTTTGACTCTAATCTTTTTGCGATGTTACTATAGAGTAAATAAAGGCGCTCATAAAACAAGGCAAAGGCTGTTATTTCTAGATCTTTGACAGTTGTTACAGGTAGTCAGAAGCCCGAAAGTCTGGCAATCAGTCTTACCAAGGGGTATCGTGTTACCCAGTTAGTACTGGTACCCCGACGTGATGAACGTCAGCGCAAGTATAGAGGCATGAGGAACAGGGTGTAAAGTTCACTCATCCTCCATAGAAAAGGGAGGATCCTCCGACCAGATGGGTGTCGTGTCTGGTGGGCAACTGACCGACAGTTGATGTCGGGATGATGAATATATGCTAGTTGCGCGGTAAACTCTGCTTGCGCGATGCAGGATTTTGCGTGACGTCAGTGTGCTGCTTAGTTCGCATGTGGCGATGTAGATCCGCCACAACTTTGGCAGACTAGCCGACTATGACTTTGGCAGACTAGCCGACTATGACTTTGGCAGACTAGCCGACTATGACTTTGGCAGACTAGCCGACTATGACTTTGGCAGACTAGCCGACTATGACTTTGGCAGACTAGCCGACTATGACTTTGGCAGACTAGCCGACTATGACTTTGGCAGACTAGCTGACTATGACTTTGGCAGACTAGCCAACTATGACTTTGGCAGACTAGCCGACTATGACTTTGGCAGACTAGCCGACTATGACTTTGGCAGACTAGCCGACTATGACTTTGGCAGACTAGCCGACTATGACTTCGGCAGACTAGCCGACTATGACTTCGGCAGACTAGCCGACTAGTCGGTTGTAAAGAGGCCCACTAATCGGCTGAGTACATTTATGTTGGCTGCATTTTATTGAGTAATACATACCACACAAAGTAAGAAGCCGGATAATCGACTAGTCGGAACATCTCATTATCTTTTAGGTGTTTTCAAGGCATTCGAATTATTCGTAATGTAAGCTGATTTAACGATTTTGTTTTTCTACATGCACAAAATATTGATATCTTTGATCATTTTTATGATAGATCAGATACATCATTACCAGCACTTGGTATCGCCACAACATCAAAAACATTCGAAAGTATCAGGAATAAAGGCTCCTGCATACTGAGACGCGACAGGCAGCAATATACCTGTCGTGCCCGCGATATCGCCTCAGTATGTAGAAGCCTTAAAAGAAAAAATGTTTTAGATTATCTTCCGACACAAATCACGAAATATTTATGTATTGCGCTATAATGGGTACAAGGTTTGTATACCAAATGCAGAAGCATTTATCTACATTTATATTTAAAACTTATGTACATCATCATCTGCCTAGCCTTTTCCAACTATGCTGAGGTCGACTTCCAGTCTTTCTGGATGCAGGTGTATAACTGTGTTTTACATGGAGCGACCGCGTATCTGATCTCCACAACCCAGTCACTGGGTAACACGATACTCCTTGGTAAGACTGGTTGTCAGACTTTCGGGCTTCTGACTACCCGTAAAGACTGTCAAAGATCTACAAATAACAGCCGGGACCAACGGCTTAGCGTGCTTTCCGAGGCACGGCAATTAAGCAAACAACTCAAGTATATATTATACCAATTATATCTCATAAGGACAGTCACAATATATTCGTTACAATTCGACGTCAGTGAACGACGCAATTCATTGACGCTGGTTCTCTCACCCCATTTAGATAAATACCCACATGGGGTCAAATCACCAATTCGCGTCATCCAAATCTCGATACCTACGTGACTTAAATCTTGTAGTCATAATATATATATATATACAAATCTGCGGTTGTGTAAAATAAGTAACTATGTTGGTATTTTATGTGTCTTAATGTAATTTATATATTGCACCTGTTTAAGCAAGGATCTAGTAAATACTTTATACATTATCTGTACTTGGAATTTATTATGTATTTGTTTCATTGTTATGATTCAGCTGCTGACTTCAATTTGAAATAACTTGTTTTTAAATCTTATCTTAACTAGTGCTATTAAGGTCCTCATAATTTTATAGCTTATTACTTTACGAGTATCACCGACTACCGCAAAAAGCAAATTTTCAATAACATGATATTACACAATTCAAATCAACCAGAAATAATTTTATGCGCATGCAGAACCTTTGACGAGAGTCATCCTATCCTTCCATTGTTTTGCATTAAGTTGATTGATTGATTGATTGATAGACAATCTCCGATAGCCTTTACTGCTCCGCCGAACCTAACCTAAAAAGCTAAAAGACGTGAAGATACGCGAACTGGGATCACTTGCACAAACGTCGTAACTCATAAAGTCATAACACAATACATGGGATGGTTAGGCTACAGGACT
This sequence comes from Atethmia centrago, assembly GCA_905333075.3. Taxonomy (NCBI): domain Eukaryota; kingdom Metazoa; phylum Arthropoda; class Insecta; order Lepidoptera; family Noctuidae; genus Atethmia; species Atethmia centrago. The sequence continues at coordinate 3,260,029 of HG995379.1, forward strand.
ATCAGATCTCTATTGAAATTAGTGGTATCTGAGGATCAGTCAAGCCCAAATCATTGAACCTAGGTAAGTGGAACAAAAGGACTTTGTTTATGTACTTGGATGAACAATGCAGGCTAGCTTATATAGGCAACGTTTATTGAGCAGTCTGGTTTAAAATCCGTGTTTACATTAACTAAATCGAAGCAATGATAATAACCTACTTGTCAAAGTGTTTGTCATTAGGAGTGTTAAACCTCGTCTTCGGTTAACAAAAGTTGTGTCTATATGTTTTATTGATGCTGAAAACATGTTGCTGGCAATATTGCACACAGGATATGTATACAGTATATATTCCAGCAACAGAAAAAGTTATGATTCTGAACCAATGTTGTGCAGTTTTTTTCCTACAAATCCATAGGTGTCCCAGACATTATGTGTAAATATTATTTAAAGTACCTTCGTATATTAAAATGTGACTACACGTGTAGGTGGTGGAAGTTTAAAGGAAAACCTATTTAAATCCTTAGAAAGTCTTCCTTGAGACAACAACCATTAACATGGCCGTATACAATTTTCTTGAAATAATACAGTACAACATGATACAGAAAACCAGTAAAGGCAATGTATATCGATACGACCAGGGCATTTGACTATGTGGACCACAACTATTTTTAACTAAGCTCTACAAGGTGTCGTTTTGCATCCTCTTCAAATTTCAGGAGGCTGCTATGAAAGACATTATGTAATCAAATAAAATTACGATACCTACTCAGTAGTAATTAATACATACTTGTTTTTTTAGTTATTTAAGTTTGACAGTATTTCAGAATACACCACTTTCACAGAACATAATCACCCCGTTGCGTATGCGGTAGTGTATGTGTGTGTAAAAGGCACTACCATTTACAGTGCGGTATCACACGGGCCGCGTTTTAACACGCGTGTCCCACACAAGCCGATTTCCGAAAATAAGAAAAAAAGACCTACTTATTTTATTATTGATTCGTGTCGAGAATAATTAGCATAGTTACCTCCTTGAATTTGACGAGGATGCAAAACGACACCTTGTATAGATACAGGATCAGAGGTAATTTTTTCTGCAATCCTAACTAATAATTAAAAGCAAAAGTGAATTTGTTTGTTTGTTACGCTTTCACGCTAAAATGGCAGAACGGATTTAGATAAAATTTGGCACCTAAGTAGAACATGACCTGGAAAAGGATATGAGCAACTTTTAGCAACTTTTCATTCTGTATCGCAAACGTTAGTCGCAAGAAATAGCTAGTAAGTATGTATATATGCAATGGCTCCAAAACTTTTATAACAAATTACCTGATCAAATAAATATTACCGACAGAGTTAGATTCGAGTTACCGACATAGCCTGTAGAGTCAGCAAGCTGAAGTGGCAGTGGGCTGGCCATGTTTGTCGAAGGACCGATGGCCGGTGGAGCAGACGAGTCCTAGAGTGGAGACCGCGTATCGGCAAGCGTAGTGTGGGACGCAACCCAGCTAGATAGACCGACGACCTTAAAAAGGTGGCTGGGACAGACTGGATGCAGAAGGCGGAGGACAGGGTGTTGTGGCGCAGGACAGGGTGTTGTGGCGCAGCCTGGGAGAGGCCTTTGTCCAGCAGTGGACTGTTTTAGGCTGAGTTGATTGATTGATTGAAATACAATATTGTATCGAGCAACGTCATGAGTGAATTTAAACGTAGCACTTTAAATTATTGAAAGATGCGATGATGCGAATTATTCTGCTAATAGAAATAATAGAATACTCTTTATTATGTACTCTATAAAAATTACAGTTATAAGTGTAGAAATTTTACATAGGGTGACACGATGGGCGGTCTTATAGCTGAAAGCGAAAAAGCGAGCTAATGAATATCTTAATGACAAATTAAAATAATATTTATATAATTTTATATATTATATCTGTATAATTAAAATGTTGCTCCTCCATAATGATATTCTTTATTGACATTTATCTCATTTTGTTATTGTATACGAAATTGTAACTATTTACTAACTATTTGTTTATGCGTCGCCTTGATTTATTGACATATTATTATTAATTAATTAGTAGTGTTCAGTGCCGGATTAAGCAAGCGTGGGGCCCGTAGCAAATTCTATCGAGGGGCTCTTGATCAGGATCTGCTATGGGTTCTTAAGTACAAAGACGTAAAAAAATTAGGGGAACATAATTTTTTGGTTTAAGATTACTAAATTATAACAAAAATAAAGTAGACTGTAATTCTTACAAATAATTAGACAATTTACTAACTAAAACTACGCATCCACACTAAGTGTCAAGTAAGGGTGCTCAACACGTCAGACTTTTTGTAGAGCCGATTATCGGGTTGATTCAAATTCTATACATTTCTACGAGCGACTTTTTGTAGAACTTGTGCTTTTACCATATGCAATTCTGTGTTTTATTTTCGCCAAAAATAATCGGTTACCGTTTGTCTGACGTGGATTGTCTTAGTCGAAAAAGGTGTTACGATTCACGTTTTTGAGACATCAAATAAATTCAATATATCTTAATAAGTTTTACTCAATAAATTATGCTCAGGCGGAGGTGGGTGGGTTTGGATACGCAGGGCCCCCTTTTGCGCGGGGCCCGTGGCAATTGTTACTCTTGCTACGTGGTTAATCCAGCACTGGTAGTGTTTGACATGAAACTGTTACATGTGCTTAACTTACCTATTGACTTTATTTTTGTTTTGCCAATGTGACATTCGATTACCTTTGTTTTTGTATGCCTTCTGGCGGGACGTAGTATGGACCAACATTTCTACAAATAACATCTGTATATTTTAACCCTATGTCCACAAAATGAATAAATGAATTTGAATTTGTGAATATTCACAAAAACTGTCCAAAAATATGATAAATAATAAGATTTCGTAGAAGTTACATGAAGTCATTGTGAATTTAAATATTTACATTTTGTATGTATTTAATAATTTCAATGTTTCCGAGAAAAATATGTTAGACCTCACGTACATGTTAAGCAGTTGGTTGCTTGGTTGTTGTTGGTTGGGTTTTTACCCCTTTTTTCTTGAACTTACGTAGGGTATGAGGTATTGTCCTTGTTTTATTTTGACTTTAATTTGGCAAAGTAAAACCGCATTTGAAATGAATCAGCGTAGGTATACCATCATCCTCAAAAAGTACTGAAAACTTACAATCTATGCAATTTTTACCATTGTGTGACTATGTACTCGAAGATAGGTCAAGCTCGAAACAAGTTGAAGAGCCCTGAGTTGAGGTGTCAACAGCTCAAAACGCCCATTGTTGAACATGGGCTGGGCCTCCCTATGGTTTTTTAACTCTTAAAGGGGACTTAAATGTGGTCTGTGAGCCAATAGTGACATGGTATAAATATTTGTGTTGGGAGGAGGTCATGTACCTCACCTTGTGCAAAGAGGCATCAAAATCTAATCCGGCAATTTCGAAAAAAAATTAGTTTTCTTTGATTAATCCAATCACATTTTGGGAAGAGTAGCATTTGCCTGTAACTTTGTCTTCGTACACGTCTCTTTTGCTAAGCTGGAAGAATGTAGAGATTAAATAGTACCTACTTTAATTTAATTATGCTGAATTATGTAGTTTAATTATGCCGAATCCGTTGCATTTGACAATTTATCTTTCATAATTCATCTTTTCTGGCGAAAGAGACTGGATCCTGCGCCACAGGGTATCCTAGTGCAGGACCCAGTGTCATACCTAAATATTGTAACACTTGTTTATGAATTAATAAAACTTTAACTGCCTGTAAGACTCCCTTATCAGTAATCCCGTTATCATATCAGGTTGTGACCTTATAACGCTTCTGACCAGCTCCAAAGTCAATCCATCACTTCCAATCTTGGGGATCTTCTTACGACTCTTATTGGATCTCCTTTGCATCATCATCAAACTGGAATAACCCGTTGAACCCCTTTTGGCGGGTGCAATAGTGCAGTTTTACAATACCTACTTATACCTTATATCGTCAGTGACTGCCTTTTGGTGTAGTCATCGTATACTAGTGCGGGATCCAGTGTCATACCTGAATATTGTAGGTAACACTTGTTTATGAATCAATAAAACTTTAACTGCCTTTAAGACTCCCTATCAGTAATCCCGTTATCATATCAGGTTGTGACCTTATAACGCTTCTGACTAAATCCAAAGTCAATCCATCACTTCCAATCTTGGGGATCTTCTTACGACTCTTATTGGATCTCCTTTGCATCATCATCAAACTGTAATACCCCGTTGAACCCCTTTTGGCGGGTGCAAATAGTGCAGTTTTACAATACCTACTTATACCTTATATCGTCAGTGATCGCCTCGTTGGTGTAGTCGTCGCAAGTGCCACTCCTGAGCACGGTCCTGAGTTAGATTCCCGGGTTGGGCCAAGTATTGTTGGATTTTTTTATCTGGATTTCTCAGTACCAACCCGGAGTTTGAATTTGTGCCCGGTTGATGGCAATAGGCTCGCCCCCAATTACATGGGATTTGAAATTAGATGGGATGGAAACATAATTGATGAAATGTGGGTGTACGTGGGTACACCCACATTTCATAACCTAACCTAACCTAACCTTTCGGGAAATACAGGTACCTATGTATATCGTCAGTCTTTTTCCTACCTACCGATACAATGAAACACTACGCAATTACCCTACAACATCAATTATAGCACCGCAAATATTAACGTCAAGCCGTTTATGTGTCAAGGGTAGATAGAATCAGAGGCAAACAATAAGGCTGTGCCATTAGGACGAGGCACGCCTCTACGTATTGTCGGCTAATGATTTGCATTATCTGTGGTTACTGGTTACTGACTTGTTAGTCGTTTAGCACAACAGTCATTTAGTAACTGCTTTTTAAATATGTAGATAAAATATCGTAAAAAAACATCGCGTTTTGGCTACATATTCGTTGTGCGTATAAATGCCGGCATTTATCTTTAGCTCTGATCCTTAATTACTATAAGCGATTTTGGACCTTACTCCTAAGACAATACGACGAGCACATAAACCCCCACCACTCCGCCGAGAGCTCAAGTTAAATGCCGGCATTTATACTTCTAAAGACTAGAACTTTTTTTTTTTTTTTCGTTATATGCTGGGAGTCGTTCAAGTTTCAAGTGAATAGGTTCTAGGCAAGCGTGCACCATAGTTGTTGAAAGCTAGACTATAAAATGTTCTACATACATACATACATTAACTCAAGCCTTCTTCCCATGGGGGTAGACAGAAACTATAGAACGCCACCTGCCACGCTCCTTACATACTCCTTTTGCTTCGTTTATGTTCATACATCTGGTCATACACGCACACACGTCATTTTTTTCAAAAATGTTCTAAAGTCTCCAAGATACTCAGTGAACACTGAGCAATGCTCATTCCTTCTCTGTATGAGATGAGACCTTCATCCTAAAGTTAGTATTGGTCCCACACCAATACTAACTAGACTGTAGCAGAGTACTGACTATGCGGTTTAGCGTTTTTAGCAAACAGAGTAAAAGTATTATATAATAACTGAAAATACTGTTAGGAAAAACAATACACTTAAAATATTGAACAAGAAAAGATATGTGACAAGTGACCACCTTCATATGAATAAAACGATTGAAATAAAGACATTCTCCTATATGTCACTGCACCAAAGAGGCTTTTTAACTTACAGGTACGGTTATGAGCATAAATATATTACTATGGACAACTCGACAATTTAAAAGATATAAAATTCGTCCATTCATACCTGTCTTGAAGATGACGGCAAATATATGTTATCTTTTGTGGAAGACGGCGACAAGCGGCAGCACAAATTTGTGGCATTGCAGGAACACCAAAACTAGCTGACGAGACAAGCGACGCCAAAATATACGATGCTGCATCTGCTTCAAAAAGATGTGTCACTGTCTCTTCGAATGCAATAATATTGGAAATGACTTCCGTTATAAATATGTATCTGCCTACTTAGTTAAATTCAGAAGAATGTAACCTGGTTGTTATCAAAAATATCTGACATCACTTTGGCAGCATAAAAACCTAACAGTATAAAATGTTTCAAGTTTTCTTCTTTAACGCAATCAGTGCCGCTCATATTGCAAAAATATCGGACAACCCGCTGGAAGCATAAAGGCTAGTGCAGACTGGGCCGATATCACGGGCGCAACAGGCATGTTGCTGCCTGACGCGGTCGCGATATATAGCTCACACGCACACACTCAGGCTCTGCACAAGCCTTTACGATTTTACATTTTTCATCATCATTAATCTACCTACAACAAGTTATTATTATTTAAATTAACCAATCACAATTTATTTATGGGATTTGACAGTAAGTCAGAAACTTGACCATACAATAAACGAGGGTCAAACTCGCAATTTGGGATCGCTTTCGTTTTGACAGTTTAACAGAATTGAATTAAATAGATCAAAACAATGAACATCTTTGAACTGACTTGGAGAAGCGGAGTTGTTGGATTTTTTAACTACAAAGTAGGTAACCCCTTTTACGGTCATAATTTTAAATGCAGCGCATAATCTTTACTATTGTATTAATTTATTCAAATTAGGCTGAGAATCAGCACTTTAACAACGCCAAAATTAGATCATCATCACAGTCTCCGAAACGCCCGCCCTTCACTACTTCCTAGGTTTAGCTGGGAAGAAGACGTGATGCAACAAACTCCCCAGTAGCACAGCTGTCTGTTAAGTTAGAATAACTTGATTATATACAATAGTATGCATAAATTAACAGTGACTAAAATTACTGTGTTTTGAGCTGATTCCATTGTGCTAACATTGTTTTAATTATTATTATGTATGCCTCTGTTTTAAAGTGTTAAGAGGCCATGCACGATATCGACAGATTTTTATCAATTTTGTTCAAAGGTTGTGAGCAAGAGAAAAATAATTTAAACAAAATTATTTGTGGTTTGTAAGGTCGACTTATTTTTGTTTTGCATGTGGCTCAACGGGATTTTACTAATAAATTAAGCATTCATAGAAAATTACTTATATTCGCAACAGGTTTTCCGAAAAATGACGAGGGACTGACGTTTGATTATCGTTTTACAACAACTTCATTGTATGGTACATACACGTGCCTGGACCACTTTTTTCAATGTCAATTCAAAATATAGCAGAAAAGTTGTTGAAAAATACTTTTTTTTGTTCCTGTATTTTTTTATAATGTAGTTTTTCCTATTATTTCGCTAAACTTTTTAGAAAATTAAAAATCGAACATCAAGGCTCGTGCAGACTAGCGCAATATCGTGGGCGCGACAGGCAGCAATATGCCTGTCGCGCCCGCAATATCGCCCCAATCTGTACGAGCCTTTAGTCTTCAGCTGTCGTTGAAATAACATTAAAATTATATTTTATGAAAATACTATATCTCGGAATTAACTATATTTTCGAGAGCGCAAAAGTGATGAAACTATTAACTGTTGCTGCTGTGACTGACACGAATGGTTTAGCACCACGAAAAGTACTTTTATAGTCACACAGACTTATTGTTTCAATTATTTTAAGCAACAATTTAGATAAGAAAGAGGGTACTTTTCGTGCACGGAGCCTTAACAAAACTTTCTCTAAAACTAATTTTGAAATCAAGTTAATTTTGCATATTTTTCTTAAACAACAACAGTTAGTATACATATAATTATGATCTCTGATCCTCACTACTTATCGTTGTATACACTTTCATCAATAAACATCAAGCATACCTGCCTACCCCTTAGGCATGAAACTCTCCACATTACGTCAATGTTAACCCTGCAGTGACTGGATCGCCCGGAGGACACGGTGGAGCATACGGTGCAGGTCTGCCCGGCTTGGGCAGAGCACCGCTGTGTCCTCGTGGAGGCGATCGGCGGCAGAGATCTCTCGCGTCCGGCCCTGGTTTAGGCAATGGTACGGAGCGAGAGGGCATGGGCAGCCGTCACCTCCTTCTGCGAAGCAGTAATTCTCGCGAAGAAGGAGGCGGGACGTTTGAGGGAAAGGCAAATTTCGCACCCTCTCGCCGCCGCAGGAGACGCCCTTGGCGTCGGGAATCCCGGGCGGATTTCCGGCCACCGTAGGCGCGGGCTTGCGGACGGTGAGCAATGGGTAGCTCACCGTCCGGTAAGGATCAGGTCCGGGTCGACAGCGCGTTGTGTTCCACGCGCGCAAGAGATGTCGTCAGCACATGTGTAGGGGTCCACTAGGGCCGATGCCTGCCGGGATCGCGGGAAAGATCGAAAGGGTTACCGAGGCCCCTGGCAACACAGGCAACGGAAGGAACACGGGTGGGTTTTAGTCAGTAAGAGTCTTGACACACCCTCCCGCACCGCCCAGAGCGGAAGAAGATGCAGTTACAAACCCTGCAATGACAGCACAGCGTCTGCGGATCTTTTAAACTATTTTATTTCACACAAACCTACATGGGCACTTATGAAACGTAAAAGCTAGGTGGACGGATGGAATTGGTTGTTGCGGAGAAGAGGCGGCAAGAAACTCCTACTGCACCCTTAAAAATAATTGGCTTTTACAATGTTTTCAAATTACAGTGTTAATAGATATGGGAAAACAGTGTAGGCCTGTCAACAAGTACCAGGTACGATATAGGAAGTGGTCAACAAATCGAAACATAAGTACACAAAATATACACAGCTTTGCTCACTAACCCTCTCAATTCCACATCCCAGAAACTACGTCTTTGCCCCGTTTAGATCTGAGCGGCGCAATTATCTGGCGCTCAAACTGAACTACGAACGTACGTTAAAGTTTAACTGCATGTCTCATAAACTGCTTTAACAGAACTAGGGATGCGATTGTTTAACTAATTTCTTAACTATAGGTTTATCGAAGCTTTTTGAGCTGTTGCTTTGAATTAACTACACTCTGAAGTAAGTGTTTTGAGGACGAGTTACAACTTTAAATACAAGCCATGAACTTGTTTGCGTTTTAGCCTAATAAAAATGGTATCACTAGTTCACTAGATTTCAACTACTTTAAGGAAACCTTAAGATTAGTTAACGTTTAGTGCAGGAATTAAAAAACTTTAATGTTACTTAATTTCTACGAGTACGTCTCGAATTTTTACTGTAAAGTATTTTGTAGGTAGTAAACACTAACAATAGGTACCTACAATGTTTAGGCAAATGTTATAGGTTTTCAAAGAAAAACAGAAAAAATCTTAAGGTATACTTAACTACTGAAACGTTTTCATGTAAACGGCGGTGGTGCATAGTCACAATTAGACCGTAAACGATGCGCGGGAGTTACCATTTTGTTCCACACAGTATACAGTTTAAATGGAAGTACTTTTGACACTAATAATTCCATCAAAATACAGATTTTTGCCTTTTTTTATTTACTGTAACTTTATTTTTTGTAGTATTTTAATAATAATAATAATAAATAATACCGATGTAGACCTCTTAGCGTCCGTATCCTGGTTGCGATTCGGTGATCTCTTTGGGGAAACCGAAGGTTTTGTCTTTGCGATTATGGATGAAGTTATAATGACGAACAACTACCGGAAATATATTGTGAAAGACGGCACGGTTGACATCTGTCGGGCATGCCACCGTCCGGGGAAATCAATCCGACACATTATTTCTGGCTGTTCTCGTCTGGCTAACGGAGACTACTTGCATAGGCACAACCTTGTAGCCAGGATTATCCACCAGCAACTTCCTCTGAAATACAGTCTTGTGGAATCGGAAGTACCGTACTATAGGTATGCGCCCGACCCAGTTCTCGAAAATGGCAATATTACGTTGTATTGGGATCGATCTATCATCACTGACAGGACTATTGTTGCTAATAAGCCAGACATAGTGGTGATAGATCGATTAACGCGTCGCACAATGATTATTGATATAGCGGTCCCGCATGACGAGAACCTCGTAAAAACTGAAAAAGATAAGCAGATTAAGTATCTTGACCTAGCTCACGAGGTTGTCGACATGTGGGATGTGGATACAGCAATCATTGTGCCGATAGTCGTGACGGCTAATGGCATAATGCCCAAGAGCCTCGACCAACACCTGAAGAGGCTCTCGCTAGGCAGCTGGATCAAGGGCTTAATCCAGAGAGCGGTACTTCTGGACACGGCGCGTATCGTCAGGAGGTTCCTCTCTCAGGAGCCCTGACCACCGGTAGGGTTGGACCCTGTTATTTTTTATATTTTTAAATGTTTTTTTTTTATATTTTAATAAAAATATTTAAAAATGTAAATGATATGTTTTTAAGTGGAATAAAGGAAATAATAATAATAATAAATCATTTATTTGCATGAAATGTGGTTACACGAGATGTTAAATTAAATTATAGCACAGGACATATTTCACCCTCATTACGGGCATGCAAAATTATGGTTAATTTACAACAATTATTTTTAAAAAATTACAATTATTCGAACTATTTGAATTATTATGTGAAAAATTACAATTATTAGAAATATAGCGATTTCAATTACTTAAAATATTGAAATATTATTAAATACGAAGTCACAGGGAAATAAGTCAAACCAGTATCTTAATGGACACCAAGTCGGCATGTGCTTTTATTCAAAAAAGTCTTTGACGGTTTAAAAACCTCTTAGGACTCTTGCAGCATGTGCAAGAGCATAGATCTATATATAGCGTGATTACCATGTAGGTACGCTCATTCACATAAACTGCCAAAAAGCTATTAATCTTTAGCTGGAGAGAAGAACTATCATAATAATAAAATGGTGCTTAATTCGAATTTGTTATTTCAAGACCTAAAGCTAGGCTGAAAATCAGATGTCTTAAAACATTTTAAGATTTATCCCCTGGTTCTTAATCATGAACGCAACACTTAAGTATATTAGCACCGATCATAAACACGTGTACTTATAACAAGTTAGCTGATAGCACATAATTATGATAATGTTATTACTGGAAACTTAATTTATAGGTACTCCGCGTGAAACGAGGCGGCATTTAAGTATGTAATCACTAGTAATCTTATAATAAGGTTCATTAGAATGTTCAATCTCTTTGTTAATGGAGAAGGCAACTGTCAAAATGGCGCTGTCGTAGCTAGTTCTAAAAACAAACTAAAATCCCAAAATAATACAAGGCGTGAGTGAGGTGGTTAAATTATTTTTTGCGAAAATGATTTATTGTTGTGTTCCTAAATGCTCTTTGAAATAATTGGGATCCACCGTTTTCCGAAAGACTTTCAAATTAGAAGATTGTGGCATAAAGCTATTCGTGGAGAATAAAATTTTTAATTGAACAAAGTTTGAGGTTATGTCGTTAACATTTAAGTGGTTGCGAGGAAATAAACAATAATTAAGGTTTTAAATTCTGACACTGATTGATATTGATTTAAGCTATTAAAATCACTGCCAAAAAGCCAAATTCATGAATGAACCATTCAATGAACACGAAATTGAATAAAGGCTCGTGCAGACTAGCGTAATATCGCGGGCTCGACAGTATTGCGTCTGCACGAGCCTTAAAGGCATTGACTGGACGAAATGTTTAGTATAGGCCAGACGGACCTAGCTATGGTCATGGCACCTACAAATAACTTTCATCGGCCTTTCCCATTGGGCCGTTTTTTTGGATTGTTTGGCTCACTTATCAATTAATCTTTAGTAGGTATATTTTCAGATGTTTTTCTATCTTGAGATTGAAGATGCATAGATATTGTCGACCTCGTAATGGCTCTAAAGGTGCATCCATATCAAAGTTACTTTTTGTAGGGTAACATTTTACAACATGATAACCAGAGATCGGATATTCGGATGCATATTGACCTACAGTGAATTTATAGATATGAAAGTATGGAAGCGGCTTCTTAAAATATTTTTCATGTAAAAAAAAGTCCCCGGATGCCAGGAATACCGGGAATGCATAATTAGTCGGATGTATAGTATGGAAGCGACTTCTATAAAAATATTTATTAAAATAACCCGGGGTTTTTTGTGTTGTTGTTATGCAATCCACGGTCCACGAGGATTGCATAACTGTTTAGATAAAATTACTCTAAATATATGTGGCCCGTTATCTGATCTTGATGTTGTTTGCTATTGCAGTTTAGTATCTACCTACCTCCTTTACAATATTAGGTAGGTAGATATGCATCCGATTCTATAGTCAGAAAAAATACAAAATTCCGGAATCGCGGGATTTTTACGATCGATATAAAAGTACATTCCATATAAGCCAACATTTAATCGTAAGTAAATATACATCCGATTCTATAATCAGAAACCTAAATCAATTCCGGAACTGCGGGATTTTGTCGATACAAAAGCGTATTCCATATTAGCCAACATCTCAACTTTAGGTGAATATGCATCCGAATATCCGATCTTTAATGATAACCATTGGTTGTATTAAGTGACTTTCTATAACTTTTAGTAAATTTACTTTATAACTTATTGTTGTCCATTGTTGCCTACTAACAATTGCAAACGTTGTATCACAAAAAATAACTTCGGTGTGGATTCACATTTACTTCGTATGTCACTTGTACGTCATAAAAAAGTGTTAGCAACATTGGTTTTGAAAGCTAATCCTTGTCGGATTAGCTTTCAAAACCAATGTTGCTAACACTTTTTTAACACAAAAAAAAAAAAAAAGAAAGAAAGCAATTACTATATCCACTATACAATCTAGCTGTGATAAATGATTTATTTTCTGTAAGTACAAACACTTTTACACGTCAATAGTATTAATTGTAAGTATTTAACGGAGCAGGAGAACCTTTTCCAGCATAAGTGTTACGTGAGCTTAAATCAAGAGCATATTCGAAGCATATTCTATTTCATTGTACCAATAGGATGGCGCTGGACAACGGTAGTTGCGTGGACGTGGTAAGACGGCGCAGGCGGCTCTTCTGACATCTATTCTCATCAAAAGATGACCGCCGAGCTCTTTAATACAATCTAGCCACGTAAAGATTATGCTTTTTATTGCAGGGGATTGGCAGACACTATACATGTCATAACTTAAACTATTTTCCTCTAGATAAGCTATGGAATCAGGGCTTACATTGCGCAAATCCATGACAATAAATTAATTAAAACTCATACATAAAATACATTTATAATCAGCCTATAATGTTCCCCCTGCTTGGACACAGGCCTTCTCTCTATGAGAGGGAGTGGGCCGTAATCCACCACGGGGTCCCAGTGCGGGTTGGTAGATGTCACATGTCTTCGATTTTTTGGTTCTAGGACATGCCGGTTTCCTCATGATGTTATCCTTCACTGTTTTGAGAGCAGCACTTAAAACTCATAACATTTTATTTATTTTTATAGGTCTGCCCATCTAGCTTCTACTCTATCATTACTATCTGCTATTAGGGCTTGGCTCTAATGTATCTAAATAAATGGTCAGCTTACAAACAAATAAATTATTGTCTTTTAACAAAATAGAAAATATTAGGTACGAATTAAATATATGAGAGAAAACAGCTGTGAAGATATATTTACAAACTGAATTTAGTGCAACCACAGAACATTACTCAGTAATAAAATGCAACCATGTCCGCAATGTATCCCGCGATACATTTGCAGTGCGAGCCACTTTCAACATCCCCATTTAGATTTGTTTTATTTTTACTGCTGATATTATTAAAGTACTAGCTTTTCAGTTTCGCTTCGTTTTTAGGTCGGAATCCCACGGGGACGTACTACCGGGATAAAAAGTATATTATGTTCTAATCCAGATCATGGTCCACCCATGTGCCGAATTTCATCCAAATCCGTCCAGCTGTTTTAGCGTGAAAGCGTAACAAACAAAATAATTCACTTTCGCATTTATAATATTATAGCAACAGACGGGCGGGTGGACGATCTACAAGAAGATCGCTGGGAAGATCTGGATGAGACTCACACAGACAGGGAAGCATGCCACACAAGGGAGGAGAACTACGTATAAAATAGAAAACTTTTAATTCAGACTGAGTCCCCATGGTTAGTAGCAATTTTACTTAAAATCTAATGTCAGCAGATATGGACACAGATTGACATTCACAAAAAATTCAGCGTGGAAATGCATCCACCTCCGCAATGTCGGGGAATACTCAGAAGTGTGTGGGGAATACTCAGCAGTGTGTGGGGAGTACTCAGCAGTGTGTAGGATATACTTAGCAGTGTGTGGGACAACGCTGCCAATGCTGATGATGATGAGATAATAATAACCGGCCCTGACGATTTGTGATTCTATTGATTTTGCTGGACATAGGTAGGTATTTAAGACATTAGCCTACGTAGTAGATTATAATTTCCTACGTCCCATGGAAATCCATTTACGAGAATTAGGTATTCAGTTCAAATTCATCATCTAAATGATAAGCACCGAATTCAACGGTGCAAAAGGATTATTTATTTATATATACTTTAATGTACTCCAAAAAATACATAACAAAAAATAAATGAAACACTATAAAATATACCATTGTATATTTTGTAGTGTTTCATTTATTTTTTGCGGCGGCCTTGTCGCTTTCTGTGATCTCTTCCAGGCAACCATGGAATGGACAGTGATTTGCCTGGACATAAAGTGGGGCTGTCGTTGGAAAGATTGTCTCTGCTGTAGCCTTAATTTGACTAAAGGCTCCCGCAGACAGGCGCGACGCGACGGTGGGACGCGATTCTGAGATGCGAGAACAATTCCCATGAAAGTTTTTTATTCTACTAGAATCGCTTCGTGCATGTCTGCGGGAACCGCAAAGCAGGACATATCAACCATTGCAGAAATCTCTGTCTATTTTCTTTCTAGTGAACTTCTAGAAGCATTGATTTTTTTCATCTGAAAACGAGCAAACAAGTTCAAGATAAAACATTTATAAAATGCAACTAAGTAGGTACACACAAACTGCATTGAACGACACGTGACATATTTTCGAACACTTTTTTTTAACTCATTGAAATACCTACTTGTTATTTCAATGTGTCTGTTTTAATTATTTAATTATGTCTGTTTTAAGCGGTACCTGCATTAGCATTGAGAAGACTATGAATTTAAAACTATTTACTACCCCCTAGGCCTAGCTGTGATTCATACGATATGATTAATACGTTCATAATTTTACCAATATCAGTTTAATCCTGTAATTCATCGTATATGCACATAATGTTACATTACACACAAAAATACATATACCAGAACCTCCGATACCTACCAGAAACTCATAAACAAGTACGCAATAAAGTGCAACTGCGCTCGCGCCGCTTCCAGCGAGATCTCCCGCCATTTTCAGCCGCCATGTTTACCCGCGCGGTTCGTCGGCCGGGCGACGCACCAATGGCCTTCACCTCGGCCCCAAGGTCCCTTCCCGGAACAAACGCTGATGATTAATCATCGTCATGATCTGCATTCAGAATATTTTGTAATGTTTCAGGTTTTCCGAATTTGCGTTTCATAGAATCTTGTGGCGTGGCATCATGAGCAATTGTTTTTTAAATGCGTTGCAGGAAAATAGCGTTGTGTGGTGATTGTGTGTGGTCTCGGTTTTTCTATAGTGTATTCTATTAATAATAAGGAGTTGTGCTATTAGTTATGCCATGTAAGTTAACAGAAATACTATACTGTAAAATAGATCACAATACCTGCCGTTTTTAAAACATTGTTCATAGGTAATCAATCAATCAATCAATGTTTATTCGTGAAGGACAGGTATTACAATAAAGGTCTTATGTATACATTTTAGTCGAGCTCTATGTCCTACAAATGAAACTGGTGTACAAATATATTAGTTTTTTAGTAATAAGTCTGAATCTATACAAAACAAAGTCGTGTTCGAGTAAATAATATCAATTAAATGTATTATTAATAAATAATTAATCAATTATAATTTATTTTTACATGAATGTTAATGGTAAATTATATTAAAGGGCTGGTAATGTCATATTTTATCACTTAAAAATTCTTCGATAGAGTAGTAAGTCTTATCTATTAGAAATAAATACATTTTTTTTTTAATTTGCGGACAACATCCTCATTCCTTATAAATGTTAGTAATTTATTACATACATTTGGAGCCATTACAAAAATACTGTTTCTGAATAGTGCAGTACTAGATCCGACTGTTTGGTAGCCGATCACAACGGCGGCGCCGGCGCTGACTAGTTACTCGAGCAAATTTATGTAAATTATTTTGAACGAACATAGCCATATTATGTAGTGTTACTGCACATGCACAAATCATGACAACATACGGCTTATCTGCAAAATTGGCGCCCAATAATTTTATTTAATAAAAACAATCGATTTAAAATACTTGTTTTTACTTGACCCTCATTCGAGTAGGTTATTGAGCATCTCTAAATCGAGTTAAACTATAACTACAAAGTTTTGTTTGCTCGGATTGGTTCGACCAAAAGATCTCAGTCAGCATCTGTGCCACAAGCTCGAGAAGTCTCGATTCTAAAACATTGACACGTTCCTCCAAAACAAACACAAACTTCGCAAACAGACGTGACCAAACATATTCGATTTCAATCTCAAATACAAGTTACTACCACGTAAATACTAAAGGCTTAACTTTACATAAATACTAAGAACAAAATAGGTACCTGGTCTATACTTTAGTATAGAAACTATTTAAACAATTACGTAGTTAAAAATATAGCTGACCTTTGCAATAATTGTAAAATACAATATTCTTCTCCACTTGTGGGAGGTAATCTCTGGAAGTACTGATCTGATTTCTAAAATTATTTCACTGGCAGAAAGCTACATTATTACCGAGTGCTATAGGGGGATGTTTTTTAGTATAGTTGACAACCACGTGCGCGAAGTCGCGAGCAGGAGCTAGTAACTCATAAAATTGATTTTACCTGATGAAACGTCAGATTTTTTTTCGTCTAATAAATTGTTTTTTGAAACACCATAAAATATAACGCTGTGTAAGTTTATAGAATGAAAGCACAGGCTTATTCCTATATTCCTACATTTTCGTATACCTATAGAAAACAGTCTTACTTATTCATTTTTATGGTATGACGTCGACAATCACGTCGGGGTCACCATTTTGCCGCCAGTAGGTAGTTATGGCAGTGATTTTTACTTGAAATATTGGACTATGATAACAAAAAGCATATATACGGTCGAATTGAGAAACCTCCTCCTTTTTGAAGTCAGTTAAATATAAACCGCATTACATGACGGAAAAAATCAGAACTATTTATTTTATATGGAATGTTGTACAACTAAATATGTTAAAGAACAACATCAAAAAACGAAATGCTAAAATACAATGTGAACACCTAAAATCTATCAATATAAAAACTCTATAAATCTACTTCGCTGCAAATACTGAAATGCTGTGAAAGAACGCCACATATTGGACAATAACTAATGGTCTCTTTCATTGTGCAGTAGCACTAATTCAATTTGTGTGTGCGTGTGTCTCGGAGAAATATAAAAAAAATGCGACATAAAACTCATCGTAAAGTCAAATCAAATCAAATCAAATCAAATCAAATCAAACTTTATTTGTGAACATAGGTATTACAATAAAGGTGTTATGTTAAAGTTTAGATTTGGTACTTTTAATTCAGGTATACTCATTGCATTGAATTTAAAATAATAAGAGCAATTCAATTGCCCACCGTCACACTTCAAGTTGGCGTAAACCCACGGACAATCGGGCACTCCTGCATAGTTTCTGCGTATCATTATGCCATGATTGGCAACAGTTGGCACAGCCAATGACCTTGGCAGGCCCTATGAACCACTCACCTTGACCTGGCCGGTGATCGCAAGGTCATTGTCACTTGGCAACCGATGAAGGTATGGCCAGGAAGCACCGCATGTAAATATACTTAAAACCTAATGCTGGGGCCACACTTGCGTCTCTCATCACAAAGGAAAAAAATTGCTTCATAAGTTGTGACTAATTTGTAATTTAACATAAATATTGTATTAATTTAGACAATTTTATGTATTGTATTAGGTTGGGGAAAAAGTCTTTTCGCATTATAGTATGTATGAACTTGTAATAAAATCTCTTTGGGTATACTATGTGTATCTGGCTGGTTTTGGTGTCATTGAAAGTTTAAATTTTAAAGAACATAATTCCAAATTCAAATTAGGAAAATGTGTGATTTTCATTTGTTTTTCGTTCCGTCAAGATGAGTGAATCGAATAAAGAAATTCGATACATTTTAAAATTTTACTACAAAAAAGGTAAAAATGCAAAGCAAGCCGCGAAAAATAATTGCGATATTTATGGACCTAGTGCAATGTCTGTGAGAGTAGCACAAATTTGGTTTAAGCGTTTTCACTCCGGAAATTTTGATGTCAAAGATGCACGTCGCTCTGGTCGCCTTATTAGTTATTACGGATAAAATTGATGCCATTTTTTAAAAAGTGGAGCAAGATCGGCATATCAATAGTTACGACGTAGCTGAAGAACTGGGAATTGACCACAAAACAGTTTTGGCGCATTTGTAAAAAACTGGGTACACAAAAAAGCTCGATATTTGGGTACCTCACGAGCTCACTGAAAGAAACCTTATGAACCGTGTACTCATTTGTGATTCTTTATTATGACGTAATGAAACCGAACCATTTTTGAAGAAGCTAATAACTGGTGATGAAACGTGGATCACGTACGACAAGAACGTGCGAAAAAGGTCATGGTCAAAGGCCGGTCAGGTTTCACAGACTGTGGCGAAACCCGGGTTAACTCGCAACAAGGTGATGCTGTGTGTGTGGTGGGATTGGAAGGGCATTATACATTATGAGCTGTTACCACCAGGCAGGACCATCGATTCTGAACTCTACTGCGAACAACTGATGAGATTATAGCAAGAAGTTGAGAGAAATTGATCGGGCGGAATTGATCAACAGAAGGGGTGTGGTTTTTCATCATGTTAACGCATCTTTAGCCACTCAGCAAAAATTAAGAGAGTTTGGCTGGGAGGTGTTAATGCATCCGCCGTATAGTCCTGACCTTGCACCTTCAGATTTCCACCTATTTCGGTCTCTTCAGATTTCTTTAGGCAGTGTCAGGTTAACATCACGAGAAGACTGCCAAAACCACTTGTCGCGGTATTTTGATCAGAAGTCCCAAAATTTCTATAGCAATGGGATCATGTCATATGCAAAAAGTTATCGAACAAAATGGTACCTACATACTTTAGTTAAAAGTAAATAAACTATATTAAAAAATGTTTTGAGTTTTCTTAAAAAATGCGAAGAAACTTTTTCCCCAACCTATTATTTTTACTACGTACTGAACTTATAATATGAATTTTGTATGCCTCAATGGCGGGACATAACAGACTTACCTGAAACTAACACAACTTCTTATGAAAATGAAAATTCAAATGAATTTGAATGTTTTGCTCGCAAAAAGTAATTATGGAAATAAAGTAAGAAAGAAAGGAAAATTGACATTTTTATTTTATTTTATTTCTTAAGAAAACTTACAGCTAGGATACAGATAGTTAACAGTTAGTGACAGAAGGCCAATTAAAAGTTTTCACTGACAATATTAGGGTAGCACAAGAAACAGTAGACAGGCAAGAGAAAGAAAGAATAAGTAAGCACTCGGAGAGAATCAAGAGAAGAGTGAACAGGTTTTAGTGATCTTCAAAGAAGTTTTTACACATGTAAAACTATTGATTTATTACCATTTAAAAATCGTTTATCACGATCATAAAATAAGTTTATTTGCGCCTAATATTATGCAACACATCCGCACAAGACTGCTATCGCTCAGCATTATGCTGCGACTAACCTGCAAAACAAAGCTATAACGCTGGTATTAAGCGACAACCGACATTGACTTGACGACGTCTACAAATGGAGTTGCCATTTGTAGACGTCGTCAAGTCAACGTCGGTTGCGCCACCATCGACGCATGCGCAGAGGCACAACACCTGTACTTAATAATATCATGCACGACTCAGTAGTTTAAGAAACTGTCATGAGCAGTTTTATACAGTACTATAATTATCTAAACTTCGTCTACTGGTCGCAAGCGCTACTGCTGAGCATGAGGTCCTGGGTTCGATTCCCGAGTCCGGCAAAGTGTTATTGGGTTTTCCCATCAAGAATTTCTCAGCAGCAGTACGAGTACGAAGTCTGGATTTGTGATGTCTGGTTGACGGCAATAGGCACACCCCCAATTACATGGGACTTAAACTTAACTGGCGAAATTTGGGTATACTATGGGTACACTTCTGCCGAACCCTTCAGGGAATCAGGTGTGATGTTATGATATGTGTAATTTTGTAAATAAATATGGCGCCCTGCACCAATATCCATTGCGTGGGTACGGGCCACAGCAGCCTCCACCACCAATAACACTAGAATCATTGTATTGTGTATATGTTATCTGTGCGCACAGCTATCACAGACAAAAAAAACCTTTGACGTTAATTAAAAAGTTATATTCAGTTGGCACTAAGGTAACCCCGTGCTTTATTACACCTTCTAACACGGATACTGATCACATCAACAAAACTGTTACTCAAACAATTCATCCTTTATTACGATATTGAAAATCCATTGCGTAATTTACTAAGATCATTAGAATCAGCAATACAGGACACAGGCTTCCTTGAGAGACGGAGTGGGTTGTAATCCACCACGCGGGTACAGTGCGAGTAGGTGGATGTCACATGTGTTCGAATTTTTGGTTATAAGTCACGCCGGATTCTTCACGCCATTTTCCTTCACCGTTTTAAAAACAGTGGTAACCGACGTCTAAAATCTGGTCCTGACACGTGAGTGCACGTCGCCCTTCTTGACGCGCGGACTAAAGACAAAACGTCCCAATTAGGACGTTTTCGAGTATTCACGACGCACGCCCTAGGAATATGTCTCTGTTTTTGGGGTTACATTCCATAGTCAATAAGGAAACCTTCTAGTTCCACCATGTCCGTCAGACGGACATGGTGGAACTATAAGGGTTCCTGGTATGTCTGTCCGCGGTTTAGCTCAGAGACTCTTAGTACTAGAAAGTTGTAATTTGGCATGGGTATGCATGTTCGTGAACGGGCGCCGTCAGTAGAGACTGGTCATCTCTTAGCTGCCACAACTTATTTTAATTTTTGAATTGCTTTTTTTTTTTTGTTAATCTTTTTATTACGGAAGCTTTTACGTTTTGCATCGTTCTCACATGTATAATTTCAAAACAATATTTTGTAAGCATAATTAGTTGATTTAAAAGAAGTGTCCGTGGAGTTTCTTGCCCGTTCTTCTCCATAGGTACCTACTACGCTTTGGAATGGGCAACTAGCTTCATCTTTCTTAGTGACCGACCGACCCCTTAACAATTAAAAAGTGCCTGTAATTGGTTTATTTGAAATAAATGCTTTGAGTTTTAATTACGCCAACAAAGTGGTAGAATAAATTTTGAAAAAAATGTACCTCCCTTGCACGTAAAGTGGGGATGATATTTTATTTTCTCGCCTATTCCATGGAATAGGCGAGAAAATAAAATATCATCGGCCTTACCAACGATATCCCACACCATGGTGTGGGATATCGTTGGTAAGGCCGTTTAAAAATATTGAAAACTATTTTTAACGATTCAGGGATCCGTTTGCGTAATATTAAGCTTTAAAGAGTTACCAGCTAAATTATTGTTTTTTGAATATGTGAAAAAATCATAGCAGTAGTATATATAACGAAATTAAAAGAAAAAAAAAACTATCACAGATAAGTAGGCTTTACAAGTTAACGAGTAATAGTCGACCAACTTACATTTGCAGTTGGAAAATTGACCGTGACGTATATCGATTGTTTGTTTTTGGGATAAATAAATTCATCCCAACTACGTAACCCTTCACTGTGCGTGGTCCGACCCGCACTTAGCTGGTTTTTTTATATAATATCATTGCACAAGATAAAGTGCTTGCCTGGGTTCGAACCCGCAGTCTACGACACGTAAGTTGGGGCAGCACTGCAGCACACAGATAATTTAACTTTAGCTTACTATCGTGCTTGGCTCGTGTTAAGCTATGCTAATCTCAACTTTAGTTACCTACAGTTCATGTTAATGGGTTAGATTCTGTGGAAAAGTGGAAAAAAGTAGTTTCGAAGTCTGGTTAGTTTATTATAGAGAAAAATTTTAAAAAGGATTTTCTAGGAAATTACTGTGTAAAAGTGCTTTAAGATGTCCCACACTATCTTTTGAGTCGGTTAGCCAGGACCCCTAAAGTTATGTCTTCTAAAACTAAAGAGGACACGGTCTTTTGTGGCAAAATTTTGAGTTTACCGCCTTCTCTGTGTTAATGTATGATAATTAATCGTTTTTACGATTCGAACATTTTTAGAGACAATTTCAAATTGTAAATATAGGTTCGAAGAACAATTTATTGGAAGGCTTTTGCCTAGCAGTGCATTGAGTAGAAAGAGGGTAGGTACAACACATCACGGCTACATCGTTAGCAGTGGAAGCGTTCTGAGCCCATAACCTGTTATGAGTTCGGAAAAGATACGACAAACACAGCTGATATAAATAATAAATATACGAGGGCGGGTCAATAAGTCCGTGACTTTTGGAATAAAACACAGATTTTTTGATAAAAAAATAATTTTATTTTTCAACGTAGTCTCCCTTGAGCTCTATACACTTTGTCCAACGCTTCTCCAATTTTTTTATCCCTTCCAAAAAAAATGATTTGTCGAGGTCCTCAAAATAGGCCTTTGTTTGCGAGATGACTTCATCATTGGAGTCAAATCTTTTTCCACCAAGCCATTTCTTCAGGTTTGGGAACAAGAAGTAGTCGCTCGGAGACAAATCTGGAGAATAGGGCGGATGAGGGAGCAATTCATAGCCCAATTCATGGATTTTTGCCATGGCAACTGCACATGTGTGCACCCTTGCATTGTCTTGGTGGAAAAGAACTTTTTTCTTGGCCAAATGAGGTCGGTTTTTTTTCAAATCGTCATTGAATCGGTCCAATAAATTGGCATAATATTCCCCATTGATTGTTCTTCCCTTTTGAAGGTAGTCAATGTGGATTATCCCGCGTGCATCCCAAAAAACAGTCGCCATAACTTTATTGGCTGACAAACCCACCTTGGCCTTCTTCGGCGCCGATTCACCCTTAGAAACCCACTGTTTTGACTGTTGTTTGGTCTCTGGTGTGTTGTGATGGATCCATGTTTCGTCCACGGTAACAAAACGGCGCAAAAACTCCTCCATATTGCGATTAAACAACGCCAAACCTTCCTGTGAAGTTGTTACACGATTGCGTTTGTGGTCGACTGTGAGCAAACGCGGCACCCATCTTGCGGAAAGCTTTCTCATGCCCAAGTGATCATTCAAAATTGAAACCACTGAGCCATGCGAGATCCCTACGGCTTCCACAATCTCTCGCACTTTCAATCTTTGGTCGGCCAACACCATATCGTGAATTTTTTCGATTGTTTCGGGTGTAGAGACCTCAACTGGGCGCGTCCAGGACGTTCGGCATCTTCAGTGCTTGTACGGCCACAACAAAATTCAGTAAACCACTTTTTTACCATTGAAATCGATGGTGCAGAGTCCCCATAGTATTTATCAAGCTTAGCCTTGGTCTCGGTAATGGTTTTTTTTCGCAAGAAATAATGCTTAATAAGCACACGAAATTCACTTTTTTCCATTTTCTCCTCAAATTAGTGAGTAGTCTGATAAAAATAGCTGTCAAACACAAACTAACTGACGCAGCAAGTTTAAATTTTGACAGGAGTCAACTGACAGATGCCTGTTGACAGGAGCAGTGTTGCTGTTTCAGTAAAGAGGTCAGTAATTCAAAAAGTCACGGACTTATTGACCCGCCCTCGTACTAACGATACAGCCTCGCTTCGCACGGTTTTTACGTCCTAAACAAGCATCGAGATTTCCGTATTATATGTAAGTTTACACATACACATACATAAACTCATGTCTTCTTCCCATGAGGGTAGGCTGTAACTACAGAACGCCACCTGCTACGATCCTCACATACTCTTTTTGCTTCGTATACTTTCGTTTCGTTAAACCACATCGAAGTCCATCGCATAGTTTAAAAGAACAACGCTGTCACACAGACAGACATTAAGACCGACTTTCATTTATAATACACACATCAAAAGTGTCAAGGGGTCAAGGTATTTTTTTAAATATATTTAATAGCCCTATTGAAATTAAATAAAAACAAAATGTTTTCGTTTGTGTAGATCGACGACGTACTACTTTTGAAATAATAAAGACTTCGCAATTTTTGCTTATGCTAGATTTTTCACTTTAGTTAATCCTGACATTAAAGGGTGATAAAAAGATAAAATCAAAGTTTTTAAATGTTTTTAAAGGTTTTTATTGCGTAAAATAAACAATTAAAAGTCTGTATTTTAGCCGTTAACGTTAAATCGTTATCGCAGCGATTCTCGATACTCAATATGACTTCATACAAATCACTTGCAGAATGGCCGCCCACGTCTCTTGTAACAGGCGAAAAAGATTTTCTGTTGTGTGTACGGCATCCATATTTGGTAGAGCTCTTCTTTGAAGCATATCCCATGCGTGCTTCATGGGATTCAAGTCTGGCAATTGAGCAGGCCATGGTAGGACGTTGATGTTAGCTGCGGCAACTGTGTTCACAATGAATCTGGTAGTGTGTGGACATGCATTATCATGCATAAGCCGAAATGAAGCACCAAGTTGGGTCCGCAAAGGAATGACAACATCTGATACAATCGTTTCAATATAAATCTGTACGTTGAGATTGATCTAAATCAGTTTGGTTCTTCCGCCGATCCAAATACCCCGCCCATATCATGATTGTTCCATCACTGTATGCATGGACTTCCTGGGATGCTTTTAAACGTTCCTGGCGCCTAGGAGTCTTCTACTATCGTATACGTCTAGTATCTGGTCTCACACCAAAGCATTATCATGCATAAGCCGAAATGAAGCACCAAGTTGGGTCCGCAAAGGAATGACAACATCTGATACAATCGTTTCAATATAAATCTGTACGTTGAGATTGATCTAAATCAGTTTGGTTCTTCCGCCGATCCAAATACCCATATCATGATTGTTCCATCACTGTATGCATGGACTTCCTGGGATGCTTTTAAACGTTCCTGGCGCCTAGGAGTCTTCTACTATCGTATACGTCTAGTATCTGGCCTCACACCAAAGCAAGATTCGTCAGAAAAACACGAAACGCTACTCTTCTTCTGCCCAATTTCTGTGTTCACGAGCCCTTTGTAAACGGGCTCTGCGGTTGCGGGGCTCAATAGGTGGTACACGTAGCGGCTTTCGGCGGTTTTTTATAGTTTGATCGCTTATTGAAATCCTGAAGAGCTATGACGCCTCGTAACCAACATCATCGCAGTCATTGTACGATTTCGTCGAGCAGTAATTTGTACCTAACGATGTTGTGTGCGTGTGGTGATGCGAGCTCGTCCTCCATTTGTCTCTACCACGCTGCCAGTGATTTGGTAACGTATCCAAAGTCGACTTACAAAACTCTGCCCAGAGCGATTGACACAGCACTACCAGCTTCCAATATTCCCACAGCTCTCATCATGATCATTTCTTCTCGGCTCAAATGACGTCTTCTCTCCAGAATATCGTTCTTTTGTATAGATTCCACTCAGAAGTATGACAGATTTACTGATTTCGCCTCAAATCCATTGCAAGTTTATATAAGGACTGAAGATTTTCATCTTTTGACCGAAATTCAAAAACTGGGAATAGTTTTTCAAATGACGAAATTTACTAAAAAGTATCGATAGGAGTTACAAACAGTATCACTATAAACCAGATTTTCAGTAACTAGCAAAAACGTGTT
The DNA here is from genome assembly GCA_905333075.3 of Atethmia centrago. Taxonomy (NCBI): domain Eukaryota; kingdom Metazoa; phylum Arthropoda; class Insecta; order Lepidoptera; family Noctuidae; genus Atethmia; species Atethmia centrago. Next base: position 3,285,773 of record HG995379.1, read on the forward strand.
TAATCCCTAACCACTTTTGATGTATATGTATAGATTTAGCAAGCTTACAACATGGCAAGTTTTGACAAGAAGAAAAAGACATAAATGACCTAAATGAACCAAAAACTAATTCTGTCTACGGCTGGCTGTGGAGCCCTTTATTTATAAACGTTGCTAACTCAGTTCTTACGGAAAATACTTGACTTTGTTTCTGAAACATTTTAAGAATCCTATTCTAGTCTAATTAGCGTTAATTTATTCTAACAATCAGCGAATCTATCTTTGACTGATAAGCTTCTCAAGAACGCTATAATCTTCAAATTAGAGGTCAATGCTCCTTTGTACAGTCTTGTTTTATTTAGTTCCTTGTTGCCGAGTAATTTTGATATTTTTTATTTTTTTGGGCTGATTTTGAGATCATATCTATACTTAAGGTTAACAGAGTAGATGCTGTCACATTTACCTGATAACGGTACGTGTTCAGACTATGTTAGAAGAGGTGAGCCTAGTGATTATTATTGGGCGCAATTACAAACTGCTGTAGATATTTTTGGCTTAGAAATAGAACCCAACACTAATAACTATGCAGTCTCGATTGCGACCACTAGTTCATGTCTTTTCTTATATATCTATCTTCATAAATAAAACTCAAAGCATTTATTTCATTTAAACTTTTTACAGGCACTTTTGAATTGTCAAGGAGTCGGTCAGTTAGAAATATGAAGTTAGTTGTTCATTCCAAAGAGTAGTAGGTACCTATGGAGAAGAACGGTCAAGAAATTTCATGGACACTCTTTCAAATTATATTGATACATAAAGTGTTGCTGATGCGTTGCGCGAGAAAGCCGCCAGCTTTTCGGTCACCAGTTACATCAACAAGACGTTTCGCGATTTCCGCAAATAACTTATGCGCACTGGGACCCCACGGACCGAGGGTTTCAAAGCCAAATGGCACAAAGTTGTACTCTCTGCCAAGGCAATATTTGATAAGTTTCAGATTTTCGGCGTTTCTGCCGCTGCACCCGCTTTAGAAGCAGTCTGTTGCAGGTGGGACGGTGCCAGTGTGTCTACACAGGTAGCGTTCCACACAAGCATCCGTCTGAAACTCCACGGAACCAAAGACACACCATCAGATCTTTTGTCATCATCTCTGACAATGCCAGTCGGCTCAAGAAGAGCAGGCATATTGATGGTGGCATGAAGTGTCCCATGTCTTGAATAGCGGCCTGCACTTTTTTGACAACAAAGTCCGTGGTGACCCAGTCGGTCCACGTCCGTGCCACAAGGGCAAATAATAATAATAATAATAAATTTATTTCAGACTTCAGTCCATAGTTTTGTTAGTATTTTAGTGTTAGTAACAATAGTGCTTAAATAAATAGGTTAGTATTGTTAGTTTTTTACATTTTATTTATTTTCAGGTTTAATACTGTCCCCACCCAGTGTCTCTGAAAGGGGCAGTCTGGTCTGGCAGCAATCATTTTCAAAATGCTGTTGTTACTACCATGCAGGCGCTGTAGTGAGGAGGCTGCTTTCTTTCGCATGATGGCGTGGAAACCATCTGTCCGAGCCTCCGCGAACATTCCCGACGCACTACAGCGCCATGGCAGTCCCAATAGCATCCTGAAGGCATTATTAAACTGAACACGCAGGACATTGTAGGCTCGCTGCGTGTATGACACCCACAGGCCGCTCGTGTAAAACGATTGACAGAATTTAAAAAGGGTTACTTTGACGTTAGTAGTACAACGAGCGAACCTGCGGGCGAGCATATTGCTCCTTACAGACAACGCCCTGCGCTCCCTTTCTATATCTCCGTCGTCCCTTAAGTCGCTTGTGATAATGTGGCCGAGGTACCTAAAACTATCGACAATATTTAGTGCTACGCCGTGAAAAATAAAAATATAAATAAAATATAAATATAAATAAATGGTAAATGTGTGGAGTGCATACCGTGACCCTAAGCCGCAGACCAGACGCCAGACGAAGCGAGGTCGGATCCAGGAAGGTATACCGGTATAACGAGAAGGATGGGCATGTAGCCAATGACCAGCCTCTCTGGCTCCGACTACCAAAAGTCTTGCGCGATCTGGACCTGAACTACTGCGGCTCAATCGATTTGTATGTTAAATCGCAATAAATATCGTCCCGGCTCCTTTGAGGTTTTGGGTTGTCTGGAAATTCTTTACCCGGGTAAGCAATTGTAAAAGCATTCTTGGCATCCTCCAAGCCCGCAGTCTCATAGTTTGAGGGCAAAGCCCTTAGGATATTACCTATGAGACGTGACATGCTATGGGTGGACGACAAATAGGCTAAGGAAGCAACACTCGACATTTTCTGGATTCCTAAACCGCCAAACCAAATAGGGAGGGATGCTTGTAACCAAGATGGTTCATTGAGCTGAATATTTAAAGTCATTTATAAACTAGTTTTTACTAAATCGTCTATTGGTGAAAGCAAATTTGGATGTTTCCAAAAAGGGCTACAGCGAAGCACATAAGTAAATTTAGGGACAAAAAAGCAAAACTTTAGAATTACAAGAGCATAATGAGGACTGATTTCGAGTAAAGAATTTGCGTGACTTTGGATTAAGAAATAGTGTTATTAATATAATCAGGCAAAGATTCTTCAAAGATGGGAGAGCCCCGGAGGCAAAGTGACTTTCTGTCTACTATTTTTATGTTGGGCGCCAGAAAATTGAATTTGAATTTTAAATCATCCAAACCGAAAGAAGTTTTTTCAATAAAGAGTTCACATTGCTAAACTTTAATTCTAAACCAATATTTTCAAAACTTGTTTCAATATCTGATAAGTCAGATAACACAGTGTCCACATCGACTACCAGGGTTCCGTCATCCAAATACCAAACGTTAAATTTCGATTTTAAATAATGGGATTTATAGCCAAGCTAAAAATTGCTAGCCCGAGGGGATCACCCTGCTGACAGCCGACCTCTGAAGAAAGTTTATGGGAACGATAAATTAATTTTGAAGGGTCTGCATAGCAGGTAAGAAGGTATTGATATAGTTCCGGAATTTTGTTTTTAAGAACCTACCTTTCGTATGATGATTGCGAAATTGTAGTCAAAATTGACGTCGAAAATGCTTCCAATACAATAAACATGCTGACTGAAGTTAAGGCATGGACGGCTGCCTCACACCCACCTTTCGTGCCAAAACCTAATTGTGCAGTTTCGAAAACAGACTGTAATTTTGATTTGATATTTGTCTCGCTGCAATTTTGGATGCCAAATGTCTTAAAGTTGACCCCACAGCAATGGGTCTCACCCCTCCGTCCTTTTTAGTTAGGGCGATTAAATTAGCACCAAATAAAAGTGAGGCAATATTAGCGTTGATTTTGCCTGAAAACATAACATTTATTAATTTTGTAATAGAGCAAATAAGCCGCTCACCTGCATCACCCACAGAAAAAGAAGTTAAATATTTTAAATGTTGGGGTGAGATTCTGTCTAGGCCGGCTGCTAAACCGGTTATAAATGAAATTATTGCGTCAATAACGTCTTTGCCTTAAATTTCAAGGCTGGTCTGGTCTGCTCTGCTGTAGGAGAGTCGCAAGAGTACAGGATCGAGGGAGCCGGGGGATGTTTCGAATGCAATGCCGAAAGGGTATCAGGAGAATCAGGCGACAACACGTCGTTAGTAAAAAGAAGATGTGAGGCGCCTTTGAGATCCCCGTCGCCAATTTTGCCTTCAATTAATTTGGTTCTAGATAATGCTCCCCTCTTGGGAGGTGGAGATGTATTTGTCAAACGGTTATTTTTAATTTTTTGGGTTAAAGAAATAGCCTCATCTTTTTTGACGTGCTAAGTAGTGTAGGAAAAAAGGAACAGGTTATGCTAGTCTACAATTTGGTTGCTCTCCACACATTTCTTAATCAGGCCTGAAAGGTGGTTTACGACGGAGATCCTGGCGCCGCGTGGGACTCGTTTGATAACAGGCACATTATTTTTTAGATCACTAAGCTAAGGTACAAATGGTTTGGGGTAAAATTAGGGACTGTCGGAAACAGGTAAACAAACTGTGTATTTTAGAGTAGGGGGTTCTGGAAAGACTTCTGGCTAACACAAAGACGATGTTTTTTGGAAATATGAATATTAAGGCCCCTTTTGGATGGAAAAGATCTATCGCAATGTAAACAAAGGTTATTTTGATTTAAGAGCGTTGTACCAAATCTACGCGCTCGGGTTTTAGGTTTTTATCGCTCGACGCCGCGTAATGAGTGGTCGTGTGTGCGTTTTTCCTCATGTACGGCACACAGTTGCGACGCTGCTACGACTAAACTATCTTGATCTATAGTGTATTTTGGTGTACTGTATTTTTTTTAAAGTAAAAATTTTGTGGTTTACGGAGAAAATAAAAAGCTGTCCACAATAAATTATTAGTGTGTTTTAATTAAATTTATACAAATATGGATGAAGAAAGTAATATTATACAGGTACTTATAAAAATAAACTCATTTTATTGTTTGTTTGTATAAGTAGGTACCTACTTAATTGAAATTTTATAAAACTATTTGTCTTAGGGGCATCGATCGACTTTTCCTTGGATCTATAATTTCTGGGAGAACACAATCAAAATAAAATTTTGTTAACCGCGGAGCCATCTTTTGTTCCCAGAAATTATCATCTCTGAAAACTTTGATGACTTTTATATTAAATTCACAGCCAGTCCACACAGCAAACAAACACACATTCTTATTAGCGATGTGGAGTTGGCCTTGAATTTGATAAAAGTAATCATGATTTGTGTTCATGACCACATCGTCGCCACATAATTTAAAACATTTTAGTTTTTTTTGCTGAATAGCAGTATCTGGATCGATACCAAAAACAGAAAAAGGGCACTTTATTTCAATGATGCCATCTTCATAAATGCCGTCCGGTGAAGCGCCCAGGAAAAAAAGGGATTCATCAATAAACAAACCACATTTCTCGATGGATATGTTTTCTTGGCGACTGAGTTGTTCAAAAGCTTTTACCTCGTTATCTTTCCCGTGTTTTACTGATGCCACATGATCTAACGAGTAACTATATAAAATACTTTTTACAAGAGGTGCTGTATTAGAATTTGCTTTTCTTTTGCAAATTTTTGAAAAATTTGATGCAGTTAGAATACATCTACGTAATTCAAGCCACAATGCGCTTTCTGCTTGAAGTATTGTTTCGCGCTCAATTTCATGACGCTTTGTGGCTTGTTTTTGTAGACTTTCCAAAAAACTAGATTTGGCCTGTTCGTAATCTTCAGAATTCAAGTCAGGTTTCTGACATGAATTGCCATAATCGAGGTTTGTTGGAGGTTTTGGCGCAAAGTTAATTTTGCGACAATATGTCTTGCCCCTTCTATTTTCATTGTAGGCAAATTTCCTTTGTTCTAGACGTTTCAGCGTTTTTCCTGGGCTTTTGTTGCACACTGATTTGTAAAGGCAGGTTTGAGGTTTTCCTGTATTGAAACAGACCACAGCCGCATGGCACCGAACAGAATATGAATCTTTCAGCGAAAAATTTATACGCTTTCCACCTACAGTCTTGGCAACAACACTGTTGAACTGCTCTGCACGATTTGTGGTAAAACAGTGAAGCAAGCTTCTTGAATGAAAAGCCAACTGTCAACTGTCCAATCTTCAATCCTACAAATTAAATAATCGATATAATTAAATTTACAAAAATAGAGAGTAAAACTGGAATATAAATAACAATTTCAACTCACGATATATTTTGATCGGTTGAGTGACTGGTACTAGGTATTGCCGTTAACTTTTTGGGTGGGTCTTCATTTGCTTCAATCTCCATATGTTCAGTACTACAAATTAAAATAATTGATATAAATAAACATAACCCCAAAAGTTCACAAACTGAAATAATAATAACAATTCTCTACTCACGATCTTTGATTATTGAGGTTATTGGAACTAGGTGTTTCTGTGGGTAAATCAAAAGTCATTTTTGGGTTTCGTTCTTCAATTAAACCAAGGTCCATGTTTTCAGTCCTACAAATAAAATTGCTGATATTAAAGAAAATAAAACAAAATAAAAATTCAACTACTAGAATAAAAACAACTATTTCCAACTAACGATATTTGATCATTTGTGTAACTGTTATCAGGTTCTTCTATTATACCCGTGGATGAGTCAAAAGTTGGAAGTGAGTCGGAAACTACATTTTTGGATGAGACAGAAGTTACAGTTGAGGATGCATCGGGGATTAGAGATGCTCTTAATTTTGATCTGAAAGAAAACAAAAGACAATTATTAAGGAAGTCAGGGAATTGACAGAATAAAAATTAACCAATATTTCATTGTGGGATACCTACCCCTTATATTTAAATTTTAATCAGTAATAGTAAAGCATTCTAAAAAAGAAACGGTAACGATTGATGGGTGACCACTAGTGGAATTGCCATTTACCTGACTACGAATATTACGTTGTTAGAAAAACAATAACTTACACAAATGTATTTACACCCTGTCAAAAAATTGAATAGGTAGGTACTTACGCAGCTTCTCTTGCCTTCTGCAAATTATTTATCATTTTACTTTTTCGTGACCTAACAGATTTCTTTGATCCATAATAATATGTTTTGTCTATTCTACCCATGTTCTGTAAGTAAAATAATAACAAGTTTGTAGAGAAAATAGTTAGTGTACATAGTTCCACTTTACTTACTTAATTAAAATATTACTTAACAACTTCATTCAGATTCACAAATAAAATAAAAAATACTTACGGATCAAAAATATTTTGTCGCACTATAATTTACACATATATCACGCGTGGTGCTTGCGCGGCGGCGGGAACTCAACCGACATAGGTCCTGCGTCGACGAGTGCCGGAGCGCGACTAATTTAGGCCGTTCGATGCACCCGATTTTATACTTACTTTGAAAAATTTATTTCATGAATGATTGAAGTAATTTTTTTTTTTTTTTTTTACTAATTTATAGTTCAATCTTCCTTCTTACGTATAAAATTATTTATGTTGCCAAATGACTTTTAGATTATGAGATATGACGTGTTTTTTTGTAGTCGATTTCTCGATTTTTGATTTTTTTAGACGTGATAAAAATACAAGTTAATGAATTAAAAATCAAACTTTTCTTAATGCATTTTAAATTTCAGGATATGCCTCTTCGAATGAATACTTTTCACCTTCTTACTTAGTAATAATAATTGGTGTAAGATTACTTCAAAGTTGAGCCTTCGCGCGTCATATGGAAATCTCGCCTTCAAAATACGCTGTTTTCGTAGTCAATAACCCAATTTGAACGAGTTTTTTTTAATAGACTCTAAATAAAAATCTATGATAATTACGATGATTGAAGTCAAAAGAAGCTAAAATAATAACTGATATGACCAAAATCACTTCAAAATCTCCCAAGTTCTCGATTTACGTTTGAAAAATGCTAACACGCTCTTAACGTGTCATCGCCGGATTGGGTTGTAGTATGCATCCACTTACCAGATAACAACACTTCAATAAAGAAAACCACTCAACTAAACACAAAATAGAAATTATCACTAAAAATCATCATTCTCCTGCCCTTATCCCAATTTATTTGGGGTCGGCGCAACATGTCGCTTTCTTCCATACTTCTCTATTAGTTGTCATCTCGGTAGTCATCACCCCCTTTCTATCCATATCACCTTTCAAACAGTCCATCCATCGTTTCTTCCTCTACTCTTATAGCTATCGACATTCATACTCAAGACTTTCCTCACGACATTTTCCTCATTCCTCCGCATCACATATCATAACAACCGATTTCCGCACAACTTTTCAGTCACCGGTGCCACTTTCAGACTTCGTCTTATGTACTCATTTCTTATTCTAGCCATTCGTGTCACACCACACATCGCTCTTAGCATTCTCATCTCAGCTGCATGCAATTGCCTTTCATTCAACCCTTTTGTGGCCCAACATTCTGATCCATACAAGACAGGCAGTAGGTCTTACCATTGTTTTATATATCTTCGTCTTAAGTTTAAGGGGAATGCGGGAGTCGCAGATTGTTCCCTTGACCTGCTGCCATTTCATCCATCCAGTGTTAACTCTATGCTTAACCGTCCGATCTACTTCGCCATCGCTTTGCACGAGTGAACCGAGATACCGAAAGTCAGAACAGACTGGGAGTAGTGCGCCATCAAGCGCTATGGCTCCGGAACTGGAGAGACCGCCGAAATCGCAGAACATATATTCAGTTTTGGTTCTGCTGATTTTCAAGCCAACATTCTCCAGCTTCTGTTGCCATTTCTCCAATCTGCTCTGGATCTCAGGTCCATCTTCACCGACAAGAACAATGTCATCGGCGAACAGCATGCACCAGGGTGCCTCTTCCTGTATGTCCGAAGACAGGGCGTCCATAATCGTCCATAAATTATCACTAAATATATAACTATTATACGGTCATTCAGAGGCGTTGACGTCGGACGTCAGGATGACATGACACATCGTTGCCAAGGAGGACCGCAGCATCTGAAACAAAAAGATAATGTTATAATTTATTGGAAATTGGGAGACACATACACTTTTGCACAGCAATTAGGCCTTGATTAAGAAGAAAACGATCAAATTTGGACATTGACATATTTTGAAAATTACTTACATTGTTTGAAAATTACATAAATATGAAAATTTAAATAAATATGAGCTGTGAAAAAGTGACAGGCAGTGACGTGACAGATTAAAGATTAGTATAGATAAAGTTGAATTTATAACTACCTAAATGTGTGGACGATGTATAAGATCCGTGCAGTTCCAAGAACAAACTTAAAAATGTAGTTGAAAAACATGTTCTCCCACACATTCCAACTGCAAATGTATGTTGGTCGACTATTAACTTGTAAAGCCTACTTAGCTGTGACAGATTTTCTTTTAACTTCCTTATTTATATGCTATTGCCATTTAGCTGGCAGGGTGGGGTACAACGAAAGAATGGGAGTCAAGAATAAGGGTTCCTTGTTGACTCCAGAACCCTAAAAATGAAATGCTTTTCGTTGGTAAGCGCATCACTCAATAAAAGCTAAGCCGATTTGGCTTTTTTTTTGTTTTAAAGTGTTTGTAGCGGTAATACAAAGTACAAACATTTTGATGTGCAGAAAAAAAAAAATGCTTTTCTATTTTTTGTTCTAAGATGAGATTAGTTACTTTATTTTTTATGTAATTTTTTATGAATATAATATTTGTGTGTAAAGTGACGCATACATTTTATTACTTTAATTTAAGGAACATTTAATTATCTATTAACCACAATTTATTTCACTAAGCTAGCATTCTCAGTTTCCGAGACTTTCAGGTTTCTTTATGTGACCCTAATTCATTGCTCTCGAGCGTATACAATTGAAGTAACATTGGTTAGCATAATGTTCAGAAGTTTTTACAGGTTAACAGAATAATGATGATTTTTATTACTAGCACATTTCTGTACACATTTCTGTGAAATTACCGTGAAGGAAGAATAATTGTCATTCCTCACGTACTTTCAACTTTCACGAATTATATTATCAACGACCCGCTTTTATGCAGGCGGGTCTCGTTGACAAAATAATTACTTTGACAATTCTCTCTGCGAGTTCCCTTTGATGTAATAATTTGTTCTAAAAATCAATTACCAAAACGCATCTTATTCTTTTGTTTGAGCACTTGTGAAATGTTTTAAGAATGTTTTTAGTCATGTAGTGGAACCGTTTTACATTCTTGACTTTATTTATGATCTTATTTTTTTTCTCTCTAGAAGAATAAAAAATAATTAAGTACTTGGTTTTCTGCAATGTAACTAAATCAGAAAACTAATTAATTTTGACGAAGTGGTATAAGTTGCGTTATAGCTCAGACGAATAACTTTAAATCTAACCAAGTTAAGTCTAGGTATAGTCTAGGGGCTGAAAATAGCGGTGAAGTGCGAGTCGGACTCGTACACGAAGGGACAAACGCTTGACACTATTTTTTAATACTTTCGTTAAAAAATTTAGTTTTCATGTATGGGACTATTTTAATTTTTAAATGTCTGTCAAAATTTCTAGATTACGATTCAAAAGATACAGCCCTGTGACGGACGGACGGACACCGGAGCCTTAATATTAGGGTCCCGTTAGCGCTTTTCGGGTACGGAACCCAAAAAAGCTACAACGAGTAATACATTTAACAGATCTGTGCCACGCCAAAAACGAGCAAAACGAAAAAAAACGAAAACCCCACATTTTCTGCGTCATCTAACCATATAAAAAAATTAAAACATTGCCTGTTTACGTAATTTCTAAAACCGTACATTTTTTACATCAATTCAGGTGTTCAAAATTGTAAACAATGGGAACTGATTGCATTAGTTTCACCATTTTATTTAAAAACTAGTTTACTTTAGACGGTGGCTGACTATATTTTGATATTTTGTGGAATTGTGTTGTGCCTACGTTCGACGGTAGTGCTTGCTTGATTTTTAACTCAGCATCTTCAATGAAGCATGAACAATGTTGTTTATTAATGGAATTTAGATGCTGAGGACTCAAGCCGCTGTTGCTTCCTGCAGAACTACTTTAGAAGAAGCATTTGGCTATGACCAACTCCCAACCTGTAATGATAAGAATGTGAGTATCCAAATTCAGGTGTTCGGGAAAAGTAAGGCTATCTCCAGGGACAGGGTGTTTTGTCTTTAGTCAAGAGGCATCTGGAGAGCACGGTGCTTTCTACATTGCTGCTAAAAAGGATCCTGGCTGGTGTCTTAGTCAAAGATTTTCACTCGCGTCTCAAATGCTGACCTCATTTCTTTTATAAATCCATCCTTTCATCCATCCATTTTTTTTTGACCATTTACCTTCTTTAATGTGTAACTGCATTAATCCTAATGTTCCTGAGAATTAGTCCATTCGAAAGGCAATTTGAAACATACATAGAACATACATAGAGGTTGGATCTGATCCGTTATCTAATTGCACTGCAGATTTGGCATAAAATTGAGATGCTTGCAAATATTTACCATTACCTACTGAAAGATAATAATAAACTCAATCATTTTTCTATCTCCTGGAAATAGCATCTATGCAATTTAGCGATAATGTTGATTGCATTCAAAACGCAGCATTGTTTTGACCTTACTGGTAAGAATAAAGAAAAAGCATGTGGGGCGCGAATCTGGTCCAGACGATCTGAAATAGATTTTTTACACATAATATTATTACCTGATGATTATTCGGTCTGCTGACTTGAATATCTAAAGCGAATAAATAAAGATTGACGGGCTGATATGAAGCAGGACTGTTTAGGAAATCAGCGCTAAAGGTTATTGAACTGATTCTTTAAGAAATAAAGAAAATTATACATTTATTTAGCACAGACTAAAAGGCACACAATATAATACACAACAGATAAAAAAAAAATGCGTGTAAGTTGCAGGAAAGTGTCCCTCATGGCTGCGCCAAAAAGGCCCAGTTCAGCAAAATGCCAGACGACTAGTGCCGCCTGACGCTGGTTTTCAACTGGACCTGAAGTGTGAGGTGACGGATGTAAATCGGTTTCATGCTTTAAGAATTTGTCTTATTTGCCGTTATCCTTCACTCATCACGTTTTATTTCGGGCTACAACCAACCTTATTTTTTCGATGAATCTAAAAATAATTCTTGTCTGGGAATAATCAGCCGTATTTTTAGACTTAGAACGTAGTAAACAAAAGAATAGAAAAATATACAACTTTGACGTGTGTATTTTGCAACATATTGGACGGAACATATGTTGAAGGAATGTCTATCCGATATTGTACGCCTCAATTTTTCTTTAACAGTCTGGAAAGTTTTGGATTAGTAATAAAAAACTAACTAATTACAGTTGCTTCCCAATGCTGCTTTGCGATACTTAGTCTTTTGCTGATTGTCTTTTGAGAAGTCTTGTCTATCTATTCATGGCTCATCGTTTCCAATACCTCCAATGTTATTTTCAAATTCATTTCTAGCTGACACTATCCTATTGTTGATCTGTTGATCAATAGCCATATCAAATTGAATGGCATCATAATCTTTTATAGGTATCTATCTCTGTACGTACAGGAATCGGTCACGCCCGAAAAACAAATGTTAGGTTATTCGTTCAGTTTTTTTAGGACCGGACTTTTATTGGTCCCAATTATTTTTAGCTAATTGTGGGGCTGGGTCGAAAAGATTATGCCATAATAGCGGGTTGGCGCAAAAAAAGGGCATGACTGAAGTTTAATTTTAATTCTTTGGACACGGTTCAGTACACTTCATTTAAAGGATCTGTACCTAATACCTATACTGTTTTATACCTTTTTTTGGTTAAAGATTTTTTCTGGATTGTCCTGGCTTATTGCTGTGGTTAAGCGTTTTCTTTTATACTGCTGATGATTCATTATTACGATACGAGACCCATTTTTTTTTTCAATGCTTTGACATTATTGTCCCTCAACGTTTTGATTATGAGTCATGTAATTTCTAGTTCGTTTTTCTGTCGTTCTTTTAAAAGTTCCTTATTTTGTGGTGAGTCTGATAATACTTGTTTTAAGGGAGAGACTATTTGTAGTAGTAGGTACATAAAAATGTTTTTTTTTTGCATTGATATTAACATTTGCGTCTTAAAAACTTATAAAAGCATGATAACAGTTTGGTTTTAATTATTTTTACATTAGATTTAGAGAAGCTTCTTGATTTCATCATCAGCTTGTTTATATTATATGATTTAAGGGAGATACCTACTATCTGTAGTAGCAGTAAAAATGTTTTTTTTTTTGTATTAATATTACATTTGCGTCTTAAAATTTATAAAAGCACGATAATAGAGAACATGTTTGATAATTAAACAAATTCGTTGATTTTGTATAGATTACTCGTATTTAATTTCCCCTGTGTTACTTTACTCCAATATGCTTATCACAAACAATTTATTAGCTTGTCGTGCTCTGTCTTTTGAATAAATAAATGTATATTTTCCTTTATAAATAGTGCAATTTCGTATAGACCCTGATAGGAGTATTTGTTCCACATTTACGAAGCTAGTTATGGTAAATGTTAACTTTTGATAAAATACATTTTCATCTTATTTCCAACTTTTCACTTTATTTTTTTTATTTATTCTGTCTCTCATTTATTACGCATAAAACATGAATGTGCAATATTTTCCCCATTGCATATCGAGTGTTTACATAGTACCAGGGTAACAGTTGAAGGTCAGAGTTCGACGCTCGTGGTCAATGATACTCGGTGGGCGAGACGTCTACGACGCTTTACCTTAATGGGATTAGCAGTGTATGTGCCGATTGGAAATGTTTTAATACTTGTGTTGTATATTACGTCTTTATGCTGGGTTTAGCAGCGTTTTGATAAAGGTTTCTTTTCGAAGAGTTGTCTTGTATTTGGTACTCAATTACGGGTTTCACATTTTTGTGAATGTTACAAAATTTATTTTTGATTTTGAATATTTTTTACGTAAATACACTCCCGAACACCTGAATCAAGCCACCCTGTATTTTTTTTAATCTTTTCAAAATTAAATAATGGTAGTCGCAATACAAAAAAAAACTGTTTAATAAGTCGTATTTTTACGTTTCTCAGGAGCAAATTTAGCGTGGATTTTTTAAGAAAACAATCGTTTACATAGAGAAAACGTTTATTTAGTAACTTTGTGTTACCTCCAAGAGCATTTACGACGGCCGTCATGCGGTTCTGCATGCATTGGATTAATTAATGCCACTATGACGTGCTAGGGAATGTTCTCCCATACTTCCAAGATGGCAACGTTTAGCTCCTGCAAAGTTTGTATAGCTGGTTGGGTGGTTAGTTCGAACACACCTTTTCAGCTCATCCCATAAATGCATATCGGATTCATATCAAGGCTTCTTGCTGGCCATTACATAACTGTGACACTATATATACGTCATGCAGGTATGGTATTCACGAGCAATTCTTGCAGTTCCAGCAATTCCGCAGCCCGAAAAGTAAGCATATGGCATCACATGAGCCTCTAGACATAAACGAATGTATCTAAATAGCGTTTAGTGGTGGCAATCGTGGTCCCGTCACAACCTCAAGGTCAGTTTTTCGTTCAGTGGAAATGCCCCAGACTGTTCCATGACTCATCGCCATAACTCATCTTCGGGCCCTATCAGAATACCAAAGCTGCAACACTTATTTTTAAGTATCGCAGCATTATACTGAGATTTTGGCTTCGTACAGGACATTTTACTTTGTTTTTTTTTTGTTTATATGATTTTTTTAAGTTTATTTTGTGATCAGTGCGAGTCCCAATGAATACATTTCTTTCTTTCTCTTCAGTGAAAATTCTCTCCCTGTCTTTGGTAGACTTTCCTACCTCCATCATTGCCATACAGCATAATCTTGGTTTCATACTTATAAAGACTCCACGTCAATGGTAGCTATTGACGTTGAGTCCAATGCCAATGTTCGCGTGCAAACTGTATGTAGGCGTGCCATTCCGTGTGCTCGTATTAATTTGGGACCATTGGCTGGTTTAAGAGGTTTGAGGCCACGTTCTTCGAGGCTCCTTCTAACAGTTCGAGCGCAAACAGTCAGTCCATGAAAATCTCGAAGCTGTTCTTGGACCTGTACTGACGTATGGTGACGTTAACGCAGGCTGGTGATAAAGATAAACCGATATTGTGGTGCTGTAATGATCCAGTTCCGTGGTCCTCCTGAACGACGAACGAAGCCGGCAGTCTCCAGGTATAGATGATAAATTCTTTGAACGGCGGAACGACTTACATGAAGTTGTGTACGTTTCGCTGGTTAAGGCCAGACTGAAGAATTCACAGCTTGCGCGGCTACTTCAGATGCAGTATCCATAATTTGAAGTCAGAATGGATTAAAAATAACGAAAAACAATTTTGATACTCTTTTCATGGTAAACAAAATAAATATCGAAATAGTTATTGACTTAGATGCTCTAATCAAAGCTTGTTGCTTCTTAATAACTCCAATTTTCTTATGTTTTTCAAATTTGTGAATTCAAATTCAAATAGCTTAAATACTTTTTCACAGACTTATCATTATGTTGATGTTTTAGGCGTATAAACATAAAAATGCACGGTGGCTCGATTTAGGAGGCCAGGAGTTGAAAAGTACGTACATAATTAATTAATTATATTTTTAACTTAACCTGGCTATCTGACATCCTGGCCTGGAAACTTTGCATACCAAGACCCCTCCGTGTCTCGGAAAGCACGTTAAGCCTTTGGTGTCGGCTGTCATTCGTGGATCGTTGACAGTCTTTACGGATTGTCAGAAGCCCGAAAGTGTGACAACTAGTCTTACCAAGTGGGTATCGTATACCCAGTAACTGGGTTGTGGAGGTCAAACACACACACAGACAGTAGCTAGCTTCACTGAAAAAACGGGTATTCAGCTGCATCCGGTAAGACTGGATGCCGACTACAATATAGTTGGAAAAAGGCTAGGCAGATGATAAACTCAATCTGGACAATGTCTAGGCCCAGACTTCATCGTAACAATTTAAAAATAGATTTGTTAGATACCTTTTTTATCTAAGACCATATTTTAGTATGGTGTTCGCAACAACATTATTTTCGAAGGATATATTGACTTAATTAAGTCTTCAAATATAGTTAGCCTGTCGGCTATCATACAGATAGCTTCTTAAGCAATTTTAATGAAAAGTCTATAGCTTATCTATGAAGGTAAAGAAAAAAAAACACACAGTAGTAAACATTCCTCCGAGACGTTTTTAACGAGTTCTATGATAAGCAGCTGATACACCCTGTATCAGCTGTTTTTACTTCACATGTCAACAACAAATTAGCTGATAATAAAGTCGTAAAAAGTTGTTTATTATTACCTAATTTGTTTTTACTGATGATAGCTGCTTATCATTATTACAAGAACATTAAGATTGAGCTGAATGCCCCGTTGGTCTAGTCGTCGAAAGTGCGACCGCCGGCTGAAATGGGTTCAATCCGTAGGTCAAGCAAACCATCAGTAGGCTTAGCATGACGCTCTATTTCTTCGAAGAATAGACACGGCACTTTCTATACAAAGCGACATTTCGTTTCTCCTTTTTTGACATCGCACCGTAGAAATTCTTCTACGTAAAAAAGGACCTAGACATAACAAACGAAAGACAAAATGACAGATTGTAGAAGGATTTCTACAGTGAGATGTCAAAAATGGAGAAACGAAGTGTCACTTTGTATAGAAAGCGTCGTGTCTATTCTTCGAAGAAATAGAAAGCGTCATGCTAAGCCTGCAGAATCACTAAGTCTGAATTGGTACCCGGTTAATAGCAATAGGCTTGTCCCTTACTAAGAATATGGAAAGAAAACAATACAAGGAAAATGTAGGTATGTTTTATGCACCTCTGCCTACCTCTCAAAGTTATTGAAACTTCCTGCTCTTGTAAAGGTTGAAAGTTAATTCAAGATGAGCTAATGTTATATTATCCTACAATTCTGCTTACCCTGTCATGATCGTATGCGTCATATTCTAGCTACTACAATAATATACTTTGATGCATCAGTAACATTTCTATTAGCGCATCCGACCAAGGACTAATGTTCGGGTTCGCAACAGTTCAACCGGGATTTGAACTCACGACCTTCTGACCGGGACTTGGCATTGTTGGATTAATAATATTCTATTTATACTTGGTTAAACAACGAACAACATAGTAATAAAAACTGCTTAAAACCGCAATATAAACATAGCATCACGCCTGTTTTTCATCAAAATGGTAGGCAGAGCTGCTGTACGGGTACATCCACGTTTCACCAGGTTTTACTCCTATAGGTATGGATGGGGGCGAGCCATCAACTGGGGCATCTATGATTTGAATATTACTAAGTAGTTGTCGTACCTACTCGCTAGACAGAGGCTGATCTTGTAACTACATTACTCGTCTTTATTTTTGCCTTTTAATATGTACAAAAACACTGTCGAAAATAAAAAAAAATGCATGGATGACAAAACGTGTTTGTAATGTATTTACATGACATCTCTCACAACTTCCGCACGACAAGCAAGCACTCAACATTTTCCTTCATTCCAAAAATATGTGTGTTTTTCCGTGTACATAAAAAACTCGCTCAATTAACCTGTCGATGGTAACATGGCAAAAGGGTCCTGAAAACGACACGGTACACTAAAAACGTGATGTTTACGACGCATCTACGTAAACCGTCATTTTTGAACCTCAATGTACATACTATATCGAGCAATTTATTTCCCACGAAAAACGGGAAATTGAGATTTTTATGTGAAGATATTTATAAAAAAATGTGTATTCGTTTGACGAACGCATTCGCCTTTTGCGGTTGAGTTAGGTAAGAATGTGAACATATTTTTGGGGTGAAATCTTGATAAGACGTCACTAATATTTCTTTGCTGAATCGGGAATGAAGGAGAAATGGGGACGGCTTGAAGGTAAACATTTCGATTCCTGATATGCGAAACTGATACATTTTTGGGTTGAAAAACAACGTTGTAGTTTGAAGAAGCAAGAAATGGTTTTGCAATTGTTCATAGTTCACTTCTTAGATAGTTTTAAATTATCTCATACAGGCTTTAACCATTTTTTTTTTGTATTTTCAATACATCCCGAGTCATTTTCACCACACCTCTTCCGTTCCTATATTTTAAGATCACAGTTTGCGACATAGAAACCTAGATACTGTCAGATACTATGTGTCCTTATCAAACAAGTGCTGCCTGAATTATACGCAAAGGAAGCCAAAGCTAGTCTCTGCATATACCTATCCTTATAATTTATACTAAAACCCTTCTGGCTCCACCCGCAAATAGCCACAGTTATTACAAGCTGGTAAGTCTCTCCTAACTTTGGACTTTGCCAAATTACAAGCGTTTAAAATTCAGGAGTTTTGCTCACTAATCTCTTACTAGTTCGCACCAACCGCGTCCGATGTACAAATATTTACAGGGACGACCCAGCTGAGGTCAATTTTCCTACTACCCGCAACTGAAACATCATAAAAACCACTAGAATTATGCAAAGAATTCAATTTTATCATCCCAATGTTAGAGTTGAAATTAGAGTGACCAAGCAACAGTCGTAAAATTGAAGACGGGTGCAATATAATCTACGAAATCGAATTTTAAATTTAGATTGCTAAAGTTCATTTTGGGTTGGTGGGATCGTAAAAATCTTTGCTAATCCAAAATGATGTACGACAGATAACCTTGCTAAGTGATTTTAGACTGTATGCTGTGTTTTCAGAGTATGTTTTATAGTGTTTTTCATGAGATACAAGTGCAGTGCACTTTGCCTGCGGTTCAGTGATGCACCTCAGAGCACGAGACTGATTTATGGTTATAATAAATATATGGGTGTTTAATGTTCAAGATTATCTATAGTGAGTAATAAATTACGGTGTTTGTGTGTAAAATCTGTATGCTAATTTGAATTTTATGTCTAAGATTATTTTGCTCGGGAATTGGAAAAAATATGTGACATTGTCCCGGTTTTGATTTAAAGAGAGGAACTGGCCTTGGAAACTTTAAACGAATTAGAGATATATTTTGGGTCGAAGGTTCACTTAATAAGTGATTATGTCAATTAACTGCAGTTTAGGTCTCAAATCTCTCAAGCCTTGTTTACACATTTACGAGTAGTTTTACATTTTTCATTTAGTTGCAAAACTCTATAATTATAATTTTGGTAACTTTAACATTTTATTTTGCATATACGAGGGCGGCACTGAAAATTTTGGGAATCAAGAAAGTGACACAACATTACTATTTAAAAATGTATTTATTGCTTTTCGAAGTATTCTCCGCGAAATTTGACACATTTTTCCATACGATGAAACCAATCATTGAAGCAACCATTCCATTCGGAACTTGGGGTCTCCATAATGGCCGTTTTGTAGGCGTCCACAGCTTCATCAGGTGATGAAAATCTCTGTCCACGCAATTTATTCTTTATTTTAGGGAAAGTATAGAAATCATTAGGGCTTAGGTCGGGGCTGTACGGCGGATGGTCTAATAATTCTATGTTTTCTTGCTCTAAAAACTCTTTTGTTCTGTGCGCGTTGTGAGAACTCGCATTGTCGTGATGGAGAATGATGCTCGTAGCAACCGAACATTTCTCCCTATTTCAAGAGACTTATTTATGACTGGTGAAATGTGGGAGTTCTCAACACCTCTGCCTTTTCCTTTGGTGAATAAAGGCGTGTAGTTATAAACCTTGCCTTTTTTTTTTTGGATGGGAAATCATCAAATAACTTCTCCCGCTCTGGGCGGAGCGGGAGGGTGTGTCAGACTCTTACTGACTAAAACCCACCCGTATTCCTTCCGTTGCCTGTGTTGCGGGGGCCTCGGTGACCCATAAGTACCTTACCGCGACCCCGGCAGGCATCGGCCCTAGAGGACCCCTACCTTTGTGCTGACGACAACACTTTGAGGCGCGCGTGGAATACAACGCGCCGTCGACCCGGGCCTGGTCCTTACCGGACGGTGAGCTACCCATTGCTCACCGTCCGCAAGCCCGCGCTTACGGTGGCCGGAAATCCGCCCGGGATTCCCGACGATAAACCGTGCCTTAGCAGTCTTCTAACTAAATGAAAATCAGTGTCTGTTAGAGCCTGGTGCAGGCTACTATTCAAGCAGAATACCCACAGTACAGCCATATTTCCTCAGATATGTTAACGTCCCATATAATAGTGGGTGAGCCTGATGCCATCAACCGTGCACAAATCCAGACTGTTGGAAAAACCCAATAACACATTGCCTGTCCTAGGAATCGAACCATCGAACTCTTTACTGCTTTCTACCCGACGTAATAAAAAATAAAACAATTCCACTTTTCAAAAAGAAATTGAAATATCTATTAATTAATAAATGTGATTACTCAATTGGCGAATTTTTGACCTATAAGTATTTAAATTGATAATATGACATCTCTGTACTCCTGACTTGTACTAAATCATTTATATTTTGATTAACCTGTATTGACCTCGGACTTGACGAATTCATAATCCCATTTTATTAAACTTGACATGTATTGCCTAATTTAAATTATTTGCTGAATTTCATCTTGACATGGTAAACTTATGTTGATCTGATTGAATGTATTTATAATATTTATATATTAAATGAGTCTTTGTTATTATAGCTTAAACTGTTCGCATGCCTTAGTAAGTATAAATCTTTCTTTTTTGGAAATTTCTCTAATAATAAAAATAATTCCCAATCCAACGTCTTGTTTCGAAACCCATCTATATAAACTCTCATATAACACATACGGCCACAATTTACATTGGCTGATGTACGTAAACAGAGTTTGTTTATTTTATTTAGCAATGGTTTACATTAGCAGTGCATGTGATTTCAAAATCACCTTGGATGCAATGAGATGTGAGCTTGTTTCGTTCAGGCATTTTGTTTGGTTTTGAGCTGCAGATATTTGGTTCTGAATAAGTTTGTTGGTGAGAGGCAAAGATTATGTAGTTTTATAATGAGATCATAAGATTAAAAGGCTTTAAGCTGTTTAGTAGATTATAGTAGTTTTTTTTTTAAAAGAGGACGTGTCACGCCATGTTTTCTGAGTGTCAAGAAGCGAATATATGTATGTGTGGCCTCCATATTGTTGTTTTGTTTTTTATTTATTTAACCATTTATGTACACACAAATAAACGGACAAGAAGAAAGGAACAGAAAAATACGGACAAAGGTTATGCTTATTTTTAAAGAAATCTCTTCCAGCATACCTGCGATAGAACAGAGGATAAACAGAGATATAAACACCGTGTATAGAGAAAATAAAATACATCATCTGCCTAGCCTCCAGTCTTATCGGATACTGCTGAATACCAGTATTTTACATGGAGCGACTGCCTATTTGACCTCCACAACCCAATTACTGGGTAACACGATACCCCTTGGTAAGACTGGTTGTCAGACTTTCGAGCTTGCCAGACTTTCGAGCTTCTGACGACCCGAAACGACTGTCAAAGATCTACAAATGACATCCGGGAGCAACGGCATAACGTGCTTTCCGAGGCACGGAGGGGTCTTGGTATGTAAAGATGGTCACCCATCCACGGACCAATCGCGGCAAGCGTAGCTTAACCTGATCGATCGACCCGTGCGGCTGTTATTACTTAGCCACAAGCCCCTCTACCTAAAATAAAATATAAAATACATAAAATAAAATAAAAAAACAAAATTTTAGTAGATGCTCTTATTAATCTACTTTTTCTCCTGATGATAAGCTATAATACAGACCACGCTTGTGCAGAAGTAACCTATTCACTGGAGACCAGGTAAGAGTTCTTGGGAGGTAATTGATTTCGTTTGAGTAACGCCGTAGGGAAAGGGCCTTAGATATCTTAAATGTAGGACGACTGATTCTTAGGAAGCAGGGGATTGAGGACTCAAAATCGTTAAGTAACAATTTAAACAAGCAATACCTGTACGTCGAAACGATTGGTAGCTCTCTATTGAGACAGAGGTCGTCGCTTATTCCCACATGGCTTCAATAAAACTGGATTGTTGGCATCCTACCTAACTCTTAAGGACCAAGTCGTGAAAATACCCCAGAAATCGACCCGTATCAGCAGAGAAAGCTATAAAGGTTATTTTCGCCACACATTTGCGCGAAAATGTGTTGTTTATATGTAAGGACGACCGGGTCAAAAGCCGAGCTTTTATTATTGAAATATACCCAAATTTACGAACAGAGAATATTTATACTTTTATAGGCACTTGAAAATGCAGCTGGGAAGTGTACATAGGTATGTCAGAATCATGTGTGATGCTGATGAGTGCCAACGCGCAGTACTGTAGCTTGTGTAGCGTGCTTCTGTGTTTTCCAATAGCTGTAATCTGGTAATTATGCTTGTCTGAAGGCAGCGATATTAGGTTGAAAAAAAAAAGAAATAATTCGATGTTAAGAGGGAAAATAGATATATGTATATATATAGTAATTAATATAGTATATTTGCCTCGTTGTCTGCTGAGCATGAGGTCCTGGGTTCGATTCCCAGGTCGGGCAAAGTGTTATTGGGTTTTCGTTAGGAATTTCTCAGTAGCAGCCCGAAGTCTAGATTTGTGCCTGGTTGATGGCAATAGGCTCGCACCCTATTACATGGGACTTAAACATAACTGGCGAAATGTGAGTGTACTACAGGTACATCTCTGCCTAACCCCTCGGGGATTGCAGGCGTGATGGTATCTTATGTGTTATGCTGTAGTATATTTTTAACGATAGAGAAATCTTTAAGAGAACGTAAACATATAAAATAAGTTACGGCACACAAAAGAGTTTGTGTACGTAGGTACACAAACTCTTTTGTGTGACAATACGGAAGCATGGAATCGAGAGATTATCAATTAATATACAAAAAAACATTTTGACTGTGCTGTAAGTTGAAGATCGGTTATTTGGGAATGATTTTTTGCCAACTAAAATGCTTTTTTACAAAAACTTAAATATCTGTTTGGTTTTTCTTTGGAATCGAACTAAGGTACATTTCACCACTTTCGTTCCCTGAACTATTAAACTGAAACAATCATATATTTTTCAATAGAATATAAAAAAAACCCCAATTCTGCAAACATGATACACAGTTTTCCTCGTAATCTCTCATCTAAACTCGCGAGAATGAATACTACAAAAAAAACATAAAAATGGCCCATTATTTATCATTTCCAGCGAGCCGAAATCTGTCCGTCCGTCCAACCGGAAGTTCGTCATTATCGGACGGATTCTTGCTCTCTGGTACGGAGCCAAGTTCACGGCTGTCCACGTAATTCTTAAAAAAAAAACAGCACAAGATTTGTATTGGCAGATTTTTAGGAAAATCGTCTAGTATTTGTTTTGACTGTTGTGTCTCATTTAACGTATGAACATTTCGTTCATTAGTAGCTGAAGCTGTTACAGTATTTTTTTGTACGGTTTGTATGTATCAGGGTGTGTTATCTCACGAGCAGTGATCATCATCTTTAACTTTAGTTTATATCACTACTGATCAGCATACTGCAATATTATCTGATCTGCGGATATGTCTAGCAGCAGCTATGATCATTGAATGTTTTTGCTCAAGGTAAGATTCACGCCTGCTTCGGCACTGGATAAGAGATAGATAATACCTAGGTATCATTGCGAATTTAAAAAGGCGTCATATGCAAAAGAAACTGGAGCTTATTTCGGTCTTATCCAGTGCCCAAGCAAGCGTATGTAGGACTACTAAATGTACCCAATGTCCTAACCCAGGTTACGGTCTACCCATGTATCAAATTACATCCAAATCCGTTCAGCCGTTTTAGCGTGAAAGCAAATAAACAAACTCACTTTCGCGCAATATTTACATCAATAATGATCCACTGTGTATACGGTCATATAACTCTCAGCTAGCTTCCTTATTACAATTACAGTAAGTTCTGTAACATATCTACATATCATATATTTTATTGCCTAATGATTATTACCTACGAGAAGTAGGTAGTGGTAACTCATTCGATCTGCATACCTCAATACTTGCCAGCGACAGTTGGATGGGTGCCCGATTATAAATGAGGAAAATACCTGAGTGAAATATGTACTTATGTTGAAATACTGTGAAATTGTGGAGAGGAAAAAATACGTATTGTATTTATAATTATTTCCCTTTTAATTAAGGGGGAATTTCAGTGTCAATATTCCACAACAATGATGACACCGACAGCTCATGCGTTCAGTTGCATTTGTGAAATTCGCCTTTAGTTGACCATACATAAAACTCCGTTATTTCCATCCTGAAAGCCTATTTAATCTAATCTATTGTCAAATCTGATGTCAAAAGGGTTTGAATATTGTTATCCGACCACAATAATTAACAAAATTTTATAGAACTGCTGAATCTATTCGGTAAAAGACGTCCGGAATGACAGCACATCGGCTGATCAATTGTTAAGAGACTTCTTCTACTGCCCACTGCTGGGCAAAGGTCTCCACTCTTCCCTATGTGTTGTTTTCTCCGTCCAATATACCAAGAAGTTATTTTAGAAAAATATCTATAGGTATCTACTTTGTTTCCTTAGATAGATTTATCATCTAACAAATCCTGCTCTTCCTTACTCTAAGACAAATTGTGATATGACGAAAACATATCATGTAAATGTTATGACAATAATCCTCCTTCAAACATGTCGACTGGTCCAGTCGGCCCAAGCTTGATATATATCCACTTTCTCAGTCGTAAAATAAATCATAATACAAAACAGGACACCGGAATTGAATGTCATAAAGTATATATGGTATCCCTTTGTGAGTTGAGTGTTAACTAATCTGTTCTTCTGTCTGTTATGGTAGTACGAGTAGTTCACTATTATCTAGATCTTAATAGACCTTTGAAGTCAAGATTTATAAAAATAAATTCACATTCTATCTTGTTTATTTTTTAATTTTGCGTGTTCACATTGACCATTAATATGCCAAGGAAAAAGTTGTGAACAATTCTAAAATATGTATTTATAATTTTAACATCCACGATGACATGTTCAAACATAATTTTCTACTACCAATGTTACTGCTTATCCTAACGCAGTGAAATAGCATGATTGTAAATTCTACAAACAATAAAATTATGAAAAGAATACAGCTGCCAAAATTGATAACAGTGCCATCTATTGATTTTCCCCTATACTAGAGCGAACCTTGACCGAGTAGTGGGGGTCGTTACCCTGTGGCGCGTGACGCAATCGCCTGAAAAGTGCGCAGGAGTCTACTATTGAATGTTTTGGCTATAAAAATAATGGTCTGCGGTTGTGCTAATGATAATTTTGTCACAATTATTTTAAAATGAGTAATGAGGTTAGTGATGTTATTATCGATGTTAATAATTATGTTGTAAATAACTTATTTAAATTATTGTGTGATTTGATGTTCACCGTTTTATTCGTCATTTCGTTCTTTTGGTCTTTATTTTCCATTTTTAATTATGTAGTTTTCGAGCCCATGTAATTTTCTAGATTGCCATTCCCGATACTTTAGCAATTCAGCTGTAGCTGAATTAATTACTTCGTAACTTCACTGATAAAATCGAAGTAGTTTCAGAAGATATCATATCTATTTATGAAAAGTGCTGAACTGACTATTTTTGTACCTACTAGTTCACTGTTCAACACCTAGTACGGCAGCGTCTATTTAACACTGTTACTTTTATTAATCTTTTCTACCTATACAAGTAAATAAAATTGTCTGTTTGTAATGCCAAAATAACAGGTTTTTACTATCTATTTTCATAGAAAAAAATCAACTTTAATTTTGTTTTCTGGCTGTTCCGGTTAATCTCCGAAACGGCTGGACCGATTTTAGCTGATATTATAAGGAGTAACTTGGGCGTTTATACAAAAACATCAAGCGGGTGAAATTGCGGGCAGTAGCTAGGTCGAAATATGATTATTCGACACAAAGCTTTTAGGCATTTCATGTAACAGTCTAGAGTTGATTCTTCTTTTCATCACTTTAATGATAAGTCTAACCTGGTAACCGCCTTTCCTTGCGGACTGTCGTTCCTACATATACCTTTTTAGCCGTGATGTAACTAGAGATTAGCACTAGCTGTTGTTGTTAATGATGTTTTGAATTTAAATTCGTTAGTTGTTTACAATATTTATTATTATGTTGACATCAGTTGTGGATGTATTTATTTTATCATTATCTGCTATGTATATGTATATTACTACAATACGTCTTCCTAAGTCATCTGTATTGATACTTTATTACCTACCTATAGAATATGGTATAATATAATTATTTTCAAGAAAACGTAAAGGAAAATATTTTCAACGCGGCTTCATTTAAATCTCCCTTTGATAAAAATGTTGTATGTCCCTACGATACAAATTCTTCTCGGGCCAAGCGTCAGGATTGGTTGAGGCATATGTCACCCTTTGATAAAAATGTTGTATGTCCCTACGATACAAATTCTTCACGTGCCAAGCGTCAGGATTGGTTGAGGCATATGTCAATCAATCTGCCTAGCCTTTTCCCAACTATGCTGAGGTCGGCTTCCAGTCTAACCAAAATGCAGTTAATATACCAGTTTTTTACATAGAGCGACTGCCTATCTGCCGCGACCAACGGCTTAACGTACTTCTCAAGGCGCGGAGGGCATCCATCCACGAACATCCCGGCAAGCGTAGCTTAGCCATCGATCGACTCGTGTAACTGTTATCATTTAGCCATGAGCCCCTTTAGGTCGAGACATAATTATGTATGATATAGTCAATAATGTTTTATAAGAATTAAGCGTCCATTTTTTGAAGGCATATAATTTCATGAGATATCCAAAAGTTTGGTTACCTCTACACGGATTATTAAACAGTATACCTACTGTTTTCAATTTCAAGTCATTTTCAGCACATATTAAAGGCTCGCATCAGACTGGGGTGATATTGCGGGCACAACAGGCATATAATATTGCTGACTGTCGCGCCCGCGATATAGCACTAATCTGCACGAGCCTTTAAACGTTTCTGTGAGGAAAAAAATCCCAAACCCCAAGGCTGATATAGGTAGTGCCATCCGAGACCTGTCCTATGGGTATGACTATTAGTTCATCTTGAACTACCTTTGGGCTTACAGCAAAGTCTATTGGGACCTATTGCCTGGTAGTTTTCACCTACAACTCTTGCGACAGAGTGACCAGCCTATTTCCATTTCCAGAAACAGTCCCACTTTATCATTATTATTACGATTACAGGCCCATACAGTTCTGCTCCATTTTCTCCAATAAAATGTTAGAACTTGTACAAACTCAGTAGGTAGATAATTCGATATCCACACTCAGCATACCACCAGTTACTCCATAATGATATGAAATGAGTGAAATCATTCAATTAGCGCAATGGGTTGATTTCTTTCGTTTGTGTCAATTCATATCGAGTCTTAAATATACGTAGTTGGATAGGCCTATCGTAATTACCGTGAAAATTATTCTTAGGCAACTTCTGGTACAGTGGCGTGCAAAAGTTTTGTTTTTAAATACTAAATTTAAAAAAATATGTGGTATGGGTGGATGTAGGTACATATAAGCTATTTATGTTATCCTTGTGAGTTTGATGGGGTCACCTCATATTATAATATAATTTGGATATTTTAGTAGCAAATACCTTTGCAGCTACTTTCGTAATATTTATCGTATACCGCACTAAATTTTACCAATGACTATTTAATACTGGCTGACCTGACAGACGTTGTCCTGCCCAAATTAAATTTTACAAAACCCTTAGGAAAAAGAACGTTTAATTTTTCCCGAATTTGAATTTTTTTCAGGACAGATTTCCAAATTTTTCTTTCCATAAAAACCAAATTCGGACTATTATGAACATTTTAAAATAAAGAAAAAGAAAGTTCTATAATTTCTGCCTTCAAAAATACGTACACACGTACGTTTGCATGTATGTATGGTAAAACAAAAAATAGCAGTTTTCATGTGATGCGGCTTTTAAAACTTGTGCAGACTGGGGCGATATCGCGCTAGTCTGCACGAGCCTTTACCAACGAACATGCATTTCATTTACTTATATAAAGATAATCGGCCTTTATTACATGGGACTTAAACATAACTGCTAAAATGTGGGTCATTCATCATTTCGAGAAGTCATTTCGAGAACTCACTAGCAAATCTCAAATAAGTCAATCTGATCAAGATGGACATATTTTCGCCGCCATCCGGATATTAAAGCGGAATCATCATGTAAGCGTATTTTGTTACGATTTCTAAATGCGTTCTTCCGTGCGGAAGCAGGATTTTAATTAGTTTCAAGGAAGAAAACAGTTGTTCAAGTTCATAGCCATTCATCACATGTGCAGTGAATGCGGAAGATAGGATTCAGTATGATGGTACTCCTAGTTTGAGGTTTAGTATATGTAGGTATACTGATACCTACATATTCACGTCACGTCATTGAATTTGATGATATATTATTATTTTTAAAGGAGTAACCGTGCATGAAGTTTCTTGCCAGCTCTTCTCCATAGGAAACGACCAGTAGGAACCGTGCACCTAGCTTCTGACGTTTCATAAGTGCCCATGTAGGTATATGTGGAATAAAATATTTTCATTTTAAATTAAGGGACTTGACGAAAAGCATTATTTATAAACCTGCAATGGATAAGTCAAGTCTGCCATGGTCAATTTGGACATCATATCTAAGATAGGTACCGACTGCTCTTACAGAAATATTTCAAAGGCAACCCTTAATCTTTTGAAACCTAAGGTCTTCAAACAGTGCGTCCTGCCCGTTATGGCATACGACACTGACAGTCGGGCTAATCCACAAATTCAAGGTCACTCAGCGCGCCATGGAGCGGGCTATGCTCGGAGTTTCTTTGAAAGATAAGATCAGAAAAAAAGTTATCCGGAAGAGAACCGGAGTTACCGACATAGCCTGCAGAGTAAGCAAGCTGACGTGGCAGTGGGCTGGCCATATTTGTCGAAGGACCGATGGCCGGTGGAGCAGACGAGTCCTAAAGTGGAGACCGCGTATCGGCAAGCGTAGTGTGGGAGCTAGATGGACCGACGACCTTAAAAAGGTGGCTGGGATAGACTGTATGCGGAAGGCTGAGGAGAGGGTGTTGTGGCGCAGCCTGGGAGAGATCTATGTCCAGCAGTAGACTGTTATAAGCTGAGTTGATTGATTGAAACCTTAAAGGCTCCTGCATACTGAGGCGATATCGCGGCCGCGACAAACATATTGCTGCCTGTCGCGCCCGCGATATTGCCTCAGTATGCAAGAGCCGTAATCCTCCAGACCAGAAAGTCAAGCTGAATATCCTCTTAAACTCACGGCCAATACATTTTTATTATTTTTTTGTTTTTAATACTTTCTAAACACTTTTCCGTCCATCTCTCCCACGAATCGTCCGTTCCTCTGACAGAATATATAAATTAGGCATAATGATAGTCATCAGCCTCTTCGTTCCTCGTTTACATCATTCTACAATCACATTACATACAATTTGTATGAAACCACTTTGGATAGTTAAATGACGAAATAAATTGTTCTCGTATTATATTGAAAGAGTTGCGTATCTGAGATTGTTGTAAGTGAAATAGGAACGCTTGAGTCGTAATGTACTGCCAATTTTGCTCAAATAATTTTACGTGGTTTATTTTTGTGCCGAAACCGTAAAGGATTTGCAACGACGGTTTTGGCGTTAGGTAATGATTTTGTTAATCATGTATTTCGTAGACATTACAAGTAGTTAATTATTGGAACAATGCCATCATAATCCCAGCTTTTTTAATAGGTAAAATATTTTTTATTCTGTTGTAGACGTAGATATATGCTTTTTGTGACTTTTAAATCTGTTATTATGCCCTCATATAATGCAAGTAAGTCATGCAAAAAATGTATGAGACTGTAGCGAGAATAAATGTAACTAGAACGCATACACATCTATTCGATATGTGAATATTTAAGTAATGTACTACAATACTTAATATGCTTTATGAAATCAATTCAGGAAGTAAGGTCTACCGAGAGCATAAAAAACCGGCCAAGTGCATGTCGGACTACGCATATTGATGGGTTCCGTGGTTAGGATGAACTTATCCCAGAAACAAACTAAACATTGTAGTTGAAAAACATGTTCTCCCATACATCGATACATTACATATCGTCAATTCTCCAAATGTAAATATAAGTTGGTCGACTATTTCTCGTTAATTTCGTTATATATACTAATGCCATGAAAATTTTAACATATCTAAAAACAACCATTTAGCTGACAGGGGGGGGGGGGGGGTATACACTTGACTCTAACAAAAATTAGCACTTTAAAAGCTTAATATTACGCAAACAGATCCCTGAATCGAAAAATGATTTACACAAACCCCAATATTTTTAACGGCCTCTCCAACGTTACACCACACCATGGGATAGACGAGAAAAAATATATCATCCCCACTTTACGTACAAGGAAGGAACTCTAAAGCGTTTTTTTTAGTATTTGACGTTCGAAAAGTGCTGATTCTCAGCCTAGTTTGAATAAATGACTTTTGATTTTGATTTTTGATTTTTTGATTTTGATTTATTTTACCACTTTGTCGGCGGGATTAATATGTTTACCCAAGCCAAATTACAGTTTTCTGGTACTAAGAGTCTGAGCTAAGCTGAGGACAGACAGACAGACATCGCGAAACTATAAAGGTTCCTTGTTGATTACAGAACCCTAAAACCGATATTACTTAAAAACTATTTAAGATATTTTCATGTTTTTTTTTTTGTATGATCTATAAATTCTATTTGTATATTTTTTTCAAATATTCATATTTTCGGCAGTAAAAATAAATATTCCATATGAATCCGAACGGCAGCGCGGCGTGAGTGCTATGCGCATTTGTATGGCCAAGGTCAACGGTGATTACCCGACCCTCAAGATACATTTTGACTGCAGAGATCAAACTGAGGTCGGTTTATCATAAACTTGCTATTGTAGGTACAACTAAGAAAGGTATGCACGGTAGGTGAGATCAGTTCTCTCATCCTTGGGTAGTCCATTGAGCAGGACGTGTTCTCAACTAGTAGCCAGGTCTTTTTGAGAATCCTCTTTCAAAAACTTGTAATAAAACTTTATCAGTCCATTTTATTTCCTATAAGCCTCCTTTTTCGTGCCTTATGGTCGGCAAAAAAACAATTTTAATATTACATCATCATCTACCTGCCTTTTTCCAACTAAGTCGGCTTCCAGTCTTACCGGATACAGCTGAATATCAGTATTATACATGGAGCGACTGCCTATCTGACCTCCACAACCCAGTTACTGGGTAACACAATACCCCTTGGTGTCGTGCACCCCTCGGTAAGACTGGTTGTCAGACTTTCGAGCTTCTGACGACCCGTAACGACTGTCAAAGATCTACAAATGACAGCTGGGACCAACGGCTTAACGTGCTTTCCGAGGCAATTTTAATATTACAAGCAACTACAAATACTGCTTACCCCTTCAAACAAATAATACATAGTTCAGCGTCAACATTAAAAGCTAACTATTTGGCTAATTCGAGTCGATCAATATTCGGCCATCGTATGTCATACACTGTAAAGACACACGGAATAGGGAATGGTAAATATTTGCTAAGAAACAATATTATTTTCTTTCGCTACGGCTTCAGAGTCCGCCCAATTTGTAGTCGATATGGGTTCGATGGGCACAGAGTAACAATCATAATTTGAACAGAAGGGACAGTGGCAATTTATGTTCGTCACTTGTTTTTCATCGCTGTGTTGTATGAGCCAAGTTCTATTTTTGTTCAACAAACGTTTGACAGAACTACTGTAATAAAATCGGATTTTGACACAGGATAGTTCAAGATACTAATACATGTTTAGTAATTGATTTATTTGTGTATTTATTCATTTGGGAACTGATGACTTTAACATAAACAAGCCACTTTTCAAATATTAGAATTTCTAACTGTTTTGCTAAGCTTCAATTTTGAATTACAAAAAGAACTAGAAAAAAAAACATTTTTTTTCATATTTTCTCACACAAAAACTATAATTATTATTTAAAAAACCGGCAAAGCGCGAGTCGGACTCGCACATGATATACGAAAATATCAAGTGTTTATCTATTACGATTCATGAGATATAGCCTGCTGACAAACAGACGGACGGACGGATGGACAGCGGAGGCTTAGTGATAGGGTTCTGTTTGGCATCCTTCGGGTAAGGAACCCTAAAAATGGTAAAAGTAGAAACGTGTCTTTCGTCTCTCCATTAAAATGTATCTATTTTTGTATGTCATAGTTCAACTATCTGTACGTTTTAGGTTAGGGGTGAGGCAGAGATGTGTCCTATTGTATACCCACATGCCGCCAGTTATGTTTAAGTATAGGATCAGGAAGCAACTGCTTTATAAATTAATTAATTAAATTACAGTCTCCCAACTCAAAAGTAGGCAAAAAGGCTCCCTAGGCTAGGGCCTAGCGCTTCTACACCCCGTCAGATAATCTTTGCCAATTTGTCAACAAGTCCGAGCACGTAGGCTGCCGACCGACCACCGTAAGCTCAGTTAGAGCGGTGCATAAAAACTAAGCTTTGCTTTGAACTTTGAAATTCAAATGTATTTCGATACGCCAATACGTCTGCCTGGTGTATTTTGATAGCGTTTTTACGACGTTATATTATATATGGGTACCACTGACTGTAGTAATATTTGGTTTTGTAGAATACGGTGATCTGGTACAGTCGAGAATCAAGGGGGAACGTAAAATGATTGAACTTTTAGTTGATTCGAAAACGAATGCTTCATGGATTTTAATCTACTTAGTTTTATTTTTTTTTTCTAAAGATATTTTGAGTTATAAATGTAGGTAGGAAATTATGTATGTAAATCACAGACAAACTAAAAACTATGATACCTAACTATATTAATGTCTGAGCCTAACGTTCTCCACCTCGATTAAACAAAATTCATGTCCAGAAAATTTCTGCAATGCCAAAAACCTTAGCTAAAGCATCAGCATTTATTCTCACAATTCCTAGGTCTTCTTTTTATGACAGCTATATTCTGGCGCGGAGAAGAATTTACGTCGGGATCGTAAAAAGGCATGAAATGAGTGGATTTTGCACGTACTTTGCCTTGCTCGTGAAATGCGGCCGATTATTCTGAGCACGCGCCGAATATGGGATAGTTTGCTGTGACATTGACTGCGCCAAATGCTAGATTTGAATCAATCTTGATCTTGAGATTTATGTAAGTGCTGGTTCTTGTTGAAGTTATTAGTCTGATATGGTTGAAAAATTAAAAACATTGTAATTGAATTACAGTTTCATAAAAATACTAAAGGGTCGATATTGTAATTCACATTGTTGAAAACTGTATGTATCAATGGGTTCCTGTATTTTAATACGAAAACATTTCAATAATTTCGGCAACAAAAAACAAGTCACAGCTAACGAGGTTATTGCTTTAATTCGAATGACAAACATTTTGTCATCGCCGCATCAAAATTGCATCAATAAAGACGAAAATTATTCTCTTGAACATAAAAGTCAAAACTCGCTTTTGTACAAAACTCTTGGGTAAACATCTTTGGCAGCATTGGGTTCATCAGATAAGTAGGTATGTTTTAGCAGACATGGCAAAATTCCCAAGTTTTCCTTCGCGGCCTCGTAAATTTTCATTACTATACTGAAATGAGAGAAAAAAATATTTTTGGAGCGCACCGCGGCCTTATAAATGTATCATTGTAATGCATAATTGAGATTAAAATTTTCTTAATGTATTATAAGGCCGGAGCTTTGCAATGATGCTGTTTCTGGTTATTGCTCGTTTTGGTAATAGTTTTCTGATTTTACGTTAACATTGATAGAAAAGGAAGAGTCTGATGATGGTGGTAGCCATTTAAAGAATTTATTTTCAATTGGATTTTGAAGTTCGACTAAATCATTTATATACGTATACGTATATAAATGATTTAGTCAGTTAGTTTAATCATTTATATACGTATACGTATATAAATGATTTAGTGGAACTTCAAAATTGGTGAGAATATTGGTGGGAGAGTCGTTCAGTATGACCACACGTTTTTCAGCTATATATATATAGCTTGTATGAAAAACGTGTGGTCATACTGAACGACTCTCCCACCAATATTCTCACCAACCACCAACGTCGTAATCGCAAAAAAATCATCAGCCGTCCCATACATTTGGGTCGAGTAGGTATTATTGATTCCGTACCCAAAGAGTAAAACGGGACCCTATTACTACGCCGTCCGTCTGTTTGTCTGTCTGTCCGTCTGTCACCAGGCTGTATCTCATTAACCGTGATAGTTAGACAGTTGAAATTTTCAAACAACTACTAAAAAACAGAATAAAATAAACATTTAAGGGGGCTCCCATAAAACAGACATGACTTTTTGCCGTTTTTATAGATAAAGGTAAGGAACCCTTCGTGCTCAAGTCCGACTTGCACTTGACCGGTTTTTTTTTGTTACGGACAGCAATATTTTTTTGGGATATCAGATTTTTTTCCGCTTTACGATGTTGATCCCATGGAGAAACTTGTTCAGTTTGATTTATTTATTTATTTATTTAGAATAAGCACACCAACAACACAGTCACTTACAATTCAAATAAAGTAGTATGTAAGTAATATTGGCATTTCAGTAACCACGCAAATAACAGGTATCCATGACAGCTTCAAGGCCATAATTCGCAAAAAATGGCTTCTTTGCTGCAGCGTCCGTGGGGAGCTAAGAATGGCATTCTGAAAGCCATTGCTGCTCGATTTGACTGCCCCATTCAGAAACACCGGGTAAGGGTAGTGAATGGTTAGATAAGTACTAACAATAATAACATAACTGTAAGCTGATATTGTTGCTACTATACAAGGTGTCGTTTTGCATCCTCGTCAAATTCAAGGAGGTAACTATGCTAATGATTCTCAACACGAATCAATAATAAAATAAGTAGCTTTATTATTTTCTAATTTTCGGAAATCGGCATATATGGGATACACATGTTAAAACGCGGCCCGTGTGATACCGCACTGTAACTGCCCTTTTACACACACACTACCGCTTCCGCAACATGGTGATTCTGTTCTATGAATGTAGTGTATTCTAAAATACTTTCAAACTTATTTAACTTAAAAAACAAGTATGTATTAATTATTGAGCAGGTATCGTAATTTTATTTAATTATATATGTATTTCGTAGCAGCCTCCTAAAATTTGACGAAGATGCATAACGACACCTTGTATACCTACAAGATATGGATCTTAATTATCTGAAATAAATTATTGTATTATATTCTATTAACATGAGAAAAATAAAAAGTGTGTCTAGTTGACCTAAATACAGAACACACACTACAAAAACAACCTATGTGGGCACATAAACGTGCACTCTTCGCAGTGTTTGAATAGGGAACGCCTGTATAAAGCGAAACTCGGTGAAAATATCAATAGGGTAATCTGTCAAGTTGGACCTTTCATTATATTGCCCTGCCATACGTGATAAGGCGCTGACAAGACCCAATTGACCAAAATAGGCTTCTCTTAAGAAAAAAACTTGCCAAATCTGTAGAGTTTGTGGTAGCAGAAAAAATATACCTATGTTAATTTTGAACATATTTCCCAGAAATTGGTTGTTCCCAAAACACGTTTTGAAAAAAATCTCGATATAAATTAACGTTAAACTAACCTCTTACCTTGAGTTTTAATCCAAAATATCCGTATTAAATATCAACATACGTTACGTATTTAATTAATAACAAGAACGTCTTATTTGAATGCAGAACTTGGTTGTTTTTTTTTATTTTCGTTTACTCAACTCATTTTTGAGTAAATAGATAATTGCGTCATATTTTGCAATAAATTACAAGCGTTGTGTCATCGCGCTTCTCTTTCTTATCTATGCAATCTGACAGTGACCGCGGTTTAGGTGTTGTCAGCGTCTTAAGGGACTATTGAATGTGGTATTTAAGTTGGATGTAGGCAATTCAAAAATATGATGATGACGCTTATTACGTTCGCTAGATTTAAAATTAAAATAGCTTAAATTTAAAATAGCTTACCAATTGTGCGTCTATGTTTATGTAATCGTTTATAATTTTGTAGAGTTACATACATACATACAATACTCACGCCTTCTTCCCATAGGGGTAGGCAGAAACTATAGAACGCCACCTGCTACGCTCCTTACATACTCATTTTGCTTCGTTTACGTTCATACATCTGGTCATACACGTACGCCGGTTGCGACCACTACGCACCTGACCTTTTTGAAGAACATCACCAATGAGGTCACTATGTCTTTCTGGGGCGTGCATTCCCGGCATTTCCACTCACATCTGCTTTGTAAATACCTTTTGTTAGTCACCTTACATTCATCCTCTCAACATGACCAAACCATTTAAGTATACGCTTTTCAATTTTTGTCACTACATCTTCCTTTAAACTGCACCGATGCCTTATCACATAATTTTTCAGCCTATCATTTATAGTTACACCACACATGCTTCTCAAGGAACGCATTTCCATAGCATTAACTCTACTTTCATGTTTCTTTTCTCTATAGAGATGGCTCTCTTTTCTATAAGGAGAATTAGTAAGTCAGTATGGCAACATCTTTCTTTTAAGCTAATCATTTAAAAGTTCCTAAACCTGTCATTGTAATCAGGTGTACCCTTTTGAACCTCATCCATTTGATGGTATGTATCGTGTGATGATAAACTTAAATATTACCACATCTTTCTGATACATGGAGTATAGTTTGCTAAAGATATTAATAGCCGTAAAAACAAATGCATGATGAGAGGTCTAGGTATACTTATATTTAAAGCTGTTACAGAAAAAGCAAGTCCTATTTTTATTTTCCTGACTGTAAAAGTCAAGCATTTTAAATTAATAAAAGGGTCGTGCGTTTGATACACAATCTGACCTGATTTACATAAACGAATTATGTGCTATAAATAGCGATAAAAGAAAATAAGACTTGAATTTAACACTTATTTTCGAAGCTTGTATTATTATGTTTTAAAGAGTTGAATGTTTTTGCATTGCCATAATATTGGCTTACGAGGGATGTTCTTGAGAGAGAAGTGAATGGATTAAGTATGTAAGAATAGTAACTAAATCCATTTTGTTCCCATAAACATTCAACAATAGTTTGATAAAGCTTCGCTTAGCTATTAAATGCTGTGATGATAAATCATTGATTGCTAGACAGTGGTATCGGTATTAATTACTCCACCCCGGTAGGAACTCCCACTATTCAAATATAAATTGCGTAATTTTTTAATTGACAAAGCCGAAAGAACGTTACAAGATTTTTTTAATAATTAGTACCTGCTACAATCTGTCACCAATACTACAATCTGTCACTAATATTTTTTGCAAGATTTGCTTTTAAAGTGTTAACTACATTTTTTATACTCCATGTTGACATAATTTATTATTGTATGCCTATACAATAATAAATTATGTCAATGATTGTAGTATTGGTGACAGATTGTAGCAGTAGGCACTAGGCAGGACATAATGGATCTGTAATGTATAACCTATGCCCAAAATAAAAAGATTTGATTTGATTTGAATTCATAGTTATAAAAAAAAAATTGGCTGCTTGAGCAGCCATACTACACATTGAAATGAAATTAATAGGTTTAAACCAGTTAGGATTTACTATAAACGGTTTATTCCATTCTATTGAAACTCGGGAATATTTTCTTGGAAGTACTCCTGATAATTGCTCTGGTTTTCTCGGACGCATCAACACTGAATGTACCTAGGTATTGGGACAATTTCGGTGACCTAATTTATATTGACATTAACACAGTGATCCGTAATTAGCGCCCTGTGGCACTCCAAGTGCGCAAAACATTTAAATAATCTATATTTGCTCGTAGGCTATATTAAGATTATTGACCGTCTAAAAACAGGTCAATATATGAAACCCACTTGAGAAATTAAAACTATCATCAGACTTGGTTAATCATTTACTAAATCTTTCTGTGAGTGGCATCGTGTAAGCGTTTGAGTATTTAAGACACTGGGTGTTTTGGTGATGATCTACATCCACATGCAGGCAGAGAAAGAAGAGGAGCAGGAAAAATGGAGTTTATGTGGTTTTTACCCAGTAAACTAGGTTGTGGAGGTCAGAGAGGTAGTCGTTCCACGTAAGATACTGGTATTCAGCTGCATCCGGTTTGACGTGAAGCCGACTCCAACATATTTGGGAAAAGGCACTGATGATGAGTTTTATGACACGAGTGTGAAAAACAATAAAAGAATAGTATTCATAAAATCATAAACAACATAAAAATAGCCAGAGTTTTAATTAGACAAAACATGTTTTTAGCAAAAACAGGCTAGAAAATGCAGTTGTTACAACGTTATGTTATGGTACAATTGCTTTTATTGATTGGTGTTCATCTGTTTATCCCATTCCTCCCTAAAACCTGCTACTACTAAATTTTTCCGCGGTGTTATCCACAAAATTGTTAACAAATTTTTTCAATATTCTAAAAACTTGTGTAAATTATCACCCACGAAATTGCTATCGCAAAACTGTCCTCAGTCAAGGCCACCACCTAAATTACCAAGTTAATTTGGAATACAAATTTAGTCGTGCGCTAGTATTTGTGACCTTGAGCGTAGAATAACGTATGTACATAAGAGATTAAACTGTCTCAGTATATCGTGGTTGGCCGTAGCGGACGCGTGATATGAATTCGGAGCTTTTCTTCTGAGGTCAGTCAACGCTGCACGGTTGGTTCCTTTAAGATTTCTAGCAATGGGCTGGAAAATGCAAATGGTTTCGTCGTGTTCGGTTAGTCGATACTTTTGGTTTTCAAGTTCCTTATAATACTTTAGTAGAACCTTGATTCGATGAAAACCCCAGAATCAAAGAGTTTTACTTTAAAAGTTGTACTTACAATATTGTGTAACGGTTTTTTACAAAATAATTATAAGAATATTAACTTCGAAATTTGAACTGTCTGAACATGTCTTCATGTTGCCTAATATCAGTTCCTGGTTCAGTGTCTTCGAGTGAGGACGTCTCTTTAGTCCTATGGCATCTTAATAATCACCAAGTCCTACGATATTAGCTCATGCTTCAGTTGCAACTTTGACTAAATGTTGAAAATTTAGCTCCTGCTTCAGTTGCAACTTAGTTGCACTAAATGTTGAAAAAATGGGATCGTAAAATAATTTATTAAACTAGCATTGTACTGTGTCTGTGTGTGTTTCGATCTGTTGGTTTAATGGTAGTTTTGTTTCTTTAGTAGCAGAATAGAAGGCAATGCTGGAATCTGTTGTGAACTTCTTGCAAACTAGGTCTTGATCAGCACTGATTTTAGTACACTAGATCTTCATTATTATGGGTTTGTCCTCATTGGGTAATCCGGCCAACATTAATCCAACTACTGATCATTTACTTCAAAACCTTTATTTTTAAACTGTACATAGCATTTATAACTCTACTGACATGATCTTTATCATTTCTAGATTCAAGCTAAGTATTGTTCACATTGGTGGCGCACTGTGCCTCATGATACCATAACTTCATCTGATGATAATTATCGCTGGTCGGAGAACCTTTTTTGAGTAGTTTTTGTTTACATCCTAGATCGGAGTACTTAATACATGCAGTGTTATAAATAAACCGATTTCAATCGTCGGTCGCGCGTCGTCGAACTTCACAATACTACGTATTCTCAAAGGAATATACGAATATACAGAACTATCCACGCGTATATTCAACAAACGCGTGGATACTTCTGTCATTGAATTTGATATGAAGCAATTAGTTTCAATATTAAAAGAACAGGCTAATTATTGTCTACATATAAAACGATAAGTATCTGCACCGAAGCCCCTCTTCTATTCACTTCATAAAATTCTACTCTGCAATTTTCATTTTCAATTACAAAATAGCCCTCACAAAGCAACGTTCTACCACAACACAGCTAACGATGCCACAATAATAGTGTTATTCAATCCATCGTGTCACATAACTTATTCATCGCCATTTCGCATGGCAACGGACACGAAACCATGCTATATGCTTTATTTACCCCTTCTTTACAACATTTGCAAACCCATATTACCAGCCCTATCACATTTATTAGCATCTATGTCGCTGGCGTAAGGTTCAATTTGGAATTTATTATCGTTGAGTCTCTAATAACCGTCTATTTCCGCCGATAATTGCGACGGAGGCACATCAAGTGTGCGTTTTCCCTCGCTTGGTGCGCCAAGACATGTATTTATGGAGTCCTCTGTAATATACAGAAATTTCGCACTTGTCTTGTCTTGATTTTAGTATTGCAAACTTTCGGGCTCGTGTATTCCAGTTTCATATTTAGGGAGCTGAGACGTTTCGGGAGTTTGGAATTATCTACTTGAGTGATTAATTATGGTGTGTTTTTTGATTCATCATAATTCAATTCTCTGTTTCTTGCACATCATTTACAGTCATTTTATGTTTTTGTATCAGTGCAAAACGTATGTACTGTTGAGTACACACCCATAATAATATTATATTTATCGTCAAACTCTATTTTGTATTGGGATTTACTGTAACGACATTTTGCTTTTGCAATTATGTCATGTACACCTTACTACATAATAATACATATATAAACTGATTCTATTTGTTCGATTTAATCAAAGTTTGATTGTACAAGTATTTCAAGCTTAGCATATTATATATAGCCTTAATAGACTAATTAGTTCACTTTCCAGAAAGATTTCTTCGTATTTCTTTCTTTCCAGCTATTGAAAATAGACCAGGGACAGAAAGTGAATATTTAATAGTACCGACTGGTGGTCTTTATTAGAGTCGAGCGTTTTTGATGAGCCTAACAACTTAATTGTGATCTAAGGCTGCCGTTCAAGTTCTGAGCTTGTAGCTGTTTGGTATATTGCGATGCCTTAGGCTACCGGGTCTGAAGAAGGGTGATTGATCGCAATGTATTATTTTGAGCATCGTAAAGGTGACTTACAGGGTTTTTATAAAGGCAGCGTAATAGTGCAAAAAATGCTAAGCTTCAAATTCTTTTTCATGCTTTTCAACGTATACATTTTATATTCTGCTTATCAATCTTACTTACCACAATTGTGGAAAAGAGATGCATGACAGACAGTCTTAGAGTATATTACCCAAGAGCATATATAAACCTTAATATGAATAAATAATGCCATAGGACACAGCGGATCGCTGGGCAACGACGCAGCTGACGAACTAGCCAGGAGAGCATCCGGCACGTCAGTCTACGGACCGGAGCCGATCGTGCCCATCCCCTTCAACCAACTAGGTACGCAGGTGGCTACAAGAGCTCAGCCACACACAAGCGGAGAGTTGGTGGTCCTCGGCACGGGGGTGCAGACAGTCCAAGGAGGCTATGCCATCCTTGGATAGTAAGTTAACCAGGCGCTTGTTACGCCTGGACAGGACCGGCCTGCGCCGGTTGACGGGAACCATCATGGGCCACTGCTCGCTAAACAAACACTTCTACACAATAGGCATAACGGACAGCCCTCTGAGCAGAGCTTGCATGGAGGCAGAGGAAACCGTTGCGCATGTGCTCTTCGAGTGCACAGGCGTCACCCACATTAGAACAAAAACCCTCGGGGCACCCAGATCCTACACAGAAATTCTAAACAGACCAGGAGATGTTATCAACCTCCGGAGGGAAGTGGGCTGGTTGGAATAACCACCAAAAACGGCCGCCATGGCCCACGCACAATGGTCCACCTGAAGGACTAAGTGCGGAAACCAAACCCTCTAACATAGAACATAGAACTACCATAGCTTTCCTTACATGATAGGTCCCTTAATGTGTAGGTTTTCAACAATTCTATTTTCAAATAAAATTCATTGGAGTTTCTTCCACTTACACCACACAAAGACGCAGCCATTAATGATCAGTAATTTCCAAGGCTGGCAATGCAGTTTCGAACTTATTTATTGATAGGGGCCTTTGATTGCCCTATTAAATTGATTATTATGTTTTATACATTAGATAAATAATACATTTTATTGTTAGACGTGGAAAATCGAGATTTAAATTATGTGATTGTAGACCTAAGTTTGAATCAAGAGCCAATTAAAATGAGGGGCAATTT
Organism: Atethmia centrago; assembly: GCA_905333075.3. Lineage (NCBI taxonomy): Eukaryota > Metazoa > Arthropoda > Insecta > Lepidoptera > Noctuidae > Atethmia > Atethmia centrago. The sequence continues at coordinate 3,327,329 of HG995379.1, forward strand.
CGATTTGCCCTACTAACGACATGACATGGGAAAATATTGGATTGTTATAAATGGATGTTTACGTGGTAGTGTGATAAAAAATTTCTTTACGTATCAAATAACTTTCAAGATTTTATTGTTGTTATTTGATAGAATTCTTATTTTTTGTGGATTCTTTTTGATTTTGCGTGGAATCTTAATAAGCCTTGTCTAAGAATTTGAATGATAAATGGTAGATGGTTTTATTTCTGTGAGTAGGTTTGTACAAACACTTTTACACGTCAAATATATTTTTTTAAACTAGATGAGGTCGAAACCGTTGCAATCCATTAAAACTGTAACTGACTTCGTAGCTGGGAAATGGCCTCTATTACAATTGATTATTTCACTATGTTCATTATGTACTTTTTATTTTATTATATTTCTCAATATAAAGGTAATATACATATGAGTGTTGACGCAGTTTCTGGGTTCGTCGTTTAGCCCTTCATCACATCGTGAATGTACAATGTCATACATCTTCATCCTAGTGTATTCTTGGCCCTTTGCCACCGTCCGTTTAACTGAACATTGGGGAAGTCATATTTCTGGAACATGTTGCCACCACTATTTGAGGTAAACGCTATCAATAATTTCTTGGTTCCCTGTATTATCAACACTTATGGTGTACGTTAGTAGCTTTTTTAATTCTTTGGTTATTCGCTTTATCGTTCTTTTGCCTGATATGATTATTTATATTTAGTGTTAAATAAGCCCATCTCTGTATCTTTCAACAACTCTTTAGACTGCCCGAGTCCGATAATCGGTGAGCGATTTTTGTAGGAGAAAAATAGAACGTACTGATGGCAATAAGTGCAACGCACAAGTCCTACAAAAAGTCGCTCGTATAAATGTATAGAATTTGAATCGAATTTGACGTGTGAGAGCACCCTTATAAGGAAAAACATAAAAACCATTTTGCTCTTTAATCTTTCTACTAAGTTTTTCTGTACAGACTTCAAAACATATTCATCATCATCTACCTAGCATTTTCTAACTATGTTGGGGTTCTCTACGTGTCTAACCAAATGCAGCTGAATATCAGTATTTTACATGGAGCGACTGCCTATCTGACCACCACAACCCAGGTACTGGGAATACGACACCCCTTGGTAAGACTGGTTGTCAGACTTTCGGGTTTCTGACGACCCATAAAGACTGTCAAAGATCCACGAATGACAGCCGGGACCGACGGCTTAACGTGCTTTCTGAGGCACGGAGAGGTCTTGGTATGTAAAGATGGTCACCCATCTACGGACCAACCGCGGTAAGCGTAAATTAAACTCATCGATTGACCCGTGCGGCTGTTATTACTTAGCCACAAGCCCCCCACACAAAACATATTATACCACTAAAATAGAAATATCACCTATATTATTTCAAATAAGACCAAAAAGTATTTAATTCAGTTGGACAATGATGATAGATTTTTCAAGTAATTATTGTATCTATTTAATATTCCTTTAGTTCCATTCGCCAATAATGCGAGCCATTAACGTCATGCTATCAGAATCATTCCTTAAATGATTTCAGGTCAGGAGTTCAACGCACAGCCGATAATTTATTTACCACTAAAAACAGAGAATCCTTTTGAAGAACAATGGCCCAATAAAATGGTGTTATCGCGGTATCGGTCAGCAAGTTTATGGTAGCAATTGATAGTATTATCTGTTTCATTCTAATTTGCTTCCCTTTAAATGTTGATTTGTTTGCCAGTAGCAGCTCATTGTAGGCCTTTTAAGGGAGAGTACCAATAAAGGAGTAGGGAAAAAGTTTTTTATGGGATGGCGATGAAATTGAAGGAGAAATTATTGGTATTGCAAATACTGCTAATTACATAATCAGCCTATAATGCTCCCACTGCTGGGACACAAACCTCCTCTCTGTGTGAGTGGGAGATGTCACATGTCTTCGAATTTTTGGTTCTAGGATATGTTTCCTCACGATTTTGTCCTTCGCCGTTTTGAGAGCAATGGTGATGAAATAATTTATATAAAGTAAAGCGGTAGTCTGGGCTCGAACCTACGACCTACAACTCGTTAGTCGCGGCCGTTACCACTGGGCCACCACTGCTCACGCCAATACTGCTAATTGCAAGGATGTAATGAAGAATAAGTTTGATGGTTATAATTCTAGGGCTGTATACCGAAGTGTCAAATTTGGCACTGTTTTTGTGCATAAAAGGGATGGCGCTATACAGGAATAGCACCGTCAGCTTCTTCATACGGCCCCTGGTCTGTGAACTAAAATGCTACTTTCTGTGATTATAGCATTTCAAACAATCACTTGACCTAAAAAATTTATACCGTTTGAGTGAACTTTTAATTTAAAAAATCTTTAAGCTACCAGGCCATGAAAGTTTAAAGGTACCTACGCCATTTCTACTCCAAGATCATCAGACCACCTGACGTACAGGACAGGTGCCATGTCTCACAGTACATACCCTCACTGGGACATAATTATGCACATACTAAGCCTATGGCGTGACAAATAGTCACATTGTTCGTTGTTTTGCATACTAGTGCGTACGGTGGGTTTGTCTGAGCTTTGTTTGTGTTGATGGATTAGATAAGAACTTTGAAGATTATTATGGTAAAAGTTTGCCATAATTTTGCTTTAGATCGTTGAATGTAGATTTTTGTGTAGTATTTCGATGTCTACCTACAGGGTGGTTATTTGAAATCAATCAAAATCAATCAAAATCAAGTCATTTATTCAAACTAGGCTGAGAATCAGCACTTTTCGAACGTCAAAATTACATAAGACAGTCCCCCAAAAACGCCCGCCCTTCACCACTTCCTAGTGCTTTAGCTGGGAAGAAGAAGTGGCGCAACAAACTCCCCAGCAGCACATCTGTCTGTTTAGTTATATAAACTTGATTCTATACAAATCGTATGCATAGTAATTAACATTACGAAACACAAAACATTTAATTAAATTACTTGCCTTAAGTTAGCTAGCACACGCCAATATACCAACAAAACAATGAAAACTGTACTCAAGCAGATAAAAAGTACAAAATAAAAACGTAAACAGAACTTAATACCTAAATAAAAGCCTCCAGGCATAAAGGGCGTGCCCGCTTACATAAGGCAATTATTGCTGTAACTCGAAGTGAGGAATGATAAACTAGCACCATCGAAGTAAAATAAATAAACAATTACTAATACAATTAAAACTATGGTCAACAAGACGACCAGTCACCACAAGCAGCACCCGTTCACGAGCATAATGCAAAGATCAGCCATCACCCCCCTCGCCGTAGTGGTTCATTAAGGAATGCTAACTAAATGGTTAAAATCATTGAAGCTATAGAAAAACATTCTTAGTAAAGCATCCCGAAGTTTTACAGTAAAGAATTGAAGGTTATATTTTATAACTTCTGTATTCATAGATTAATTTCCCAGATTGTCAGGATTCCTTCCATGATTAATATCACTTTACACACTCAGTACATTTTTCTTACTAGATGCAAAACATTGGCAATGAACGTTCAATGTCATGCGGGCTGGAATTCCGTTCGTGGTGTAACGTTGAAAAAATCCGGAAGAGCGCGGCTTCTATGCGCAGGAGCATGTTTTATGCTAATCAACACTTAACTATGACAGAAAGCATTTCTATGTAACATCCTTGTGACGTTGGCAGGTTGCCGCGTTCCGGGTTTGTTTTGAAAGATTTAAATGATTGTATTGTTATTGTAGTATATAATAATATAACTGCGAAGAAGGAAATAACTTTACGAAAAACATAATATACATATATAATATAAATACATACTGTGGTGATTACATTGTAACAGCGACATGGAATTATAACCCAAACTCCATAGAGCCGAAAAATTAAACACTCGTTCATCACCAAAACACGATTAATTTATTTTTGAAAATAAAAAAGTCCAAGAAACATTAAATATTTTGTTAGTCGTCATAAGTTCCTTTTAAGTCTTCGGCCTATCAATAGATGTAATTTTGTTACCGTCGTATGACTCGTCGTACTGATCAACAGCAATTGTTCATATTATCCATCATGTCATTAATAAAGTATATATATTTATAGTATGTCTGTTGTAGTAGATAGAAATTATGAACCTGGGTTTAGTAACCGTTCAAATCGATTTAAGTTGAAGAAAAGTTTACTCAATGAGATATTTCGATGGTATTGTCTTCTTCTTCTTGTCTGTAGTAAGAATATTTTTGATAAAAATGAAGTAAAGGCTCATGCAGACCAGCGCGATAACGCAGGCGTATGCCTGTCGCGCCCGCTATATCGCTCCAGTCTGTAAGAGCCTTTAAACCTGTGAAGAAAACTGGTTCGGAGGAGGGTTCGCCGAGTGCTTAGGCTGGCGGAGGACGAGACGTCGTGCAGCAACTGTTCTCTCAGACGTAGTCTGCTCACGATCACCACTTCTCCACCAGGTCGCCCGCATCGGCGTTAAGACGGGACGCGGCGCTCACCTTAGCGCAACCCACGCCAGACACGGCTGGCGGTTCGCGAGTCTATGGGGCTAACAATAGCCGGCCAATTTTTTTTTTTGACTATTCGCCTGTGGTTGCAAGCACTACTGCTAAGCATGAGGTCCTGGGTTCGATTCCCAGGTCGGACAAAGTGTTATTGGGTTTTTTTATCTGGAATTTCTCAGTAGCAGCCCGGAGTCTGGATCTGAGCCCGGTTGATGGCAATAGGCTCGCCCCCTATTACATGGGACTTAAACATAACTAGCGAAATGTGGGTGTACTACAGGTACACCTCTGCATAACCCTTCGGGGAAACAAGGCGTGATATTATGTTATGTCAAAAAATTAAGAATAAAACGTGCTTGACCGTTTTTGCGCGCACGGAGGTCTGTATGGCAGAGGTGCAACACTGCAATAGTTACCAGATTTTGCAGACCTTTTGACCTTAGAAGCGTAAGTTTATGTCCCGAAGAATCACTCCTAAGACGAAGTTTTAAATAGCGAGTGTGTGAATGAGAATAATATAAGAATAGAATCATGGTAAGACCAACGTGCTACTGGCACCATATTGAACAGCACAACTGGTGAGAGGAGGTCAGCTATTTAGTAAAAGGAGATGATGATGATGAAGAATGTGGTGAAATATTAGCAAGGGGCAGCAGTTATTTCTATATTTCAACACATTTTACATCCCTTGCTATGTGTATAATTGTAAATATATGCAACGTTGGCAGTTTGCCTTCTTCCGGGTTTAGGTAGGTACATTATTGCTTGTTTTACGGAAATGACATAAACACAAACAGTACGAGCCCGATGTTTATAAAACAATAAATTAACTAGCGTAGCACGTATAATGTGTAAAAGCATTCAGGTATGGAAGATTGTTGCGAATTTCTAAAAATCTCGTCATGACATACAATTGGCTACTTATTTGCTCATTATCACTTAAAAACGGTATGGAATCAAAAACTCGAAGTTGCAGCGTCTGCAGGTAACGGCACCATCAAATAACACATTTATAAAAATAATCTTCACGATACCGCAGAGTACTGTAATAATATTCTTCATTCGGTCAATCACTCTCAAGAAAATATCAAGTCAAACATATTTATAAATAACACAAATTCATCTCCGGCCGCATCGCCAGCGAAATAACGATCACTAATTTGACAAATGTCAAAAAGGAGGAGTTCACACAACCTTGGTGAGCGCAGTTTACATTATGATCCAGAAATAAACGTGCTCACTTCCTTTTGATCTCGGTGAGACATGCTGCACTGGATATATGTGTACGTAGCTTTACACAGACGTTTTAGTGCTCTCATGTGCATTTCGAAATATGGCCGATATTGCACTCGATATACTGGGCCTAGTTCCTGGAAATGTGAGAAGTAACGCTATCAAAATGGTGATGGCAGGTCGATGAAACAAATAAGTCACTATTTTGGTGGAAATAAGCCTGGGCTTTCCACCAAACCAAAACGTCTTTAAGATATACAATGCATGAATAGAAAACTAAAAGTATCAAATCTTCCTAATTTCTGGTATTGTCTCTTTATAGTCTGAATCTATGATCTACCAGAAAATTTCATAGTCATCATGAGTCAACAAGAGGATCGTGTCACTGACGATATCATACAGTTTAGTGGAGTTAATTGTGCGTGCGCTATTATTGCATCGCCATTATCTACATTACTTTCCAACCTATAAATTTCTTGATTTGAAGCGGCATTTATCTATAGCCAAGATGGAGGACTTACGAAGAGAGGACGTGGGTTCACATACCATCTATTATTTATTTAACACTTAATTGTATAGGTAGGTACCACATACCAAATATACATTGGGACAAACATTAAAAAAGTGAATAATGGGACTATATTACACAAGGTGATTTCTTACGAACGACAATCTTTTAGAAGGGAGCACTATATATTAGTTGCAAATAACTACTATGTTACTATATGTTACGTGTCATATGTGGTGCAGCTTTCCCAATATCTGGACGGGTTCTGGAATCTTCCAGATCTTCTCTTAATCCTTTCCTCAACCCTGAGGGGTCACCCACCCTTATCCAATAATAATCCCACCGAGGTCGTTTCACTTGCGATCATTTACGTTGGAAACGTTAATAAGCTAAAGTTTTTTTGTTTCGTCTGCCGTGTATCCTGTGCGAGCTATCCGTCAATTTGTCTGTCTGTCTGTTCGTTTAGGTGTTCGTTATGGGTGCTAAGAGAAGGCTGGTGCTAAATGTAGTGTAGTGAGTTTGGATGGATTTAATTTCGAACGTACCTAATATCAGTGACTTTTTGGTCTAACTTAATTTTGGAAATGAGAAGGAAATGCTGTTTTAATTTTCATAGAATTGTGCACCTGATAATACATTTCACTTTTTTATAGGGACATTTTGGACCGTGTAATTCCATAAGGGAAAACAGCCCGTAGATTTTAAGAAACATTGATTGTAATGTTTGTAAGTAAATAATTTATTATTACATCTGAAACCTACTTCAAAGTCGACCTAAATGAGGATATGAACATACATAGATGAAATAAAGGAACCTACGAAACAGTATATTTTAGGTCTACGATCCTCACCTACCAAATAATGAAGTTTTTTGGTGTTTTACTATCCCCACCTACCAAAAAACTAAGGTTTTGGTAGGTGGGGATCGTAAAACATTCAGGAAACTCTTCTAACAAGAAATGGACGTGAGAGTGTCACACAACAGACACTTCGCAAGTATACAACATTAGTTTTTGTTTACTCTAAACCCGAAAAGGGGTCATTGTACTCATCATTTTGAACATTTTTTTCTATGGGACCAACCTTGAAATCGCGAAATAAATCAGTTGTTCCATACATTTTTGTGTTCACTTAAATCGACAAAATGTATGGAACAGCTGATTCTTTTTCGCGATTTCAAGGTTGGTCCCATAGAAAAAATTGTTCAAAATGATGAGTACAATGACTTCTTTTCCTGTTTACAAAGAAAAATAAACATAACAATTTGGCTACTTATTCATAAAACCTATCCTGAAGTGGTAATTTCTGGTCAAAACAAACAGTCTCATCCCACTTTCACACACATCTCTATTTTGCCAGAAGTTGTCAAAAATTTCAAACACGTCCGGAAAATTCATCCCACAGCAATTTACAGTTTACAGAAACTATCTAATCACCCCGCACATACCTTTAAAGGGTCAATCCAAACCCTGAGACAGTTAACAGTGTAAATGCACAAAATTAATCCGGCGTAAAAGTAAGGGGTCCGGGCCGGTCGAGGCCGGTGCGGAATCCGGCGACGGCTAATGCGACGGCGAGTTGTTCACGCGACGATTTTGGCAGACTCTCAACTGTCACACGCATTGTACATGCCGACTCCGGGTAAAGTTGTCATGTTGTGCAAGATATGGGACATACAAAGCTTTAAAAAATATCTTTGATCGACTTTAATTTGAATTTAACCAATTATAGGCACTTTTGAGTTGTCAAAGAGTCGTTAAGTCAGAAAGATGAAGCTAGTTGCCCATTCCAAAGCGTAATAGGTACCTATTGAGAAGAACGGGCAAGAAACTCAGACAGTGTTGACTGCCTCGTGGTCTAGTGGGGTTTCAAGCGCTACTGCTGTCGGTTTGGATTCTATTCCCTGGATTGAACGAAGTGTAGATTCAAGGCACATGCAGTGGTCGGAGTAATAACTTCTGCACAATCTGAACCATTTACGAGAAACCGATGTGGCCAAACTGGCCCAGGTTTGAATGTTCAGTTTTGCCTCTCCATGTTTTTCTGTTTTTGACTTATTTGGGTTTTACCATTAGGACATTCTCCCGCAGCATGTCTGTTATAAAAAGAGGATATTTACAATAATCGTGGAAAGTTATGTCGAAAGCTAAATTTTTATATCAATCTCGGACATGTGCAATTTAAACGTCCAAAGCTTGAAAACTCTTGTAAATCCGAGATAAGGGGAAAAGAGAAAAGGAGGGGGCGGAAATGGTAAATTTTCTTAAATAACTTCAAAACTATTTATTTTGAAATTATATAACAATATAACATTTGGGACCCTCACAGTACGTACACCCTTTAATTTTTGTAATTTGTCCCCCAAAAGTGACCCCCATATTAAAAATTTATAAATTCATTTATTTACGTTATACTTGTATTTAGTTCACAGAAATTCACACGTATACCAAATTTCAACTTCATCTGTCCATTAGATTCGGAGCAAAGAGGCGAGACACACAGACAGACACGAGTGATCCTATAAGGGTTCCGTTTTTTTCATTCGGACGTACGGAACCCCGACACATTACTCCGCCGCCTGCTAGCGGAAGCGTACAGTGGGTTTTGATGTGCTTCCAGACCAGCCGGTCTAAACCGTGAAAACTTACCTGAAGTGAGCTTGAAGTGAACTGTCATCCAACAGAGGCACTAGTATCAGTGCTAGGCACTGGTACTAGTGCCAACTCACTACAAGCTCATTTCACCTCAGTTTTCATGGTAAGATTTTTATAATATAGGTCGTCTGGTTACTTTTTATTTTGGGTGGGAAATTATCAAATAACTTCTCCCGCTCTGGGCGGAGCGGGAGGGTGTGTCAGACTCTTACTGACTAAAACCCACCCGTATTCCTTCCGTTGCCTGTATTGCCAGGGGCCTCGGTAACTCTTTTGAACTTCCACGCGATCCCGTCATGTATCGGCCCTAGTGGACCCCTATAGTTGTGCTGACCATCTCTTTGAGGCGCGCGTGGAATACAATGCGCCGTCGACCCGGGCCTGGTCCTTATCGGACGGTGAGCTATCTATTGCTCACCGTCCGCTCTGCCCAAGCCGGGCAGACCTCCACCGTATGCTCCACCGTGTCCTCCGGGCGATCCACACAGTGGTGACACCCGGGCGTTTACTCTCGCCTTATCCGACACAGGAACCTCCCGAAGCTGCCGTGTCCCCTGAGGACCTGCGTTAGGCGGAAGGTGAGGACGCCGTGGTGCCTCTCTAGCTAGAGGGGACTTATCGCCGCAATTGTGGCGTGCCCAGCACTGGGTTGCGACAATCGCACTCTCCATGTCGCCATGGGACCCCGCCGGGGCTCCGTCCGCTGTGCCGCGATTTCTCGCGGCAGCGGAGTTATGCCTCGGCGTTTCGCCTCCTCGATCGGCTGGTTACTTAAGGGGACTACCGGACCTAAATTTTGTAAGTTTTATAATGCCTATAAGTATATAATCCACTGCAGTAAACAAAATCAAAATAATATATGATATATGCTAGGTAGATAGTGTGTTGAAAACAACTAATAACTAAACATACAAATCAATTCTGAGCCGCAGTTCAGGTCCGGATCGCTCAAGACTTTTGGCGTTCGGAGCCAGAGAGGCCGGTCATTGGCTACATGCCCATCCTTCTCAATATACCGGTACCTTCCTGGATCCGACCTCGCTTCGTCTAGCGACTGGTCTGCGGCTTGGGGTCACTGTATGCACTCCACACACATACCCTTGTGGCACGGACGTGGACCGACTGGGTCACCACGGACTTTGTTGTCAAAAAAGTGCAGGCCGCTTTTCAAGACATGCGACACTTAATGACATAATCCGCCGGTCTCTTGCCAGCATCAATGTGCCTGCTCTTCTTGAGCCGACTGGCATTGTCAGAGATGATGGCAAAAGACCTGATGGTGTGTCTTTGGTCCTGTGGAGTTTAGGACGGATGCTTGTGTGGGACGCTACCTGTGTAGACACACTGGCACCGTCCCACCTCCAACGGACTACTTCTAAAGCCGGTGCAGCGGCAGAGAATGCCGAAAATCTGAAAGTTATTAAATATGGAGGCCTCGACAGAGAGTACAACTTTGTGCCCTTTGGCGTCGAGACCCTCGGTCCGTGGGGTCCCAGTGTGCATAAGTTATTTGCGGAAATCGCGAAACGTCTAGTTGATGTAACTGGAGACCGAAAATTTATAAATTTATAAAGCTGGCGGCTTTCTCGCGCAACGCATCAGCATTGCAATTCAGCGAGGAAATGCCGCCAGCATCCTCGGTACAATGCCCCGAGGGCCTTTTTTAGGCTTAACTTAGTTTTAATTTAATTTAGTTAATGTTAATAATCATCTTGTAATTTGTTTAAGTAAATAAATATCATAGTATATACAACTAATTTGACAATTGCTTCATATTTTGCAATAAATTACCAGCGCTGTGTCATAGCGCTTCTCTTTCTTTTCTTTGCAGTCCGACAGTGACCGCGCTTTAGGTGTTGTCAGCCTCTTAAGTTACAATTTTAATTTTGGTGAGTAAAGCTGCTATAGGGTTTCCTAAGACTGCGGTGGCCAGAGGCCGCCTCATAGCGTTCGCAATTTAGAATAGAATAGAATATAATTTATTACTGAGTATGTATATGGTACATTAAGATGTTAATATTAATAAACAGCTTCACTTCAACTACCGTTGCCGGTGTAGAAATGTAAAAAAATAAAGTAGGTGCAATTTATATATTGATAAATATTAGTTGAAAGTGAAAATATGATACAATTTTTTATATTTTATTTTGTTTGTACATATATGAATGAAATGCCAAAATGTACTAATTATACTCTGTAAAATGCTTTAAAAATAAAAATACAAAGTTTTACAATTAATATAATGATAAATATTAGTTGAAAGTGAAAATATGATACAATATTTATAATTTATTTCGTTTATACATATGAATGAAATGCCAAAATGTACTAATTGTATTGTGTAAAATGCTTTAAAAATAAAAATACAAAGTATTACAATTAATATAATGATAAATATTAGTTGAAAGTGAAAATATGATACAATATTTATAAGTTATTTTGTTTATACATATATGAATGAAATGCCAAAATGTACTAATTATATTATGTAAAATACTTTAAAAATAAAAATACAAAGTATACATAAAATGTAGTTTTAGAAATAAGTCTTTTATTTTTTTGTGTAAAAATTTATATATAATAATAAAAAAAAATAAATTAAAAAAATTCGCTAACTGAATAGAAACAGTTGTCTAAAAGCCAGGCAAATATTGTTGTCCCGAATTTATAAGTGTACGTAAGGCTCACTCGTTTTTTTTTAATTACCTTTATTTACCGCAAAAATAAATTACCTAAACTATCAGCGCCTTGGAGCCTTCTCCCTGCCGCCCAACACCCCACTCACTGTCGTTTGTTCGCGTGACCACGAGCGTGACCGTGAGCAGTACTGTGCGAGCAAGATAAAGGGTCAGGTGGGGTTGGGGTTGGTTGCTGAGACTCTTAACTTATGTAGCTCCTGCGCTAGAGTAGATACACTGTATTACAAGACACCAGGGTCTTCCCCTAACTGATTAGCTACAGCAACGTCATCACATCGCTTTACAGCTTGCAGTGCAGTCCCACCCTAAGACGCGTTGCAAAGGAATTCCTATTCAGCACGGGTCATATTAATCTCTTTCACATTTCCGCGCTAGACTAGGATATTGCCAAACGTAGCAGCTAATAGTTGGAATTGTTCTGTTTTAATTAATACGTCATTCGACCAGATTTTGGCTTACTGCAGTAGTTTTAAGTGTCTTCGTTTACGATGTGAACGTTTTGGATAATGTACCGGAAAAATTGCAGGCTTTTTGAATTAACTATATTTGTTAAATCGTTAGTGGCATTAAGTTTGGCACAAAAGTGTGAAATACCGTTCTACCATATTATTAGTAATTAAGAAACTTTTGATAAATCATGTACATTCAATCTTGTCTTCTAGGAAAACATCGTGAGGCAAAACAAAACCGGCATGTCCTAGAACCAAAAATTCAAAGACATGTGACATCTACCAACCCGCACTGGGCCCGCGTGGTGGATTACGGCCCACTCCCTCTCACAATGAGGAGGTCTGCGTCCCAGCAGTGGGAACATTATAGGCTTATCTATTCAATCTTGTTAGTTCTCGATGTAAACGTTACCGATTACCCTTTTTGTGTATTCATTTATCTTGTGACGGTCTAGTAATCTAAAAAAAGCTTAAGACTTTGTGCCTTTAGACCTACTCGGTCTTATAGGTACTTGAAGGCCATTTATCCTTAAAGGAAGTTGTGCTAAGAAGCCGAAAAATCAAATAATAAGTTTTTTACGATTTTGTAACTGTAAAATGAAGAATAAAGAACTTCTTCCGTATTGTAAAGGCAAGTAATTTATATACTAAGGATGCTTGTACACTAAACAACATTTTACTGACCGGATCTTTTTAAACCTCCTCCGTACATGTGCCAGATGTTATACTTGAAAACCGAACCATAAAATTTCGTTCAAGCGGCCGTAGTATCCTAATTACCTTTAGAGTTAGATTCCATTTATTGAAAAAAGCAGTAGGTTCCATGCAATAATTGTGAAAACTAATTTGCCTCTAAACAGCAAAAATAAACACCTGATTAATAACCAAATGCGAAAATATCGAAACTAAAACGAAAATTGCCACAATTATTTTTCAATTCCGAAATTAGAGCCTATTTTTTCTTTACCGCAATTGCTCCGACCTTTCGTATCCAATTCCGGTTTCTGCTACCCACATCCAAACCTTCGCGGAAGGTAAAGCCACAAACCATGGATGCCATGGATTGAGTGACAGCCTAGCGTGCTCAATAGTTTTCTTTAGCACACGCACGGTTAATTCTAATCCGTTTCTTTGGGGGACCCGTATTGTTTTTTAATCTTTTTAACATGCGATCAACTGCAGTTTGTGGCTGAAATGATTGTTTCGTTTAAACTTTTTTAATGATTATTAAATATGTATCAAGGTATTGATTGAAATTGATTGTCTCTATTTCTCCCAAAAAAAAATGGTTCTGCTTTCATCTTGTCGTTTTCATGGGCATTTTCTTTCCAGATTTGAAGTTTTGGATGACACTAAGCAAGTAGGTAACATGACGGCATTCAGGAGAATGCCGTCATGTCAAATCTTCAAATCAGAAAGGATTCTGATTTGAAGATTTGGATGACAAAAAAATAAATATAAAAAGAAACACAGTCCGTTTATTTGCTGTAAACATGACGCAAATTTCTTTGCGTCGTGTTCTTTCGAACACGAACACAAAAAAGAACAAGTTGGGGCAAAATATGCGTCACATCCACGCAGAATGTCATCGCTCAGCATAATGCTGCTACCCTTTGCGAGACAGAGCAGCCCCAGGGCTGGTTTTCAGCGACAGCCGGCGTTGACGTGATGACGTCAATGTTGGCAATGTATAACCACAGCATAGTGTGATTAAATGAAACAAATATTCACCTTAGTGCTCATATACACGAGCGACACGTTGCCAACGGCAGAGGCAACTGCAGCCGTCGACACTCGTCAGCAGCGGCCGTAGACGCGTCGACGGCAGTCGTAACTGCAGCCGGCGAAAACGTGCCGCTCGTGTACTTGAGTACGTGCTCAAATACACGTTGCCAACGGCGACAACGGCGCGCGCGACACTCATCGACGGCTGCAGTTGCCTCTGGCCGTTGATGCATGCCGCACGTGTGTGTATGAGCAGTTACATCAAGGCAGTTCATCAGCCAATTACTTCTAGTAATGTGCCATAAAACAATGTTTATTAGAAAAGCCACAAACATTATTTACTACAAAATTATCATATTACCTCGATAGCGTTTCTTTGAAATAATAAAACATTGCGATGATAAGCAGAATTCAGTGTAAAGTGAGTCATGGAGGCGATAGCTTGGAACTGAGGTCAAGAGACGATTTTAATAATTATTAAATTGTAGTGTTTTTGTATGTAATAATAGTAATATCACCCCGTGAAGCTGAGGTTTCTTGTGTAACTGAGAAGGAATAGCTCGGAATGAGCAATTGATGCGCTTTCTGGGATTATATTACTAAGCAAGATCGGCACTATTTATTCTGTCATTTGTGGGGTTTCTCGGTTTATCAAATTAGTGCTTAGTAAAAAATGCAAAGTAAGGGAACATTTAATTTTTTGCCTTTTTTTTTCAGATAATGCGGTAGGCCGCGTTGCGGAGTATTTTTTAGGTTCAGGAATTCATAACAACAAAATAAAAAAAAAACTTTTAAACAGAGTAGGTATAATACTGTTAACTATGTGTAAAAACCATATCTTCATCAAGAAACCATACAAATTGTAAGCAAAGAACCCAACAACACTAGTGTTGTCAAATATTTACCGAGGAACCTCCTTATTTACCTTATTATACGGCAGACAATTACAGACTAAATTACTAATAGTATTGGCTTAGCATAGTTCGCTGTTTGCTCAGCGGGAATTAATTCTCGGCTTTCGGCGTCGCGGATTTACTTTGACTGAAGATTATGTGTGAGAATAGACATCACTAGATTAGAGACAATTTAAATTCAGGCTGTAAAATTGACGCAAATAATACAACGTGTCTGCTCATCCGAGTCGGAAATCATGTTCAACACCATGTTTGCTTACTAAGTTTGCGCAATTTCAGAACATTGTTATTTTAAGCGGGAACACAATGTTTTTCTTTTTCTCTATTGATAGTATTGTGTCCGAGTAGGTAAAACAAAAGGGGCAGCCCAATGAAGAGCCAGAAGGTTACTGGAACTCTGCGGGCTTTATATCGACTGAAAAATTTATTACCATCAAGTACCAAGACAATGCTTGTGCAGTCCTTAATTTTCCCTATCATCGATTATGGTGATGTGTGCTACAAATGACCTGAATGCAGACCTCCTCCACAAGCTAGACCGTCTTTTCAATAACTGCATTCGATTAATTTTCAATCTGCATAAATATGAACATGTCTCTGCGCAACGATCGCTTCTAAAGTGGTTGCCCATACGCCAGCGCAGAGAGCAAAGGGCGCTGACCACCTTGTTTTCATTTCTTGACTCTCCCTCTTCCTCTAGTTATCTCGCCCCCCACTTTCAGTACATTTGCGCGAACCATAGTAAAAATCTACGTTCATCACACAATCGTCTTCTTCAATGTCCCACTCACCGCACTGACTTTATTCACTCTTCTTTCTTCAGTCTATCTCTCTGTGGAATGCGCTCCCCCAGGAAATCAGGATGGCAACCAACCGATTATCCTTTAAAGTTCGCGAGCACATTCGTAAGAAGCTGGCAGTATCATCACAACGGTAATGTTTTCCCATTGTTTGTCTTACTGTTTAGTATATTCGTGTATTTATTTGGTCTTATATTTATGTATAATTAGGTATATGTATTATATATAATGTTTTTAATAGGTATATGTATGTATATACTTATATTTAATAAATATTTATTCCACAGTTTTCGTTATTGCACCTACCGCTGTCTGTCTCTGCATCACCCAAAGGTTGACTGGTAGAAAATGCCTATGGCATTAAGTCCGCCTCTGTACATGTGTGTGCATAAAGTATTAAATAAATAAATAAATGAAAATAAATGAACAACGCGAGATGACAACCGAAGCAGGTGTATAGAAAACTCTTCTGCCGACCCCAAATTGGGATCAGGTCAGGGGCTGCAGTCTCGACATAGATAGTGATCGATTTACGACCGAATTCGGTCGCATAGTCTTAAAGGCTCTTACAGACTGGGGCGACAGGCGCCTGCGATATCGCCTCAGTATGCAGGAGCCTTAATATGGTTCTTAGACAGTCAAAATTGCTCGACAAGCACGAAAAAATCACAATCTTGTCAAGCAATGTTAACCATCATCAATCATGGATACTAATCCAAGACTGATGATTAAAAAAATAAATAATAAATGCAAGTGCTTAAGAATCATAAGGTCAACAACATAAATCCATAACCAGCGTATAGCATCCTAATTCTCGGAAACATTTAACGCACGCACGGTGCGCCAACTCTTTTGTGTGGACAAAAAACCAGTGCGAAAGAGATGGAAAAAAATCACAATCATTTGTCCATCAGGTACAATGGTCCACCGGTACCCGTTATAATGCAGGATGCTAAATAATTACACATTCATACTCAGATGTACGGTACTGTATTGAAAATGGCACACTTACTGCCGTTTTGAAGACCGTTGCACTGTGATCTGAGCGTTCGTTAAACTGTGGAAACATTCCGTTTTTTTTTGCTGTTGTTCCCCAGTGCAACGTTTGAGATGTAGGTTAAGATACAAAGATGTCTCTGTGTGATTGATATTGGCTTATTTTGGTGGTTTTCTGTTGTTTTGTGAGTAAGTGGAGAATTGACCGTGGCATACATCGATGTATGGGAGAACATGTTTTCAACTACAATGTCAATTTTTTTTTGGGATACATTCATACCAACTTCCCAACTACGGAACCCTTCATTATGCGTGGTCCGACAAGCACTTGGCCGGTTTTTTTTTCATTACAGAATTTGGGTAAGTACAGTCGTGTAGTAAGTAATTAAAGAGAATTTCTATTTCTAGAAACGTTGTCCGAAATGAATCCTCGCCATTTGCCATTGCTATAAATATGAGAACAACCTCAAAATATTCTACCCAAACTAAGAAAAACAATGTATAACAGTTTTCAGAATACCCATGTATATAAAATCTACGAGAATATTGCCTATTCGCGTGGCGAGTAAAACGTCCGCTTCGGCGAGTCGACGTCAAACGATAATTTGACAAGCAACGCTGCAGTATTGTCTTCTATACATGCTCAGACATGCTCTGTCTCGCCACTAAGTTGACTATGGTTGGAGTTATACATTTGAAGTCGGTGTCTCATATTCACTTTAATTCAAAAGGTGAGAGTATGAGCAGTGGCTTTGGCCTACAGTGGGTCAGTTACAGCCTGCCAATTTTATAACATGAATTTTATATTATTTTTATTATTGTGAATGTGAGGACTATGTGGTCGTCGAGCTCCTTTAGTTATGAGTTGAGCTTCACGACTGGACAGCACTGACTGGACAAGTCCACTCATATCTGTGTCGTTGTTGCCTTAAAATACTATTTCAGACACCAATCTACATGGTCCTCACATGATCTGACCAAGATTAAGACTGTGACCTCGTGAGTTGGTTTCGGCCTTTTTTCTCAGAGTAGTCGGATAGGAAACGCCGACCTCATCCAGTTTTTAAAATATGACTGAGGTGTAAAAGTGTTTGTAAAACCCTACTTACAGAAATAAAATCATTTATCATTTAACTTAACACTATACCTAATTGTAATTCAACCATTAGTATGATAAATATCGCTTAAAATACTGACCAATCCAGTCTAAAAACAAAACAAAAGCTAGCCTTGAGTTCAACCTAGACTAAAATAACAATTAGTGTAGTATCATGTTTCTACTGCGTTCTCCCTCAGCAGAGTTCTGTATTAGACGTAATTGCTAGTTAGCTGTTAAAAAGACATATCAGTAATTTTCCTGGCTTTTATCTCAATTTAGCTCATTGAATGGGCTGTTATTGGGTAGGTACTTAGTTTATATAAACATTGTTGTAGATTTTTCTTTATGTCTTCTAGGATAGAGCAACAGATTGAGGTAATTACGTATATAAGATTAATTTAGCAAATTATCGGCACGAAAAGAAGAAGAATAAGATACTTGTAAGCTGTGACACCTTAAACCTTACCTTCATATACCATTATTGTTTTACCTAACTTAAGTGAATAAATAACTTATAACTAAAATGAACTTACTCAAAAAATACAGTTACAGTTTATGGAGTGCGTCACGGTTGCCTGAAGTGCACTTGTCCCAAGAACGTTTGCCCGAACAACCGTTTGACCGTTGAACTGTTGTTGGACGAAAGAACGATTGCCTAAAGAATGTTCGCCCATATAAATGATCTCGACTGATGAACTGTTGGTTGAAAGATCGATTGACCAAAAGACTTCAGGCAATCGTAACGCACTTCATTATCACTATCTTCATCATCTCCATCATCTTCATAATCTTCATCATCATTATCATCTTTATCATCTTCATCATCATTTCCTCAAAATCATCTTGCCTGCCTTGATACACCCACTGCTTAAGACTTCTCATTTGTTTCATGCTTAATGAGTATTATGCAATGTTTGCCGTGGTCCTTCCCAAACTATTTTCAGCAAAAGACCCCTTTTCCAAAATGAACAAACGAACAACAATGAACCTCAGACCCCGTAGCCATTTTTTTTCATCTTGTACGAACTTGTGCACGCTTATCGACTTGTTGCGTTTTTTTTTAAATACAACAATGATACCTCCTACAAGTCATTCTTATAAATACTTGGTACACGTAACACAACTTATACAGTATCTTGAAAGTTTCAAATAAGAACTTGTATTAATTAATAGGAATCGATGTTTAGACGTCGTCGACCCCCTAAATCAGTTTTCGTCGACCCCTGGGAAACCGATTTCGACCCCAAGTGGTCGATATAGACCACTTTGGGAATCCCTGCTTTAGAGAGTTATCCAAGTCACTAGTCGTATTGTATTTGACAGATTTGTCACACAAAATCTGTCAAAAACTCACAATGGAGAGATTATTGCAACGTTTGTTAATTAGTAGACTATGTCCCCAGGACTGTTTGCTCTGCCAACATTTCGTCTGTTGTGTATTGGCTCTGCTCCACCTGCCATTACCACAGTGATTAATTTACTAAACAACAAGAAGAAATATGTATGTATGTATGTCTGTACATACAGACGTATATTAGTATATTCCCATATTATTTGTTATGGGAATTGTTTCGATTTTGTGTATTTTATTTTCTCTTCTACTCTTACACACGGTGTCTACATCTCTTTATCTACTTTCCTATCGCAGGTATGCTGAAAGAGATTTCTTTAGAAATAAGCGTCACCTTTGTACGTATTTTTCTGTTCTTTTCTAGGGAAAAAAAAAATATTGATCGATAAAGCTGAAACCATCCCGAAATAAATACTGGAGTAGAACCATAAATAAACTACCTATCTAGAACTTTCGTATCTAGTTAACAGCTCATACGTAATTCCTTAACAATAGAATATGAGGTCGATGAGGCGCAACCCACACCAATTAATTGTCAAAGCGAACAAAAGCCAAAGCTTGTACGAACCGTATTATCGTAATAAGTCTCTGAACCATCTTCATTGACCCATAGCTCAATACTAAATGTTTCGACCGAAGGTCCAACTTATACTAGTCTCAAGTTACTACGCAGTACGGTGACTATATTGACCTCTACTGTCTTATTAAATGTTCTGAAATACGGCTCAAGTTATAGTTGGTAAGTCACTCACTACGCAGTATCGTCACCCATGTCAGTTTCTGCGCAGTGTTTGCGTATTACAGGGAATGCAGTAGAACAATGGATCCTGTTTTATGATGTACAAGAGAAACTTTGTATCCAGCATTAAAGATGTGCCGAGTTGATTTGTGATACATTTTAATCGTTTACTTCAACACTTCCACACAATAGGCATAACGGACAGCCCTCTGTGCAGGGCTTGCAAGGAGGCGAAGGAAACCGTTGAGCATGTGCTCTCTAAATGCACGTCACCCAGATTGAAACAGAAACTCTCGGGGCACCTAGACCATTCAGGGACGTTTTAAACAGACCAGGAGACATGATCAAATTCTAGAGGGTGTGCTGGTTGGAATAACCACATTATGTACGTGCACCTTGCCAATTACAAATATAAATGTAGAAGTTTTACATCGATCTGTTAGACAACCTTTGGAAGGATTAAAGGGAGAAGGAGGGACAATACTGCAGGTAGGTAGTCTGTGGTGTACTATTTCCATATACAATAAATACGTACATACCATAAACAAAGCAGAGTTTTAGAATGAGCCTGTGACACATGTACGAATGACAGATATGGCAATCTCCAAAGCTGAACTTTTAGAGAAATTAAACCGCTGGGTGGGTGGACATACATAATAATATTTGTTAATCACAATTTTTGACTTCATCCAGAGGCAGCCGGAAACTCTGTTGCTACACAATCTCAGCAGACACATGGACAGATGACAGTCGTATACATAATAATATTTGGCTTAATCATAATTTTTGACTCCATCTCGCGGCAGCCCGAAACTCTTTTGATACACGTTCTCAGCAGACAAATGAACAGATGACAGTCGCTGATCATCCACCAAAAACATATGTCTAGCAATGAACTGGTCCCCTTATTCCCTTATGGCCGATATCAGACGCTCTACTAAATGGTTCACTTGAATGAAGGTTTTTTTTTGCTTCATTCCACGTTCACACGGCACCAACAAAATTACATATAAATGAACGGTTCGCTGCTTTAATTTCATTTTCAATTATTCTGTAGGCGAGTGAAGGATGCTGAGTGCCGAAATCCAACATCGTTGGATCTGTTCACTAATCAATTAACTTTTCATTTCTGATTGATTTTGTGTTGAGACGTTTCACTATGAATGAAAGATCGTGAAACGCAAACATGAACGAAAAGTGAATCGTCTGAAATCGGCTTTACTGAAAATGAAACTAAACTGCCTCGTTGGTCAAGTAGTCGATTTGACGTTCAGAAGTGCCTATTATGTGCCTATTTGACTTTGACTTTTGACTTTGCAAGCGCTTCTACTGAGCATGAGATCCATGGGTCCATTGTTTATTTTACTTTGATGGTCCTAGTTCATCATTTGTGACTATATAAATTATATTCATCAGACTGTTACAGCTATAGCTATATGTAAGCGGGCACGCCCTTTATCCCTGGAGGCTTTTATTTGGATATTAAGTTCTGTTTACGTTTATATCTCTTATAATAGTTTTCGGTGATTTTCTTTTCTTTTTTTTTGTTGGTATAGTGGTGTGCTAGCTGACATATGGCTAATAATTTAATGTTTTGTGTTGCACGTAATGTAAATTGTTTTGCATACTGTTGTATAGAATCCATTTTTTTCTCTAACTGAACAGACAGCTGTGCTGCTGGGGAGTTTGTTGGCCACTTCTTCTTCCCAGCTAAAGCACTAGGAAGTGGCGAAGGGTGGGCGTTTTGGGGACTGTCTTATGTAATTTTGACGTTCACTTTGAAAAGTGCTGATTCTCAGCCTAGTTTGAATAAATGACTTTTGATTTTTGATTTTGATGGGTCGATTCCCAGGTCGGACCAAGTGTTTTTGGGAAAAAAAGGGATTTTGCATCAGAAATTTCTCATTCTACTGAGAAATTTCTGCCCGGAGTCTGGATTTGTGCCCGGTTGATGGCAATAGGCTCCCCCTTTAATACATGGGGCATAATCATAACTGACGAAATGTGGGTGTTACTATAGGTACACCTCTGCCCACCCCTTCGGGGATTGCAGGCGTTATGTTATGTTACTAGACTGGTCCTTCTGCCTGCCCTACCTCGTGGTGGGAGTGCAGTGCGCGGGCGTTCCCTCGTTGCACTCATTATTAGATAATTCGAGTTAATCTGCGTGTGCTCTGCAATAGGTGTGGGGTTCGCTGAACTGCTCATAAATTGGTCAAGTTGTTAGTTTAATGGCTTCATGTTTGTAGTTAGTGCTGTCAACTGATGTTTGTTTGTTTCTCATGACCTGTCTCATGATCAGGGACAACTTATTTTCAGGCTTTTTTGTTCTCACCAGTGTCAAATTGAATCAATTTCCTTAAATTACAAATGAGTTGATGTGTCGAGAAGGAACGTCAAAAATAGTTGCACATCAACCTTGTCGCTCCCACCATCATACACTTTGTCATTTTTGGGATTGTCAGTTTATAATGTCTTTAAGATAGTTTTTTTTTTTGTAATTAATGTAATTAATTAAAGTAATGATAAACTTGAAATATACCTTTAAAGTACCAGTAAACCAATGACCGTCAAAACATTCTTCAGAATCCCAAAATTGTAACTAACGTATTTTCCAAAACAATATGACATTTAACATAAAACGCACACCACTTACTCCCAACTGCAATTTGCGCTCAAGTTTACGTTTACGTTTGACGGCCGTACAAATCCGCTTACATTTCACGTGTTTACGTTACTGGTTACGCGCCGTTTGTTCTGGCTATTTGCGATTATTTATTGCGGATTTAAATGCGTATTCTCTTAAATTCGTACGTGTGTGTGTGTGTTCGGGTCAAATATAAATGATTTTATGCTTGTGTACAGATGTGTGAAGGATGATATGACTAGAAAGGGGGTAGACTACCGAGATGACAACTAATAGAGAAGTATGGAAGAAAGGGGCATATTGCGCCAACCCCGAATAAATTGGCATAAGGGCAGGAGAATGATGAATATTGCTAATAAGGGCTCGCGAGTAAAATAAAATAGGCGATTATTCAATAGTAAACAAACTTTAATTTAGAAAAAATAACAGAAAATATTACATTGGCTATATTTATTGATCGTGTCAGAAGAAAAAAAAACTGCCGTTCAAATTGACAACAAGGGAACAAAAAGTACTTAAGCAATTGGCGACTCTAACAACCGCATCATATTACTTGCGAATAGCCAATTCATATTATAAAGGAAATTATTTATTGAAATAATTAATATTGATTTGTACATAAAAAAAAACAAATATATCTAAAAATTATTTAAAAAACAAAAAACCCGACTGCAAAAATACAACTGAAAAGGGAAAAACAAGCATTGACCAAAATTATTTAGATTATAATGCTTGTTTTCCCCTTTTCAGTTGTGTTATTGCAGTCGGGTTTTTTGTTTTTTTAATAATTTATTTTATTTCAAGCTTTTTAGATTTATTAATATATACTTGGAAATTACTCATTACTAGCTTTTATTTGATGCCAATATTGTTGCAATTAATTAAAAAAAAAACTTCCCTTCCTTTTTTTTGTATTTGCAGATGCAATTTATAAATATTATATAGCCTATATCACTCCTACATTTAAGGCAAATCTAAGGACACCTCATATGTTAAAATATATCAAGCCGTTTAGGCTACAGAGCGTGCCAAAGAAATAGACATACATATATACATACATACATACATACATACATACATACATACATACATACATACATACATACTCTCGAAAAACATTACCCTCCTGAGGCAGTCGGGTAATTAATTAATAAAAATAACTAAAACTATACTCAAACTAAAATAGGGCGTCGAAAAATTCATCCACGTCGCTGTCGACTGGTAATGTACCCAAGAGACTGGCGGCATTGCCACGTTGTATGGCAATGCTTAACCTCTGGCCAAGGTAAAAGCCAGCACTTGGGTCACGGGAAGTGTCAACCAGCCGTCTGAAGATTTCCTTAAAAAGGCCATGAGCACTCGGACCCCACGGCCCGGGGAAAATGTATTGTCAATTAGGTCTGAGTTCTGGCAGCTACGATTTTTCTGATTAATCTCCAGTACCGTGGACCGAGGATATGAATGCCGGTAAACTAATACTAGAAATTTTGCGGACGCCGAGGCCTCCCATACGAATGGGAAGAGTAGCTTGTGCCCAAGCTCGGTCGTCCATGGCCACATTTAAAACAGAAGTTAATGTGTGCCGGATAATTTGGTCAATTTTGTCTAAAAAGTGAGTGTGCTTCCATAAATGGGTAGCGCGAAGGAAATATGTTATTTTAGGGCCGAAACAGCATTAGCGAATTAATGCGATGGCTGAATGCATATTCATTTGGAACAATCTTTCCGCAACGTCGTTGAAATTTTGTATTTATTCCTCAATAAATACGGGAAAGGAATTCTCAAAGATTGGAGACCTCAGGAGACGAAGAGAGCTTTTTTCAATAATTTTGATTTCTGGAGCTATTGCGTTAAATTTAGGAAGTGTCAGACTGACAGGCAACTAAGTATAGTTCACATTTCGATAGGTTGAGATCAAGGCCAATGGAATGAAGTTCATTTTTTAAGAAATTTAGGTCATTTAAAACAGATTCTACATCGCCTCGCATAGTTCCATCATCAAGATACCAAACATTACATTTGAGTTTAGCTGTCGAATAATAGGGTGTAATTGGTGTGCAGGGTGTGATTTTTAGTTTAGCCGTATGGCTAAACTAAAAATCACTGGTCCGATCGGGTCACCTTGTTGACAGCTAACCGCAGATTCCAAAAGGTTGTCCCGGTACAGTAATTTAGATGGGTGTCTGTAACATTGCCAAAGGAAGCTATAAATTTGGGGTATTTTATTTCTAATTTCTGCCAGCAAAGTGTCTATTAACAGAACTGAAGGCATTCCTTATGTCAACCTTCAGGATGACCTCTCCTTTGCCAGAATTTAGGCAGGTCGACAAGGCGTGTACGGCAGCCTCACAGCCCCCTTTGGAGCCGTAACCTAGCTGCAGGAGCTGAAATTTTTCCGAAACCACCTCACCATAAAATTTAACAGATCTTGGCTGCCATACGACGATAAGTAGTTCCCACGGCGATAGAATGAATGCCGCCATCTCTCCTGCGCAAGGCGCATAGATTGGCCCCGTAAAGAACGTCGATGATGGCCTTATTCACCCTGCCGGAGAGCATAAGATTAATCAGAGTCGTAAGTTCCTTCAAGAGCAACTCTCAAGAGGTCCTTAAAAGGTGCTGGGGACTCAGACCGTCGAGGCCGCCAGCGGAGCCGCTCCGGAAGGAAGAAACGTCTGTGATCAACTGTCGACCTGTAATGGTGAGGGAGTGATTATCCGGCCTCGATCCGGAAAAAGAAAGGCCAACCGCTGGGGCAGGGTGTTTGCTCTCCAAAGCTGCAAGCGTTTCTGGAGAACACTGTGCCACCACATCAAAAGAATCCTGGCTGCTCCGCTAATGTCACCTTCCCCTAACTTTGATTCTACAAGATGGGATATACCGCTTGAAGAGGTATATTTCTGTGTCAGTAATTTTGAATCTAAATTATGAGCCGAAATATTACAGTTTTCTTTAATTTGTGCAGTCAGTCTTTTTGGTTGCCAAATTCTCTTGTACATGTAGGATTCTGTAAAGGGAAGGTGAGCATCTGTTCCCAAGCACTTTGCGAGTTCTCCCGGGTGGCAAGACGAACGCAACCTGCTCTATATATATTATTCATATTATTATGCCAATCATAATAATATTAAGAAGAAAGCGTCAGGGTAGCCCGCGAAATTCTAATCTAAAGTTTTTCCATGTTGCTGGTCGGTTGTACGTTGATCTAAATATAATTCGCGGCCGTATCAATTATTTATTTATAGAATTATAATCATAAAAATCACCAATACAACTATTTAAGTTCATATAATCTTATTGAATGACTATTTAATTAGAATATTGATTTATTTGCTCAGAATGTAGGTATTTACAATAAGGTGATTACAATAATATTAACCCATTGACCGCCACGTCAAAAAAGCAAAAACGTGCCCTCGGCGCCAAGCTACGAATTATTCCTTAAAACCTATCATGTAGTCGTGACCGTGGCGTGCTGGGAAAATTTTGGTCTGTCATCTATACATGACTGTGGCGGTCAAAAGGTTAAGGAATCCTTGTACATTCTACATTTCGCATGCAAACATTGATGCAGTTCATCATCAAACACTACTAAAATGTATCGGCTAGAAAATCCGAAACAGAATAGTAACATTTATTTAATAGAAATACGGTTAGTTTCTTCTTGAAAGTTGTTACTGGTTCCTCTTTTATGGAATTAGGAATGTGGTTGAAAATAGCCGGTGCCATACGAGATTTTTTCTCAACAAATCAGTTCTATATCCACCTGTGCGTACCAAGTTTTGGTATTGAGATCGCAAAGTTACATCTCGGTATCTGCTCTCTGATAAAATTAGAAATAATTTCGATTACATGTGACAAAAAGAGCATATACTAAAATGTAAACGGACAGAAATGTCAATAAATTATGACTTTTAAAAATTGGAACACAACTGACAGTAACTTTCATACCAAATATTGGTCGTAGGCAGCGTTTTTGGGCCTTAAAATACTCTCTTTGGTACAATTGCCCCAATATATAACACTAAACCTCAAAACTGAAACGACAAGACTATGATATGCTAGTAATACTGTTTTGATATTAACTTTTTAAGGTTATAAAGTGCATATGCAGATGCGCTATGTTTTTTACAGATTGATTCTGCCTGTACCTTCCATGTCAGTTGACTGTCAATTAATATTCCTAGAAATTTTGTAACATCTACTCTGTCCAGATTTTAACTATTATAATTAATATTTCGATCATTGATACAAGGCGGGAGTGAGGTCCGGGTGTCACTACTGTGTGGAACGCGCGGAGGACACGGTGGAGCATACGGAGGAGGTCTGCCCGGCTTGGGCAGAGCACCGCCATGTCCTCGTGGAGGCGATCGGCGGCAGAGATCTCTCGCGTCCGGCCCTGGTTCAAGCCATGGTACGGAGCGAGAGGGCATGGGCAGCAGTCACCTCCTTCTGCGAAGCAGTAATGCTCGCGAAGGAGGAGGCGGTATGGTTGAGGCAAAGGCAAATTTCGCGCCCTCGCGCCCCTAGCCGTCGCAGGAGACGCCCTGGGCGTCGGGAATCCCGGGCGGATTTCCGGCCAACGTAGCCGCGGGCTTGCGGACGGTGAGCAATAGGTAGCTCACCGTCCGGTGAGGACCAGGCCCGGGTCGATGGCGCGTTGTATTGCACGCGCGCCTCAAAGAGATGTCGTCAGCACAAATGTAGGGGTCCACTAGGGCCGATGCCTGCCAAGGTCGCGGGAAGGTACTAAAGGGTTACCGAGGCCCCTGGCAACACAGGCAACGGAAGGGACACGGGTGGATATGCTGTAATACTGTTTTGATATTAACTTTTTTTTAAGGTTATAAAAAGTGCATATGCAGATGCGCTAAGTTTTTTACAGATAGCTTCTTAGCTATCTGTAAAAAGCTAGCCTTTGCCTTCCATGTCAGTTGACTATCAATTCATATTTCTAGAAATTTTGTAGCATCTACTCTGTCCACATGTTGACTATTATAATTAATATTCAGATCATTGATACGAAGTCTTTGGTAAAAATGCATTATCTTTGTTTTCTGTATATTTATTTGTAAGTTGTTACTATTTCGCGAATTTATTATAATTCTAATGGTGTAGTATACGAGTATATCGTTTTCATAGTTTTCATTATTATGGCATTTTAAGTGTGCTGTACTATCGTCGGCAAACAGTACCATGGGATGGTGGATTTGACGTGGGATGTCGTGAATGTAAATTAAAAATAACAAAGGCCCAACGACATTTCCCTGTGGTACACTGAATTTTATCTATTGGACGACACGTACTTTTGTTCTAATTTAGACTTGACACCAATTTTGTAAATTTCTGTCATCTGTTTGCGACCAGATAAATATTTTTTTATTATGTTCAGGATATTACCTCGAATGCCATAGCCGTTTAGTTTTTGAAGCAGTATGTTATTGTCAAAATCGAAAGCTTTCGACATATCTGTATTATATAGGCGTCTTTGTCTCAACATTCGACATAATAATATTCAACAGGTCAAACATTGCCATGTTTATATTCCTGTTTCTCCTGAACCCGTATTTCTCATGGCAAAGTATATTAAATTTAGTCAGGAAAGACGATATTGCTTCATAAATTAATTTTCCATTATTTTTGAAAAAACGGGAATGAATGCTATCGGCCATGAATTTAATCTAACAATAATTAATTATGCTATTAAATTATTTAATGTTCGACATATCGTTCTTTTTATTAATTGGTATTACAATTACAGTTCTCAAGTTGTTAGGAAATGTTCCTAATGATAATTATGCTAACGTTAATAATATGAATTAAAGGGCCAGCTATATTATTTGCAACAAGCCCCGTTTAATCTATACAGGCTCATAATTCCCCTGGATCTGTCGACACCGGATAGCGAAGGACCGTCCTCCATATGACTCAAGAAAGGTGCGTAGAGTTGCATCTATCTTGTACAACTCCAGCACCCAGATGAGCCACGATGATGCCGCATACATATGCGGCATCGAGTCGTAGGCCTTCTTATAATCTATCCAGCAAGTCAACAGATCCTTGCGGGATTGACGATCTTGTTGGCTAATGGCCATGTCGATGAGAAGTAGCTCCTTAGTACCACGGGATCCGTTTCTACATCCATTTTGAGAGACAGACATAAGCGAATTACATTCAATATGTGTATTAATTTTCGCTCTCAAAATGGATGTATGAGGTTTATAGACCGTGGACAAACACGTGATCGGTCTATAAGATATATGGACCATGTGGGTAACGCCTGTTGTTAGAAACTGCGGTAGCAACCCAGACTCTAAGGATGACTGGACTGGCAACGGAAGGACCGCTTTGGTTACATCTAATGGCGTGATTAGGATTCAGTTTTTGATATAGTTTTGTTATTATTCCTATTATCTTACTTATCTTTGTTTCTGTGACAAAAATAAACCAGTTTTTCTTTCTTCTTGGTAAAACGGAGAACTTGATCTTTAAATGACAAGTGCAGGCAGAATTTATAGTCTAGGTACTTATATCTTTACCGTTTCCAGCTGCTTACTGATTTGTTCTTTAGTGTTTTGATCACATAGAAACTCATTGGGCTTTGGTATCCGCCAGAGCGACTGGAATTCCGAATCCCTCGGATCAAAGGGATTACAAACATTTCTTATCCTTCCTCTTTGAATTTTCGACGTCTTCCTTTTTTTGTATAACCTTCTTAAATAGTTACAATACGGAACTGCCATTTTTATAAGTAAATGCTTAAAGCTATCATCATTTATGGCTTTGTCGTTTCGTCTCCCTTTCTCGTCGTCAAAATTTACGAAGAGATAAATCATGACATTACTCATGCAAAAGTGTCAAAATTCGTTAAAAATATGATCCTATGCGCTGCTATGTTGTTTTTGTTGTGCCTCTTTGAATTTTCGGCGTCTTCCTTTTTTTCGTATAACCTTCTTAAATAGTTATAATACGGAACTGCCATTTTTATAAGTAAATGCTTAAAGCTATCATCATTTATGGCTTTGTCCTTTCGTCTCCCTTTCTCGTCGTCAAAATTTACGAAGAGATAAATCATGACATTACTCATGCAAAAGTGTCAAAATTCGTTAAAAATATGATCATAATATCAAATCAAATCTAATCAAATCATTTATTTTTGCCAACATGGGTAGGGGTACAGATGATATACAAGTTTTGATAGTGTTCTCCATGCTCTGCCGTCACTTGGGCATGCAAAATTTACACGTTAATTACAATATAATATCAAAATACTAAATTATTAAATTGGAAAATCATTTTATCTTTCAGGGTCAATATATGCGCTGATATGTTGTTTTTAATGTGTTTGAAGACTGATTTGTCACGAAGTCTCTTTTGTCTACAGACAGAAGGAGACTAGTTGCCTAGTTGCATTCCTGACTAGTTGCATTCGTCAGTCAGTCACCGAACGATAAAAAGTCATAAGACATTTTACTATTGTTTCAGTTGGCCCTGCAGAATCATCACATACGACTTCTTTGGGATTTTGCAGGCTTAAGAAGGAGGCTCTCACAGTTACATGTACTGAAGATTTTAGCTTGTATGGAGTGCCAAATTTTGTAGTTATTTATTTTCGTAGTAATTTACAAGATAAAAGAGCCTTTTTTATTTTGTATTTTATTTTCGACAAGTAATTAGAAAGAATAAGTTCAATAGCTATAAACGATCAATAGGTTGCAATCAAAAAGAGTTTCATTATGGTAGGACAGAACTCCTTCAGTGATTACAACAAATATATTTGTTGATTTCAGCTTTGGCAGTCGTTTTCTAGAATAAGTGTGAATGCTAGGATTATATGGGTCATTCCATTTGTGTTTTACCCATTTTGGTCGAACGTCTTGAAACATTCGTCATCATTACAGTTAAAGATTAAATTTCTTTATGTATAGTTCCCAAAAACGTCTGAGGAGCTTCAAGGTATTTATGGTTTTACCAAAGAAAATATCGAGTTCAGAAAGGGGTCATGAAGTCGTGGGGAACGATTCAGCGGAAGTTCAAAATTATACAACGCCATCTACCGAGGCAGAGGTAATAAAAAATATTACATTTTGATAAAAAAATAAAGTGTTAACTGTCAACTCTTTCAAGTTGACGTAGTTAAAACTAGCACAGCAACTAACTAAATTTTAGACATTCACCCTTCTATTTATAAACGTTGCTGTTAAGTAATGATTAATCATTACTTAACTAAAAGCTGCTTAGCCAGACATTTTTTGACGCTTAAACGTCTCGTAACATTAAACAATGTTTATAAATAAAGGAGTAAATTCCAGTAGTTTTCGTAAACATTTCACCGCATAACTTACATACATACGTGTGCAAAATAAACGCAAAAACGCGCTACAAACGCAGATGCTACGTTTTCGAGATGGACGCAAATAAACGGACTCACACAATTTACGACAGTGCACAGCGCACGTGGCGTTTACTGAGTTTTTTTATTGGCGCAATAAGTGATGGTATTGTTTCGTATTTATGCAATTAAGTTTATTTATGTTTACAGAATTTGTATGCGGAATAGGTGAACTTTGGATGACCTCGTCCTTCTGGGTTTATTTTCCATATTAGGTAATGTGTGATCGACATAGATATCACCTAGGTATTTGTTAAAAAAACACGTAAACCATAACATCACACCTGTTTTCCGCGAAAGGTTAGGCAGGAGTGTACTATACTATAGGTACACCCACATTTCGCCAGTTATGTTTCCAGTCATTTGTGTTGTAGAACTCCTAGTAGGTAAATATATTATTTGACTATTTACAATTATATATTTTTTTGCAATTCAATTCCATTTTTGTTGACCTTCGTCGGGACTCCCCGTAAATATTGATACAACTTATCTCGGGAATTACAAAAACTTTGAAGAAATATTAAATTACAATTTCCTGCATTTTTCATAATGTCCCGTGTACTATGATGTCCGTATAGGTACCTACTCTGCCCACCCATAACCCAAGAGATTCTACTCTAAAGTAGTCAGTTAGGAAACACCGACTTCATCTATGTAGTTTCAAAACATATTTTTTTTGACGTGATTA
The DNA here is from genome assembly GCA_905333075.3 of Atethmia centrago. Taxonomy (NCBI): domain Eukaryota; kingdom Metazoa; phylum Arthropoda; class Insecta; order Lepidoptera; family Noctuidae; genus Atethmia; species Atethmia centrago. The sequence goes on from HG995379.1 coordinate 3,358,698, forward strand.
CGAAGTGTTTGCACAAACGTACTCACAGAAATAAAATCATTCATCTGGTAATCCCGTCATCCTACAGTCGTTAAAGTCACTCTAATCAGTAATTCGCACCTGAAATATCATAAAATGAAACCATCGTGACCGTGAAAAAAGCAAACGCGACATCCAACAGTAAAAAATATATCAAAAAGACATTCTGCCAAAAATACTATATTTAATAATACCTTTGACAGTGTCAGATGTAAACTCAACCCGTACACATAATAAGTGTCTGTCTGTCAGTCATCAAACGATTTCTCGGAAACGTAACACGACAAAGGGATTGTCACTTTGCGCCGAATTCGGTTTTATGGACGATAAATTATATGAGAGCCGAAATTGCGAAGTCGCGAAGGAATTAAAAATAATTTTGGGCTTTAGTTATTGTGCAGCTTCAAACAGATTGGGCTAACTGTACTTCAACGTTACCAAAATGACGTCATAAAAGTATAAGTGTAAGGTTTTTTTATGAACTTTTTGAGGTGGACTGAATTTGAGGTGAAGGTGCGGCTTGTAAATAACCACTATTTTTCAGTAGTGGTTGGTTTGGCAAAGAGTACAAGCAGCTTTAAGAAGTCACTCTCATGATTATCATTATCAGTCTCTCGCCCTTATCCCAATTAATTTGGGGTCGGCGCGACATGTGTTTTTCAATTCAAATCAAATCAATTTATTTGCCATAAGTGTTGGTATAATTTAGGTCTGGTTGGTTTGGCAAAGAGTACAAGCAGCTTTACGAAGTCACTCTCATGATTATCATTATCAGTCTCTCGCCCTTATCCCAATTAATTTGCCGCGACATGTGTTTTTCAAATCAAATCAAATCAATTTATTTGCCAGAAGTGTTGGTACAATTTAGGTCTTAACATAGATAATACAGATCCATAACACTTAGTCATAATGATGTGACATGCAAACATTTGTGTTTATACATATTTATAATTTTTTAGTCATAGTCATAATTAAATTTAAATTCAGTAGCAATGTTGTTAGTGTATTAGATACATAGTCAAGAATAAAAAAAAAACTTAATGTCAGAGGGTAAATCATTATTACGATTATTATTTATTGTTCAACCTCTTATTAAATATGTCGCTTACTGAGTAGAATTTCTTTTCTCTTAACCACACTTTAAGACACCTTGTAAATTTATTTGCTGGTAATATTTTAATACTGTCAGGTATGGCATTAAAAATGCGACAGCACATTGCATAGCTATTCTTACTATACAATGCTGTCCTAGGAATTATGGGCAAAACTATTCTATTCCTGTGCCTAATACTTTTGCAAATATTTCATGAGCTTTTTTAAATAACTCCGGGTGTATTTTAACAAATTTAGCGCATTCAAAGATATACAGACTTGGAAGGGTTAGTATCCTGAACTTTTTGAAAAAGGGTTTGCAAGATTCCCATGGGCGTATTCCCGCTATGGCGCGGATGCATTTTTTCTGTGCGATGAACACTCTCTGACTTTCTGTTGAGTAACCCCAGATGATAAGACCATATCGCAACACAGAATCAATGTACCCATAGTATGCAGATAATACGGTTTTTAACGCTGATGTTTTTAAGAGTTCATATAGAACGTACACGAATTTATTTATTTTATTGCATACTTTATTGACGTGGACCTTCCAGTTGCAGTGTTTATCAATCGTGTTACCGAGAAATGTCGTTCTTCCATACTTCTCCATTAGTTGTCATCTTGCTATCCTTTCAAGCCATATCATCTTTCACACAGTCCATCCATCGCTTTTTTGGTCTTTTCCTACTTTTATAGCCATCCACATTTATACTCAAAACTTTCCTCACGATATTTTCCAGAAATAACTCTCATACTATAAATCGGTCCACTCTAACACAGCCTTCTGCTGGAAGTGGTAGTAATCTCTAAGTAGAACTACCCTCCCCAATGCCGTTACAACACTCGATCAATGTCACGTATTTGAAAAAAAAAACAATATTGTCATAGTACTAACCTATCCCCTTTGTGTTAATTGTAAATTTGGAAATAAATTTTATTCTGTTCTATTCTATTGTTAATATAGACGAGAATCACCCTTTCATATTTTTCAATCCAAATAAGTCAGTGACGATTTTCTAAAATTACCTTGTATAAATTGTAAATTTGGAAATAAAGTTTATTCTGTTCTATTCTATTCTATTGTTAATATAGACGAGAATCACCCTTTCATATTTTTCAAACCAAATAAGTCAGTAACAATTTTCTAAAATTACCTTGTATAAATTGTAAATTTGGAAATAAAGTTTATTCTGTTCTATTCTATTCTATTGTTAATATAGACGAGAATCACCCTTTCATATTTTTCAAACCAAATAAGTCAGTGACGATTTTCTAAAATTACCTTGTATAAATTGTAAATTTGGAAATAAAGTTTATTCTGTTCTATTCTATTCTATTGTTAATATAGACGAGAATCACCCTTTCATATTTTTCAAACCAAATAAGTCAGTAACGATTTTCTAAAATTACCTTGTATAAATTGTAAATTTGGAAATAAAGTTTATTCTGTTCTATTCTATTCTATTGTTAATATAGACGAGAATCACCCTTTCATATTTTTCAAACCAAATAAGTCAGTGACAATTTTCTAAAATTACCTTGTATAAATTGTAAATTTGGAAATAAAGTTTATTCTGTTCTATTCTATTCTATTGTTAATATAGACGAGAATCACCCTTTCATATTTTTCAAACCAAATAAGTCAGTGACAATTTTCTAAAATTACCTTGTATAAATTGTAAATTTGGAAATAAAGTTTATTCTGTTCTATTCTATTCTATTGTTAATATAGACGAGAATCACCCTTTCATATTTTTCAAACCAAATAAGTCAGTGACAATTTTCTAAAATTACCTTGTATAAATTGTAAATTTGGAAATAAAGTTTATTCTGTTCTATTCTATTCTATTGTTAATATAGACGAGAATCACCCTTTCATATTTTTCAAACCAAATAAGTCAGTAACGATTTTCTAAAATTACCTGGAACATTTGGCAGTCGACACAAGTTAGAAGCGACCGTCCGTCATGCTTTTAAATGTAACCTCACGTAACGAATTGAGTTGTAGGAAGCAAAAATATTATAACAGTTATATTTTTCGTGCGTCCAAAGTTGTTTGTATGAAAAATATTTAATTTTACAATTTTGCTAAAGGTTCCGCACGCACAATAATGTTTTAACGGTGGTGATGATTTTATTAATTTAAAGACTAAGCAATATCACTACAATCATCATGCCTAGCTTTTTCCCACTTTTCCCAAATACATATGTCGGGGTCAGCTTCAAGTCTAACCGGATGTAGCTAAATACCAGTATTTTACATGGAGCGAGTGCCTATCTGACCTCTACAACTCAAACACTGGGTAATACAATACCACTTGCGAAGATTGGTTGTCAGACTTTCGGGCTTTTGAGGACCCGTAACGACTGTCAAAATTCACGAATGACAGTCGGAACCAACGGATTAACGTGCTTTCCGAGGCACGGAGGGGTCTCGGTATGTAAAGATGGTCACCCATCCACGAACCAACCGCGGCTAGCGTAGCTTAACCTGATCGATCGAGCCGTGCGGCTGTTATTACTTAACTACAATTACCTGCAATGTACCAACTAATATGTTTGGTACTTAAACTTCCGAGGCGACAGTACCGTTATCCATAATGCTACCCCATAAAAGTCTCGAGGCCTAAGAAAACAAGACTTTCCATTCAAATTTCACACTTCACAAAATGCAAATGATGAAGAAACATAAAATTTGTATTGCAAACAACCAAGTTGTAAGCTATTCTTTGGGTAAGACTCAAATTTTAAGGTAGGTAACAAGTTGTAAAAAGTCCCGTTTGCTTTTCTAACGTCATTAGCATGTTGTAAACATCAAAATTGCTGAATATGACGAGGGAACTTGGTAACATTGCCATAATCAGTATACTTGGTAATCAAGTTTTAATAGAAGCATAGGATGGGATGCAAGAATATTACTTACATACAAAAATAAACTCACGCCATCTTCCCAAGGAGGTAGGCAGAAACTACAGAACGCCACCTGCTACGATCCTTAAACACTCCTTCCCACTACATTATCATATCTCATCAGCATCTTCATATTACTTAATTAATTACATAATCAACATCTGCCTAGCCTTTTCCCAACTATGTCGGGGTCGGCTTCGAGTCTTGCTGAATATCAGTATTTTACATGGAGCGATTGCCTACCTGACCTCCACAACCCAGTTACTGGGCAACACGATACCCCTTGGTAAGACTGGTTGTCAGACTTTCGAGCTTCTAACGACCCGTAACGACTATCAAAGAAAGATCTACAAATGACAGCCGGGACCAACGGCTTAACGTGCTTTCCGAGGCACGGAGGGGTCTTGGTATGTAAAGGTGGTCACCCATCCACGGACCAACCGCGGCAAGCGTAGCTTCACCTGATTAATTACATAATATTTTTCTGTAACAATCCCTTTGTTGCTAATGATTTAAAAAATCAACATCATTCTCTTGCCCGCATCTTTCTTCGATTATTATAATGAATTGAAAATGATGTATTGAATTAACATTCTTCGTTAAAAACACTTAATTATTTGAACGTGTGTGGAACCCAAAACCAACCGGTGCAATGTAAACTCTACATCGTGACGAATCGCAAAACGTTCAAAAATTTTACGAAACGCGGCGCTTTTGATATTTTAATTATTATTTTGGTTTATTACCCGTAAACGGTTAATACTTGTTGGTTATCGCAACCTTCCTGTTTTTATTAGTTTGTGTCAGTAATTGAGTAACTGTTTTGACTCCTGCAGAAGTCGGTAATAAAAACTGCGTTTTGAGGTTACACGAAATTAGTCAAGAAAATGAAATGGTGAGGCTTTAACGGTTAAGAATATTTTTTACCGTCAGTTGGGACTGGTCATCTATTAGCTGCCTCCGGCATATTTTTAATTATTTTTTTTTGTTTAGTTTGCTACTATGGATGCGTTTTTTTTTACACCATTATGTAACAATATAATTTAAAAGAGTGTCCATGGAGCTTCATATTTCTAACTGACCAACTCCTTGACAATTCAAAAGTGTCTGTAAATGGTTTAATTGAAATAAATGCTTTGAGTTTGAGTTTACAAGTAATTGCGAAGTTAACATGCGTAAAAAATACAATGAATTCGTCCCACAGAGACAGAAATGAGACTATGCAATCAATGCTAGGTAAAGTCGTTCTATTAAAGACCTCCAGACGAAAAACCTAAGTGAGATTATTTATTTACTAGCTGCGCCTCCCGGTTTCATCCGCATAAGTCTCCATCCGCAGTAATATCGGGATAAAAGTATCCTATGTCCTCATCCGACTCATGGGCCTCTGGCAACAGACAAGCAACGGGCGGAACACGGGTGGGTTTTAGTTAGTAAGAGTCTGACACGCAAGTTATTTGATGATTTCCCACCCAAAAAAAAGGATAGTTAAGTTTTAGGATCTTCAACAAAATAAATACCTACATAGAGAGAGAGAGAGAGAGAGAGAGAGAGAGTTATAATAATATCATAAAAACGGTGGCGCATTGTTGTCTGATGATAGTATTCCTTAAGAATCTTTTTCATAAAATCTTTTCGTTATTTTTAGTATTTCCAGAATCTTTAGTAAACAATAGCAATTGAATCACTCCAGATTTATAAACAGGAACGCTCTCATCATCTTCCTACGTACACAATTCATCTTCAATTGACGTTTACAACTGACACGCGACGTTTAAAATTTTACGTTTTATCTGCCCTACATCAGCAGGAAAATTTCCTTCTGACTCACTCACTGTTTCATGTGAATCACGTGTTGCACTTTTAGCCTTTATTGTAGTTAGAACTTCATGCGGAACTGACTAGTTTGTAGTGTTTGAAAGTATGTAATTTTGTGATGCATCAACGGTAACCACAACAATTTTGAGAAACCCCAATGCTACGTATTTTATTTTTGTCATTCTGCTGTGTTACAAAACTTACTTACTTTTTATTATTTGCACTAATGTGCCAACCTTGAAAATAATAAACATAGCTTGTTTAAAAAAAAAATAAAGTGTTGTAAGTTTAATGATTGTTCTACCCACCCATTACACTAAAATAACCTCTTTGTTAATATTTAGTACATAGCCAGTACCTAGGCACACAGAAAAATATACATAACAAACATACTCTGGTCCTAACCTGGTCCTTAAACCTTAAAACATTCTTAGGTATACAGCTTGTGCCAACACGAGTGAAGAAGAAATATACTTATTATTACTTTCAATATACTTAAAACGTTAATATGCACGCTGATAATTATTACAGGAAATCCAGTGACTTTCATCCACATTCGAGGAAAAAGCCATTATTTAATATAAGACAATTACTAAACAAGTATGATCTGTTTCGTGTTATCTCTGGTCTCATAGGGACACGCGATTTTTTTCCACGAAATTCCAACTTCAGTTTTCCTCATTCTGAAAAACTGTGGGGAATTCCGATGATGAGTCTAATCACATGTGATAGTGACTAAACGGAGGCAGTGTTGCGTGTAATTACTTAGTGATGAGAGATTCCAGTTCATACTTGCTTTGTACTTATTGCACTTTTTCCTCGTTTAAAATTATTAGGTATCAGATGACGCTGCGTTTTATATGGTCAAACTTAAATTGTATGCAACTCATTGGTGCCGATTCTCTTGTACACAAACTAAAATAAATTTAATTGGTCAGGACAGCTAATGAGACACAATTGATTTTCTATTGTTTGACTCCGAATCGGGGTCGCGCGGGGTTTAACAGGTTAAGTTCAGTGCATCTTTTTCTTTCTATTTCATTAAGAAAAGGACAGAAGATAAATTTTAGTTTAGTCCTGTCAAATTACGTCAATTTACGTCAAACGCTGATTGCGTTTGACGTAAATTGACGTAATTTTAGTAGGCAAGTTTTTAATCACGTCTAAACTTGCATAGAGTAGTGACTGGCGCTGATTAATTTGACAGGACTAAACTAAAATTTATCTTCTGTCCTTTTATTAATGAAATAGAAAGAAAAAGATGCACTTAACTTAAATTTAGTTTAGTTTGTGAACAAGGGAATCGGCACCAATTGAAAGATTATTAAGTGGGGGTAGCATCTTATACGGTTTTTTTTTATGACGATGGGTTTAAACCACACGAAAATAGAACCAGAACCATCATCTGCCTAGGTTAAATATAAATATTATTATAATCTAAACGACTATTTGAATGATACTTTGACATCCTTACAGAATTGTAATGTTTTATACTTTGACATCTAACTCTTTGATACTCTGACATTAAATAATACTTTGACATCCTAAATAAATTGTGTGAGTAGGTGATATTATTTTTAATGAACATACCTCAAATTGTAATTTTAATTCGTAATTATGCAATCAGTAATGTTAATACTAACCTAATAATCTTTATCCTGTAATAATTGTATGTACCTAATACACGCTATACTTGGCAGAATGTGATGATACCCTAATCTTAAGACCATATACATAATTTACAGTCGCCAGCACGTAAGTTACCACCAGCTGTCAATTTTCTCCAAATGATTTTAAACCTTAGAATGTTGATGGTTAAGTTAAAAATCAAATGAGAAAATTTGTCAGTCTGTGGTGACATGTTGTGCTGGCGACTGTACTATATTCCGACAATTAAATGATTATGATTATTAGCCTTTTCACAACTATGTTGGGGTCGGCATCCAGTCTTACCGGATGCAGTTGAATACTAGTATTTGACATGGAACGACTGCTTGTCTGACTTCCTCAACTCAGTTACTTAAGACGCTGACAACACCTAAACCGCGGTCATTGTCAGATTGCATAGAAAAGAAAGAGAAGCACGATGACACAACGCTTGTAATTTATTGCAAAATATGAAGCAATTCTCTACTTACTAAAAATTGAGTTGAGTAATCGAAAATAAAAAACAAAAAGTTCTGCATTCAAATAAGACGTTCTTGTTATTAATTAAATACGTAAAGTATGTTGATATTTAATGCAGATATTTTGGATTAGAGCTCAAGGTAAGAGGTTAGTTTAACGTTAGTTTGTATCGAGATTTTTTTTTCAAAACGTGTTTCGGTAACAACCAAGTTCTGGGAAATATGTTCAAAATTAACATATATTTTTTCCGCTACCACAAGCTGTACAGATTTGGCAATTTGTTTTCTTAAGTAAAGCCTATTTTGGTAAATTGGGTCTTGTCAGCGCCTTAATATGATAGCCCTTGGTAAGTCTGCGGTTGGTGGTTGATTGTTTAACATACAACCAGGACGCGAGCATTATTTTCTTGATATTTTTAGTAGGGATAGACCAATCTCTGTCCCTATTTACACAAAACTAATTTCGTATTGTAAGTAGGTAAGTAGAATATTTGTGCTTTCGCTCGTCTGGTCTAAAACGACCTTTAGATATAAAAATCTTATATGAATCGTACACGATTCTATCGTTTCTGAAGTGATAGGGCTCATCTAAAATAGGTAGGTGCCATAGTATCATCTGAACGAACTTGACAAAGTATTAGAAACCTACTTCTCTTTATCAGGTGAATCGTAGGCCTGCTAAGTAAACCAATACTTTTAGTCTAGTGGTCGCAAGCGCTCAGTCGCAGCCCGGAGTCTGATTTTGAGCCTGTTTGATGGCAATAAAAGTATAGAGGCATGAGGAACAGGGTGTAAAGTTCACTCATCCTCCATAGAAAAAGGAGGATCCTCCGACCAGACGGGTGTCGTGTTTGGTGGGCAACTACCCGACGGTTGATGTCGGGATGTTGTATATATGCTAGTTGCGCGGTAAACTCTGCTTGCGCGATGCAGGATTTTGCGTGACGTCAGTGTGCTGCTTAGTTCGCATGTGGCGATGTAGATGCCGCCACAAAATCAGTGGTGGCCCAGTGGTAACGGCCCCGATTTACGAAATGTAGGTCGTGGGTTACCTAGGCAGGCACTTTGTGTTAATAATTTAATGACGAGTGCTGTCAAAACGGTGAAGAAAAACATCGAGAGGAAACCGGCATGCCCTAGAACCAAAAATTCAAAGACATGTGACATCTACTAACCCGCATTGGGCCCGCGTGGTAGATTTTAGCCCATTCTCTCTCGAACAGAGGAAGCCTGTGTCCCAGCAGTGGGTAAATTATAGGCTGATTATGCTGATAGCAATAGGATCGCCCCCTGTTACATGGAACTTAAACTTAACGGGCGAAATGTGGGTGTACTATAAGGTGTATATCTGCCTAACGCTTCGGGGAAAACAGGCGTGACATAATGTTTATGTCAAAAACTTATCTTTGTACCTAAACCTTCATGAGACAAGCCAATTAAGTCCTTAACAGTAATAACGAAAGTGATAACTGATAACACAACTAGTTACACGTTAACCTATGCCTCTTGACACTTGCTTCGATCGTAAAAACTAGTATCGAGTCTAAAGCTAAATAAATGCTCTAGTCATTACGAACGGTTTTTATGTAATTACTTAATTCCGTAATTATATAGGAGATTGTTTACAAGCTAGTTATTAATTCTACAGTTTAAGTATTGCCAATTATACCCGGTAGGTTGCTGATGGCTATTGTTTTGCATAAATAAGCGTTTATAAGCATTAGTTTAAAATTATAAGCCTATTAATGTTCGCATCACTAGGTAAATATAATTAGTTATTAGTATTTAAAATTGGTTTAGTATAATATTTATTTATATGATATTTATAGTATATATAATAGAGCCATAGCATAGATTGAAACGTTTGGTTTTAATAAGATAGGTAAATTAAATAAGAATTTTTTGATTTTTAAAATAAACCTAATTGAAATATTATTTTACGGATGAGCTCGTGTGCTGAAAAGCAAATACAATTTTGTATCAAGTTATTATAACTTCTAAGTCAGAAGCGTACTAATTTTGTATGTTAGTATAGCGTATAGATGTACTGTCTGTGTCTGTATAAATAGTAAAAACAAAATAAAAATGAAAATCCGAACGTAAGGACCAAATGATACAACCAACGCCATCTACCGGCCGTCTCAAAAGACCAGTTGTATACACATAATTGCGATTTAAACATAATAATGAGTACGGAAAGTAAACACTGGTCGACCTCGGGTTATCGAACCCGTAGTACTACGTATACCTAATGCGCTTACAAGTGCACATATAACATAAATATTATTATACTTTGGTAGGCATGTAGGTACCCTATTCTTTATAAGCATTTAAACTGACTATGTAAACCAACTTGCGGTCACTAACTCACTTGTTAGGAGTCAACCACTTGTGCTGCACTATAAAAACAGTCTTACCTACCTGCCTTGTCTTCCTAGTATCTACCCACATTATGTACGTAGGTGTAATATACAGAATGGTATGTTTGTATCCAGAAGTTTTGGAAATAATGCCCTAGCAAAATCTAGAGCGAGAATTTATTGTACATACATACATAGGTCTCAGAAACATGGTGGCAATATTTTATGCTGTTATCCGCATGCTTACCTACAGGACAGGTAAGCAATAGTAGTTGGTTGTTATTCGCAGGCAGAGGTGACTATTTATCCTCCATCTCTGGAAGGTATCCTATAGTTCCATTTCACAATAGCCTGGCAAGACTACATACATAAACTGACGCCTTCTTCCCATGGGGGTTGGCAGAAATTACAGAACGCCACCTGCTACGATCCTTACATACTCCATGTGCTACGCTTACGTTCATACATCTGATCATACACGCACGCAGATTTAGAGTACTACGCACCTGAGCTTTCTGAAGACCATCACCAATAATGGACACTATATGAGTACTTTGAGTACATATAATTGTTTATTTTATTTGACTGTATAAGTCAATTTATTTTTAATTTTTATATTCGTTTATTATTGACATAATCTACTCTTTACAATGTTTTTTGTTGAGTTGTATTGCAATATGTGGTTAGCTGGCGACCTCGATAATTGATTATATTATTCTTACTGGGGCAACCGGTAGCAAGTTCGTCATGCTCCCTTAGATGTCACAGCTTGCGGTAGCGTCGAGGGTCGGGTTGCCTCCTTCCCTCAAATATGGCGAGGGAGGTAATGGCTGATTTTTGCGTTATGCTCGTGAACGGGTACTGCTTGTGGTGACTTGTCGTCTTGCTGACCATGGTTTTGTTTTGTTATTAGTAATTAACTGTTGATTTATTTTACTTCGATGGTCCTAGTTTATCATTTGTGACCGAGTTACGGGTAAGCGGGCACGCTCTTTATGCCTGGAGGCTTTTATTTAGGTATTAAGTTCTGTTTACGTTTTTATTTCTGATTGAGTATATATAGTTTTCGGTGCTTTTCTTTTTGTTTGTTTGTTGGTATAGTGGTGTGCTAGCTGACATATGGCTAATAATTTACAGTTTTGTGATGCGCGTAGTGTATATTATTTTGCATACTATTGTATACAATCTTTTTTTTTTCTAATTGAACACACAGCTGTGCTGCTGGGGAGTTTGTTGCGCCACTTCTTCTTTCCAGCTAAAGCACTAAGAAGTGGTGAAGGGCGGGCATTTTGGGGGACTGTCTTATGTAATTTTGAAATTCGAAAAGTGCTGATTCTCAGCCTAATTTGAATAAATTATTTTTGATTTTTCTAGGGCGTCCGCCTTTAGGGAGTGTTTTCTACTTTTCCGTCTTTTCTACGCCAGGATTATAATGCGTACTAAGCTAATATCCCCTGTTTACACTTGCAGCAAAATAATGAACACGTGTGCCTACCTACATTATACGATTAAATACACACACGGTTTACCTTTGTAGATAACGCATGGATGCGTCATCGGCTGGTGCGAAAAATTGAGATTTGCATGCAATTTTTTTGTTATTGAGCTGTTTGATTAGGTTCAAGGATTTTGGTAAAGGTGATCGCCGGTTTTAACGCCAGAACTAAATAAACAAGTTAGAACAAGACTTTATTAGCGTAAGGCCTCGTTCCTACGGCCGATTTTTAACGCGGCGATTGTTTTATCGCGCACTGGATTTTCAACGCAATGTTTAGGGCCAAGAATTGTAAATTTTGATTTACATTTTTGCTTTTGCCATTGCAGTTTTTTGACGCGCTGGGATGCACTCTGTTGGATTCTGATTGCTCGGCTTCACACCGAGACTTGAAAATCCAGCGCGCGATAAAAAACGTCGCCCGTGCGTACCTACTTGGGCTTAAAGAATATTGTGTTGTTATTGTTTCTCCCTTTAAACATGGATTTTCAGAAATTCGCAGATTGTAGTAGCATTAGAGCTCTTTCACTGCGAAGGAGATGGTACCAGGTAGTGCTGCCATCATATCTATCTGCCAAGCCTGGCCATGAGCTACGTTCTCATTCTTTTCGGTTTGATAGGTATTAATACAGCATATGTGACATTTCTGTTTTGTCTCTTGGATGACAACCCAACGACGTGTTGCCTGTGGTACAACAGACGTCCATAGGCGGTTGTATCTACTTTCAAGAAAAGAAATGGCCAATAGTAGGTAAATACCTAGACATTTGGAAGAGCATCAGAATCCCCAATGGAATGCACCGTATTAAGGGATGTAGGATTTCAAGCAGAGTACTTGAACCCTTGCATTTACTGAAATCCTTACGCGCCGGGGCTCAAATCATCACACACATTTTTCAGACGCCTGGCATTTTATTGACATGTTGCACCGTAGATATGAAAATATTGCACCAAATAATAAATAAAACATTATAAATAAAATTTCATTTATTCGCTCTTCTTCATTGGTTGCCTTAGAATTTAACATTGTTTTTCGCTAATAATTGGCCTATATTCCACTACTGTAACACACTGTAAGACTGGGCTGCGGTGGCCCAGTGGTAACGGCCGCGACTTATGAGTTGTAGGTCGTAGGTTTGAACCCAGGCAGGCGCTTTATGTAAATTATTTCATCACCACTACTCTCACAACGGTGAAGGAGAACATTGTGACGAAAGAAAGTCTTAGAACCAAAAAAATCGATGACATGTGATGTGACCCGCACTGGACCCGCGTTACAGATTACGGCTCACTCCCTTTCACAGGAAGGAGGCTTGGGTCCTAGCAGTGGTAACATTATAGGCTGATTGTGTAAGAGACTGGTGCCTGATGTAGGTTTTTGAGAAAAACCTGTCTTACATGTCACCTAAACATGACTTCATCTTATATGTTTTTGTGTATTTTAACACGTGTACGCGGTAGTAGGAACAGATGTTTGTTAACGAAGCTGAAACGCAAAAAAAAAGCACTGAAGTCAACAACAAAAAAAACCTTTCACGCTAATCCAATCCGTCTTAAGCAAATCCACATTAAAACGCACTTATCGACTCGAACCAGAATTCACGTATTGTTTAATATTATATGTGCGTTTATCGAGTTATATTTAACCCTTTCCCAATATAATATGTGTGATCTTTTATTTTCTCACCCGACTTCCTTATTCCCATTTTCCTACCTGCATAACTTTTATGTATACTTTCACAGCCTATAAATAAATATAATATTCCTTGCACGTCTTGGGTTGATCACCTGACTATCATACGACTCCATGCGCACGCGCTTATTGCGTTCTAACGCTGCACAGTGGTCACAAGTATCGACTTGTCGGGATCTAAAGACAAATTATTGTCTTATATTTTGTATAATCCACTCAGATACGGGCTTTAAATTAATCACAACATTTAAATAAATATTAGTGCATACAATCATGACTAGATCCAATTACATCCTGCATGCTCTCTCTACGCAGTTAATAGTCCTATAACGTAGATCGGAAATGATCGGGACACTCGTGCAGATTCGGTAAATATCTAACGGTATTTAGGATGCGCTGGTCTTTAAATTAATCACAATATTTAAATATATATTAGTGCGTAAAATCATGACTAAATTCAATTAAATCCTGCATGCTCCCACGCAGTGAATAGTCCTATAATGCAGATCGGAAATGATCGGGACCGCTCGTGCAGATTCGGTAAATATCGAACGGTATTTAGAGTGCACTTGCCCTTATTCATGCTCGTGCAAGTACAGTCAGTAAGTCCAAAGTTTTATTTGTGAAATATTTTTTGTTACGATTTCTAGAGAATATTCTATTAGCTTAAATAAACAGCTGCAATCAAAAAATAATTGATCAATAACAGTTTCAGTAAGCGTGGGTCGTCTTTTTATAATGACCAAAAAGTACCCACTTTTATTCATGCTAAGATTTTTTTTCAAGTTGTTTGAAGTTTTTGAAAAACGATATTTTTTATGTACATTATGAGTTTGGATAACTTTGATGCTGGCCGTACTTATGAGAATAACATGTTTTCAATGTAAAAAAATAAACATTATCTGAATATACATAGTTTCGTTGCGGTTTTGTACAATGAATAATATTTGTGATACCGTATTTGTTGATGTACACGTTGTAACACTGGACTTATTGACTTGTTATTTACTAAAGTTTCGTGTATTCGTAATAGGTATGAATTCATATGCGTTTCAATGGCAATACTTACGTGTATAGAATGAGGAAGTTATTTTTGTACCATATTTATTTTTAGTATTTTTTCGGTTTAAAAGTTTATTTTTACGAATACCTTGTTTTTGTGTATGTACAGATGATTAAATACGTGTAAAGTGAGTTTTTAGAGTGTGGCTGACTAAATTAACTAGATTATAATTTGATTGGTACTAAATTATCGGAGCCTAGGACTTGACAAGAACGATATGCAACAAAATCGTCAAAATATTATCACAAACACAACTCTCAACTCTAACGAGAGGTCTAGTGTCAAACTCTCGAAAGTGTAGACACAGCCGACACCAACGTATCGTAGACTGTACCGTGTAATAATACTTGCAATTAGAGCAAATAGCAGTTGCAAGTGTCATCGCGCTCGCAGACGGTCTACACGCGTAACGTGACACTTGGCGTGTCGGGTGCACAGCACTGTGGGTGAAACGTACACGACGGGAAAAAAATGAGAAAAAATAGGATTTTGTGTTTTTTTTTGCTTGTTTCCTGGTTTTCGGTAGAGAGGCGGATATGTCATCGCTTTAATTTTAATGGGAGCCGTAGAAGGTGTATATCGATCTGGAGGCCAGTGAGCAACTCTGATGCAGTAGATGTAGAATATCTGTAAAACAGTAATAATACTAACTAGATAACAAAAATCGTTTTTCTTTTCAAAAATCACTCTTTTAGAATAATGTCCAGGAATAAGATCAACAACCTGCCCTGACTAATATTATAAATTCGTGAGATTGTTTGTTTGTTACGCTAAAACAGCTAACCCGGATTAGGATATAGAATGCTTTTTATCCCAATATCCCCGCGCGATCAAGGCTTATGCGGGTGAAACCGCGGGGCGGAGCTAGTAAATAATAATTCATTGAATAGTCCACATAATTCCCGTTTAAACAAATAAGCACACCTATTCAAAAGAACCAGAACATATTTGGCATCAAACCTTACACATTCAAAACTTAAACAACACAGTTCTTACAGCGAACCAAACTTTCACTCTTCAACGAAATAAAACCTTTACAAGAAACAAAAATAAATGAAAAATTCCACTTTTTCCAAACACATGTTGTGTGGCGCACTGTGCGCTCGGTCTCTAGCGACGACTTACGCCATAATCTGTCTTGCTATTCAGCTCAAAGCTGGCGTGTTCAGGTACATTCTTGAAATTCAGCCGCTGAAAGTAGAATTTCAGAGGACATTTTCAGTACTGGTTTTCCACGATATTTTTCTGTTTTTACCTGCTTGTTTCTTGACTCTTTTTTTTAGATTCAAGGACTTCAGTCTACAAGCAGGGTTTGTAAGGATAAGGACGTGGAAGGATATACATAAATTCATAGCCGTGGTTTAGGTTTTTAGCTTTGCCGTCTAGATGGCTTTTTTTTTTGTGGATGGAAAATCATCAAATAACTTCTCTCGCTCTGGGCGGAGTGGGAGGGTGTGTCAGACACTTATTGACTAAAACCCACCCATATTCCTTCTTGTTGCCTGTGTTGCCGGGGGCCTCGGTTTTAGTAGATTAGTATCTTCCCGCGACCCCCGGCAGGCATCGGCCCTAGCGGACCCCTACATTGTGCTGACGACATCTCTTTGAGGCGCGCGTGGAATACGACGCGCCGTCGACCCCGGACGGTGAGCTACCCGTCTAGATGGCTAATGTTTTCGCGTGGGAAGTTTCATATAATATACTATTTATTACTTGGTAACCATGGCAACATTATCGGCTTATTTCTATAAGGTTTTGCTGAATATAAATACGAAATTACTCTCAATAGATTCATTATACAGCAAAAATGTTGTGCACCCTATTAGCATTTTAATAAATTTTGATCCTTATTGACAATATAGTCATTAAATTAATCTTTTACCTTCTTCCAAAGGGATTTTCCTCCTTGGCCATTCATTGCATCATATTTAGGTAGGGGCTTAAAATAATGTGGTTGATGACAAATTTTATTTCTGAACATTAAAGGCCCCCACAGACAGGCACGACGCGACGGTGCGACAATTCTGGTAGAACAATTTCCATGACGTTTTCATAGAAATTGTTCTACTAGAGCCGCGTCGCGCTACCGCGTCGTGCCTGTCTGCAGGAACCTTAATTCCGGTCAACAGTTTTTTGTATTAAGTGTACCCATGGAATATGGTCAAGTACCATAAATTACCTAGACTGATGCAAGCATACAATAAAAATTATGTTATTAAAATAAACCTCATATTTATACAATTATTTCCATATTCCATTCTATTAAACAAACAATAAGCATGAGTTGTTGTTGTTAATTAATAAATGGAACGTATTTTGTTTTGTTTTTATAGCCAGCTATCAATAATTACTGCGGTTGCCAGCATTCTTACCGGATAGCTATTGTATGGGCTACCAGCCGCGGCATGATCAAAGGCACACCGACAAAGAATAGTGTAATGAAGTAGATTTGTTAATAATATTTCTGGAATGTTTTCGACATTTGCATTTGAATGTATTTAATTTTTTAAGAAAAGATAATTTAAAAATGGTCATAAATTATTATTTTAAAACTGCGACAGGATCGTTAAATGAAGTTTTTTTTACCCGACTGCCTCAGGAGGGTAATGTTTTTCGAGAGTATGTATGTATGTATGTATGTATATCTGTCTATTTCTTTGCCACGCTCTGTAGCCTAAACGGCTTGATGGATTTTAACGTATGAGGTGTCCTTAGATTCGTCTTAATTGTGGGAGTGACATAGGCTATATAATATTTATAAATTGCATCTGCAAATACAAAAAAAAGGAGGAAAAGATTTTTTTTAAAATTAATTGCTACAATATTGGTATCAAATAAAAGCCTATATCTATATAATTTTGGCAGGCGGGGACAGTCGAATAACCTGAAATATGGTGTAATTTTTTATTGTAGCTTGTGATACCAAAATTATATAGATTATACCTAATGCTTGTTTTTCCCTTTTCAGTTATGTGTTTTTGCAGTCGGGTTTTTTTTATTTAAAAAAAAAAATATTCGTTTCTAGCCAAGGTTCTGTTAAAGTTGATATGGAACTTAGGTACTATTTCTCAGAAATATATAGAACAAAGTCGCCATGTTTTTCCTGTAATAAACAATTTTTTAAACAAGTATAAGTGGCATACCTAAAATCATTCATATTTAACGCATGGTTAAGTACGTTTTTTACCTACATAATCGATTAGGCATAAAGTCATACAACATTCAATATTCCTGTCTCCACTAAATACTTGCTCAGCAAATCAACATCTGACTCACTAGCACAGCTGCGCCCGCGCCATATTAACAGATAGTAATTTTAATTTCAATCTCCACACGCATTCGTTGGAAAACTGCGGTGTCTGTAATTGTTTACATCACATCGTATTGACTTATCTCTGTGACCTTATTATCTCCTGGTAATATTTATTGCTAACTAGCAAGCCGCCCTTACTTTGCACGGTCGACTGTACCTAATTTTAACATTAATGTTATGTACACATTTAATAAACCTTCCGGAATATATTATCTAAACCAGGTATTCCCAAAGTGGTCGATATCAACCCGTTGGGGTCGAAATCCGTTTTCCCATGGGTCGAAATTAACGAAAACTGATTTTGGGGGTCGACGAGGTCTAAAAATCGACACAAGACGCTGACAACACCTAAACCGCGGTCACTGTCAGATTGCATAGAAAAGAAAATGAAGCGCGATGACACAACGCTTGTATTTTATTGCAAAATATGAAGCAATTATCTATTTACTCAAAATTGAGTTGAGTAATCAAAAATAAAAAACAACCAAGTTCTGCATTCAAATAAGATGTTCTTGTTATTAATTAAATATGTAACGTTTGTTCATATTTAATCCAGATATTTTGGATTAGAACTCAAGGTAAGAGGTTAGTTTAACGTTAGTTTGTATCGAGATTTTTTTTTCAAACATGTTTTGGTATCAACCAAGTTCTGGGAAATATGTTCAAAATTAACATTTATTTTTTCCGCTACATCAAACTATACAGATTTGGCAATTTTTTTTCTTAAGACAAGCCTATTTTGGTCATTTGCGTCTTGTCAGCGCCTTAATTAACACAAGTTCTTATTTGATACTTTCAAGATAATGTATAAAATGTGTTACGTGTACCAAACTTGTAATAAGAATGACTAATATTTTAGTAGGAAGTACCATTTTTGTACTTTTAAAAAACCCAACAAGTCGATAAGCGTGCACAAGTTCGTACAACATGAAACAATTTGGCTATTTTTGGTCTGAGGTATCAGTTTATTTTGGAAAAGGGGTCTCTTGCCCAAAATAGTTTGGGAATCTCTGATCCTATGATACGTAATGGGTAGTGAAAACCGAATCAAAATCCATTTCGGAGTTAAGATGAACAACGCGGTCACGCAGACACGAAAGGCGATTTCAATTTATAATAAGTTGGTATATGTATACCAGTCCATCTTTATCTTCGCTGTTGTAAGGTACTGCATACTTTCGTACAATTTGTGTCGAGCATTCTCCAGTCAAAGTACGTCTCTTGTAGATAGAATTATTTTTAGAGTAATTAATTTGGAAATATAATTCAGATGAGCGTAGAAAATTCGGCACATGAACCTGATAACTAGGTACTAGAAATAAATGAGTTTAGTTTCCCGCTCACTGTTTCGTTTTCAAAACACATACCTACTTCTAAATGGTGCAAAGCTATTAATTAATTTGTTCATAATAATATGGTCAATACAATAATACATGGAATGTGTGCTACCAGCAAATACCAAGTTCTTAGATTATGTTAGATGACGTAAACGGCGACCGTGATATCTATAAGTTTTGAGTTTGAGAATTAACTAAACAATATATGGCGAGTATTGGTATCAGCGTCCTCCAGTCTGTTAGTATTAGCAAATAATTGCAATTGCCTATCTGTCTACCAACTGCGTTGACTAAGCCATTCGTTGCTCATTTGTACAGTCACAGACTCGGCTGTATTATTCAGCATTTGACGTTTATACGATAATGATAATTAGCAATAAATCTTGCAACCATAAGACGCCTTACTTGGCCGCCTGCTTACCTCAAATTGTTAAACCACGTACCCAAGCCGCGGTGCTAATTTAGCAAATGAAATCTAAACTCGGTCAGTCCGTAGCTGCGTGGATTACTCACGAACATTACGCTCTTGTTGTTCAAAAAGGACCAAACGGGAACTTAGGACCAAAAGACCGTTTCGGTATTAATGGCGCGCCCCGATGTGTGCAGAAATTCGAGGATTTTAATTATTGTGAGTAAGGTCGGTGTGGCATTGCAGATTTTCTGACACCACCTTGAATTAACCGATTTGATTTGATAATATTGTAATTAAATATTTGGAATTGAGAGTGAGTACACAACGTCCGAAATTCGACTGAGATTTGTCACATAATATTTTATTTACGTAATAGATTCATCTGGTGGATATATAGATCAGAATCTAATAAAAGGTGAGACACTGTGCAGCAATTAATACCATCAGCTAATATCACTTCACCTTGTTTTTCAAGCGAACATGTATGGGTCCTCCTTGTTTATACATGCGTGGAAGTTCCCCATCCAATTATTAAGTGCCCTAGTTTCAAGTCCCACAGGAAGAAAGGGATGATTTATTTCGATCCAAGGACAATTAAATACATCTGCTAGGATTGGTGTGTGTGTGTTTGTGTCTAATTCCAGGATTTAACTGTTTGTGTCAGGAAGATAGTCGAGTAAAATAATTAGTCCCAGGTGTTAAGCTTTCTTGGGAAATGTGATCTTATTTAGTAACTGTTGCAGCCTTGTTGTGATTTTCCACGCTTAGAATGGGAGAAATAAATTATTTATGATGATCGTATGTATCGGGTGATTGTAATTGAGTGTGATGTTAATCCGATGAAGCTGTATTAATCATTATAAAGTTTTAATAATTATTTTTACTAAAATCTTTTTTTCTTAATTTTACTAAAATCTACCGCGTTAGAAAATAATTAGTGATGTTCATGGCATGGGTTGCAAAATTGTGGTCAGCTGACTGTAAAGGAAGAAAATACGAACGATAGAAAAATTGTGGTCTTATTAGTTCTTTCTCTGTCAATGAAAGCTTAATTTGTTCATTTTAATAAAGCCAAACGTACGGCTAGCCACAAAAGTGGCTAATCAAATTGTCTTCCAGAACTTTTCCGAAACATTCAAGCTAGCTCTGGGTGTCACCAAGCCAAAACAATACAAACACCTCCATGAAAAGTTGCAAGTTTTCATATTTTGTAAATTCCAACTTTTGTTGCTGACTATACAAATTGCGCAGTTTAATAATCAAGCAGCTGAACATATCTGTTTTCCGTCACCGGGATGATCATCAAGACAATCGGGAATTATACCGACATGTTAATGTCATAAAGAAGGATTAACTCCATAAATAAGTTGGCAACATTTTAAAGGATTACTCATGCACACACAGCGTGTTTTGTGTGCAAAAAGACCAGTGTGTGGTATGCTTTATTTGGTGCAAAGGAAGATTTTACGTGTGCATGTGGGTCAATTTAGTAATTTCTTGTTCGATTTTATTTAGAAACGAAAGTAGTAAAACTCACTTTGGTTCCGACTAAAAATAATATTTTAGGCAAAAACTAGATTCAAATAAACATACCTAAACTGGAACTATATCCTATTATTATGGCTACATTTAACTCTAGAGAAAAATTACCTTCATGGCAGTAGCTACCAGATACACCTTATATATACTTAGGTACCTGATACATTATTAAAATAAGCGGAAAATACAAAAAAAACAGACCACTTATAAAATTTGTCCGCAAAACGTTGTTTTTCTTGGCTGAAGTCTTTCGTATGTAAATTATCATTCTTTCGTCAAAACCGTTTCTTTTATTGGGAAATATTTCACCTGTTTTGCAAACTGTAAATAAGAGACTTTAAAACATTCATTTTTTCCAAAAGGATTGTGCAACTTTAGCGTAATATGAAATATGAAACCTTCGGGGCATTTCACGGAATTAAACTGAAGGTACCTTAAAATACGGCCTTCTTAAATACCAAGAAGGAAACAAACAATACGAAAAAGAAAATGCCACTAGAGCTTCTTTACAGGGATATTTTAAAAATCACTATCAGTATAAAAAAAAAATACGTTACCTTATAATTATGAAAATTTCACATATATTACATAAATTGCAGGCTGAAATTATTGTATATACTGGTGTAATTTTATTTAAAGTCCACTCTAAGTATTTTGATATTCAAACATAATTCTCTACCTACCTCAAGACGTTTTACATAAAATTATACGTATTAAATAACATTTTACCATTCATTTGCCTTTCCAATGAGCATCAAATCGATCGGTAATCCATATTCATACCAGGAAATATCATAACAAAATGATTCATCAAGACCCATATTACGATAATTAAATCAGAGTGCGACCCTAAACGGTCTTAAATGCAAGGGAGCAGGGCAAAGACTCTACCAAACAAATATAGTGCGCAAGAGTTGAATACTCGAGAATATTTTATTATCTGTAAACATTCACACACGCGCGCGCGTATAGAAGGACTGAGTGGTTTTGGTCTACTGGATTGTTGCAGAATTACAAGCTCTGTGCTGGCATTTTTTTGCAGTCTACTTGCCTACCGAAACGATAATCTTCGTCTTTACAATTACAAAAGCTAGCCAGGTTTCCAGGCCACAATTCAACATCGTTTGCTTTACATTTATTTAAAACTTGGTTTAGTAGGCAGGGTAGGTAACCTGCTCTTTAGGTGAAGAGTTATTCAGTAGATATAGGAAAATTAGCAAACAAATAAATTACCTAATAACCACAAACCACGCGCTCGTTTGAATAACAATAATTGTTTTAAAATAATATCAAGTGGTGTTCTTCATAGCCAATTAAAAATCATGAATCAACTAACTACTATTCTATTAAAGTAACTAAAAGATATCTAGTAATATTCAACCTAAATTGAAGTAAAACATTGAAATTTGAAAAGTTTTGAAATGAAAATAGTAATTTCAGTTCGGAGAAACTGTTTTGTTCTCCCTATAAAATATTTAGGTATTCAAGAAGTTGTTTTGTTTAACTTTGATCAATGATAACTCCAATATTATGCAGAGAAAGCAGATATTTATTACAGACAATCAATAATACTAATGAAATCAGGAATTATACGTTTTATTACTGCCTGGCTTCAAGATTTTTCTAGAAAGGATTACATACCTGCATTTCCTAGAAAAACACAGTATTTTGTTAAAATAATTTATTTGCATTGGACAAGAATTGTATTAAATATGCCAAGTAGGTAAGTGCGACAACTACACCAATATTGTATTAAACACAACACTGTATTAACTGTATTCACATCTTTGCACTGCTTACGAGTAGGTAGGTAGCGTAGTAACGCTATCTACCTACTACAATGGGCAACTAGTTTCATGTTTCTGACTGACTGATTCCTTGACAAATCAAAAGTGCCTGTAGTTGGTTTAATTGAAATAAATGCGTTGAGTTTGCTTAGCATGGCAACTAAAATCATGAACTGTGTTTCTTTTGTGATAAAGACCGACAAAAAAAATACAAAATACTGCTGCAAATCGATCAAAACTATACATCGCACTACACCTATACTTACTTGTGTTGATGTAAACAAGCCGTCGACACGCGCTTACACACACACGCTTACTTCCGTGTGTGTGTCGCACATGAACGCGCGTAGCATTGAGCCAGGTCGTGGCACCCGCGCGTGCGCAGGGTTTATTTGTACGTTTATGCGCGCGTATCTACGTTAAGTCTGTCACCCCCGGCAGCTATAATGTATATTATATCCCGGGATGTACATTTGTACATTATCATGTAGAAAAGTTATCAGTGCATAATATCTTTGTTATTGGCTTTAGAACATTATTGCAAAGATGAGTTTAAAATCAAGGCGGTACACATAAGACCTCAAAGGAATAAATCCATTAGAAGATTTGTAGTACCTACTTGTATTAACTATTATGGACAAAGATGTAGAAAATGCTTAGTCCCAACCATTTTTAATGACATACCACTCCATTTAGAAAGTAGCTGTACCACAAAACTGTCTTTAAAAAATAAAGTGGAGAAGTTTCTTTATAAATACCTTTTGTCAAAGCCTTATGAATGGAGATGCATATATTAAATTTGTGTTCTTATTATAATAAACTCAAACTCATAGCATTGGTTTCAAATAAACAAATTACAGGCACTTTTGAATTGTCAAGGGGTTGGTCAGTCAGAAAGATGAAGCTAGTTGTATTCATATTATTGAAGGAAAATATGTATTCTTGTTATTGATGGAAAAACATAAATTGTACCTATGAAATCAAATATAAATTGTATATGGGAGCTTTTTTTTCTTAATTTTACTGCCGTATCGTTCAGATAACACTCGATTTACGCAAACACTATTAAACATTAATATATTTATAGATACCTACATGTAAAAAGCGTCGCTCTGTGTACATAATACATACATAAACTAACATCTTCTTCCCATGGGGGTAGGCAGAAACTATAGAACGCCACCAGCTCCGCACCTTACATACTACTTTTGGTTCGCCTACGTTCATAAATCTAGTCATACACGCACGCCGGTTGTGAGTACTACGCACCTAATCTTTCTAAAGAATATCACCAATTAACTCACTACTAGAGCATTACTCACCTCTGCTTTGTTAATACCTTTTGTTAGTCGCCTTTCATTCATCCTTCCAACATGACCAAACCATCTAAACACATTCTTTTCAATTTTTCTCACTACATCTTCTTTTAAACTGCACCGTTACCTTATCACATCATTTTTCAGGCTATCATTAATTTAGCCACGTCAGACATGCTTCGCAAGCAACGCATTTCCACAGCATATATTCTACTTTCATGCTTCTTTTGCCACACCCAACATTCACTTCCATACATAATAGTTGGCACCAGCATACTAGTGTGAATAGCCAGTCGAGCCTTTTTGGGCATCGATTGGTTGGTCACAATCGAATGTATAGCACCATTCATTTTATTTCCCGAATTTAATCTCCTTTCCACATCTTCATCATTCTTTCCATCCCTTGTAAACTGACTCCCCAAATATATAAACTCACTTCTTTGCTTCACACTCGTTATCATTTATTTCTAAATCACACACCGATACATCCTCTTCTCTTTCAAACACGACCTTCGTCTTATTCACATTTATATTCATCCCTTTCCTCTTATATGCTTCATCCATCACAGACACCATGTCTTGCAACTGTTCTGCTGACGAAGCAAGTAGAACTTGATCATCTGCGTAGAGAAGGCATTTGACAGGCAACTCATTCATTCTCAATCTGAATTCACCCTCTTTCAAATCTATCAGACAACTATCCATGTACAAGTAGAACAGCCACGGTGACGCTACACTACACTGTATACCACTCCTTGAGATGCAGATATAAATTAATTAGATGTATTTTTTCGTGTTTAGATATTGATACCCACGTCTGCGAAGTTTTACGTTTTTTATTAAATTTAATTTGACCCTGTATAACATTTGGACATGGCAGCGATTATGTCCCTACATATTATGTAGGGACATAATCGCAGCCATGTCCAATGCAATATGTATTGAAGCACAACTTCCATAATATATATTTTTGCATTACAGGTGCCGTGTGTGACGGCCTTAACGAGTATATAACAACAGATTGGCTCTGTGATTGAACTTATTACGATCTAATGGAATACTGGATTTTGAAATTGTGATTTGATTAAGGGCGCTTTGGTTTTATTATCTGGGGTAATTGTGACAGCAATGGTTGCTGCTAGAAGTGTATTGAGAAAACTGGTTTAGTCCGAAGGTTTTCACTGAGTTTGAAGTTAGGAAACTAGCGCCATCTAGTTCGTAACTGACTTAAATGTAGTGTATTATTAACAAACAATAATTTGAATAAAAATATTTTTTTTGGTTGATGGCAATGGACTCGTCCCCTATTATATGGGACTTAAACTTATCTGGCGAAATGTGGGTGTAGGTACTGAAGGTTACACCTCTGCCTAACCCTTTGGAGATAACAAGCGTGATGTTATGTGTTACGTGTAATAATTTTTCAAAGATATTCTTACAGGAATGTTTAAGATATTATTGATAAATTATCAATGCTTTTAAAATTTATGGTAATTAAATTTAATTTATCTTACCACAGTTCCTTATTTTTTTAAACTCTTTTACAATCAAGAAGTCCATGTCGGACCAAGTACAATGAAGGGTTCCGTAGTTGGGATGAATTTATCCCGAAAACCAACTTAACATTTTAGTTGAAAAACATGTTCTCCCATACATCGATATACGTCACGGTCAACTCTCCAACTGCAAATGTAAGTTTGTAATCGTATTTTTTGCTAAATTTCATGATTCTAGGTCAACGGGATAGGTTTTGGCGAATAAAAGGCGTTATTTTTTATTGCGATGACTTGGAAGCTTGATTTTTTAAAGCTCACAGGGACCAGTAGACTTACGTATTTGATATTAATTTCAACTTGATACTTCCACGCTTTCCTGAGGAAAAGGGTTTTGACAGACTGGCTGACAGACGGACAACGAAGTGATCCGTTTTACCTTTTGAGGTACGGAACCCTAAAAAGGGGGAAGAGCTCATTGGGCATCAGAAAATGCTTTTAAAGTAGTTTAACTATTTATTTATTTATTATTATTTTTATTTATTTATTTATTCATATAACAATTCGCATTCTGAAATGTACATTCATTAACATAATAGATATAGCTAAAAATAAAAATGAATTATGAATTTGAAACAGTTAATCAATAACATGTAGTAAATATTAAGAAATTATGTCCACAGATCGTAAATCGATAATATGTCAATAGATTTTAAATAGTGAATAAATAAATGATTGTAAATATTATTGTGTCAAATGATTGTAAATATTATTATATCAAATGATAAAAAAGAACCATTATGTATAACTCTATAATGTATAAAATCTTATAGTATTGCATATATTTAATGTCATAATAACTACATATATTGGTTACCTATATTTCGAACGCAAAGGAAAACTTCGTAGCATCCATGGATAAAGAAGCTTATTCATAGTAATAATTCATTGGTTAGAAAATCGTTTCGTTATAGTTATCAGTCTTATGACCTTGCTAACGCGTTCGGAAACGGTCTGATACAATGAAGTGCCAAGTTAATAGAATGGAAAGATACCACAAAGTTATAATATAATTTTTTTGTAACCAACCCAGTTTTTGCCAACAGTAAATAGGTCTGACTAATAAAATGTATGGTTTTCCTCAATCATTGTATTTAATAATTGCATATTCGAATCTAGTTAATCGGTAAACTAGCCTAGTTTAATTATTATTGCTATAACCATACTTGAGAAATGATAATTTGGTATTGAAATATGTTTCAATACCAACTTCATTGATTCATTAATTATCAAATGAGTCCATCATTTCTCAAACCTCTGTAACTGCATGTACATGCGTGTGCATGTGTGTGAGATCCTTCGACGATAGTTATATTAACCCTTTGGCCCATCCTGTATTAAGGAAGATGTAAAAATAATATTCCATTTTGTAATGGGTAAAGACCCATAGGAAACTAGGATATGATTATGTAATTTTTATAGTGTACATAATAAAGAGTGTTTTATCTATCTATCTATCTATCTATAATGAACTAACTCAAGCCATAAGTACTAGGGATAACAGCAAGGCTTTATGCATATGACTCTTATAATCCCACATTCCCACTGCTGGGACTAAGACCTACTCTCTCTGAAGTGATCTTAGTCTCATCTCAATCTGCCTAGCCTTTTAACAACTATGTTGGGGTTGGCTTCCAGCCTAACTGCGGATGTAGATGAATACCAGTATTTTACATTGAGTGACTGCCTATATAACCTCCACAAACCAGTAACTGGGTAAGTACGACACTCCTTGGTAAGACTGTTTGTCACCCTTTCGGGTATCTGACTACCCGTACCGATTGTAAAAGATCTGCAAATGACACGTGGGATCAACGGTTTAACGTGCTTTCCGAGGCACGGAAGGGACTCGATATGTAATAAATGGATGGTCACCCATCCACGGACCGACCTCGGCAAACGTAGCTTAACCTTTGATCGACCCGTGCGGCTGTAATTATTTGGCCACGAGCCCCCCTCTTATCTAACTATCAATATTCATATTTGAAGGTACGCACGTGTATACCGTTATTTACTTCCTTCATATTATAGAGGAAGGAAATCCTCCTTTCCGTCATGTTTCCTCAGGAAGAGGAACTTTGTTATTGATATTTGTTGTAAATAATGAATTATGTTAACAGACAATCCTTGTAGGTATGTTAGTAAATGTTTCCTCCTACGTATAGGCAGCATTGTTTAGTGTGAAAATATCAGAATAAATAGATTTATATGTAGGTGTATATAAACCAATCTTATCTAACCTACTTACAGAAATAAAAATCATTTATCATCAATTATCATTTATCATTTATGATTTTTTATTTGGGTTCGTGAAAAGGGACGGAAGTATGTAACAAGAAGTGACAGCTTGAACATGAAATAAGTAAGTTCTTTGTAATAGCATGGATAAACCGATCTTATCTAACCTACTTACAGAAATAAAAATCATTTATCATCATTTATCGTTTATCATTTTTTTTTTCAGTCAGTGATTTCGTGAAAAGGGACGGAAGTGTGTAACAAGAAGTGACAGCTTGAACATGGAATAAGTAATTTCATTTTAATAGCATGGAATTAGTAAGTACTTTATAATAGCATGGAAAAGTAGAGGGGGTCTAATTTCGACCAGTGGACGACCACTAGTAATGAATAATAATTATTCGAATAAATATTTCAGTACTAAGCTTTTTTTAAATTTTAGGTCATTTTCTGTCGCTGCTCAGTTGCTTATTACCAAGGTGAGATGTCAGATGTTACACATTATATACGACTACTGTAAGGCTCGCTCATTTTTTTTTTACATATTGACCATGGGCTTTTTAGACCAAACGATTTGTCTATGATTCCCTAGTCTACCACTTCAAATCGTGGGTCTATATTTATAAAGTAGGTAACTATAGTCAGTGTTGTATAAAAAATATCGACACTCCTACTTATGTTAAAATCATCGCACATACAGTTAATGTGACGAGACACAATCAATCAATCAATCAACTCAGCCTATAGCAGTCCACTGCTGGATGTAAGCCTCTCCCACACTGCGCCACAACACCCTGTCCTCCGCCTTCCGCATCCAGTCTGTCCCAGCCACCTTTTTAAGGTCATCGGTCCATCTAGCTGGGGGGCGTCCCACACTACGCTTGCCGATACGCGGTCTCCACCCAAGGACTCGTCTGCTCCACCGGCCATCGGTCCTTCGACACACATGGCCAGCCCACCGCCACTTCAGCTTGCTGACTTTGCAGGCTATGTCGGTAACTCCGGTTCTCTTCCGGATAACTTCATTTCTGATCTTATCCTTCAAAGAAACTCCGAGCATATCCCGCTCCATGGCGCGCTGAGCGACCTTTAATTTGTGGACCAGCCCGACTGTCAGTGTCCACACAAACTTCGTAAATATCTTAATACCCCACTGACCTTCTTTTTATACTGCATCAAGGTCATCACTAAGTCAAAATTTCAAGGATTACCAAAGTTAGGTCTTCCGCATATAATTCGGCCCACGCCGATCCAGAACTCAGTTTGGATATTTTTTTACACTGTGACTAAGGTGGAGTGGACAGATCGACGCGAGGTAAATGTTGCGTGAAGTAATCGGTTTCAAATGCATTAGGTTTGTTTTTGCTTCAGTATTGGTGCTAATGTGAATTTTCGTGTAATAAGGTGGGGGAGCGATTCATTTGCATCATTATTTCAGCCTAAAGATGACCACTAGTCCACTACTGGACATGTGGCCTGCTCAAAGATCGCCACAATGGTTGGTACTGGAGTTTAAACCACGCTTGTATACCCTTAGATTTTTAGGGTTCCGTACATCAGAAGAAAAAAACGGAACCCTTATAGGATGACCAAATTGCCCGTCCGTCCGACTTCCGTCCGTCCGTCCTACTTCCGTCCGTCCGACCTCAGTCCGTCCGTCCGACCTCAGACCGTCCGACTTCCATCCGACGTCCGTCCGTCCGTCTAGACCCTTTATCTCAGGAACGCGTGAAGGTATTAAGTTGAAATTAATATCCAACACGAAGGTCTACGGTTCCGTTGAGCTCTAAAAATCAAGCTTCTAAGTCAACGCAATAAAAAAATACGGCCATTTATGCGGCATATTTTGATACTCGTAAATAAATTAAAACCTATATGGTACTTCCCGTTAATCATGAAATTTGGCAAGAAGTAAGGTCTCATAGCACATAAAGGAAAATGTCCGAAAATTATAAAGGAGACACCCGTTTCTGGGCCTAACCGTTACACGAATCAGATATGTACTAAAAAATCTTTTATTTTGTTTTATTAACCCATTTAAATCTTAGCCTCAATTACAATGGCAAAGTGTAGAAAATAAGTAGATATCAATTTTTTGTTTTAAACAACTTTTGTAAACCGTTCTAACACTTATTTCAATATACGTCACTTACTTGTTTTCACAAACGCTGGCATTATATCAATAGAGCGTAACCTAAGAATATGATCGATATAGTGGAAATCGATACTGTTACAAATAATTAAATAATACTCCATCGTTTTAGTATAATTGTTTTTTTTAGGTATTGAAATCAATTTAAAATAAAAAAATCTGGAGTCTAATTAATTTTGAACGTAAGCACCATTAAAAAAATAATTAAAAGAAATAAATAATCGATAAAGCTGATTGCACCACGCACCGGATTGTACTAGTAATCGGCAAATGTCAATGTCAACGTCTGTCAATTGTCATGGTGGTAATGCCATGCTATTAATGTTATTCGCTTTTCGTATTTTTGCGCAAGTGAATGTGTTTTTCTGTGTTTCTCCGGATTTACTATTTCATAAAACCTCTGCTCGAATTTGATTGCTTGCCTTGATTGATTGCCTTCTGACTGACCCTCGCTTGAACATTGGACACCGTACCCTGCTATCCATTGCCACTACCTAAAACCTCGTCGAGATAGGTTGCGGGCACTGCAGTCCAAAGCATGTGCATTTCAGATTTCCTACGTAAATCTGGAACGCACATGCGCTGTGCTACAAAGCTTAAAAAATATCAGTTTATATTTTATAAATAATAAAAATAACCTAAAATTGCCTGATTGACATTGTCTGATTTTAACAATTTGGCCATTGCTGGGAGACGTGAAAATTGGACTCGTGAAACCTTCCTAAATGCTCTAATTTATGGCCTAATTCCAGCCCTGTAACGCCAGGCCCAAGTTTCTATGGAGTTTGGGTTTCTCCTTTGTAGTTTTATCACAATTTTTTTTTTACGATTACAAACTTAAATTTGCAGTTGGAGAATTGACCATGACGCTTATCGATGTATTCGAGAACATGTTTTTCAACTACACATGTAAAGTTTTTTTTTTAACCTTTAATTGTGCGTGGTCCGACATGCACTTGGCCGTTTTTTTTTTAGGAAACAAACGATACCGTGATTTACAACGACCGTTTCAGAAGCGTCTATTTATTTTTTCAAATAAATAATATTCATAGATTCCATTATTATATAAATTAATAATCACAAGCAAAGTGAATGTCCTTAACATTTTCTTACACATAATAATTGTTCATCTGCATCTGCACATGACCTAAATCCACATGCAATATTAAACAAAAGAAAAAAACACAGACATGCAACTTCTATCTCGTGTTTAACGCCACGCGGAAGTCAACGGTAATTAACACACGAGGAAACAATTGAAAAGGTCATATATACGATACACTGTGGCTGTAGTAGGAACACTCACGGAAAAGTGGCGGCCGTGAATATTCACGCCTTCATTAACTATGGGTGGGGCAGTAGGTGGACAGTGCACCAGCACCTACTACCCAGGGACTTTTCTTAGCAGTGAAACCGCATTGCTGGGAAAAGTTACGCCTGGTAAAATACCACTACTTGTATTACTACTTGTACGGGGCATTAGATAAACTGTAGAGTTCCTATGGTATTTCAAGCCCTTTAAAATTAATTCTATATATTCCTGAGGAAATAAGGGCGAAGGTCAGAGGAAATGTAACATGACTAATATGATAAAACTGTTTTATTTAAAATAAACTCATGAATTCTAAACTTACACCCAGTAATGAAATGGCATCCCTCTGCTGCGAAAAGTTACGCCCAGTACAATACCAGCCAACAATTCTTAGCCAGAAAATAAAAAAAAACCAATGCCAATTTTTGGCTGGTATTGTTCTGGGCGTAAACTACCCTGAAAAATAGATAAGGTTTATAAGCCTTTTGTTATGAATCTAGTATTGGTGCATCTATTACCCACCAGAAAAAAACCATAAAAGAAGGAACTACTCGCGCTAATTCAGTATCACACTAACGATAAGCTAAAAAACGCTACAAGAAGTACTAACGGCCGCACTCTCAAATATAATTCCATTCCTTGAGCTTGTTAATTTAGACCGAGTATTAGAATGGCGAAATGTAGGTGTGCTATACACCTCTGCTAATACCTTCAGGGAATACGGGTGTATATATAATTTTTCGGATATTATTGGTGCTGAACTTTGCAAAGGACAATCAACCCCATTTCTTTTTCATGCGCTTTTATATAATTCTCTCCATGGTTCATCTTCAGCCAGACGATTAGTCAGTCAAGGAATGTTTAATTGACCGAGCGAGCGAAGCGTCTCTGCTTCAAGTCAGGCAAAATTTGCTTTCCGTCAGTTTTTTGTACCGATAACCGATCTGGACGAAACTTGGTATTACGACTTTATATTTATTTATTTATTTATTTATATATACTTTATTGTAGACCACAAAAAATAAATCAAACACTACAAAATATACAATGGGCGGTCTTATTGCTTTCTGCAATCTCTTCCAGGCAACCATGGAATGTACAATGATTTGCCTGGAAGTAAAGTGGGGCTGTCATTGGTGTAAAAAGTATATAGTTAGTAGTTAGTAGTGTGTATAGTTTTTTTGGCTTCGGGGATTTTTAATTGGAGGGTACTTCCTCCAAAAAGGGGCAAAAAGGGATTCGATTTCGATGATTCTTATTTTATTTGAAAGTTAATTAAGTTGGTCTCATAGAAATTTGGTGAAGATCTGATGAGTATCTGCGGCGTGATGAGCAGAACAACTCCCCAAAATACGGTAAATTGCTCACTTTTAGATTTCTGCCAGTGGAATCGGCCCTTTTACTAATAGGTAGGATGGTGCACCTGGGACCACCTTCTTGTCACAAAACTAGGCTGCAGCGTTACCTCTGCCAGTTAAAACCTATTATTTAATTTTTCTAGCTGGCTTACAAGCTTTTACTCAATTTATCTGGCTTTTTAATTTGAATTTGACATAGTGAACGTTGTCATGTTTTTTAAATAGGAAAAAAGTAGGTCAGTCGACGTCAAAACATAGAAGAGCGTTGGTAGAATAAAATGTTTTCGGACCCAAACGCCAAAATTACAAGAAGTTTGTGCTGGCAAGGTCTACTGTTCGCAGAACTACTAGTACACACATACATAAACTCACGCCTTCTTCCCAGGGGGGTGGGCATAAATTACAGAACGCCACCTGTTAAGATCCTTACTTACTCCTTTTGCTTTGTTTGCGTTCATACACGCACGCCGGCTTCAGAAAGGGCACCATTCTGAAGAACATCGCCAATAAGGTCACTTTTCCTATATCCTTCTAGGAAGTCTCTCTCGGCTTTACCACTGCCTTGTAAATACCATAAGTTAGTCGCCTTCCATTGATCCTCTCAACATTACCAAACCATCTAAGCACACACTCGTTTAAATTTTTGTCACTTCACCTTATTTAAACCACAACCTTGCCTTTACATATTCCTCAGCCTTTCATTGTTGTTTAATATTATCTTTAAAAGATGTCTCACGGTGCGGGCGTTAGCCATAACGCTTATTAGTCTAAAAACTGCAAGTAGAGGAAACAATTGTAAAGGTTATACACGCCACAGTAGTTATGGTACGTAGACCTAAAATGGTCTGTTTTGACATTGTGTTCCGCGTTGCAACTAGATATGGCGCTGACGGAAAAGTACTATAAGTTATCTTGTTAGTTTATTGGAACACCAAGATCGTGTGGTATTAATAGGTAAAGTAGAGGCTGTGTTAATGCTACTGATGTTAAAAGGGTTGTACCTGAAATTTTTCTCTCGTATCAACCACAGGGTATACGAGAATATGTATAATATTTAGCCAGCCAGCAAGGGTAGCAGTGGAGCTAATTGACGCATTTAAGTATCTATGAATTTTCCCTGAAATATATTTTTAAAAATGGAACCCATAATCTCTGTAGCTGGAAACCGTGACGGGTTGTAAATGTAAATGTTTTGTCCAAACTACCTTGCTCTTCGTGCTCTAAGTTTGGGCCAGCTACCACTGGCAACTCAAATTCAAAGCATTTAGAAAGAAAGAAAATACGAGTACGTTTATTTGCGGTAAACATGACGCAAAGAAGGAACACAAATACAAACAAGAAACAATTTGGGGGAGAATATGCGTCACATCCACGCAAAACGGCCAACGCTCAGCATAATGCTGCGACCCTATGCGAGACAGAGCCCCAGCGCTGGTTTTCAGAGATAGCCGGCGTTGACGTTATTTCAAATAAACCAAATACAGGCGCTTTTGAATTGTCAAGGGGTGGGTCAGTCCGAAAGATGAAGCTAGTTGCCCATTCTTAAGCGTAGTAGGTACCTATGTAGAAGAACGGGCAAGAAACTCTACGAACTCTTTTAAATTAAAACATTGTTACAAAAATATTGGTTACATCAAATCAAATCATATCAAATCAAAAATGTTTATTTGTTAGGATACGGTACAAAATATGTTACAATATTGGTTCCAGCATATTCTGCCATAGTATGACGTACAACACCCCGACGTGAGCCCCGATGCAAAATAGTTTGTCTAGTATGGAAAGTAGTGCAAAGCGTAACATATAGAAAGTAAATATTGGTAAAATAATTAAGAACGTTTAATAAAAAATAAACCACAATTTGAGGAACATTTTAAAGTTTATTTTAACATAACTGAAATTCTTTCATGACTTTACATAACATAAAAAATTTAAAAAAAATTAAAAAATCAACGCAAAAGTATTTGTCTACCCTTGTCACTCACGCAAAATATGTAGTTCGTCTACCACTTAGTTGTGTCGCCTTTGCTCTCAATGACAGCTTTAATGCGAAGAGGCATGGTTGCAACCAACGCTGCACACTCCTCAGGCGTAATTGACTCCCAGACAGCCAAGAGTTTAGCCTTTAAGTCGCTCTTCGATCTTGATGGATTTTTACGGATTTTTACGGAGAACTTTTTTCATTTTTCCACCATAGGGTTTCGATCGGCGACAAGTCCGGGCTGTTAGATGGCCATTCGATTGTAGGGATGCTTTTCACCAGTAGCCATGTCTTTGTTGTCCTTGCAGTATGGCAGAAAGCACCATCCTGTTGAAAAATGAAGGAATCTTGATGCTTAAGTACGGAATAGAGGGCAGTAAATTCTCTTCCAAAAGGTTTTGATACAACCATCCAGCATTGATAGAACCATCCACAAACTGTATACCACCAACACCTTGTGCAGACATGCAGCCCCATATCATAAGAGACGCCGGAAACTTCCCTTTGCGTTTGAGACAATCAGTATGAAATGCCTCATTTTTGTTCCGAATCACTTTTTTCCTTTCATCGCCGACTGTCACTTCAAATTAAGACTATTCACTCCAAATGATACTACGCCACTGATCGGAAGTCCAATTTAAATGATCACGAACAAACTTCAACCTCTTTTTCTTTTGTACAGCAGTGGTTTCTTCTTAGCGGTGTAAAATCCGTAACCCATTATTTTTAGGACTCTTTTGCAAGTATAAACTAAGACATCTTTGTGAATCCTGTCCTTCCATTGCACCGTGAGTTGTCCAGCTCGAGCACGACGATTATTTTTGATAATTTTCTTCAGGATTCTGTTTTCTACTGCACTTGTGATGCGTGGTCGACCAGTTTTCTTCAAACAAGAAGTCGTTCTATTCTTTTTATAGTGCTGAATGATAGATTGGACTGTAGACCTGGGAAGTATCAAGTCTATAGATATTTGATAACTTGATTTGCCAGCATCGACCCCACAAACTATTCGCTTTCGAAGCTCTTCACACACGGGTTTGCCACGACCCATTGTTATTTGAAAACTAATGAAAAAATCAGAAATTTTCAGAATTTATACTGTCTCACTTGACAAATGACACAGAATTACTTTTACAAATTTAAACTATACAACATAATTGTACAAAGAAGGAATAATCTTATTTAACTCACCGATAGATGAACTATTTTGCTTATAACTTCTTAGAATTTAAAACAGGATATGTATAAATTTAAAAAGCTAAACTAGTTTATTGGTTCATAATTTAAAAAATGGCATAAGTAATGCGACATGTGATAGTAGAACAGCTTAATATTTTATATAGATATACAAAAATAATGAAGTTAGAAAAAATCTCACAGAGAAAATTTCACACTAGACGAACTATTTTGCATCGGGGCTCGTATACAAAAACAAAGCATATTACTAATCTATTAATATGAATTAGAAAATAAAATATAAATAATAATTAATTAATTAACGTAGATTGAAATTGTATTGTAGTAATAATAATGATTGTTAGTTATTGCATGTGGTGGATTAAAGGCTATTTTTTCTATTCTTGAACACATCGTTCATGTTGAAATTATACATGTGAGAACAATGTAGAAAGACGTGCACGTTAAAGTGTCCGTAATAAGAAAAACAAGAAACTATTGAAAAATTCGAAAGACGTCAACGTTTAAGAAGTGGGTGGATACTTTTAGATAATTTCCAAAATCGTCAATCACAACATGGATGCGATGGTAGTCAAGGGTATGTGTGACATATTAAAAATAAATAGGCCATCAAAATAAAGGATAAGAAAAGCCTTGTGGGGTGTAGCAGCATTTTCCACGGCCGGTAATCGGATGGGTGACCTAGCGAATACTTTACTTGACCTCCACAGTACATTTAGATGCAAATATCTCCTTAACAATGCAATGGGCAGGCAGTTATGATAATGATAGCATAAATTCCTCTGAGATGATCTCATAATTTTATGCACAAGTTTTCATGATCTTCCAGGAATTAAGGGGGAAAACATTTTGTCTGATAAGCATTTTTTATTTTGAGTTTATTCTTAAAGAATCATGA
The DNA here is from genome assembly GCA_905333075.3 of Atethmia centrago. Classification (NCBI taxonomy): domain Eukaryota; kingdom Metazoa; phylum Arthropoda; class Insecta; order Lepidoptera; family Noctuidae; genus Atethmia; species Atethmia centrago. Next base: position 3,395,669 of record HG995379.1, read on the forward strand.
TATGATTGTTTTTTTCTGTGTGGTGCTACCTTTCAGATAACGTCGAAGTCTCTTCATTCTACCAGACTCCATTCAATTCCATGAAACCTGAAAACAACCATAGTTATTTCAGTCCATTTATATTTCTCCAGAACAACTGTATCATAACGCATAAATTTATTATGAATTGCTAAAAAACATTCTACAATTTTCCACTATTACCAGACTACACTTACATAATCCTTACCACAAGATCTAGGTCTCAAAACCAGTCTTTACACACGCTACTTACTTTCGATAAACATTTCCAAGGCAATAATATCTAATTATTAATTTTAATTACAGTATTGAGTACTAAGAATTCTAGTACTAGTTATACTTCTCATAAAAATAAACGGTGGAAACAGAATTTCCCATCTGTATTATATTCAAATTCAGTGACCCTGAAAATGGGTACCACGAGTTTGTAGTACACGCAAGAAATACAGATGGTTTTTGAATGTGTGTAATTTCCAAGGCATTACTTTCTGTGTCAGATACTTGATCAAGTTGTTCAGTAATTTCTTCACCAGATGTTAGTCAAAGCTTTTTGCTATACGTGGAGCATACTGAAAGTTTCTGGAACTGGCCACTTGCAGTAAAAAAAAATAAAAAAAGTAATTATGAAATTCTAAAATGGAACTCTCTGGGAACATGTTACTTTTTCATTTGCGAGACTGTCATTTATTTTTTTTCATTGTTGCGTACTTTAGAAAATTGTCTGTCGCTAATACAATGAATTTAACTCGTGAAATTTTTCGTTCAATGATTTTTACGATTTTCGCTGTGAATTAGTCAATAAGTCAACAAGAGAGTTGCCAGAGACTTAAATTGGCGATAAAGCCCTATGTCGCAGCTCTGTGTATTCGTGGTTCGGAGAATTTAGACGTGGTCGTGATCATTTCCATGATGATGTACGTGAAGGTCGGCCGGCGATGGCAGTTACAGATATATTGATATGAAAACTGATTTAAACTGACAAAAAAAAATGTTTATCAGCAAATTTGTACTGTTTTTAGGCATTGCAATGAGCCAAAATATTTTGCATGTGCATCTAATAGGTTATAAGCTTTGCACTTGTTGGATACCGCGTGATTTAACGGAAGACCAAAAACGACTGCGTGTCGAGTGGTGTCGTAAAAAGATAAAAAAGTTAAATGGAAGACAGTCGTTCGCTGTCTATAATATCGAGACAGGTAACGAAACCTGGGTATACTACTTTCAACGGAAAGAAAAAGCCAGTCGGCAGAATGGGTCTTTCCTTTTGAAGACTTGCCGACGAAAGTTAAAAAAAATCGAAGCATTAGTACGAAAATATGGTTGTTTCTTTTTTCGGCAAGTCAGGACATTATAGCAGATTAGTACATCAATACTTACTGGCCCAGAGTCTTAGAAAAAGTTCGCGAAAAGCGTCCTCAAAGCAATGTCGTCCTTCACCACGATAACGCGTCCTCACATTCCGATAAGGTACCGGAAGCGTATTTCAAGGATTTAAATGTAGAACTGATGACGCATCCGCCATACAGACCAGACCTCGCACCTTCTTTTTGTTTCCTAAAATTAAAGACAACTTAGCAGCACACGTTTTACGAGCCCTGAATCGGCGGTAAACGCGTTCCACGAAGTCATTGAAGAGGTCCCTAAGGAAGACTGGTGTGCTTTTTACAATGGTTCCAGCGAATGCAAAAACAATAAATGCATCATAAGTCTAATGTCTGGTTTTGTTTATCAGAATCCAGAAATGTTCTTTGCAGTTACAGCCTGCAGTTACAGCTGTTACTTTTTAACATTGGTTAAGTATTATTTGAGTTAATCCATTTCAAACAACGTTAAAAAATTTAATCTTTTTTCTTTTTATTATAGTTTACATAATTTCCGTAGGATTTCATTAAAACGATATTTAACTAATGCTATTAAAAACGTTTAGCTGGTAATTACACGTTTAATTCTATCGTTTACTTATAACATGGCTAGCTTAGCATTAATTAATGCTCAATAAATAGGCTGAAATGACAAATAAACGCACATAAACTCATCTTATCATCAATTAACATATCATAACAATCCTAATGACGTCTATAAATTGATTTAATAGTCATTGTTCTTTTATGTGCAAACCGCGCGTATACTACGCTATGTTTTTTTCCATTGTTTACGTTTTCATCGGAAGCGATCGTAAGTGTTCGAGTTTTTCCGGTGTAACAGGCTTGTGTTAATTTGTCGACTTATTCCGGTTTTATGGAGAAAATTGGCGGAATTTGATTAATTGGCATGAGATGAGGGTATAATTTTCTTTCTGTGTTCAGATATAATTGGCGGTTACATTATGTTGTGCAAACACGTGTCAAGCTGCGTAGTTAATAGGTATTATGTGTGTATCTACTTTATCTCTATATTTTATAAGTATATACGGGCTAAATGGTTTCCGTATTGTCTTAGATACGTTAAACCCAGTCTAGTCCGTGACTTATACCTACGTTGATTTAGCTTTACAAATTATTAATTCTGTTTAGTGATTGAGAACATGGTTATTATGTTTCCATGGTCGTTTCGGGAGCTTAGTTAGCCACTTCATTTAAATATTCTGTTAGTAAACAGATCTGATTTAAATTAAAAATAGCTTAAATAAGCATTAAATAAGCAGAAACTTCAATACTGTAATAAAATTAAAGATCTACCAGATAACCTTCCAATACCTGGTTGCGCCTGCGCCTGCGCCTCGTCCAATGAACAACAATCTCAAGTTCAATAGCTCGCCAAGGTCAAAAGAACATCTTTTTATAAACTTTTATCGTCCCTTGACAAACATTAAGTACCTATATTCGCAAAAGGAGTTGACGGACCTTATGCAAAAGAGCAGGTGCACAGAGTAGTTAATTAACAGATACTTCAAATAAATCTGAAGGCCAATTCTCATACTATTCAAGTAGCACTGCTACAAAAATATAAGTTTGGTCCGTAACTTTTTCTTCTGTACATTTTATTTGATAGACAATCTTTTTCTTTTAACTTTTTTTCTGCGTTATGACGTTTTCATACAGACGCAGACGCCTGTTTTAACGTCAAAATCATTTGAAGGCAAGGAACTATTAAGTGTCGTTCCTTGTTTGAATCACAGATTTGTTACAGAATTTAAATTGACTTGTTTGTCCCCCACCTGCGATGCCAAAATTCTATAGATTATAATGCTTGTTTTTCTGTGTTCATTTGTGTTTTTGCAGACGAGTGTTATGTTTTTTAAATAATTTGTTTTATTTCAAGCTTTTTAAATTTATTAATATATATGTGGTATATAGTATATATATATGAAATTGACTCATTACTAGCTTTTATTTGATATCAATATTGCTGTATATTTATTTTATAGCCTTTGTCACTCCCACAATAAAGACGAATATAACGACACCTCTTATGTTAAAATCCATCAAGCCGTTTAGGCTACAGAGCATACCAAAGAAATAGACATGCATACAAACATACTCTTGAAAAACATTACCCTCCTTCTGGGGCAGTCGGGTAAAAATAGCAAGATTCTCAGTTTGCTCTAAACAGATCCGTCAAGTATTAGAACCTCGTAGTCGGCGTTACTATGCCCATTATCTTGACGATGCTAGTACGTGATTTAAATTGGTTATGGGACCATGAGTTTCGGTGCTGTTTTCCTTGATCGCTTTTTAGTATTGATACTATTGTCCATACAAATTTTAAAGCATGGAATTTGCTTCTTGCTGCGTAATTTTTAAAACATTTAGGTAATTTTATTTATTTATTGATTAAACTTACCACAGGATGTGCTATCTTGTCTGACAGACCCCTCCGCCTACCCCAGGGCGGAGGACATCCATGAGGATTTTCCACCCCGGAACAAAAAAAAAAAAAGAATGTGCCATCTTGCACATGTGCACAGGTGCCGCAAACCACATCTGTTACATGCAGCAATGCAGGCAGTACAAGGCCAAGAAAGTCGGCCGACGTATTTACACTTGGAATGACAACCTAAAGCAGGACATGACTTACTTCGACAAGGAAATCAACTTTTGGATGGACACGGCTGAAGATCGAGATAAGATTAGGAAGGCTGCTAGCGAAATTTACAAGAAATCAGAAACGGATAGTAGCGAGACCTTAGTTGTAGACATTGGAAGCAGCAACGTGTAACACAGTATAGTAGTGACACAGAAAAGAGTCGAGAAAGCAACTGGACCTGAGCCAATCTGCCGGCGACGTTGTTAAAAGATGCTCTCCCATAGATGAATCACCCGTCTCTCCACTATTCCAATGGTTACTCTAGGATGCATATCCGGTATGGCTCTAATAATCCGTCCTATCCTAAGGACACGTCTTCCTGACCATTACCGCGCCCCCCGGTCTACTCTTTGATACGCAATGGTCTCTGTAGTCCCATGAAACATGAGGCTCCAAGGACTAGTGCGAATTTTTAGGTTCATTCGAGCAATCGAGTCTGGCTTAACCACGCTGGGGTCGGTGCATTTCATTAATTCATTATTGATTATACTTTGTGGCAAGAGAACATCAGGTATCATTTTACAAACTGACTACTTACCTCTCAATTAACAAATAGTCACATAAATAAAATTAAAACACCTTAATTAGGCTTGCTAAATACCAATCGATCTTGGTATGAGGAACAGGGTATAGTTCACCCATCCTCCATATAAAAGGGAGGTTCCTCCGTGTCTGGGGGGCAGCTGCCTGACGATTGATGTCGGAGTGTTGTTTGAATGCCAACCGCGCGGTAAACTCTGCTTACGCGATGCAGGATTTGTGTGACGTCAGGTCTTTGATGCGTAGTTCGCATGTGGCGTTTTAGATGCTGCCAGAGATCGAAAATACAAACATTTAAAAGCTTATTTTGCAGCATTTAATTTCTCTAGCCAACACGGTCGCTAAAGAATAATAAAAAAAATACTTTGCCAACCTCTGTTTCAACACCCTACTCTGTGGTAGCAAAATGCAGTTAGCAGCAAGTTGGCTGCATTAGTAAACCGCTGTGCAAATATTGATTTTGTGATTTAAACTCCATGATTAATTACCTGCCAAGTTTTATTGTCTTACTGCCTTGTTTGAACGCGAATATTGGTAGTTGGTACTGTGTAAATTACTTGAGAGCGTTGACTTCATGCAATGACAGGGTCTGGGTTGAATGTACAGGACCAAGAAGGAAATATGGCACATTGAGTTCTACAAAAACATTGGCTTTGTAGAGCTTTGCCTCTGTCACTCAAACCACTGTGAGAGTTGTTTTCTAATAAAGGGTGGTGGCAGAGCATCCCACCCATGCTCTGCCACTACCCTTTATGTGACACCTCGAGGCCATCCCTAGATTGGCCGAAGTGTTTGTGGGTTTTTTAATTTGGAATTCTCGTACGAGTAGAAGCCCTCAGCGTTGTCTGTTTTGTGCTCTGTTAATAGCAATAGGTTCACCTCTTACTTGGCTCTTTAAGGTATAACATAACTGCCAATTAATGTGAGTGTACTACCACCTACGAGTACATCAATATAACGAACTCATTTATGCACACGATCTAACTAAAAACATTCAAAACTCCACTTTTAAAAATTGACAACCCGAGTACCAAACCCCAGTGCTATCAACTACCGACACTAATGAAACATGTAATTAAATTTATAAATATTAATCAAGCGACTTAGCACGCGAACACGAACGGTGCCGCGGTGGAAAGTTTTCAACGTAAAGTGCAGGAAAAATTAGGTTTAAAAGTTCAAAAATGAATTTTTAAAATGTTTGTGCATGTGTTTTGTTGAACCTTGAGCTAGGAATTTACAAATTAAAAGGTTTGAATGCACTTTTTACATTTATTAAATAATTTCCTAGTGTGCCTGTAGACAATAGAATAGAATATACGTCTTGTAATCTTTTGTAGTAGTAAAATTAGCAGTTGCTTTTTAAATATAAGATTCATCATTTGTTTTTATTAATTTGACTGGTAGCTTATTATAAATATACCTTCTATCAGAATCTTCAATCCGTGGTCATGACACAGTTTCTTCAGAATTTCAATTCTTGACACAAAGTACTACCCTGGCTGACTTCAGAGACGGTGGCTGACTTCAGAGACGGTGGCTGACTTCAGAGACGGTGGCTGACTTCAGAGACGGTGGCTGACTTCAGAGACGGTGGCTGACTTCAGAAACGGTGGCTGACTTCAGAGACGGTGACTGACTTCACAGACGGCGGCTGACTTCACAGACGGAGGCTGACTTCACAGACGGTGGCTGACTTCACAGACGGTGGCTGACTTTACAGACGGTGGCTGAATTCCCAGACGGTGGCTGAATTCACAGACGGTGGCTGAATTCACAGACGGTGGCTGACTTCACAGACAGTGGCTGACTTCACAGACTGCACCGGATATTCAGTTAAGTATCACCACTCGTGGACGCCATTTTTATGCAAATATTTTTATTTCAATGCCATAGTGAGTTAATTGAATGAGTGATATATGGTGTTTTTACTAATAAAAGTATGTTTTTTTCTCACTCATCTTCTTATAAGTTTTACTGAATGTCAATGGTTTTGCTGAAACTATGGACGCTGTCGATAACATTTTGCACACAAATGATTTTTTTATCCCTTTTGTGTATAGTTGATTTGTCTATAAACGCTTTGAAAAGGATTCAAATTTACTTAAAACTTCAAAAGGTTATGTTTTAAAGCCTTTGTGTCTGCAGGCTTTTCTACTCTCTTTCCATTTAAAACTGCTAATTGCTGCTGCTGCATACCGAAGGGCTCATAAAAGGTTCTGGGTCGTAGCAAGATCACCTTTCACACTTGAGTAGTTTTTAATGACAAACGCATCACACCCTCTTTATGTTTTCCAAATGAACTCAGTCATGTCACTTATTATCAACTACTAGTGGTCAAATAAATAAAAAACTAAAAAAATATATAGCTTCGTTATATTTACTTTAGAAACAAAACATTTTCTTAACAAGATGATCTTACAGCAAGTGATCGCATCTGTGATCGCATCCAGTAAAGGCGTGAAATCCAGGTAATGATGCCATCATGGTAGGTATTGTTTTATATTAATGGGTTTTTCCGATGAATATACTTCACTGCCTGCAGTTGTTCTTTACTTTTAAAACACAAGTAATAAAGGTAGTTCCAACTGCTTCACCGCCTTCCGTGTGTCACTGCAGTGTGCCAACTGAGAACCAGCGCTAGGCGTTTAACCCTCAGTAAATGCTAAATTGGCAACCTTTTCATTTGCCAATTTAGCATAAAATAACTAAAACTCAGCGAAATATTATTTTCTATGTACTTATTGTGCTTGATTTATTGATTACTCTAAGTATTAAGTTCCTCTATTATTTTCTTTAACTTTGTTATATTGTAGCTGTTGTTTTTTTGAGTGTGGGAAATTATCAAATAACTTCTCCCGCTCTGGGCGGAGCGGGAGGGTGTGTCAGACTCTTACTGACTAAAACCCATCCGTATTCCTTCCGTTGCCAGGGCCTCGGTAACCCTCTTGGACTTTCACGCGACCCCGCCAGGCATTGGCCCTAGTGGACCCCTACACTTGTGCTGACATCTCTTAGAGGCGCTCGTGGAACACAACGCGCCGTTGACCCGGGCCTGGTACTTATCGGATGGCGAGCTACCCATTGCTCATCGTCCGCAAGCCCGCGCCTACGGTGGCTGGAAATCCGCCCGGGATTCCCGACGCCCAGGGCGTCTCCTGTGGCGGCTAGGGGTGAGAGGGCGCGAAATTTGCCTTTCCCTCAACCGTCTCGCCTTCTCCTTCGCGAGCATTACTGCTTCGCAGAAGGAGGTGACGGCTGCCCATGCCCTCTCGCTCCGTACCATGGCCTGAATCAGGGCCGGCCGCGAGAGATCTCTGCCGCCGATCGCCTCCACGAGGACACGGCGGTGCTCTGCCCAAGCCGGGCAGACCTCCACCGTATGCTCCATCGTGTCCTCCGGGTGATCCACACAGTGGTAACACCTTGGCGTTTCCTCCCGCCTTATCCGACATAGGAACCTTCCGAAGCTGCGGCTGTCCGGTGAGGACCTGCATTAGGCGGCAGGTGAGGACGACGTGGCGCCTATCTAGCCACTCCTCAAAGAGGGGACTTATTGTCGCAATTGTGGCGTGCCCATTTTGTTATGACTGTGTCGAATATTTATTTCTATTTCTTGATACAAATTGTGTGACGTTGATAAACGCTGTATATTTCCACTTCCAAATAATATATTGATTTCTATGTTGCTATAAATATGATTCATATTTCCTAACGTTATAATTAAACATTAGCATGACTATCGAATTGTTAAACGCGGAAAACTATCATTGTATGACGTTGATAAAACGTTATCCATTTACGCTTCCAAATAAAATGATAATTATTAATTTTTATGATGCTCCGGATATGATTTATAATTGTTATTCCCTAATTTTATTATTAAAATATCAGCATCTGAATATCTTGTTGTTACATAAGCATCGCTATCTGATTGACTGATGCAGCCAGCCATCTTCATATCCGCTTCTTACAACTTAAATACTGCTCTAAATTTTGTATTTTTATATTTGGTTTGTTTGTGTTTTTATGATTAATATTCATTATTTTTTCTCCTTGACATTTTCAGTTATACCAAAAAATATACTATTTACAAAATAAACACTTTTATTTTGTATATGATGATGATTGATTGATTGATTTGATTTTATTTTTCTGTAAGTAGGTTTGTTACTTTTACACGTCAATCATATTTAGAAAAAAAAAACTATATGAGCTCGGCGTTTCCTATCTGACTACTCTGAGAAGAAAGGCCGAAACAAACTCAGAGGTCACAGTCTCTTTTAAAGTCCAGACATAATCTTGGTCAGATCATGTGAAGACCATGTCGATTGGTGTCTGAAATGGTATTTTGAGGAAAGAACCACACAGACTGAGTAGACCTATCCAGTCAGTGCACGCATTTGTCAGTAATCGTGCAGCTCAACTTAAGGAGCTCAACGATTCGACGAACAATACCAAAGAAAGGACATTTGGGTAGGCCGCTTCACTCAAACTGCCAGACCAAGATTAAAACTAACTGAGAGAAAAAATAAAAACAATAATCCACATAGCCTTCACATTCACAATAATTTAAAATATGTCACAATGGAGAAATGTATAGTGTATATTTATCCATTGTGACCTATTTCAACAACAGTTCTTAGATTTTGGTCTTTTCCATCCAACTAACTATTGGAACTCGGGCTTTAGTCTCGAATTCTCAGCATGTTCAGTGCAATATTATTTTCTATGTAATTAATACGCTTGTTTTGTATATTGTTGTAGGTATATTCTTCTATTCTTTTGTTTAACTTTGTTATTGTTGCTGTTGTGTTAGGTCCATGTCGAATAAATTATTCCCATTTCCATTTTGCTTGATACAAATTGTGTGAAGTTGATAAATGCTGTATATTTCCACTTCCAAATAACATATTGATTTTTATGTTGCTCCAAATATGATTCATATTTCCTAACGTTATAATTAAAAATACATATCTGTATCTGAAGATCTTATTGTTACATTAGCATGACTATCTAATTTTTAATCGCGGAAAAATATATTTGTATCTGTATTTTCATTTGCAGTACAACTGAAATTGATTTTTAGCAGATGTCATAAATGTTTTGTCTTTTTTATGGATATTTTCAATCAATAATTATATTTTTTGGATTTCGGGTTACACACTATTCCCAATTATTATGTGGGAATGTTAGCTTCCTACTTCTGCGTGTTCAATAATTAATTTATATTATATACTGTCGAAATAAAACCACAAGACGTTTTGTTCCATCAGACAATTGACATCTCTCTATTTTTATTTAATTACATTCAAATGACTATGCCGTAACTACATAATAAACTGTTAATGAAATTATTAAAATAGGTTGTATATATTACCGTAACATTGTGAACACCGTTAGTTTATAAGCTATCATCATCTGCCTGCCTATTCTCAACTATGTTGGGGTCGGCTTCCAGTCTTACCGGATACAGCTGAATACCTATATATTTTACATGAAGCGACTGCCTATCTGACCTTCACAACCCAGTTACTGGGTAACACGATACCCCTTGGTAAGACTGGTTGGAGCTTCTGACGAGTGTAACGACTGTCAAAGATCTAAAAATGACAGCTGGGACCAACGGTTTAACATGCTTTTCGAGGCACCCCTCCGTGCCTCTTGGTATGTAAAGATGGTCACCCATCCACGGACCAACCGCGGCAAGCGTAGCTTAACCTGATCGATCGACCCGTGCGGCTCTTATAACTTAGCTACAAGCCCCTCTCTGTTTATAAACTATCTGACGAGATATAACCTATCGAAAAATTGTGAACTATTACAATATAACGTATTCATTTTTGGTAGTTTATAATCTATCAATTTCGAATCGTCAAATTGTAAACAAACCTACACTTATCGACAGTATTCATAATCTGTCCGATTTTATCATTGTGAACCGCCCCTGATTTGGTAGGTCTTGGCGGTAGCCGAATTGGTCGCAGTAACTAAGCCGGGCACCCCGACCAAATGGGTTAGGTTAGGTTGGAACTGTGATAAACCACGCGCGAGCCGAGCGAAGCGAGCGATGCCGCGGTAGCAGCCAGCGAGCACTTCCAAGCTGGTCGCAGGTTTATTTGGCTATTTAGTAGTAACGCAAGGTGCGTTCGTCGCATGCAAGTGTGATACCAGCTCACAATTTGTCGGTTTACCATGTATAGAATTATCGAAAAATAATGCGTTAAATTGTGAATGGTTCGTAGCAGTTCACAACTTTTCGATAGTTCATAATCTCGCTCCATAGGCTATACAGGTTGAAATTGAAAACTTGCGACAAACTGAAATGGGACATTGTATACATCATTATTAACAACTTTTACTAAGGGACCAAAGCTGTAATCCCAAAAAAAAATCTGCTTTTCCTACATTTTGATGAGGTATTGCGAACATAAATGTAGGGGACAGCAGTTTTTTTTTTTGGGATTGTAGTTTTGGTCCCTTAGTAAAAGTTGTTCATAATGATGAGTACAATCTCCCATTTCGATTTGTCGCATGTTTTCAATGTCACCCTGTATAGTAACGATGTCCATAATAATACAGTAACATATTTAATCAAAGTAAAATATTAAAGTTAATAAAAAGAAAAAAAAGAATGTAAGAGAATACGTTTATTTGTGGTAAACATGACGCAAATAAGGAACACAAATACAAAAAAGAACAAGTAGGGGAAAATACACTCGCACGCAAAACGGCCATCGCTCAGCATAATGCTGCGACCCTATGCGCGAGGCGAGGCCTAGCGCTGGTTATCAGCGACAGCCAGCGTTGACGTGATGACGTCGCCACGTCGACCGGTGCAGCATACAGTGAGATTATAATAAGAAATAAAAAAAATACAAACTACTTAATTCTTAATAAGAATAAGTTGCCACTATTATAAACGAATTGAATTAAGGCCTCCTTAAAATTAAAATGTATATTATTCATTACCTTGTGAAAGTAAAACGTGTATTATGCTTGTTTTGGAGAGCATCATCGTACGGTTATCACACGCTTTCGATTACAACTCAATACTTGAGATAGTTTGTAGTTACGATTGATAATACCTATTATCTGATACCAATAAGTAGTACATGTGGCGGTGACAATTATTATTAACCTGGTTTAACCAATGCAATCGATAAATGAGAGTCTTTTCCCGACTACATATTTACGCTGTATTTCACAATTTTACTTGAATCCACTAGCTATGCAATGGTATATCTGTTTAGTAGCAGGTTGAATTCTTATTAAAGATGGCAGGATTCCGTGTAATCTGTGTGTCGCATTAGACCTTGCGTACATTCGTAAAATGCTCTCAAAAGATAGACCTCGGTCACACAAGGTAATCATAGCATATTTTTTTAACACTGGGTTTTGTCAGAAAACATTGTTTAAAGAGCAAGGGTGGCTTCTTATACACTGACCCCATTTTTTTTTTTCATGTGGGAAGTCATCAAATAACTTCTCCCGCTCTGGGCGGAGCGGGAGAGTGTGTCAGACTCTTACTGACTAAAACCCACCCGTATTCCTTCCGTTGCCTGTGTTGCCAGGGGCTTCGGTAACCCTTACCGCGACCCCGGCAGGCATCGGCCATAGTGGACACCTACACTGGAGCTGACATCTCTTTGAGATGCGTGTGGAATACAACGCGCCGTCGACCCGGGTCTGGTCCTTACCGGACGTTGAGCTAGCTACCCATTGCTCACCGTCCGCAACCCCGCGACTACGTTGGCCGGAAATCCGCCCGGGATTCCCGACGCCCAGGGCGTCTCCTGCGGCGGCTCTGGGTGAGAGGGCGCGAAGTTTGCTTTTCCCTCAACCGTCCCGCCTCCTCCTTCGCGAGCATTACTGCTTCGTCTCAGAAGGAGGGGACGGCTGCCCATGCCCTCTCGCTCCGTATCATGGCCTGAACCAGGGCCGGACGCGAGAGATCTCTGCCGCCGATCGCCTCCACGAGGACGCGGCGGTGCTCTGCCCAAGCCGGGCAGACCTCCACCGTATGCGTATCCACCGTGTAATGATAACATTTGTATTTGTAATTTTTATGGTGTACATAATAAAGAGTATTCTATTCTATTCTATTCTATTCTATTTAAGATACAAAAGTAACTATTATTATAGATATTATTATTGATTCATAATGGTGTGCTGGTGCCTACGCTTATGTATGGAAGTGAATGTTGGGTGTGGCAAAAGAACCATGAAAGTAGAGTAAATGCTGTGGAAATGCGTACCTTGAGAAGCATGTGTGGTGGTGTGACTATAAATGATAGGCTGAAAAATGATGTGATAAGGCAACGGTGCAGTTTAAAGGAAGATGTAGGGACAAACATTCAAAAGAGTGTGCTTAGATGGTTTGGTCATGTTGAGAGGATGAATGAAAGGCGACTAACAAAAGGTATTTACAAGGCAGATGTGAGTGGAAATGCCGGGAGGGGACGCCCCAGAAAGACATAGAGTATCCTCATTGGTGATGTTCTTCAAAAAGGTCAGGTACGTAGTACTCGCAGCCGGCGTGCGTGTATGACCAGATGTATGAACGTAAACGAAGCAAAAGGAGTATGTAAGGAGCGTAGCAGGTGGCGTTCTATAGTTTCTGCCTACTCCCATGGGAAGAAGGCGTGAGTTTCTGTAGGTATGTATGTATGTATGTATGTATGTATGTATGTATGTATGTATGTATGTATGTATGTATGTTTGTTTGTATGTATGTATGTTATTATGGATTATGGATACTGTCAAAGCTCTTGAAATAAAAAAAATATATCCTTAAGTCAGTTCGACAATTTCACAATGTGAGTTTGTATAATATTTTATAAATATGGCTAAAAGATATCAATTAAATTAGCTATCATTTAATTGTGCTTTTGTGTGGTAGCTATTTCTTTTGTACTAAATAAATCATTAATCTATCGATTCTGCCCGAAATAGATTTTTGTATTTACTACAGAAAGTTGCTCTCGCTCTGGTTTATTGTGCATTTCACATTATTTGTTTATAAGCGCATCTAATGGTCCATGATAAAGGGTATATTGTTATTCTTGTTTACTCCAGTTATTGTAATATTGAAACATTCTATTCTCGTACCAGTTATCAGAATTTCAAGTTCTCTAGACGCATGTAATGAACTAGCATACTCATATTTTATGCCTACTTAACAATAGATATTTGAAATTCCACCACACCGACGATGGCCGCCATCACGCTGCCACGCGGAAACCTCGAGTATTGGCCACTTATACTAATTACTCACACTTGTAATTATCTCTACGGAACGTTTAAAATTGATATAATTGTGATGATGAACTATTTATTTTTGTTTCTTTTCCCTTTTATGGTGGCATTTCTTCATTAATTTCTACTCATAGGTTAGATAATTAAGCTTAAACATGTAGGTAGAAATATAAAGCTACAATGGTATCTATTATTAGTATTTTTAATAAAAACGTACTTATGATAAAAACTGGACAAGTGCATGTTGAACTCGCGTGGTGAGGGTTCCGTACAATATGCTATTTACCATGTTTTTCATCCCAAGGTAATTATTTATCCCAAGAACAAACTTAACATTGTAGTTTAATAACATGTTCTCCCATAAATTTCAACCGCAAATGTAAGTTTGTAAGTTTGTACGCACAATATCGAGAGATTTACCATGTTATTTTAACATCATATAGGTTTTTCTGTAATCTATAAGTAAATAACTATTTTCTGTATTATTGTTTTTTTTTAATTTTTGGCTCAGTAGTTTCGGAGAAAAGGATCAATTTTCATCAATTTTCTTAAATAACTTTAAAACTATTTATTTTAAATTATACAACAATTTATATTTGATATCCTCATTACAAACGAGCCCTTTCATTTAATATGTCACACGGTACAGTTTGCAATTCTTTTTCTTATACCTATGCCCTCCAAAAGTGATCCTCATATTCATTTTTTTTTTATTTACGTTACGAGGCATGCCGTTTAAGTTCTGTCGTTTCCATATTTCCCGGCAATTTTGAATTAAGAACTGTTCTATATTCGAATGTGTTTAAAATTTGAATCTCAAAACAGTTGAAAGTTACAGCATTAATCCTAATAGGATTAATGCTGTAACTAAACAATAAGTCACAGCGTCGATTGGAATCTGACAGGTTACGTACGAAAATGAATCTTTTTAAGGAAAATGTTCGTGCAATAATTTTCTACAACTCTAGAAGAGGCCTGACACGGCTTCAGTGTTTTGAAGAGCTAACATCTGCATTCAGTGATGAAGCCCCATGTCTGCGGACTGTCGAACGCTGGTATTTAGAATTCCAGCGTGGACATACTAGTGATAGTGACAAATCTCGCGAAAGACGCCCAAAATCCGCCTTCACTGAAGATAACATCATTACTGTAAGACAACTAATTCTCGAAGATTGTCATGTCTGTGACATATCGAGGGATAGAGGCTCTATTAGGCATCTCAGGGACAACCATTCAGAAGATTTTGCATGAAGCGCTTGGTGTGAGAAAGCTAGTTTGCCGTTGGATACCGCATCTGCTTTCCGACGATCACAAGGCGGCCCGCGTCAGATGGTGTAAGAAAACTCTGCAAAGGTTCAACCGAGGAGAGTCAAATCACGTCTACGACATCATCAGTGGTGACGAATCTTGGATCTATGCCTACGATCCTGATTCCAAACAACAATCTACAATTACCGGCCATGTTGCGACTATTGCACTTGAAGATCGTAGAACGGTTAACGCAGAGTGGTATACCACAGTTTGTTTACCACAAGTCATCGCCGAACTTCGAAAATCTAACTCAAAGCGACGCATCATCCTGCACCACGACAACGCAAGCTCACACAGCGCTCGTCAAACGATTGAGTAATAGAAGCAGGAAAAAGTAGAGATTCTTGTCCATCCTCCATACAGTCCTGACCTAAGCCCTAACGATTTCTTTACATTTCCTAAAAGTAAGAAAATTCTTCGTGGTCAAAGGTTCCAGTCCGGTGAAGAAGCAGTCGACACTTTCAAGACAGCCATTTTGAACACCCCCACTTTAGAGTAGAATAAACGTTATAATAACTGGTTTGAGCGAATGAAAAAGTGTATTTAGCTACGTGGATACTTTGAAAATAATAAAAAGTACTATAGGTACCTAAGGATCTAGTTGTATTTTTCTTCAAACGACAAAACTTAAAAGGCATGTCTCGTACACGTCCGTGTTTAGGTCATAGATATTCATATGTGTCCCAAATGTCAACACTAGGTTCGGAGTAAATCGGCTGCGACAGACGGATAGACAGACAGACCTAGGCAGACAGACAAATACACGAGTGATCCTTTATGGGTTCCGTTTTTTCTTTTTGAGGTAAGGAACCCTAAAAATACATATTATTATGATTATAATGCAACAGAAAAAATTATTTAACATAACATAACATCACGCCTTGTTTCCCCGAAGTGAGTGAGTGTACCTATGGTATACTCACACATTTCGCCAGTTATGTTTAAGTCACATGCAATATGGCGAGCCTTTTAACATCCACCTGGCACAAATACAGACACAAAATAGAAAAACTTAATAACACTTTGCCTAACCTGGGAATCGAACCTAGGACCTCATGCTCAGCAGTAGCGCTTGCGGCCAGTAGGCTGTGTATATCGCTAACATTTTCCAGCGTGTGTCAAATCAAAGTCGAGATTGGTATCGCTCGACAAGTGACGTGAGTGTCTTACAACAATAATTATAGACTTGTATCGATTGCGAGGCGTCTAACTGTCTGCTGTCGCGTATGCTTGCGTAAGGCTCGACATTTGCGGTAAGACATTTTTGCAATAACACTTTTGTGCGAAGTAAGAAATATACAGGGTCAAATTAAATTAGCGAAACTCCACAGACAGGATGGCTATCAATAAATAAATAACAAAAAAAATATTTGATACTTTTTTTTTTACTTGAAGTATGGGTCGAGTAAATTTGTTTTTTTTTGTCTCGCCCCTAGCTGCCGCAGGAGACGCCCTGGGCGTCGGGAATCCCTGGCGGATTTGCGGCCACCGTAGGCGCGGGCTTGCGGACGGTGAGCAATGGGTAGCTTACCGTCCGATAAGGACCAGGCCCGGGTCGACGGCGCGTTGTGTTCCACGCGCGCGTCTCAAAGAGATGCCAGCACAAATGTAGGGGTCCACTAGGGCCGGTGCCTGCCGGGGTCGCGTGGAAGTTCAAAAGAGTTACCGAGGCCTCTGGCAACACAGGCAACGGAAGGAATACGGGTTGGTTTTAGTCAGTAAGAGTCTGACACACCCTCCCGCACCGTCCAGAGCGGGAAAAGGTATTTGATAATTTCGCACCCTAAAAAAAAAGGCGTATCGTACCCAGTTGTAGAGGTCAGATAGGCAGTCGCTCCATGTAAAATACTGGTATTAAGTTGCATCCGAGTAGACTGGAAGCCAGATGACGCAGGCAGATGATGATGATGATGATAATTATTTATTTCAAACCCATCTCTATCAAACAATCCGAACCTTAGACGATGCATGTAAACCTTGATTCAATTAACCGATATAAAGTAAAACTTGACCTCGATTCGATTTATCTGATTCTAAACGATTCTCGATTGGTATTCGGTTCTCGTGTTGAGGCCGGTCGTGTAGAGGTTCGTGGCCCAAGACAAGGTTATTAGGAAGAACCGAGGTAATTGGTGCAAAAACCGCGCAGTACAGTCAGGGAAAATAATTGTTAATCAAATTGAGATACTACTTCAACACATATTATCACACCTGTAATCCCCGGAGGGTTAGGCAGAGGTGTACACCCACTTTTCGCCTGTTATTTATTTATTCATTTATCGTCCCACTGGAACGCCATACAGCAATTAACAAACTACTTGTCTATTGAACTTCTTAGACTTGAAGCAGAGACGCTACGCTCGCTCGGTCAACTAAATAGCGAGCGTTGCGTCTCTGCTTCAAGTCCGGCAAAATTTGCTTTCCTTTATCAGCTTGTTGTTACTCCTTTACGGTAAAAAAAACAAAAAAAACAAACTAGTAAAACCTGTATGCCAAGTTTCGTCCAGATTGGTTATTATGTTGATCAGTTGTTGTTTAAAATACGACCTGTAAAGGAGTACCAACAAACTGAAAATAGGAATGCAAATTTTTCTAGACTTGAAGCAGAGACGCTACGCTCGCTCGGCCAATTAAATAACTAGTCAGTTAATAAACGTGTAAAATTGTCTTTGATAAACAAAATTCGATTACTGTTGAAATTACTAAGACACTTATTTGGTAATAGACAAGTAGTTTGTTAATAATACCCGAGAAAATTTAGCAATCCTGGCTTGTTTGATATTACAAAGCTGTTTAAGACGTTTTAAATAAGTCTTGGTTAGTTGTAGCCGTATAATTTTTAGCCAAGCCAAATCGGTACTTTGTTGAAGCTTGATTTTTCTGTGTTTTTTAAAATGAATTTGTTAAAAAAAATATTTCCCAGACTTTATACACTTTCGATGTTTATATAATTATGTTTGCGAGTGTATATCGTTAATTAGTGGTCTGTTTACTAAATGATATGATACTTGTGTCACTGACAAACAAACACACACATGTGAAACACGTGTTAACACATTAGTACGTTCATTGAGGCTAAATTTTTAGCGTGTAGGTAAAATGAAAGACGTAACAAAGTTCCGAAAATCACTGATTGACTTGCTGACTGGAAGCTTTATAAGCCTCTGATGTCCTATTGCAGGGCAAAGGACTTTGTTCCCTGTTTCCCGGTCTACTGCATTTTTTGCCAATCCTTTTAAAAGGCGTCCAGTTCATCTCACCATCTTTTTCTGGGCCTGCCATTATCGTTTCCTGTCATTTGACCACTGAGTAGTTGTTTTTGCCCATTATTCCTCCGACATGTGACAGGATGTAATCAGTCCATCTAATAATAGTTGACTAGCAAAAGGCTCGCCCCTTTTACTGGTATGAATAAGGTGGACCTTTGCTTACCCACCACCTACCCTAAAGGTTCATTAGAAAACCAGCGTAAGACAGCATTTGTCTACCGAAATGGTCATTTTTGGCCGTGAGACACGTTGTTGTTACAACATTTATTTTTATTTTTAGGTACTGTTTGGAAGGTAAGCAGGCAACCCATCTTATGGTAATTGTCACTACCGCCTATAGACTCTTTTTTAGGGTTCCGTAGTCAACAACGAACCCTTATAGTTTTCGCCATGTCTGTCCATCTGTCTGTCTGTCCGTGGTTTACCTCCGAGACTCATAGTACTAGAAAGGTGTAATTTGGCATGGGTATACCTATTAATTAACCGGTAACTCCCCGTTGTCTCCGAATAGGAGACGCACTCCCTTCAGTCCCCACTGACACCGAATAGGTGTCAGTTGCCACGCGGTTTGCAACTCTATTATAACGCAATAAGGTTCGGGTTCGGGGCGCGAGGGATCTTGACTTCATGCGACAGCGGCGCGCGCCGCTTGCGCGCCGCCAAGTGGTAACGCCGACAAGTGGTAAAATAAAATATTGAAAAAAAAATTGTTGGGTTTTCCTCCCTTGTACGTAAAGTGGGGATTATATTTTTTTCTCGTCTATCCTATAGTGTGGTTTCGGTTCAGGGATCCGTTTGCGTAATATTAAGCTTCAAAGTGCTCTCTTTGAGGAGTGGCTGGAGAGGCGCCATGGCATCCTCACCTTCCGCCTGACGCAGGTCCTCACCGGACACGGCAGCTTCGGGAGGTTCCTGTGTCGGATAAGGCGGGAGGAAACGTCCGGGTGTCACCACTGTGTGGATCGCCCGGAGGACACGGTGGAGCATACGGTGGAGGTCTGCCCGGCTTGGGCAGAGCACCGCCGTGTCCTCGCGGAGGCGATTGGCGGCAGAGACCTCTCGCGTCCGGCCCTGGTTCAGGCCATGGTACGGAGCGAGAGGGCATGGGCCGCCGTCACCTCCTTCTGCGAAGCAGTAATGCTCGCGAAGGAGGAGGCGGGACGGTTGAGGGAAAGGCACGTTTCACGCCCTCCCGCCCCTAACCGCCGCAGGAGACGCCCTGGGCGTCGAGAATCCCGGGCGGATTTCCGGCCACCGTAGGCGCGGGCTTGCGGACGGTGAGCAATGGGTAGCTCACCGTCCGGTAAGGACAAGGCCCGGGTCGACGGCGCGTTGTATTCCACGCGCGCCTCAATGAGATGTCGTCAGCACACAGGTAGGGGTCCACTAGGACCGATGCCTGCCGGGGTTGCGGGAAGGTACTTATGGGTCACCGAGGCCCCCGCAACACAGGCAACAGGAAGGAATACGGGTGGGTTTTAGTCAGTAAGGTCTGACACACCCTCCCGCTCCGCCCAGAGCGGGAGAAGTTATTTGATGATTTCCCACCCAAAAAAAAAAAACTTCAAAGTGCTATTTTTTGTTAGTCAAGTGCCCCCCAGCCAGTTAAATGTTAAGTTTGTTTTTGGGATAAATTCATCCCAACTACGGAACCATTAATTTATTGTGGTTGGCCGGTTTTTAACCGACTTCAAAATGGAGGAGGTTATCAATTCGACGTTTATATATATTTATTTTTGTGTGTTCGCCGATTTCTCCGCCAATTGTGGATCGATTTAAAATATCTTTTTTTTGTTTGAAAGGGTATGCTCCCGAGGTGGTCCCATTGTCACAAAGTCATAATCGATGAGTGGATCCCATGGAAATCGAGGGAAATCCTCAAATTTTAAAGGCACACCTATAACGATTTAGGTATTTTTTATAGTAACTTGTGCATTTGCTTTCGGAAAGCATTATTTTGGTGGAGTGGAATTGATGATGAAGACCATTGATGGTCACCGGAACTACTTAATAAGAAGTATTTGACGAGTTGGGATTCGATTATGTACTTTAATAGGTAGCTAAACCATTTATGCTCTTCGCAATGCATATGGTGAGTGGTAGTTCTCCTGGTTCTTACCAGGAGAATTCCTCAACAATATTAACGTCCCTGCATCAAGAAAAGCAATATTTTGTAAAAGGTGATAAGCAGTGTTTACATTAGGCTATTGTTACTTAGATTAATTACAAACTGACCTAGCAAAAAGTGAAAAATAAAAAACTTTTTACATAAAAAAAACAACCGACTTTAAAAAAAAACACTACAAAGTGAAAAATAACTTTAACTTCGGAAGTCGGTGGCAAAAAACTAAAATACAGATCCAACAACACCGACTGCCGAAGTTAAAGTTATTTTTCACTTTATAGTGTTTTTTTTGAAAGTCGGTGTTTTTTTTTGTTAAACGTTTTTTTTAATTTGGATTTTGTGTTTCACTAACTGTTACCAAATAAACCTTTCTTTATTTCTTAACCCATTGGGGAATACTGGCGTGATGTTGTGAACGTATCTAATACATTGTATCATTCTCGATCTCTTCCTGCATACGTGTGAAGCATCGTAGCTACAATGACAAGGTTATAAGGAAGACTTGCGAGGTAATTGGTGCAACAACCGCCCGAGCACACACCTACAATATTTACATACATGAATATGTCAGTAAACTGTGGGTTATTATATTTTATGAGTAGTGGAGTCTCACTGTCTGATATATTTTGTTTTGGACTTTTATATAATCTATACCTTTTATATAATTAGGTTTTGGATTTGCTAGTAATCATTCATTCGCGTAGGCTATTGCACTGACTTTGACTGGACACTCAAATATGTGTGGTTCTTGGCTCAAAAGACCATCTCAGACTCTGCATAAGAGACTTGCCCTGCAAAGAGAATCTGCATGTTCCTGACATAAGCTGACCAAGATAATGTCTTGACTTTCAAAGACACTGCGGACCTCTGAGTTTGTTTTGAAGTTTTTTCTCAGAGTAGTCGAATAGGAAACACCGACCTCATCTTCTTATCCGACTATCCCAGAAGGAGGGTAATATTTTCGAGAGCATGTATGTATGTATGTTTGTATGTATGTCTATTTCTTTGGCACGCTCTGTAGCCTAAACGGTTTGATGGATTTTAACATATGAGGTGTCGTTAGATTCGTCTTCATTCTGGGAGTGACATAGGCTACATAATTTTTATATATCGCATCTGCAAATACAAAAAAAGGGAGGGAAACGTTTTTAAAATAAATTACAACAATATTGATATCAAATAAAAGCTTATACTATATATATATACCATACCTATATACATATACATATATATATACCTATATACTATATACCACATATATATTAATAAAACTAAAAGGCTTGAAATAAAACAAATTATTTAAAAAACAAAAAACTCGACTGCAAAAACAAACATTATAATCTATAGAATTTTGATATCGCAGGCAGAAACAAACCAATAACCTGAAATATGATGTACGTAACTTTGTTTGTCCCCCCGGGGGCCTGGCTTAATTCCGGAAGTCGGTGGCAAAAAACTAAAATACAGATTCAAAGACACCGACTTCCGAAACTAAAGTTATTTTTCACTTATTAGTGTTTTTTTGGAAGTCGGTTGTTTTTATTTTTTTAAGTTTTTTTTGTTATGTCAAGCATTTGTTAAATTAAATTACAATTACTTCAACCACCAGTTTGACCGACAGGGGTTGACGTTCTCACCATACCTTTAATTACAGTATACACTTATTCAAAGTTGTTCGTTTTCTTGAGTACCTGTCATAACCTAAGTCAAGATAAAATAATGGCTGTATCAGTGAAATCCACGCATCTATCATCACAATAAGGTCAAGAGTTAGAACGGTGGATGTGTGAACTAATCGGTGCAATAACCGCGCCTGAGCAACACACCTTCATCATTAACATAATTATGAATGTATCGTAATGTTACTGTTAATCATTTTAATTGATCATCACGAGGTGTGAGTTTAATGTGATCGAAAAATGATTTGATATAAATCTTCTGGGTGTCGCGCAAATGTTACGGTCAGCCAGAAGAGATGCGGAAATAAAATTATACCCATACAAAAATAATCAAAAACCAAGTGAATATGTAAGGTAAAGTGAATATTCTTCATTATTACGAGTAGCTCGTTCGTGGCTAAGTAATAGCAGCCGCAGGGGTCGTTGCCGTCCGGGTGTCACCACTGTGTGGATCGCCCGGAGGACACGGTGGAGCATACGGTGGAGGTCTGCCCGGCTTGGGCAGAGCACCGCCGTGTCCTCTTGGAGGCGATCGGCGGCAGAGACCTCTCGCGTCCGGCCCTGGTTCAGGCCATGGTACGGAGCGAGAGGGCATGGGCAGCCGTCACCTCCTTCTGCGAAGCAGTAATGCTCGCGAAGGAGGAGGCGGGACGGTTGAGGGAAAGGCAAGTTTCGCGCCCTCTCGCCCCTAGCCGCCGCAGGAGACGCCCAGGGCGTCGGGAATCCCGGGCGGATTTCCGGCCACCGTAGGCGCGGGCTTGCGGACGGTGAGCAATGGGTAGCTCACCGTCCGGTAAGGACCAGGCCCGGGTCGACGGCGCGTTGTATTCCACGCGCGCCTCAAAGAGATGTCGTCAGCACATAGTAGGGGTCCACTAGGGCCGATGCCTGCCGGGGTCGCGGGAAGATACTTATGGGTCACCGAGGCCCCCGCAACACAGGCATCAAGAAGGAATACGGGTGGGTTTTAGTTAATCATCAAATAACTTCTCCCGCTCTAGGCGGAGCGGGAGGGTGTGTTAGACTCTTACGGACTAAAACCCACCCGTGTTCCTTCCGTTGCCTGTGTTGCCAGGGGCCTCGATATCCCTTCCGGACTTTCCCACGACCCCGGCAGGGTTGACTGTCTAAGATACAAACATGAAAAGGACATATAGATAATAGATATGGAACATCAGGGAGTGTCAAGGCTCGTGCAGACTGAGGCGATGTCGCGGGCGCGACAGGCGTGTTGCTGCCTATTGCACCCGCCTTTAAGGTGCTTAGATAGATGTTAAGTGTCTAATCATAATGAAAATGTTGTTTGCGAACGAAATGGCGTCGAGCTGCAAATGATACATAAAGGTTAGAAATCAGTTTTATTCTTGTTTTAGACTTTTTCATGATTCTCTCTGAAAATAAGTGTGTTAAATCAAAGCATAGTCTAGAGTCTGTCACAGAATTTCTTAGATTATGTTAGGCACAAGTTATAATCTAGCTAAGTCTACCTAACTATTCTATCTACCTTGCAAGAATCATTTCGGTACGCAGGTACCTAATATGCTGATAAATGATTTGTTCACATGCTACCATTGACATGGAAACATCATAATAAGCCTATAAATAGATAAACAATAGTTATTGTTTTTATAAGCACGCTTGGCAACAACGTGACTTGGCATGACATTTGCTAATGAAAGAAAAAAACATGTGGACATGATACTGTGTTATCAGCTGCGATTTTGTATCAATTCGGGTTTCCAATTAGCTACCTACTAACTAAATAATAAATAAATTCTTTATTGGCATAAAAAACGAGTACAAACATAGTGAAGCCTGAGTTCTGCACTAGGTGAAAATATCTGTATTACAGGAAGCAGTGTCTTATCCCAATCAGGTTATGAATTTTCTGCAATATACATCGATTGAAACTTACTACAAGGAAAATATTAAAATTAAAAGTTTAATAAACACTTGAATATGCTGGCTATACGAGTATTATGGAGGTTAGATAATTTGAAGATTACCAAACTATAGTTAGGTACTTAACTATTTCGGTTCGCAAAATAATGTAACCTTGAAGGCTCGTGCAGTCTAGCGCGATCGCCTCAGTCTACACGAGCCTTAAATCTCTATTGCCAAAATCATGATTTTTTCCTGAACTTCACCTTCAATTTCTTTGACTTTTGGATCTTTTTGAACTTGAAAAACCAAAGAAGATAACAATCAGTCGGAAGGATCACTGGTATACCTTAGGCAGACAGTTCCAGAATCAACTTGAGAGTGTCCATGGAGTTTGTTGTCTGTGCTTCTCCATAGGAACTTACTACGCTTCATCTCTGTGGCTGATCGACTCCTTTGTCAATTTAAAAGTGCCTGTAAATCGTTTTATTGAAATAAATGCTTTGTTTTTGTGTTTGACTTACTGCCCACTGGCTAATCTCTTCCACGGTAGATACACACTATACTCGCATAGTTAGACTCCTTAGTGTCTACGCTCTTAAGTGTCATAAATCTATCTACGCACTTCTATAAAATATTTGATTAATATTCCTTTATTATCTATCTTCTTCTGTACATATAAATTACCTTATGACCGACTAACTGACAGACAGACATAAGGTACATAGACTAAACCAGCAATTTTCTTGGTAGCAGCAGAATGAGGTAGGCCGAGGATCGGGCTAAATGGCGTGCATTTGGGGAGGCCTAAGTCCAGCAGTGGACTGCTATAGGCTGAGGATGGTGGTGATCCTTAGAGGAACACTAAGATAGGGTTTTTTAAAGAAAACCTTCAAAGGGAATATATATAATGATAATTGACATAATGATAATTGACAGTGTTATTTATATTTATATCACGTGTTTCAGATCATCACAGAATTAATAATTATTTTTAATTATAATAGGATCTAATAATAAACAATGTCAATTGTAGATACTTTTATTGTTTATAAACAGGTGTTATTGCGTTTTATTATTTATGTTACTATTTTTTTGTATACAAAAAATAATAAAGTATTAGTAATTACGTGTCAATTTATAATAATTGTTTGAATCATGTTTATTTATATCTATGCTCATTTCTGTTGTTTCAGAACTCAAGAGGGTTCTTCTAGTTATCCTCTTCACACTTTTCCCTACCTAGTGTTTCTTAGTCTGATATGAAATCCAAAGAATTTTTATTGAACGACTGACGGATTTCAATTTTACTTACGGTCAATATTTACGATTTCGCGTCTGGTATTACATTCCGAAGCTTCCCATTGACTAAAAACAATTTGAAACCCATAAAACCCCATGATCTTTTCATAGGTTTAAAAAGTAAACAACATTTTCAATGAGTGGACAAACGACCTGTGTTTAAAAATAGAAACCGGGTATAAATCCTTTGCTATTTGACTTCTATCTTTAAAATAACTGTATATAAGTATTAAAATTCATTATTACCGTCATATACAACCTTTTCGTCTTCGCTCACATTATTACAACAGTAAATTATCAAAGGACTGGATCTGAGTGAAATCCTCTGCATGCAATTAGCACAACAGACGCTAAAAGCATCGGTTTATATCGTTACAATGCATTCGTGAAGGATTTTATCTTCACTACAATCTGGGCCGCTAAAATGTGCCGGCAAAACTGACGACTGAAAGGTTTCATTGAAAATTAAAGATAATTTTATATAATAACATGCACACATAAACTCACGCCTTCTTCCCATGGGAGTAAGCAGAAACTACAGAACTCCACGTGCTATGATCCTTACACACTCCTTTTGCTTCGTTTACGGTCATATATCCGGTCATGCACGCACGCCCGCGCCGCCGCCGGTTGTGAGTGCTATGCACCTGACCTTTCTGAAAAACATCACCAATAGTCACTATGTATTCTATCATTTCTTTTATAGAGAGCAGTGGTAACGGCCGCTACGTACGAGTTGTACGTCGTAAGTTCAAACCCAGACAAACGCTTTACTTTTTGTACATTTTTTCACCACCACTGCTCTCAAAACGGTGAAAGAAAACATCGTGAGGAAACCGGCATGTCCTAGAACCAAAAACTCGAAGACATGTGACATCTACCAACCGGCACTGGGCGCACGTGATGGATTACGGCCCACTCTCACTCAGAAAGAGGAGGCCTGTCCCAGCAGTGGGAAGACTATAGGCTATATACAGCCTATAGTCTTCCCACTTTATATGCTATGTATTCTATTAGTAAATTGATAACAATCATATGTGATAAGTAAAGACAAAATAAACTTATATTATTGTGGTTGAAATGGCGGTGTTTGGGAGAGGCCTATGTCCGTCTTTCAGCTGAAATGTCAATGATTATCATGTTTGGGATATTCTAATAGAGCTCAGCGTCAAAATAAGTCCTTTTTTAGGCTCTCAAAATGTTTGGACTTATAAGTTAGGATAAGTTAGCGTGGAACTTCTATCTTAGGCTTACGACGGCTTTGCAGCTTAATTATTTTTTTTCATTTTAACTGAAAATTTATCACCTCTAGGCAATTGTTTTCTCTCCTGATTTTTAAACGTAATGACTCTGTCTGTCCTTTTGTCCCAAAACTTTATCGTTATAAAATGTTAACAAGATGGCTGCTGCCCTTTTCGCTGAGTCACTCGTATCAGCTGTTGGTTATCCTCCCTAAATTGAGACACTTAATTGAGGGAAACTGTTGCCTCTCTGTATAATATTAACAGCACGCGAGTCAAAGATTTTAATGTTGCAGAATAGGGAATAATCATATAATTTCTATATCACTATACACACACAGACAATAATATAAACCCAAGAAAAACTATTAAAATTTAAAATTCAACTAATGCTCGTTGTTCAAAAAAAAATATGAAACTCCAACAATTTTCTACTACAGTTCAAACGTCCGTTTCTGTCGCGGTCATGATGTGCAATCATTCGCCACGAAACTGCTTCGCATCTGTTTTTTAGCCCCAAATCATATAAACTAAATTTTTGAAGGTGCTTTGTTCAAGCAGAAATCGCACTTA
Organism: Atethmia centrago; assembly: GCA_905333075.3. Classification (NCBI taxonomy): domain Eukaryota; kingdom Metazoa; phylum Arthropoda; class Insecta; order Lepidoptera; family Noctuidae; genus Atethmia; species Atethmia centrago. The sequence continues at coordinate 3,422,892 of HG995379.1, forward strand.
TTTACTTACTTTAGTGAGGCATGTGATTAAGCATTATTTTTAATACAAATACAAAATCTGTCCAACTGGCATTATTTATTCCCCAGATAAAAGTTATCTAACGCTTCTAAAATCTGGTAATGTATTTTAAATGGCCATCTCACACTCGATGACTTCGTCCACACATTATAGTGAAATCTGAAAAATAAAATTTCTAAAAGTAGACTTTTAAACCTAAATATAGCTCCTGAAACTGAAATTTAGTAATTGCACACCAGCGCAATTTTAGCGCCCATACCGCACCTACACATGCGCTCGCGCCACGGGTGGCAGTGCGCACTCGATCGTGGTGTTTTTATTAAATTACCTTAATTACACCTCGATTTACTGCGTAATAGCTAGGTAATGGCACTATTGTCCAGTAACGTTTACAAGTGATTGTCTAGCTTTCCTCACAATTTCTCCTTATTTTTATTTTTACTATTGCTTTCTTCGGGTAAAAGTTTGTTGGGTTCTTTTACAAGGAATACGTACTGTACTTTTGATAAGTGGTTATTTTTTCGTGGTTGACTGACCATTTACAAAAAAGATTACTGTTAGTGATCTTTTTTGTAAATGGTCAGTTTGTCTAGAAAAACGTGACCAAATCGATTTATGCCACCAATTACAGGCTTTATAAGCTTTCTGGAATTACAGGCTCGACAGAAAGACTCCCAACTTTTGACATGGTATCGAAATTGCAGTCAAATAACTGAGCCATATTTGTACCTTTCAGATTAAACTGAACACTGACTAATTCATCAACACCTTACATACATTTCCACAATGGATGCTACCAATCTTTGTTAAAACAATCACCATGTAGCTGTTTCCGGTTGATAATTAAAAACTAATTCGCAGTTACTGCCAACAAAAGCCCATTAATAATGCTTGATTGTTACACCAATGTAATGCCTTTACGGACAAAGGATGAAGCATTACGCACTTTTATCGCATTCGGGTAAATGAACTTGCGAACACTGTCTCTTTTGTTAATAGAGGAAATGTGCGGAAAATTTAAAAATAATTTTATTTTAGGCTTGTCACAAAGTTTGTATATTTTGTCCAAACTGTGGTTTGATAAAATAGACAAACTTGGTGGCAACGTTGACGTTTTTCCTCACGGGATCGAATTTGGAAAATAAAGATGAACTTGTTGTTATTATATAAATTGTCGCTTAAGACGCTGACAACACCTAAACCGCGGTCACTGTCAAATTCCATAGAAAATAAAGAGAAGCGCGATGACACTTAGCTTGTAATTTATTGCAAAATATGAAGTAATTATCTATTTACTCAATATTGAGTTGAATAATCAAAAATAAAAAACAACCAAGTTCTGCATTCAAATAAGACGTTCTTGTTATTTATTAAATACGTAACGTATGTTGATATTTAATACAGATATTTTGGATTAGAACTCAAAGTAAGAGGTTAGTTTAACGTTAGTTTGTATCGAGATTTTGTTTTCAAAACGTGTTTTGGTAACAACCAAGTTCTGGGAAATATGTTCAAAATTAATGTATATTTTTTCCGCTACCACAAACTATACAGATTTGGCAATTTTGTTTCTTAAGCGAAGCCTATTTCGATCAAATGGGTCTTGTCAGCGCCTTAATTTTAAAATTGATTATGCAATGTTTCCATTAAAACTAATATTTAAAGATTATTATGGTCATAAACAGCTGAAAGTGGAAGAAAACAGGAAAATTTCTAATGTAAAAAAATCACTTTCATAGCAAAATTGACTGAAAAGTAATACAAACGTTTTCATCGACGATGACAGAAAAATTGTCGTTCAATTTGACGTCAAAAAATAAAACAACAAGTGCGTGTCAGACCACGCACAATCCGGGTGTCACCACTGTGTGGATCGCCTGGAGGACACGGTGGAGCATACGGTGGAGGTCTGCCCGGCTTGGGCAGAGCACCGCCGTGTCCTCGTGGAGGCGATCGGCGGCAGAGACCTCTCGCGTCCGGCCCTGGTTCAGGCCATGGTACGGAGCGAGAAGGCGTGGGCAGCCGTCACCTCCTTCTGCGAAGCAGTAATGCTCGCAAAGGAGGAGGCGGGACGGTTGAGGGAAAGGCAAGTTTCGCGCCCTCTCGCCCCTAGCCGCCGCAGGAGACGCCCAGGGCGTCGGGAATCCCGGGCGGATTTCCGGCCACCGTAGGCGCGGGCTTGCGGACGGTGAGCAATGGGTAGCTCACCGTCCGGTAAGGACCAGGCCCGGGTCGACGGCGCGTCGTATTCCACGCGCGCCTCAAAGAGATGTCGTCAGCACAAAAGTAGGGGTCCACTAGGGCCGATGCCTGGCGGGATCGCGGGAAGGTACTTATGGGTCACCGAGGCCCCCGCAACACAGGCAACAAGAAGGAATACGGGTGGGTTTTAGTCAGTAAGAGTCTGACACATCCTCCCGCTCCGCCCAGAGCGGGAGAAGTTATTTGACGATTTCCCACCATAAAAAAAAAAAAAAAAAGACCACGCACAATGAAGGGTTCCGTAGTTGGGATGAATTTATCCCAAAAAAACTTACCATTGTAGTTAAAGAACATGTTCTCCCACATCATGGGATAGACGAGAAAAAAAATATCATCCCCACTTTACGTGAAAGGGAGGTACCATATATATATTTATTTTTTCAATATTTAATTTCACTACTTTTTCGGATATACCCGTGCCAAATTACAGCTTTCTAGTATGAAGAATCTCTGAAGCTAAGCCGGGACAGACATACAGACAGCCGGACATGGCGAAAATATAAGGGTTCCTTGTTGATTACGGAACCTTTTACAAAAAGTTTTTAGTCTTCAACAAAATATACAAAATTATGCGGTTTGCGTCGCTTACAAAGATTCTCTTCGATCTATCCTTATATGCTTTGCACTAATACCTAATAAAAATAATTAATGTTCAAAGGAATGGTGCCCAAGATACAGGCTGTGCCTAGTTTGAGAGCAACGCTATCTCCATATTGTATTTTTGATTGAAAAAGATAATTTTACTTAGCATTACTTTAAATCGATTAAAATCAATGTTGTTAGGGTTCCGTAGTAAACAATGTCCGTTTGTCTGTCTGTCTGTCCCCGCTGTAGCTCATAGACGCTTAGAAAGCTTAGAAAGCAGGAGAGAGGAGGAAGCTAACATTTGGCATAGGTATACATATTAATCACGCCGACAAAGTGCTAAAATAAAATCATAAAAGCAATTTTTTTAGGGTAACCCTCCTTGCACGTAATGTAGGGATGTGTGATATTTTTGTTCTCGTATTTTCCATGATGTGGGGTATCGTTGGATGGGCCGTTCAAAAATATTGCGGGTATGTGAACACATTTTTCGATTCAAGAATCCGTTTGCGTAATATTAAGCTTTAAATTGCTATTTTTTGTTAGTCATGTGCCCCCCAGCCAAATGGTTGTTTATGGAGATGTGAAAAAATTCATGGCTGTAGTACATATAATGAAAAAAAAAGGAAAACTATCGCAACTAAGTAGGCTTTACAAGTTAACGAGTAATAGTCGACCAACTTAAATTTGTAGCTGGAGAAGAGAATGCATCAACATGTTTTTCAACTACAATGTTCAGTTTGTTTTTGGAATAAGTTCATCCCAAGTAATCCCAAAAACGGAACCCTCCATTGTGCGTGGTCTGACACGCACTTGGCCGGTTTTTTTGTTGTCATCTGTTTACGCGACCTCGTAAGTACAAATGGTTACTATTTCGAAAGCCATTTTCTTCCGTTCGGTGTGATCTAGAAATACAAGAAATATTATTACATATATATTATTATATACAATATTATTCAATAGCTGGTCAAGAAATTCAAACAATAACAGCTATCTATTGCCAAAGTTTGGGTGTCCTAGGAAACCGATTCCGTCATATTCGTGCCGTCATGAACATCTGTTATTTTAACCGGTATTTATTTGACATGAAGGTATCAACTCGCTCTGCATTTGGACAGCCGTTATTGTGCGACCACACCGCTTTCTTAGGAATAGTCAAAAAAAAAAATATCCTTACCGTATGATGTTCCAGTGCAATCTCAAAGCAAAAGAAAAACGAAGAATTTTGTGATTTCCAGATTGACTCGGAAATCGAAATGCATTTTTTCTAAGATTGATGACATTTTTAGTTCAATCTGACTTATTTTAACATTCATGCTTTGGGAATGAGATTGAACGACTTTGAAGCAGATTAAGCTGTTTCTCGTCATAAAGAAATGCATAATCATTTCCTCTAAGGATATACAAATAAACTATCAAAATCGTATAGGGAACTGCCAGTGAATCACTTTAAAACAGCGATATTCACGAGGTTTACAAAAAAAAAACATTCTATGCTGTGAATGAGTATTTAGACTTTAGATTCACACTGACATCTTACTGATCATCTTCTCATTTAATAACTATGGTTTATGTACCAATTTTGCTATCTTCATTTATTTAATGGACATTTTGTTCCTAATTAATTGATAAAAATAACAAAATTAAATCCTAACTTAACTAAAACGATATTCACAAAGTAAAATATGTCGTCGAAAAATTCATACATTATTATATTTTCGAGCCGTCTGGGGTTGAAACCCTCGGGCCGTGGGGTCCGAGTGCTCATGGCCTTTTTAAGCAAATCTCCTGACGGCTGGCTGACACTTCCCGTGACCCAAGGGCTGACTTTCACCTGGGCTAGAGGTTAAGCATAGCCATACAATGTGGCAATGCCGCCAGTCTCTTGGGTACATTACTAGTCGACAGCGATGTGGATGAATTTTTCGATGCCCTAGGTTTATGAATCGTTTTAGTTAAGTTAGGATATAATTTTGTTATTTTTATCATTTATTTAAATAAATGATAAAAATAACAGAAGTTTTGTTTTAGTTTGTTTCTATTACACCCACATTTCAACAGTAACGTTGGTGTGGCAAGTTATTGCCCCTTACATTTTTTTGATTGTGGACGGTTTATAAGGTGTCTGTAGTCTGTCTTAGGCTTATATTGCAGCAGCGGATATTGTGTGTCGCGGGATTTAGAGAATCCTGCGGCTAGTGACAGCTAATGATGGCTGTCAGACGTCATAGTGCACCGACGCCGAACGGAAGCATTTCGTCTCACCGCAAACCAAGTTTTTTCAATCTCAATTCATCGCGTCCGCAAACTTTATTACGTTATCCCGTAATCATTGGGGATATACTGTACTACGTTTTCAAAATTAAAAATAATAACCCGCGTCCGATTAAATCCAAAATATAGACTTTCAAGTGACCAGTGTACGGGCAAGCAAGGTGGCCACCTGCCCAGAAGGATTCTTCAAGACTTTCGCCAGGAGAAGCACACGTACCGCTTTTGCATTATTTGCTGGAGTTAGGCTACAAACGCCACCTGACCGTCACCAATTCCTCTTTGAAAGTTTGCTCAAAAAAGGCAAATTGAATTATTATGCATTCCAGATAATAATTTTTCTGTCGTCCTCGACCCGCAAGGATACACGGCTATTTATACGCCTGTCCCTCCATACTTATGGTCCTTCGAGCCGGATAGGTATCAGTTAAATAAGTACAAGTCATTGCAAGTACTTACGATAATTTACAGCAATTAATATTAGATAGTGCCTTATAATGGCTACTAATAAACAAGAGAAAAAATTAGATCAGCTAATTGCTAAAAAACAAATGATATTTGAGCGAGTTAATCGCTTGTATGATGCATCTAAACATATCTCCAATTTAGATTCACGCTCAAATGAGTTATTTCTAGCGCAGTCTGAATCTTTAGTGAACAATACAGCAAGTTTGAAGCAATTATCGACCAGATTAATGAGTTGCGGTTTGAAATTGATGACACACCACCAGATTATACGAGTCTATGTTCTATTGAAGACTTATATTCCAGTATTAAATACAAACGTAATCTCATACTTTCAAACAATAAAACATTAACATCAGATCAGAAGAGAGGTAGTGGCATAAAATTACCACCAATCGAATTACCATCATTTGACGGTAGAACTGAAAACTGGCCCATTTTTTATGAAATATTCCGCAGTAATGTTCATTTAAATACTGATCTGACGGATTCGCAGCGTGTGCAGTATTTAATAAGTAAATTAACTCATGATGCCTTAAAACTAACTGCAGGCATTGTTCCCACAGGAGATACATACAGTGTTATGTGGAACAGTCTTGTCAAAAGGTATCAAGATAAACGTAGTTTAGGTATTCATTATCTCAATAATATACTGGACATTAAAGGATGCGCCGGCAATGCTGCTAGTCTGAATGCATTTGTAGAACGATATTCAGCGTCTGTCGCTGCATTGAAGCAGTTAGACATTCCAGACTTATTCGATTTCGCAATATTACACTGTGCTTTAAGAAAGGTTGACGCACAAACTGTTCAACAATTTGAAAGCCGTGTGAGTGGGAAAGAATTACCTTCCTATACGGAGTTTATATTATTTTTGCAAGACCATGTTAAGGTACTCCAGCGCTCACACGTTAATAATCCACAGACGGAACCACGTGCTAAGTCTAGTTTAGCTCACAATCGAATAAATAATACGCAAAGTACCGCCAAGTCGTTCGTGTCATGCAAACCAGTTCCGAATAACCGTTGCCCGCTATGTGATAACGATGACGTCGATCATCGACTGTTCAATTGTTCACAATTTAAAAATATAAATTCACCGCAAGCTCGTTTCGAATTTATTAAAAAGAAACGCGGCTGTGTTAATTGTTTAAGTATATCCCACTCTTTGATTAAATGCAAGTCACGGAGCGTTTGTAAAATTTGTAAAAAAACACATAATTCATTGTTACATTTCTCCGAAGTAAAAAGTGATTCAACACCGAGCGAGCCTGCCGCTACGTCTGTCTCGCTTAGTGCCGCCGCTAAAATATGTTTACCGACAGAGACAACTATTTTGTTAGCTACCGCGCAGATACACGTATATGATAGCAGCGGCCGAGATAAGCTTGTTGTCAGGTGTTTAATAGACAATGGATCGCAAAATAATTTAATTACTGTGGACTGTTGTAAACGTTTGAACTTACCCATAATTAAATTACGCAATTCGTCTTTGAAAATTTCATTATTCGAATAGTTCAAAATACGCATTTTTCTAACGATTTAAATTTAATTAAAGCAGGCGAACTTCCATCTAAGAAGTTGCGCTGTTTGTCTGTCTTTATTGATAGCTACGGAATCTTACGTATTGGGGGCAGATTGTCTAAATCTGACTTACCATATGAAGCCAAGCATCCCGCGCTTTTACCTAAACGTGACCGCGTAGTTGATCTAATTATTGATCACTATCACAATACGTACTGCCACACGGGCCCCTCATTATTGATGTCTATTATAAGGCAGCGGTTTTGGATATTAGATGGACAAACAGTCATACGTTCCCGCTGTCGGAAATGCAACACTTGTTTCCGTCTAAATCCTACGCATCTAACACCCAAAATGGCTGAACTTCCTGGATACCGTATCCGTGATACGCCTTTGCCTTGTGCACACTGGAGTAGATTTCGCCGGGCCGCTTGCTTACACACCTATTCGCCGTAGAGGTCAACGTTCGCAAAAACTTTATATGTGTTTGTTCATATGTATGGTAACTAAAGCCATACATATCGAACTCGTATCGGACCTCACATCCGAGGCTTTCTTATCCGCATTTAAAAGATTTATTTCTCGCCGCGGTCCAGTGTCTGTCATGTACTCAGACAATGGTACCAATTTTGTTGGCGCTAAGGCGCAACTTGATGATATTTATTCTTTCTTATTGAACTCGTCTGTTCAAACAGATATTAAAAATGAGCTTCTAAAATCTCGCATTGAGTGGACAAGAATACCGCCGCGAGCTCCGCACTTCGGAGGTATTTGGGAATCGAACATTAAGAGTGTTAAAACTCACTTGTATAGAGTCATAGGAAAGCAGCTTCTCACTTACGAGGAACTCTCTACCGTACTGGTACAAATCGAGTGCCTTTTAAATTCTCGACCGCTTAGTGTTCTCTCATCAGACCCGCATCCGGACGTGCTCACGCCTGCGCATTTTCTAATGTCCAGTCCACTTAAGCATTTGCCTTCTTCTGAATTGACAGAAGAAAACATAAATTTAACAAACCGCAAAAGGCTTTTGGATCAGCTTGTGTTATCCTACTGGAACAAATGGCGAGTTGAGTACTTGCACACGTTGCAAGTTCGCCAGAAATGGTGCACTCCCGATCGCCCTATAGAGATCGGTACTGTCGTTCTCTTGGGTCAAGATAACGTACCACCATTGACTTGGCCATTGGGCATCATAGTGGAAGTTTTTCCGGGATCGGATGGTGTAATTCGAGTAGCTTCAGTAAAAACCGCGTCAGGTACATATAAACGTCCTGTCACCAAGTTATATCCTTTGCCAACCCAATAGAACTATATTATTTCGTAGTTTAATTTAGTTTATAATTTACAATAGTATATTTCTCAATGGTACGCCATTACATAGTTATAATTTAGCTTAGTAATTCAACTTTGTCTTAATTTAATCAAACTGCAATTTCATTCTTTGGAATCTGATAATTAATTTCGAACGCCGTTTCCTAGTAACGGTGTTTTGAACTGCTGCTTGGGATTCTCTTGATGCTTTCAGACTGCCAGATATATAAACATCATCTCATCCTCCCAACCGCACCAGCTTTTCAGCGTACAGATTATCATCTTTGAAAGCTCGGGACCTTTCAAGGCGGGGAGTATGGTGTGGCAAGTTATTGCCCCTTACATTTTTTTGATTGTGGACGGTTTATAAGGTGTCTGTAGTCTGTCTTAGGCTTATATTGCAGCCGCGTATATTGTGTGTCGCGGGATTTAGAGAATCCTGCGGCTAGTGACAGCTAATGATGGCTGTCAGACGTCATAGTGCACCGACGCCGAACGGAAGCATTTCGTCTCACCGCAAACCAAGTTTTTTCAATCTCAATTCATCGCGTCCGCAAACTTTATTACGTTATCCCGTAATCATTGGGGATATACTGTACTACGTTTTCAAAATTAAAAATAATAACCCGCGTCCGATTAAATCCAAAATATAGACTTTCAAGTGACCAGTGTACGGGCAAGCAAGGTGGCCACCTGCCCAGAAGGATTCTTCAAGACTTTCGCCAGGAGAAGCACACGTACCGCTTTTGCATTATTTGCTGGAGTTAGGCTACAAACGCCACCTGACCGTCACCAATTCCTCTTTGAAAGTTTGCTCAAAAAAAGGCAAATTGAATTATTATGCATTCCAGATAATAATTTTTCTGTCGTCCTCGACCCGCAAGGATACACGGCTATTTATACGCCTGTCCCTCCAAACGTTTTCGGTCAAGTATATCTATTTTTTTTTTTTTTATAAATTCGCAACTTGTTCACGAAGTATTACGCAAAATAAATATGAACAAGCAATTTCCTCTCTGAAATTTCATCCATTAATAATCATAAAAATTCTCCAGTTACTTAGCAACCCTTGTTGCTCTGTACCTGGTTACCACTTAAAGGTCTTACAGCTTAAAGCAAAAATCTCTATACATCCTAAAGCCACTCCACTAGAACAGCGCCCCAACCGAGCGGATAGGTAATACTTTAAAAGCGTAGACTATAAAAAAACATGGAGAGGCAAACAGAGATATAAACGGTCGGGCCGCATTTACATACAAATGAGCCCGATGCGAAATTATTTCAGTCAACGGAGGCGGTGCAATGGCGGACTGGAAAAAATACGGGCAAGCGTGAGCACGATAAGCTTGCCGGGTTTCTTAGAGAATAGAATCTGTAGCGTTTTAGATACTACCAAGGCTTCAGAATGGCTAGAACGTAAAAATCATGAAATAAATAAATACATACATAAACTCACACCGTCTTTACATGGGAGTAGACAGAAATTATAGAAAAATAAATAAATAAGTCCAGCAAATGAAATAGTGTTAGGTTTTCAGAAACAATCTTCAGTTTTTTTATTTATCATTTGTAAAATAACGGTGAGAGTTAATCGCTAATCATCAAGTGAAATTTAACTACAATTTCGCTTACAGAAGAATCTAGTTGCAGTTACCGCCTCCTATAAAGTCCCACATATGTTAGAATCCTGAACTTTACAACTGCACAGAGATGAATAATGAATTTAGCCAAATCCTTCTGAAAATTGCCTCTAACTACTGCCTGCAGAACCCAAAAACCGTATGCTCCTTTTTCACAGACCATTTGGTGTGAAAACGGTCACTTCTCTATTTTACTATGTTTTTTTTTCGAGGGACTACTTTATACTGTATCGATCTTTATTGCTTCCAATTCGAATTGAAAGGTTTTATTGTATAAGTGTATTGGTGAGTCGAAATGGGCGGGGTTCTGTACACCGGTATGGTCAACCACACGTCCAAAGTACCTACCAGTATGACTTTGACAGTGCGTTGTGTTTGTGCAATAAGGGCGGTTTTGTATACCAAGTTTTACTATGCACGTGATGTTGATAGTACATGCGATTGGAGTGGTCAAAGTGAGGGATGATTTGAAATTGATGGGTGGGTGTGGTTTCACGTGGTTCTGTCTGAAACCCAGGGATGCAGTAGTAGCTTTGTGGTCCATTAACAAGACTGATGATATTGTGTTGTACGTTAGGCGCCCTCTGAGGAGGCAGCGGCATTACCAAGCTTTAATTTTTCAATTCCGCAAGACGTCTTGCAGTTCAATCTAGTAGGTGGTCAGCTAATAAGTGGCCAGTTTATACGCTACAGTAATGATTCTTATAACCCGACTGATGAGAACAAAAAAATGAGAAGTAGAAGATATTTTATTTTTTATTTTTGATTTTCAATTTTCTATTATATGTTAGTATATTCCCATATTATTTGTTTTGTAAAGGTCAGCTGATAAGTGGCCAGTATTTACGAGTACGCTACAGTAATTATTCACATAATCCGACTGATGAGAACATGAAAAAATAAGAAGTGGAAGATATTTTATTTTTTATTTAGTTATATGTTAGTATATTCCCATATTATTTGTTTTGTAAATTGTTTCGATTTTATGTATTTTATTTTTTCTTCTAGGTACTCTTACACACGGTGTCGACATCTCTACAGGGTGACATTGAAAACATGCGACAAATCGAAATGGGAGATTGTACTCATCATTATGAACAACTTTTATTAAGGGACCAAAGCTACAATCCCAAAAAAAAAACTGCTGTCCCCATTTATGTTTACATTTATGTTCGCAATACCTCATCAAAATGTAGGAAAAGCAGATTTTTTTTTTTGGGATTACAGCTTTGGTCCCTTAGTAAAAGTTGTTAATAATGATGTATACAATGTCCCATTTCAGTTTGTCGCAAGTTTTCAATTTCAACCTGTATATCTACTTTCCTATGGCAGGTATGCTGGAAGAGATTTCTTTAGAAATAGCATCACCTTTGTATGTATTTTTCTGTTCTGTTCTTCTTTTCTGTTTTTATATGTGTGTATATAAATGGTTAAATAAATATTTTTAAGTAATAACTCGAATCGATTCTGGTACAAATGCCAAATAAAATAATGTGTGTAAGTAATTTAATTTGTTTTGGGGAGATTTATATCGGGAAATTGGCTGATACAAATTTAAAGATGATATAACAATATTTGTATTCCAAGTAAAAAATCTTTTAAGTTAATCATCAGTGTCATCGTAGCCCAGGTTATTATATTAAGTTTGTTACAATGAAATTGAGTGATTCCAAACTTTGGTAAATTATTATTTGAAAGGGGACTTTTATAATTCAATTAAAATAGACACAACGTTTGAAATTTTGAGACGCATATCTTTTCTTATTAGAAAAGATTTTATTATTAAAATGAACGACCTTTTGTGTAAGAAAGGGTAAGCAGAAAATAATAGCCAATGAAGCGTGTGAGTTATTATAAAATAAATATTAATGAGATAAAAACAAACTCGCTAAACACTTTCAATTTGAATTTATTTTAGGTCATAGGTACAAAAGGCCCGCCATATTTTTTTCCGTCCTAAGGAGGTAGGCGCGTCAAGTACTGTCCTGGCTTTACGCGTAGCTGAAGATGAGGCAAGAGCCGAGGAGTTGACCTTGGGTGGTAGAGGACCCGCAGGGTTTAAAATCAAAAATCAAAATCAAAATATTTTTATTTCACATAAACCTACATGGACACTTATGAAACGTAAAAAGCTAGGTGCACGGTTCCAATTGGTCGTTTCCTATGGAGAAGAGCCGGCAAGTAACTCCACGGTTACTCTTTTAAAAATAATTGGCTTTCACAATGTTCTCAAATTACAGTGTTAATAGGTATGGGAGGACAGTGTTGGTGGAAGTGGTGCCAGATGTCAGCCTTGTGTTGACCACCCGATGTCACGGCAGTACGGCAGCGGTTTTCTTGGGCAAATGAACCCGGAACTTGAAACCCCAATACGGGGATAACAGTTTATATGTTTTGAATTAAACTTTTTAACTTTAATTATTAAGTATCTCAGTATAATTTAGGCAAAAATCTGAGCTTTAGAAAGTTTAGGGTGAAACTGCACATGTGACGTCACGCACACGTGTAGTATGCGCGAACGCGCGTCTCAACTGACCGTCCTCGAGCCTGCTCACCTATCGCGGCTCGCGGAGCGAATTCATGACATGACTAATAACACTTTCGAAAAAAAAGCGGCTCGATACAATATCAGAAAACGCCAAATTCGTAAAGCTAAGTGATTCTATACCTATGCATTCAACTCTACCGACCAACTCTATTGCATTAGTTGAGTACCGGGAATTTCAAACAAAATACGGTCTACCGAGTCATACTACACGCTAGAAAATAATAATTTCAAAGGGTCGCAGTTATCGAGATCGAAAAGCAGGACCTTATAATAAAATCGAAGCTGGCCCGTCATTTTCACAAGCATTAATGATCCGGCAGACAGGCGCAGCGCGAGGATTTTTTTTTTTTTCGTTAATATCAGACTCAAAGCTAATAATTTAATGTTTTATGTTGTGCGTAGTGTAAATTATTTTGCATATTACTGTATAGAATCCATTTTTTTTCTAACTGAACAGACAGGTGTGCTGCTGGGAAGTTTGTTGCGCCACTTCTTCTTCCCAGCTAAAGCACTAGGAAGTGGTGAAGGGTGGGCGTTTTGGGGGACTGTCTTATGTAATTTTGACGTTCTAAAAGTGCTGATTCTCAGCGTAGTTTGAATAAATGACTTTTGATTTTGATATGATTTTTTGATTTCGACTCTAGTGGAACAATTTCTAAGAAAACATGGAAATTGTTCTACCAGCATCGCGTCGCACCGTCCAGTCCGTGGTGAGCCTTTATTTATTTTCCCGATAATAATAAAATAATAATATAATTAAATTAATAATCATCATCTGCCTAGCCTTTTCCCAACTATATTGGGGTCGGCTACCAGTCTTACCGGATACAGCTGAATACCAGTATTTTACATGGAGCGACTGCCTATCTGACCTCCACAATCCAGTTACACCCAGTAACTGGGTTGGTGAGGTCAGATACCCCTTGGTAAGACTGGTTGTCAGACTTTCGAGCTTCTGACGACCCGTAACGACTGTCAAAGATCTACAAATGACAGCCGGGACCAACGGCATAACGTGCTTTCCGAGGCACGGAGGGGTCTTGGTATGTAAAGATGGTCACCCATCCACGGACCAATCGCGGCAAGCGTAGCTTAACCTGATCGATCGACCCGTGCCGCTGTTATTACTTAGCCACAAGCCCCTGTACCTAAAATATTTTTCCTTTATTCCTTCATTTTAGTATCGCCACCCTTAAAGGCTTTGCACCCCATTCTTCTGTTATGTATCTCTATAACCATAAACCTTTATAACTCCTCTACCGAAACCATTTTAATCTATGACCACAACTGCCCCTTTAAACGCAGCCTCCAAATGGATTAAGCAATGATACGAACCACAAAAGTAAACCTCGACTCAATTCCCATGCAAATCCCTTTAGATTTTTAGTCTAACGGCTGGCGAGGCGAAATGAATGGCAATATGCATTGGGTTTCATGGAGTATTTTTGGTTTTAGTGCGGTACTGGGGGGCAGACATTTTTAACGGAGAGGGGTTTGTGCCTTAACAGCCGCACGGGTTTTTTATTTTATTTTAGTATAGGTACTCCAAAGACTTATTCATTAATTTTATAAACTAATTACATAAAAGAATTTATACATACATATATCTATTAGTATGGCGAATTTGTCACTTAAAGAAGTACACAGCTTAGACATAGATAAAAAATACATACCAATTAAGAGAATTTAAAGTGATTTAAAATGAACTAATGCATCTTTTGTTACAATGAGAGATATAATAAAAGCTACTTTACCATAGGAAGACAGTATAAATGGTGGATTGATCGAAGGTTAAGCTACACTTCCCGCGGTCTGTTCTTGGATGGGTCCATCCATTACACATCGAGGTCCCTCCGTGCCTTTGAAAGAATGTTAAGCCATTGGTCCTGGCTGTCATTCATAGATCTTTAACAGTCGTTACGGGTAGTCAGAAGCCAAGAAGTCTTATAACCAGTCTTACCAAGGGGTATCGTGTTAGCCAGTAACAGGGTGTGTGGAAGTCAGATAGGCTGTCGCTCCATGTAAAACACTGGTATTAAGCTGGATCCAGTTAGACTTAAAGGCGATCCCAACATTATCGGGAAAAGGCAGGCAGATTGACTGGGCAGATATTTTTCTTCTACCTTCCTTCCACCCTGGTTCCAATGTATTTAGGGTTGGCGCAGAATGTCTGCTCTATAATAAATCTCTATCATTCGTCCTAATATAGGTGCCTTTCCATGCTTGGCAGGGCTCGGTAAGCGTCCACAAGTACAAGCATGTAAAGAGGGCGTTTGGCTTGGCTTGCGTGAGCTTGTGAACGCATGTCTTCTATCCGGTCTAGTGTCAGTTTTTGGACACAGATCAAAGGGTGCTTGCGTCAAACGCTTGCAATGCATTTACACGTTGGTGCGCGTTTAGTAGCCATTATGATCTTGCGACGAGCGCATGTTTAGTTCTATATCCCACAATATAATTATATGTATATTGTGGGATAACATAACTGGCACAGATAATGGTAACCGAAATACCAATTAAAATGAAATAATTAAATAGTTACCTGGTACGATTTTTATGAATCTTTATCATCCACCATCTTCGTGGTCGTCGAGCATTCCTTGTTTTACTTTGCTTGTATTTCAAATAAAAGTATGTTAACCCAAACGCAATAGCTGACACAAGTTCGGTGTCCGCCATGCTTGGGTGTACGTAGCACACTGACGCATTCACAAGCATGAAAATGACTTCCAAATGCCAAGCGAGATTTGTGGACACTTGGGGCTTGAAGACGTTTGCCAAGGCTTGGCAAGCATGGAAAGGCACCATAATACTATAGGTGTTCTAGCCATACTGAACATGAACATTATTATATTCATGTTCAGTATGGCTAGAACACACTCACGCCTGTTTTCACGCCCGAAGCGTTTCTTTTTTTGTGTTATTGTTTGATTCGCTTATCATGTTGTTTCTTCCTGTTTACGATTGTATTCTTTATAAATTGTTCTCATTTCTATCGTATCTGCCCCCGAAGGGTTAGGCAGAGGTGACTTATAGAAGGATAGAAGGTATCCAGACTCCGGGTTGCTACTGAATTGTTACTGAGAAATTCATAATGGAAAAGCCAATAACACTTTGCCCGACCTAGTAATCGAACCCAGGATCTCGTGCTCAGCAGTAGTAGCGCTTGCGAATACTAGATCAACGAGGCACTTTTTTCTTTAAGATAATTTATTTTTCATATGTCCTCCATCGTAGAACCCGCACTGAGACCACTTGGTGAATTACGGTTCACTCCCTCTCACAGAGACGAGGCCTGTGTCCCAGCATGTGGGAACATTATAGGCTGTTTATGTTATACATCGTTTCCAGCCACTGCTAGGAGTCCTGTTCACTCCTCCCTTTTTTGTCTGACCTGTGCGAGTCTTATCCAATAATAACATTTCTTAAACTCCGCGCAATTCAAATCCTGACAAATGCATTACAAAAAACTATTTTATTATTTATTTTCATGAACTGTTATTTCATTTTTCCACGCGCCGTTCTACAAATATAAGTATCAAAATGGCCGTAAACGTACATAATACATCGCTCACACAACCCGACCTCTAGATGATCCATTAATACCGACCATCGAGCCATTTTAATCTAATTTTCATTCCCGTAATGGCCGAACACGATACATGACCACAAAATTAATCACTGACCACAGAGTAACACCTCGGTCTAGCCGCGCGAGTAATCGAGCTATACGTTAGCTATGGTTATGTGCTAGTCTGTGGTGGATTTTAAATTTGGAATGTAACTTTTTTATGTAATCACGTATTTGGACGGGTACGTTTATTTTATAACTTATGAAATGAAAACGTACTTGCCCATTTAATAAAAGTATCGAATTTTCAGTATCGGGAATTAAAATTAAGAGTTACTGGCTATCAATTATGCAACCTCCAATATTTTTTAGGGCAGTGCAGCGTTTTTTTTATATTATAACATTTCCGCTTATCGAATACACCTATATGATAAATGATTTTATTTCTGTAAGTAGGTTTGTACCAACACTTTTACATGTCAATCATATTTTTTAAAACTAGATGAGTACGGCGTTTCCTATATGACTACTCTGAGAAGAAAGGCCGAAACAAACTCAGAGGTCACAGTATCTTTTCTTCAGTTAAAGTCCAGACATAATCTTAGTCAGATCATGTGAAGACCATGTCGATTGGTGTCTGAAATGGTCTTTTGATGAAAGAACCACACAGATTAAGTGGACCTGTCCAGTCGGTGCACGCATTTATCAGTAGTTGTGCAGCTCAGCTAAGATCTTAAGGAGCTCAACGATTCATTGAACAATACCAAAGAAAAGACATTTGGCTAGGCCGCAAAAAATACTCGAAACTGCCAGACCATGTTAAAAACTACTGAGAATAAAACAAAATTAAACAATGACCCACATCGTCTTCACCTTTACAATAACTAAAATAATATAATACTTCACAGAGTAAATATTCATGTCATTGCATAAATAAAATTCATCAATGTCAATGTGTATATCCGGACATAATCTTGGTCAGATCATTTGAGATTTGACCATGTAAGTTGGTGCCCGAAATGGTCTTTTGAGGAAAGAACCACACAGATTTGATAACATAGTTCCATAATATCACGCCTGTTTTCCTCGAAGGGCTAGGCAGACAGAGTAGAATCCAAAACCTACCTTATAATTATCTATCTACTAGCTGCACCCGCATAAGTCTCGATCTCGTGGGAATATCGGGATAAAAAGTATTCTATGTCCTAAAATAGGTCATGGTCTATTCATGTGCCAAATTTCATCCAAATCCGTTCAGCTGTTTTAGAATGAAAGCGTATCAAAAAAACACACACTCACTTTCGCATTTATAATAGTTGGATAGGATAGGATTCGAATGTATGCTAAGTATATCATGATATCTAGGTTTCAATCAATAACCCTGGTTGCTGGTTCCCTAATTAATATGTTTCAGATAGCATCAGTAATAGTACGCATTTACTTAACGAAATTAAAAGAAAAAACGAAAAGATTTGGAACGCAAGGCAAACTCAGATTTAAATAAAAAAAATATATAACAGAAATCAATCACCTCAGCATTGCAGTCCACTGCTGGACATAGGCTTCTCCCAGGCTGCGCCACAACACCTCGTCCTCTACCTTCCGCATCCTGTCTGTCCCAGCCACCGTTTCAAGATCGATAAATCAAACTTAGGGACTAAAATTAATTAATTACCATACAACCCTTCTAAAAATACATTTCCTGCGTCAACGTTTTCATACGTCATATAAAAGTCTGTGACCGACCGATCCGACCGTCCGATGTGAGCGATAAATCAATTTATATCGCGGACGTTGGACACGGATTAGCATACGCAAATGACTCGCACATGCTCTGCTAGGCTGTGGTATCGTCGTTTTTTGGTGCATCTTTTTATTATGCTCTGATTTTATCTTTATAATGCAGCTTAAAATTGTTTGGTGAAGCTCTCTTTATAGGAACTGTTTTTGCATTTAGATTCATTTATTTTATAATAAACCCAATATGGATTTGGAGGCTCAGTAGTGCGTCGGGCTGGGTTACCGAGACCCCTGGCAACACAGGCGACGGAAGGAACACGGGTGGGTTTTAGTCAGTAAGAGTCTGACACACCCTCCCGCTCCGCCCAGAGCGGGAGAAGTTATTTGATAATTTCCCAGTCAAAAGAAAAAGTGCGTCTGTGACATGACAAAAGTTGCATGAAATCCTGCTCCTTTTAATATTAAATGGCTTAAACAATGGTTTGAAAAGGTTTCTAAGGACGTATAAAACTGAAAGAGTTTCACAATAAGACGTTAAGTTTTAAGGTAACTATTATCGACAATAAACTAAATAGTAAACTATCCTTTATTAAATTAGTATTGGCACTCTTTCAACCAATGCAAAATGAAACTTTTCCTTTATTATATGTCCGCCATGAGAAACCATTATAATAACAGAAAACATCAAACCCGTTAAAGTTAAACTTTCCAATTCAAATTCAAACTATAAAAGTTAAGTATAAGTCACGTTTAGGTGTTACATCTATTGTGGCAGTAGCCAAGCGTAATAAAAATAAACGTTTTTCTCTCAATGTGCACGGGACATTACCAGATAAAGGCGAAGTTCACTGCGCGGGAATTTTGTACGCGTTTGTAGTTGTTCACCCACTACTTGCGACCCTGACGCACACAATAATAACATAGACGCGTATTCACGAGCACATATCGCGAAATTTCTTCAATGTGTGCGTTTGGCGGCACTTTCAACAGATTTTGTCCCCTCTGCGTGTGTTTTCAGCGTACTTTTTCGTGAAAGTATTGTATTTTTAAGTGAGCCAGTTATACTTTTCAAGCATTACAATGGACACGGCGAAACTGGTGTCATATTTTCTTGAATATGAGTACAGTACAATACCCGTTTCCGAGACGGAGCTTCCGACTTTTTTGTTGTTATTTTTTATTGTTCTTGTTTTTATTTATTTATTGTGTTCGTGATTTTTGTTTGAGGTGCAAGCTGTAAGTTGGTATGCTTTTTTTTTTTTGGGTGTGAAATCATCAAGTAACTTCTCCCGCTTAAGTTTAAGTGTTCTTCTTTAACTAAATTACGTTGGCATGGGTTATAATATAAGGCTATAATATAAGGCTAGCGATTCCCGGGGCGTAACTCCGCTGACGCGAGAAATCACGGTACAGCGGTCAGAGCTCCGGCGGGATCTCATGGCGACATGGACGTGCGATTGTCGCAACCCAGTGCTGGGCACGCCACGATTGCGGTGATAAGTCCCCTCTTTGAGGAGTGGCTAGAGAGGCACCAAGGCGTCCTCACCTTCCGCCTGACGCAGGTCCTAACCGGACAAGCTTTGGTTAGGTACCAAAGCTTGTCCGGTTAGGACCTGCGACCAAAGCTTGACACAGAAACAGCTGGAAACAGCGGCAGAGCAGCTTCAAACAGTGATGACACACGGGCGTTTCCTCCCACCTTATCCGACACAGGAACCGTCCTGTGTCTGTTCCTGTGACTGTTTTGATCGCCTAGAGGACACGGTGGAGCATACGGTGGAAGTCTGCCCGGCTTCGGTAGAGCACCACCGAGTCCTCGTAGAAGCGATCGGCGGCGGAGATCTCCCGCGTCCGGCCCTGGTCCAGGCCATGGTACGGAGCGAGAGGGCATGGGCAGCCATCGCCTCCTTCTGCGAAGCAGTAATGCTCGCGAAGGAAGAGGCGGGACAGGTGAAGGAGAGGCAAATTTCGCGCCCTCACGCTCCTAGCCGCAGCAGGAGATGCCCTGGGCGTCGGGAATCCCAGGTGGATTTCCGGCCCTCACGCTCCTAGCCGCTGCAGGAGATGCCCTGGGCGTCGGGAATCCCAGGCAAATTTCCGGCCACCGTAAACGCGGGCTTGCGGACGGTGAGCAATGGGTAGCTCGCTGTCCGATAAGGACCAGGCCCGCGTCGGCACGTTGTTTCATGCGCGCCTCAAAGAGATATCAGCACAAATGTAGGGTCCAGTAGGGCCGATGCCGGGGTCGAGGGGAAGTCCGAAAGGGATACCCAGGCCCCTGGTAACACAGGCAACAGAAGGAATACGGGTCGGTTTTAGTCAGTAAGAGTCTGACACACCCTCCCGCTCCGTTCAGAGCGGGAGAAGTTATTTGATCATATCCCACACCAAAAAAAAAGGCTAGCAATTCGAGTAGGTCAGAAAACCATAAACAAATATTTTTTCAAACCTCCTTGTTCTCAACTTTTTTTTCTCATCTCTCACACAATATTTGTTCTTACTAACTGTCCTTCCTTTAATCAAACTCAAACCCTAACTCAAAGCATTTAATTCAATTAAACCATTTACAGGCACTATGGAACTGTCAAGGACTCGGTCAGTTAGCAATATGTATATATTAATCAGCGCCTGTCACTACTCCATACAAGTTTAGACGTGATTAAAAACTTGCCTACTAAAATTACGTCAATTTACGTCAAGCGCTGATTAATTCGACAGGGCTAAACTAAAATTTATCTTCTGTCATTTTCTTAATGAAATAGAAAGAAAAAGATGCACTGAACTTAAATTTAGTTTAGTTTGTGAACAAGGAAATCGGCGCCATTGTTTATAAAGATTATAGTGTAAATAACTACATATATTGATTTATAACTAAATGTGAGGACGATGTAAAAAACCTCTTCCATAGTATAGCAAAAATGTATATACAAGATTATAGTAGTATTAGTTAGTTTATTATCATTTGATATTTAATATTTATAAAGAAGTATCCAAAGGATGACCCAACCCGTCCATTGCCTTCGGGCGGCAAAGTAATCCTCTACCCACACTCTACTCTTCAACCAGCGCCATCTTTGTTTTTAATTAATTAATGTGTGATGAAGCATTCACACCGGATCTGGATATAAAGTCATGTGTCACAAATGTGAATTCTAAACTTGGTGATTATGGAAATTTCCCTTCGCGGCTGTATACTTAATTAGAAGGCCAATTTGCAGCTTTATCTACTATATTTAGATATAAATGTAATGGTAGTCTGCTTCAGAATTGTTTGCACTCTTCTGAAAAATTAAATGAAATATATTTAACCGACATCCAAAATGGAGGAGTTTCTCAATTTGGATGTTTTTTTTAAATGTATTTCATTAAAATTCATGTTTTGTTTAAAAGGGTATGGTCCCGAGGTGGCCCCATTGTCACCAAATCATAATCTGATTAGGAGATCCTATGGAAATTGAGGGAAAACCTCAAATTTTGTAGGCACACTTATAGCGACTTGGGTATTCATTAATAGTAACTTTTGCATTATTAAATGAGCCATTACTGAGTGAAACTTAATACATAATCCAAGGTAAAGTTTAAATAACCATTTAAGCACATTCAAAACTTAAAATAACATTCAACTATCACAAACAGTTAAACAATACTCAAAAATAAATGATTTCAAGACGTTCAAACCGTCAGTTTTATATGTACACATACGTACGAACAAACAATTCCCGAGGGGCGGGAATCAACGCGAACTAAGCTCCAAAGCTGACTTGCTTCGGTCAGGAATCGAACCCGGAACTCTTACCTCCCACGGGCATTACTCGTTCTTAGTTTTGTACGTCCATTTTATTTTGTTTTAAATGGAAAAGAAACGATATAAAGGCTTCTGTCTGGCGTTTTCATATCGAACGAGACTTTTAAAGGCACTTCAGTTGATTTCAGTTTCAGCGAGAAAGACGTCAAAAATATTTTATAGAAATTGAATTCTTTTGTGAAATGTTGCTTCAAATATTTTTCTTGATTAACTTCTTGTTTAATTACTATCCAGTTTACTTCTTAGTGTTTATTTTATTGCCAAACTGCGACTTTTAATAGACTTTGCAATCATCATTATGTTATAACTTATGCAGGTACAAGTCACCTGCCCGATGGGAGACATGTGCCCGATAGGAGTCATGTGCCCGATGGGAGGGAGTCATGTGCCCGATGAAAGAAATATGCCCGATAGGAGTAATGTGCCTGATGGGAGTCATGTGCCCGATGGGAGTCATGTGCCCGATGGGAGTCATGTGTCCGATGGGAGGCATGTGCCCGATGGGAGTCATGTGCCCGATGGGAGTCATGTGCCCGATGGGAGTCATGTGCCCGATGGGAGTCATGTGCCCGATGGGAGTCATGTGCCCGATAGGAGTCATGTGCCCGATGGGAGTCATGTGCCCGATGAGAGTCATGTGCCCGATGGGAGACATGTGCCCGATGGGAGACATGTGCCCGATGGGAGACATGTGCCCGATGGGAGACATGTGCCCGATGGGAGACATGTACCCGATGGAAGTCATGTGCCCGATGAGATTCGAAAATGAAGAACGTCCATATAAATATTCATTCCCTATTTAAATCTTTTATAGACATAGTGAAATCATTTATTTCAAATAGGCACATAAAAGCCACTTTCGACAAAAGGGGATGAACTTTCAACACAACATTTCAAGCTTTTAGACACCCAGCGGTGCTTCTACGTTGTCTGTTAGTGAATTAAATATTTTTAATAAGTAGAAGATAGAACGCCTACCTCATCAAAAATAGAGAAAGATCTAAGTAATCGAGAAACAAGTCCCTTTAAAAAAACAGGGGTGAAAGAGTGCCTTTTAATTCAGTTGCATTTGTCAGCCACACAAAAGCAGCAGAAACTTTCAGTTAGCGACTTAAGCCGCCACTAAGTACTATTAATCTGTTTAAAAGATTAGGTGTTACGCTCACAATTAAAAATATCTAACTATTGTTGTTTTAATCGCTACAAAGGTAAAGATAAGTTGTTTGCACGTCTTTCTGTAAGGCCGCGTTCATGATAGAGTAGAAGAATACACATGCCAGTAACTGGTACAAAATCATGCGAGTAGCTTGTTTGCCATTATGACATACAGTGTGTACGACAAGAGTGTGACCAGCATAATTATTTTTTTTTTACTTCTTTATGTATTTGGGCGTTGAAAAAGCTCAAGGTGTTGGTAAAAAATACACATACCCGCCGAACTTAAACGTAACTTGGAAATGGATACGAGTATGGAAGTTATTTAACCGCGACGTCGCCAAAAAGTGGTGGAAAAGAATGCTTTTAAGATAGCAAGCGATTACGACAATGGAGGAGCCTGGACAGCTTATTCATAATAAAACATTCAAGTGTACATTCTGGGCTTGCGGACGGTGAGCAATCGGTGGTTCGCTGTTCAATAAGGACCAGGCCCGGGTCGACGGCGCGTTGTGTTCCACGTGCGCCTTAAAGAGATGTCAGCACAAGTGTAGGGGACCACTAGGGCCGATGCCTGCCGGGGTCGTGGTTGTGGTAGGCAGAAACTATATAGCGCCACCTGCTACGCTCCTTTTCATACACGCACGCAGTGGTGGTCTTACACGCACGCCGGTTGCGAGCACTACGCACCTCACTTTTTTGAAGAACATTACTAATGAGGTCACTATATCTCTTTCTGGGGCCCCCTCCCGGCATTTCCACTCACATCTGCCTTGTAACCTTTTATTAGTCGCCTTTCATTCATCCTCTCAACATGACCAAACCATCTAAGCATACTCTTTTCAATTTTTGTCACTACATCTTCCGTTAACCGGACCGTAGCCTTATCACATCATTTTTCAGCCTATCATTTATAGTCACACTATACATGCTTCTCATGGAACGCATTTCGACAGCATTTACTTTACTTTCATGTTTTTTTTTGCCACACCCAACATTCACTTCCATACATAAGCGCAGACACCAGCACATCATTATGAACAGCCAGTTGAGCCTCTTTGGGCATCGACTGGTTGGTTAGCATCGCATATATACCACTATTTGTTTACTTCCCGCATTTACTCTCCTTTCACATCTTCATCAGTCTTTAAAGGTATCTTATTTAAAGGTAAGAATTATCAGAAACAATAAATCAAGTTCATCACACAAGAAAACTTCCAACAACCCAGACGTATCCATCTACCAACCCCAGTATACATGGCAAATTTTTTCGACCGCCCTAACTTCCCGACTCAAAAGCACTTTGTTTTACTTAAGCCAGGGTTAACTTGAACTTTAGCTATCTACTATTAGCATAAAGTTTACAAAGACGCTGCAAAGTATTAAAGTTTCCTTGAAATTGATAAGGCTCCTACTACCAGATTTTAACGTGGCTCTTTATAAATTTATTACCCAGAGATGAATCTCTTTAGCATAATTTATAAGTTTTTTGGCAAGTGTATGGGGATTTATTTAAGTGTTTTGGGATGGGAATGTTTTGGCTTCTTTTTTGTTATGAAAATATGGGTGTACTCCTCTGCCTAACTCTTCGAGGGATACAGGCGTAATGTTATGTATTAATAGAGTTAATAAAGTGGGCTCGGGCCCAGTTGTACCTGACTGACGTGGTATCAAGTTATACTCGTGAGTTGGGTGATGCTGTTCAGAATACCGGTGCAAGTTGTGAAACAGATGAAAAGTAGCAAATCTGATGTCGTTTTAAAGAAGAAAACGCATTTATTTCTGGTACAGGAATAGCAGGTAAAGAAATGACGATGATGAAGAAATGACAATTACTTTTCTCAAGTTTTCGAATCTTACGTTCCAAGTTAGATCTAAATAAATCTATATATTTGTTAATCTCATCTTCGCTCTCTGTTTTAAGCATATTTTTAGCAGTAAGAAGGTACAAGAATACACTTTTAAACTTTTATATTGTAGGTATAAGTTTTGTGCGAAATGTAGACTAATCTCTACATGATTTGTGAATCTAACTGCAAACGTTGAAACTTCACGATTGGGCTTTCGTTTTGCAAACACTTAAAAAGAAGTACGTCAACAATTCTGTAAACAAACACCCTTCCTATTTTTACACCAACACATAATACATTTGTTATCTTAGCCATAAACTCCAAAAGGGTAGGTTTATACCCTTTCCGGGTTAATCCACCGTTGCCATGCCAACAGCCCTTAAGGTTATAATGACCAATTAATTAAATATCTCTCTTTAAGCCAAGACCTCGAAAAATATGAAGGGATGATGATCAAAGGGCTTTTAAAAGTTTTGGCAGAATTAATTTAATATTTCTGGCAATTAAATAGAGGGAATCAATTTTGAAGTGTCGTAATGAGTTTGATAATATGTATTTTTCACACTTTTTTTTTTCTTGAGGTTGCTGAGGTTTCTTATAATCACATTAAGACTTAAAAAGAAGTATGAAAATGGTGTATCTGTACTTTACAGTACCAATATTCGAGAGAGCGCTTACCAAAAAAAAAAATTGATCAACATTCTACCCACTTACCTGTGGTTGGTGTGCTTGTCTTCATTTTCATCGAGTTATAGAGGCATGAGGAACAGGGTGTAAAGTTCACTCATCACCCATAGAAAAGGGAGGATCCTCCGACCAGACGGGTGTCGTGTCTGGTGGGCAACTGCCCGACGGTTGATGTCGGGATGTTGTATATATGCTAGTTGCGCGGTAAACTCTGCTTGCGCGATGCAGGATTTTGCGTGACGTCAGTGTGATGCGTAGTTCGCATGTGGCGACGTAGATGCCGCCACATCACTCCCCTCCGGAGACTGGAGGTCGATAGTGGGCTGAGTCGTGTATCTTGCGATGCTTGCCAGTGCCAGATGTGGTTCCAGTGGGTCGGAACCGGTTGTCGCATAGTTCGCGGTGGGTCGGAACTGTCTGCGGTGATGCCCCAGTGAGTCGGGGTGGCGCTGCGTTATGCTCCAGTGAGTCGGACGTGGTACAGCGCCGGGTTGAGGGCTGACTGCTGGCGTCGACCAGGAGAGGGTTGAAGAACTCTGCTTGTTGACCGGCCGAAAGTGCAGTGTGCTGTGCCAAGGTTGCTGATGAGGCTTAGGGTGATGACCAGGTATGCGCAGTCACTCTACATTCTGGTTGTCAGGATAACCGTTGAAGCCGTGGGTGCTGGCTGGCTGTGTGACTCGCCGCTCGAAAGCTTGAGGAAGTGATGATGATGACGTCACGCTGAAGAAGTTGCACGAAGGCTGCGCTGACGTTCATATTCGGGGTCACCAGTATAGAGGCATGAGGAAAAGGATGTAAAGTTCACTCATCCTCCATAAAAAAGGGAGGATCCTCCGACCAGACGGGTGTCGTGTCTGGTGGGCAACTGCCCAATGGTTGATGTCGGGATGTTGTATATATGCTAGTTGCGCGGTAAACTCTGCTTGCGCGATGCAGGATTTTGCGTGACGTCAGTGTGATGCGTAGTTCGCATGTGGCGACGTAGATGCCGCCACAGAGTCAACATTGCCACAACTTCAATTACCTTTTTGTTACAATGAGTGAATGTATTTTATTTTCACCAAATCGTAACGGTAAAGAGCCTCCTATGATTTTAACATGCATAGAATAATGCTAAAGTTGTAAATAATACTAATTTTACGATAATCAATTTGTGATTAAACTCTCTATAAATAAAACAGAATTAAAAAAAAAAAATTAGGATGAGTGTAAGTTCAAACAAGGTCATTATGATTCTTAAAATGTTCAGTTTCGTCAATTGCATGATACATCGCTGACAAACTTCATTGTTTCACAGAAAGATTTCCGTTTCAAGAATTTCCTTGAATTTTTTCATTCTTTTTTCTTTTGTGGTTTTATGACTTAAGTATTAAATATTTATTTATTTATCACATTAATTTTTTCCTTTGCCATTACAGATGATAAATCTAATGCGACAAAGCAAATAAATAAATAGCAAATATCTTTCAAAAGGTCATATTTAAGTGTGGCCAGCTATTATATTTTTTTTATGTGTTTATACAACTATTGTTATTATTTTCATGTGTTAAATTATATCCAAGCCAAAACAGGGCTCTAGAAACAGATACCTTTTCACTAAGCGAATCCTGGAGTAATGCTTTTTGCTTTCTTTATTTCTAGAACAGAGTTTTATGTAATTTGTTGCCATCTTCTTTCCTTTTTAAGCATTTCACAATAGCAAAGTATAGGTTATTTACCTTAAAACTTGATTCATCCCTACTTTAAAACCTCCAAGTCTGTCTACACCCCCTCTCAATTACAAGGCACGAAGAAAGGTATATTAAAATGTAACATTATCTATTTAAAGCATTTTAGTTACACGTGGTCGGTCATGTAGTACTAATACTCCTCCAGATTCTTTGAACGCAACTCAACCTGTAGCGAACGCCGCTAGCTTTCTGCTAAATAATATTTAATGTAGGTTTCTGACTATATACTTATTGGGTTGTTGGCCCAGCTTGGCCCAGCAGTAGAACATACAGGTTAAAAAAAAAGTATTATGTTCTGAAGAACAGAAGTATCTTCTTGGGTTTTTATATCGGTAAAATCTTCGTCTGTTTATCCCCGAAGGATTAGGCAGGGGAGTAACCATATTTTGCCTGTTACAAATACAACTGTAAAATGTGGTCACCAACTGTTCAAGTTTGATGATAATATTAATTTCTACTTAAGACGCTAACAACACCTAAACCGCGGTCACTGTCAGATTGCATAGAAAAGAAAGAGAAGCGCGATGACACAACGCTTGTAATTTATTGCAAAATATGAAGCAATTATCTATTTACTAAAAATTCAGTTGGGAGTTGGACTTGGGGGATCGAAAATAAAAAACAACCAAGTTCTGCATTCAAATAAGAAATAAGACGTTCATGATATTAATTAAATACGTAACGTAGGTTGATATTTAATACAGATATTTTGGATTAGAACTCAAGGTAAGAGGTTAGTTTAACGTTACTTTGTATCGAGATTTTTTTTCAAAACGTGTTTTGGTAACAAACAAGTTCTGGAAAATATGTTCAAAATTAACATATATTTTTCCGCTACCACAAACTATACAGATTTGGCAATTTTTTTTCCTAAGAGAAGCCTATTTTGGTCAATTGGGTCTTGTCAGCGCCTTAAACCAACTATTCGCAGGGAATACGTAAAATAACATCACGCTTTTGGTCCCCGAAGTTGTAGTCAGAGGTGTTTGGTGCACGCACATTTCGCCAATGTTTAATTCCCATGTTAAGCCCTATTGCCTACGACCAGGCTCATTCAGACTTTGGGCTGCCTCTGAGAATTTTCTGGAGGAAAACGTACTCTGTTCCTGAACTTGCTTCCGGTCTAACCGGATGTAGCTGAATATCAGTATCTTACATAAAGCGACTGCTTATTTGACCTCCACAACCCAGTTACTGGGTATACGATACCCCTTGGTAAGACTGGTTGTCAGACTTTTTGTGCTTCTGACTACCAACGGCTTAACGTGCTTTCGAGGCACTGAGGGATCTCGATTTTAAATGTACCCATCCACGAATCGACCGCGGTAAGCGTAGCTTAACATTCGATCCACCCGTGCGGATGTTATTATTTAATCACATTTACCGCAAAACGAAAACCGAAGAGAATAAAATTACAAGGAAGTAAAAATATGACTTGTTTTTCCATTTGTATGTTAAAATCATTATAATTAGTCCCTCTTTGTCCAGACCGGCTTACACACATAATTCCTAAGAAAAACACGCTGCTCCACCAATTAGATGTGTTGAAGAACGGTAAAAATGTAATAATTCAATTTTAACAACTTGTTCAGGGCATTATTTTTATAAGACCATCAAAATGTAACGGAAACTTTAATATTTAAGTGAAGGAACAAAGGGCTTTGTTTTTTTAACAGTTTTTGTGTCTGTTTATCAGTAGAATTTTACTTCTATTTTCTTCAAAGGCTAATGTAGACTATTGCTTATTATTTTTTAGGGTTTTCTATATCCGAACGAAAAAACGGAAGCCTTATGGGATCACTCGTGTGTGTGTCTGTCCTTCTGTCCGTCTGTCATAGCCAAGTTGCTCCAAATCGAATGGCCCGATTAAGTTTAAATTTGGTACACATATTAATTTCTGTGACCCAAACACGAACGTGTAACGTTAATAAATGAATTTTGAATATGGGGTCACTCTTGAGAGACTGATAAGAAAAAAAAAGTTTCGCTCACTGTACCCTGTGACATATTAAATGAAAGGGCGTAGGTACTGTGAGGGTCTCAAGTATATTTTTTACCATTGTTAAATAAATCGTTTTAAAGTTATTTAATATAATAGATCAAAATAGATCGCGACTACTGAACCTAAAATTTTGAAAAAAAAAAACAGAAAATAGTTCTATACCTATAGATAACAGGAAAACCTTTAGGAAGTCTATGGTCTTAGATTAACATGGTAAGTCTCCCAATATTGTGCGTACAAACTTAAAACACTTGCAGTTGGTATGTATGGGAGAACAAGTTTTTCAACTATACTAGTCAAAACAAAATAAGGGCCACCACGTTTTTACAGCATTATCATGAATTCTTGAGGTTCAAGGGTTGATTAATGATAAGATCGGGTAATTTACTTGATTTTTATTGTAAACAGCATAAAATTGTTATGGAAAAATTAATTTTAAAAAAAATACACTACTTTTACAAGAAAATAAAAATTTTGAAAACAAACAGCGAGATAAAAAATTAAGTGAAAAAAAAAAAACTAAATGTGTTGGTTGATTTTTGACTTTCCTCAATATCTGGTGTGCCCTCCTCGTTTTCTAATGCACTCTTGAAGCCTGGAAGGTACACTCTCCACCAGGTGTACCACTGTTTCTTGAGGAATTTGTTCCCAGCTTGATTTCAGAACGTTAATTAGCTGTCTTTCATTGTACACGGGTTGGTTTGTGCTTCGAACACTGCGTTTCAGTAAATCCCACATGTGTTCAATGGGATTGAGATCCGGACTGTTTGCAGGCCAGGGTAGTACCTGTATACCAGCCTCCTCTAGAGCTTCTCTGGTGGCCCTAGCTGTATGAGCGCGAGCATTATCGTGCATTAGATAGAATCTCGCGCCGATTCTCTGTGCATATGAGACCACATGGGGTCTTATGACCTCCTCGATATAACGTTGAGCTGTAATTGTGCCTTCGTTCAGAATTACCAACTCGGTTCTACCTGATATAGAGATTCCTCCCCACACTATAACATTGGGGCCCCCAAATCTGTCACTTTCATTGATACAAGCATCCGAAAATCGCTCACCTTCACGCCTCCAAACCCTAATGCGACGGTCATCACTAAAAAATTTAACTTTGCACTCATCCGTAAACA
Organism: Atethmia centrago; assembly: GCA_905333075.3. Classification (NCBI taxonomy): domain Eukaryota; kingdom Metazoa; phylum Arthropoda; class Insecta; order Lepidoptera; family Noctuidae; genus Atethmia; species Atethmia centrago. The sequence continues at coordinate 3,453,189 of HG995379.1, forward strand.
ATACCGTGCTCCAATCACTCATATCCCATGCCAGATGCTGCCTTGAGAACGATAATCGGTTTGCACGATGAGCACTTGTTAATGGTATCCGCACTACGCGTCTCCTGGACAACTGCTGGTCCTCGTGTAACCGATTTCTAATGGTTTGATCACTAACGCGTGTACCCGTCGCCTGCCGCAAACGGTTTAACGGTTTTGTAAGGAGCGGGCAGTGACGCAGCGTTCTCTACGCGCAGTCAAGCGCACGTAGCGGTCCTCCTGTGCGGTAGTTGCTCGAACTCTGCCAGATTCCCGTCTCCTGGTTAGTCTCCCAGTCTCTTGAAATCGATTCCAAGCATTCTGAATCGCTCGCCGGGAAAAACCCAGCTGCAACGCCACAGAGTGCTGCGAATGGCCTTCTTGAAGCAATGTTACGGCCCTAGTTACAGTTGGTAAGTCCATATGTCGTCGAATTCTCGGCATAACTTTTTTTAAATGTTACTTCAGCCACTAGTTAAACAAAACTTAAACTGTTCTTGACTGAATCGTCACTTTGACTGAGTTAAAATCTGTCTTGAAAACGGGTAAAATCAAGTGGTTACAAAAAATTATCAAAAACTACCCACTTTAAACCATTATGCAGCTGGAATACTCAAAAAATGTTTGTAAACAAATAAGGTAACACCACAATAAACAATCAGCTACTTGAGAACACATAAAAAATAAATTATCGCTACCGAGGTAAAAAAAAACAAGTGGCCCTTATTTTGTTTTGATTAGTATATAATGCTAAGTTTGTTCTCGGAATAAATTCATCACAACTACGAAACGTTATATTCTTCTCTTCAGATTTTTCGCTCAACAGTGATCAAAATTTTATTAGTAAACTTGTCATCGAATTTCCCTGTGTGGTGTACAATGGTATATTTATGTTAAGCAGTCATCATCATCATCATTCCAGCCGAAAGACGTCCACTGCTGGACATAGGCCTCCCCCAATAGGGAGGGTTTGCCATAATCGCCACGCTTGGCAGGCGGGTTGCCGATCGCAGTATGGTGTTACAATGCATAAAGAAAGAAAGAAAGAAAAATATTTTATTTGGGACACGCACAAGAAATACAAAAGTAAAAAAAAGAAGCATTTAAAACTAAACTTCGAATAAACAAAAAACAACAAAGAATATCAATAAGAACGACTTGTGCGATGCCAAAAAGGCTCCTATCTCAGCACAATGCTGCGATATTTAAAAAATAAATACCGCAGCGCTGGTATAGAGAGCATAGAGAACGCTGCTGCCCATTCTCTAGTAAGTCCTTTAGTCGCCTTTTACGACACCCACGGGAAGAAATGGGATGGTGCTATTCTTTACGTCCGGCACCACACGGAACAAGTTAAGCAGTACCATAGCTTATTACAACTATAATTCCTCTTAGGATCCATCGAGGACATAGAAACACAATCATTGTTTTGTGCCCGTCATCCACAGGGGAGAGAAGTGGTGCCCCAGTGGTAACGCCTCACATCGTGAGGAAACAGGCATGTCCTATAACTAAAAATTCGAAGATATGTGACTTCTACCAATTCGCACTGGACACGCGTGGTGGATTACGGCCCACTCCCTTTCACAGAGCGGAGGCCTGTGTCCCAGCAGTGGGCATATTATAGACTGATTATTTATGTTATGTATCATAAATAATCACTGACATCAATATTTAAAAAGTGTCACGTGCTTGTCATTTCACCGGTAATTATACCTTTCAAACCGGAACACGACAATACTCATTAATATAGAAAATTGGGGCACAAATTAGGTGTTATGATAACACGAGTCATTATATACGGAGACAGCTTCATTGGAAGTCTTGCTCTACCTACTGCTGAATGTATTTGTTCTATGCTTCCCTGATCTGTGTGTCACAACCAGCGCGGCAGCGCCCTAATCGCGTAACACAGTTTAAATCAGAATCCGAGAGCCGAATTATTATAGCCTTTAGCCGAATTTGTATGTTCTGAGGATTTCCGGGCCACCTGCGATGACTGTCTTTTGTTTATGTGATAAATAATTGATATAAATCATCACCTAATAATTAATTATTTGAAGTAGTTAATGTTATAGATACACTTATTAATGCAACAACCAACAACCAACCAAACACATCTCAAGAAAATCAGCAAAAAAAACTTAACTTAATATAACAAAAGACAGTCATCGCAGGTGGCCCGGAAATCCTCAGAACATACAAATTCGGCTAAAGGCTATAAAAATTAGCCGACGCCATTTTAATTGCGCCTGGTTGCATATTTTATTTGTGACTGCGTGTGAATGGGGTACGCGTGTTGAGAATACTTTAGTGAATTTATTGGAGAGAGAAGTTAGAGGTATTTTTGAAACGGGTTTGTGAACTTTGTTTCATTTTTGTATTGTAAAAACTGGGGTAAAATCAATAAAGGGTAGGTAATTGTTAGGTTTCAATTGATTATTACATAATTGTTGGATATTTTATTGGCAAAATTAAAGTAGTTATTAGTATTTAATATATTTTACAACTTAGTGCAAAACAGTTTCATTGTACTGGCAACACCGAAAGATTCGAAATGTAAAATTGTGGGACAACGTTTGTTGTTCCGGCATTCATAACTTTATGACGCACCGAGTGGATGTGTCAGTTAAAATATAGATTGGGATAGAATTGTGGGAGATATACTGTAAATTATGTACCCTATTTGTTTTTATTGTAAATAATAATACTGTATAATATTAAATAGTGATATATATTATGTGGAGAATAGGATATGTGATGGTGCTGTAGAATATTGAATTTAATGTTGATAAAGAAATGTAAATGAATGATAAAATACATGTCTTGGTGTTTCATATTATTTTCCGTATCCCTGAATAATGCGAAGGAGGGGCCAATATGGGCCGACGTTTTTCCTCGTGTCTCTCTGATCCAAACAGAGGACATAGGGGAGAAGCAAGGGCGGTGCTCGTTGTGCACTCACCCTGCCAGCGAGCTAGCAGCGGGAGAACTGATTCTCCTGACTGCAACCGTCGAAATCGTAATCCGTAAAGAGATCACAGTCATGTTTTGTGACTTGGAACGGGACGAGGATCTTGGCTTGGTCGCCCGGATCGCGAGGAAGATAACCTCTATAAACAATTCCTCTAATATCAAGTTTTGGTGCGTGGCGAGGATATGAATGGCTGAGGAGTAGTGTCATCTGCAACTTCGTAGTTGTAGGTGGCGCATCAGTCGTTAGCGCACCCCCAGCCAGGGTACCAGTGGACCCCCTGGTTGGGTTATAAATTTACACTTACCTAGGGACAGGGGGTGAACCTAGGTGGACTGAATAGATCCCCCACACTCGTGGGAACAATATGGACACATTTTTCAAAAACAAAAAAACAACCGGACGTAAAGAGGAGGAGAGCGATGCGGGGTCGGAATCCGACGCTGCATCCGGCGCAAAGAGCTCTGGGAGCTCAAAGCGCGAAAAGATCAGGGACAGGAAGAGAGGGTCTTTAAGAGCCCCGAAGCGCCCCAACTCGGGGTCGTCCTCCGACGACGGGGTCGGGCGGAGGACGAAGAAGATACACTCCAGCCGGCGGGGTGGAGCCCGAGGAATTAAAGGGATGGACAGAGGGCCCTCCACTAGGGACCCCAGCAAGCCGAGCCGAGCCAGTCCAGCCGAGCCAACCAGCCCAGCTTGGCCAGCTCAGCGAGCTGAGAAGCTCGCCATGGAGGGGCCCCTCTCTGAGGTTTCCGGCGGGAGGCCGGACGCCGGTGGCTCCAATTCGGAGCGTGTGGATGGGTTTGCGGAGGTGGTGGCCGCGGCGATCAAGGCTGTTTCCGTTAAGAGGCTCAGGTCCTCTAAAGATCAGACCATAGCCGCGGCCACGGCCTCTATTGTGGCGGCAGCGGAGGCCCTCCACGTCGGGCCTCCTCCGGACGGCATGTCAGAGATGCGGGCGGAGGTCGCCCGCTTGACAGCCGCCATGGAGCTTCTCCGAAAGGAGAATGAGAAGCTCCGAGCGGACCTGGCTGGGCTCCGAGAATCCGGCCCCCAGATGGAGCCGCAAGGGGGGCAGCAGCAGGGACAGGGACGGCCCGTGTCTGTGGAGGACCGGGTTCTGACCCTGGTGCGGCAGGAAATGGCTTCCTTGCGGAGTCGTTTCTCCGCCCTGGAGGCCATCGTCCTGCGCCCCCCGTTGGCGGCGAGCCAGCCGGCCTCGGGCAAGCAGAAGCCCGCCTCATACTCGGCTGCCGCGGGTGTCACGGCCAAACCGGGGTCGTCGGGGCAGAGCAATGGCACGGCAAAAGTGCAGGCAGCGAGGGCTCCAGCCCCAGCAGCGAGAGCTCCAGTCCAGGTGAAGAGGGCTCCGGCCTTGGCGGCGAAGGCATCGGCCCTGGTGGTGAGACGGCCGCCGCCACCTCCTGAATCTCTTCCGGCCGATGCCGAATGGCAAGTGGCCGGGGAGAAGAAGAAGACGGGTAAGGCAGCAAGAGCGGCCAAAAAGAGGGAGAGGCGGCAGCAGCGCAAGAAGCGCACCGCCGCGGCTAGGCTCCGCGCCCCGAATTCCGCAGCCGTAGTGGTTACACTACAGCCGGATGCGGAAAAGAAGGGCGTGTCCTACAGGACTGTGATGGCGAAGGTGGGTGAGGTGGTGCGCCTCGAGGAGCTCGGCGCTGCCACTGGCCTAAAAATGAAGGTAACGGCAACTGGGGCCCGAATGGTGGAGGTCCCCGGTGCGGCCAGTGGCCCGGCCGCTGACGCTCTGGCCGAAAGGCTCAGGGCGTCCCTAAATGCGGACGAGGTCCGAGTGTCCAGGCCCACCAAGTGCGCTAGCATGCGCATCATGGGCCTGGACGACTCCGTGACGGAGGAAAAGGTGGTCGCCGCAGTAGTTAGGACTGGGGGGTGCTCTGCCGAGCAGGTGAGGGTGGGCACCATCCATCCTGACTCCGCGGGGCTGCAAACCGCTATGGTGAGCTGCCCCGTGTCGGCGGCCAAAAATATTGCCAGAGAGGGCCAAAGGTTATTGGTGGGCTGGGTGTCCGCACAGGTCAAACTGCTGGAGCCCAGACCTCTGAGGTGCTTCCGTTGCCAGGTGGGCGACCACGTGCAAGCCAATTGCACCTCGGAGGTGGACCGCAGCGGTCTTTGCTACCGCTGTGGTCAGCCCGGGCACAAGGCCGGCTCCTGCAACGCCACGCCGCACTATTTCGTATGTGCGGCGGCTGGCAAGCCGGACGACCACCGAATGGGGGGCAAGGCCTGCACCCCACCCGCCAAAGCCAAAGCCAGGGCCAGAGGCAAGCCCTCCGCCACCGCCGTCACCGCCGCAGCCGCCACCACTGCCACCGCCGCTGCCACCTCCAACACCACCGTCGTCGCCGTCGCCACCGTGGCCGCTGCGGCAGGCCCCTCTCAGGGGGCTGGGAAGGAGGCCCAAGAGGGGGCTGACATGGAGTGCCATTAATGGCCCCATTACGCCTCCTCCAGGCGAACATCAACCACTGCGCCGCCGCTCAGGATCTGTTGCTCCAGAGCATGGCGCAGTGGTCGATTAACATCGCCGTGGTCGCTGAGCCGTACTTTGTCCCGCCCAGGGATGACTGGGTGGAGGACCTGAGCGGCTCAGTGACCCTAATTTCGTCGGCCGCCGCCGGTACCCCGTCCCTCGAGGCCGTCAAGAGAGGACGGGGCTGCGTAGCAGCACGGTTCGGGGAGATTGTCGTGGTAGGGGTCTACCTCTCTCCGAACCGAACTCTTGCCGAGTTACACAACTCCCTTGCGGAGTTGAGAGACGTCGTCGTCGGGTTTGGTTCCCTCCCCGTGTTCGTCCTCGGGGACTTCAATGCCAAGAATTTGGCTTGGGGTTCCCGGTTAATGGACACACGGGGCAGGATGGTGGAGGACTGGGCTCTGGAGACAGGCCTGGTCGTCCTAAACCGGGGTTCTGTCCCCACGTGTGTGCGGATGCGGGGTGAATCAGTGGTGGACATCTCGTTCGCCAGCCCCGCTCTGTCGCCGCGTGTAGTTGACTGGCGTGTCATTGAGGGGGTGGAGACCTATTCCGATCACCGGTATATCCGGTTCGACGTCTCCGCCCAGACCTCGGACGCGCCGGTCCGACGGGCCCCGAGTGGTCCGCGGTGGGCGCTGAAGCAGCTGGACCGGGAGCTCCTCCTGGAAGCCTCGATCGTGCAGGCCTGGGTGTCACCACCGAACAGGCCTGCCGACATCAACGACGAGGCGGAGTGGTTCCGGGAGGCCATGTCCGACATATGTGACGTGGCAATGCCCCGGGTCCAGCCTGGACGTGCCTCGCGCCAGGTGTACTGGTGGTCGCAGGAGCTGACGGCTCTGCGCACTGCGTGCGTGGCTGCGCGACGCCGGTACACCAGGCACCGCAGGCTCCGTATCAAACCTCCGGATACGGAAGCCATTCAGGCGGAGCTGTACGAGGGGTACAGAGCGGCGAAGACCGCCCTCCAAGCGGAGATCCTGCGGGCCAGGGGGTTGGCCCGCGGGGAGTCGCTGGGGACTCTGGACAGGGACCCGTGGGGACGCCCGTACAAAGTGGTGCGGGATAAACTCCGCCCATGGGCTCCCCCGCTGACGCAGAGTCTCCGGCCCCAGCTTGTGGAGGACGTGGTGAGCGCTCTGTTCCCTTCCCGAGGGGAACACACCTCCCCGCCTATGGCTCCGCCTACTGCGGTGCCCGATGCGGACCACACCGCCAACGACGACGGCGACGACGATGCTCCGGAGGTGACCGAGGTAGAAATGAGAGCGGCGGTACGCAGGCTTAATGCCAAAAATACCGCCCCAGGACCCGACGGCTTACCTGGGAAGGCCTGGGTCCTGGCCTTGGAGGCTCTCGGGCCTCGACTTAGGGGGCTCCTAAGCGCATGCATGGAGAGGGGCCAGTTCCCGCTTCGCTGGAAGACGGGGAAACTGGTCCTCATAAAGAAGGCAGGGCGCCCTGCGGACTCTCCGTCCGCTTATCGGCCCATCGTGCTGCTCGACGAGGTGGGCAAGCTCTTTGAAAGAGTCATTGCAGACCGCCTCGTCGGCCAGCTGGTGCGGGTGGGGCCGGATTTGGCGGAGAGCCAGTTTGGTTTCCGCAGAGGGCGCTCTACGGTGGACGCCATCATGCGTGTGCGAGCCCTGACGACGGGGAATGCTGTTGCCCAGGGTGGGGTCGTCTTGGCGGTGTCCCTAGACATCGCCAATGCCTTCAATACCCTGCCCTGGAGTTGCATCAGGGAGGCACTCCGGTATCACCGGATGCCGACCTACCTCTGTCGTGTGGTCGAGGCCTATTTGACGGACAGGGCCGTCATCTACCCCGGTCACCAGGGAGTGTGGAACCGGCAAGAGATGTCGTGCGGTGTCTCACAGGGATCGGTCCTGGGGCCGCATCTGTGGGACATCGGATACGACTGGGTGCTGCGCGCCGACCTCCCTAGCGGCGTCAGCGTAGTGTGCTACGCTGACGACACGTTGGTCCTGGCGCAGGGGAGGTCGCACCAGGCGGCGGCCGAATTAGCGGCACGCGGGGTTGCGACAATCGTCGAAAGGATCCGGCAATTGGGACTCGAGGTGGCCCTGCACAAGTCCAAGGTCATGTGTTTTCATGGTCCTCGGAACGCGCCACCGTTGGGGTCCCAAATAACGGTAGGAGGGGTTTCTATCGGCGTCGAGTCGACGATGAAGTACCTGGGACTCGTCCTCGACAGCCGGTGGAACTTCGTGGAGCATTTCCGACGTTTGGCTCCCAAACTTGAGCGGACGGGCGCTGCATTGAAGCGGCTCCTGCCCAATCTAGGGGGTCCAAACGCCTCCTCCCGGAGGCTCTACGCGGGGGTCGTGCGGTCCATGGCCCTATACGGGGCTCCTGTATGGGCGCGCTCTCTGGCGCTGCGGCCAGCCCGCCGGTTGAGCGCGGCCCAAAGGGTCATGGCCATCCGGATGGTCCGAGGATACCGCACGGTCTCCTGTGAGGCAGCGAGCCTCCTTGCCGGATTGCCGCCATGTGATCTGGAGGCAAAAGTCCTCGCGCACGTATGGGAGTGGCGCGAGGAGGCGAAACGCCGGGGCGTAAGTCCGCTGCCGCGAGAAATCGCGGCACAGCGGACGGAGCTCCGGCGGGATCTCATGGCGTCATGGAAAGTACGGTTGTCGCAACCCAGTGCTGGGCACGCCACGATTGCGGCGATAAGTCCCCTCTTTGAGGAGTGGCTGGAGAGGCGCCACGGCGTCCTCACCTTCCGCCTGACGCAGGTCCTCACCGGACACGGCAGCTTCAGGAGGTTCCTGTGTCGGATAAGGCGGGAGGAAACGTCCGGGTGTCACCACTGTGTGGATCGCCCGGAGGACACGGTGGAGCATACGGTGGAGGTCTGCCCGGCTTGGGCAGAGCACCGCCGTGTCCTCTTGGAGGCGATCGGCGGCAGAGACCTCTCGCGTCCGGCCCTGGTTCAGGCCATGGTACGGAGCGAGAGGGCATGGGCAGCCGTCACCTCCTTCTGCGAAGCAGTAATGCTCGCGAAGGAGGAGGCGGGACGGTTGAGGGAAAGGCAAGTTTCGCGCCCTCTCGCCCCTAGCCGCCGCAGGAGACGCCCAGGGCGTCGGGAATCCCGGGCGGATTTCCGGCCACCGTAGGCGCGGGCTTGCGGACGGTGAGCAATGGGTAGCTCACCGTCCGGTAAGGACCAGGCCCGGGTCGACGGCGCGTTGTATTCCACGCGCGCCTCAAAGAGATGTCGTCAGCACATAGTAGGGGACCACTAGGGCCGATGCCTGCCGGGGTCGCGGGAAGGTACTTATGGGTCACTGAGGCCCCCGCAACACAGGCAACAAGAAGGAATACGGGTGGGTTTTAGTCAGTAAGAGTCTGACACACCCTCCCGCTCCGCCCAGAGCGGGAGAAGTTATTTGATGATTTCCCACCCAAAAAAAAAAAAAATCCCTCAATAATATCGTAAATATGTAGTTACGATTGACAGCTGTTAGTTTGTGATATTGGGGTGACGACTTTAAGATCCATTTGGGGATTTGTATATTTTGAGGTGTATATTCGGAATTAAATTAAGTTGTTGAGCTAAGGTAAATTTTATAACATAATTTAAGAATGCACAGTAAGTTATAGCGTCAGAGGAACGATTTGCCAGCCGGAGTTGCGGGAAGGTACTAATGGGTCACCGAAGTCCCTGGCAACACAGGCAACAGGAATGAATACGGGTGGATTTTAGTCAGTAAGAGTCTGACACACCCTCCCGCTCCGCCCAGAGCGGGAGAAGTTATTTGATGATTTCCCATCCAAAAAAATAAAAGAGGAACGATTTAATCATTAGTTTAGGAATAATATTTTATAAGGAAGCGTCCCTGACGATAATTATTCTTATCAGGGGCTGCAGTCTCGATATACAGGTTGAAATTGAAAACTTGCGACAAACTGAAATGGGACATTGTATACATCATTATTAACAACTTTTACTAAGGGACCAAAGCTGTAATCCCAAAAAAAAAATCTGCTTTTCCTACATTTTGATGAGGTATTGCGAACATAAATGTAGGGGACAGCAGTTTTTTTTTGGGATTGTAGCTTTGGTCCCTTAATAAAAGTTGTTCATAATGATGAGTACAATCTCCCATTTCGATTTGTCGCATGTTTTCAATGTCACCCTGTAGATAGCCATCGCTTTACGACCGAATTCGGTCGCAAAGTCCTAATGGGGTCTCTAGACGGTCAAAATTGCTTGACAAGATTATGATTTTTTCGTGCTTGTCAAGCAATTTTGGCTGTCTCTGAATTCGGTCATAAAGCGATCATTATCTATGTCGAGACTGCAGGCCCAGGCCAGTCTTTAAAACTTTCTGTGTGCTCGTTCTATAATTATTTTATAAATATAGTTTCTCTCAATTATTATTAAAATATTGTTAGTGAGAAAACCCGAGTTCTTAAACCATAAAATTTTTCCACTTGTATTCTTTCGAAGTATTTTATTTGGTATAAATAAATATTACAATATACATTATAAAAGTGTAAGGGAAAAAATATATTTAACAATTCAAAAGATTTTCCAGACCAGATTCGTGTGCCGAACCGTAATGCTGCCATAAAAAATAATGGCTCTCTGTTTCGACTGCGTTTGACGTAACGATGTGACATGGAAAACGTAATTTTACGATTTTTTTTTTCGTATAATGAACCAACAAGCCGCGGAATGAAATTTTAATTTCATTTTCGCTGAATTACTTTTTTTACTGAGTTCTTGCAGATGATGATTGGGTGTTCAACTATTAATGTGTTGTAATTAATTAGTTTTCATTCATTTTCTGTTCCTTTTTCATTTATTTTACTTCATTCTAGCTTGGGTTGGTAGACATTGCGTTTTGTCTAAAAGAATAATGTGACTAGCAATATTTTGAGACACGATACTTATTGTAGTTTTTCGTAGGATTATTGATGTTCCAATTTGTGATTTACTTCTGACCTGAACAATGGCTTCTTATTCAGGCAATAATAAAATTAAGCCTCTTACTGTAGAGGAATGGAATGGCTCTAAGGCACCTGTCCTATCACCGGCGATTAACGAGAAACGAGTAGAGCTAGCAACTAAAAACGATTTTTGCGAGCAACGAGCAGCAAGTGCGTGACGGAGCGCGGCGTCGAGCGATTATTTGCTAGTATGCGTATGTACCAGCGTGAGTCTCTCAGCGAGATCCTGCCTGCCAAGCGAGCGCCGCTGAGCGAGTAGTCTCTCTGATAGCTCTTGTGACAAACGAGTACTCACCAGAGGTGTGAACAGTTGGCGATCAACTAATAATAAATGTAGGTATCTCTTTTACTTACACGGGACCTATAATATTTTACTTGACGAGAAAATCGTTGACAGCTAGTAGCTTCCTCGTTGGCGGTGGCCAGCTATTAAGGAGTAGCGAGTAGATCTAGCAACTGATGACTTGGCGAGCAGCGAGCAGCGAGTGTGTAGTTCTGGTAGTTTTGTCGCTGGGCTATCAGCGAGTGTCCGAGTGCGACGGGCGATTACTCGCACCTCTCGCTGGACCGCTGGCTGGTCTTTTGAGTGAGTTCTGATCGCCAAGCGAGCATCGCTGACCAAGTATCGCTGAGGGAGTATTGTCTTTGATAGCTCTGGTCACTCAGCGACAAACTAGCCGAGTACTCGCTGGCGGTGTGAACAGTCAGCGATCACCTACATATTAATATATGCATCTCTTTTGTTTACACGGAATATGTATCTATTGTACGTTTCTTGAGCGAGAAAAAAGCCGATAGTTAGTCGCTTCCTCGCACACAAGAATGCAATAACAACATCCTAAAGAAAACTTTATAGCTAAAAAACCTTTGCCCCAATAATTTATGAAATACCTTGTCTTTCCAACCAAATTCCGAATACATCACCAACAACCGAGATCCACAGCATCAAAGATCCCTTATTTGCGCTAAAACTAATGGAATATCGGAATATCGAGTGCACATAATGCAGTGTGCAGTGTAATGCGTCCCGTATACGTCCCGTGTACCTGTCGTATACGTGCGGGATACCTGACGTATACGAATCGTACGCCCGGTGCATTAGTGCTGTTATGAATGAACTGTATTCGATATTAGATTTCCGGACTAATAAAAATGAGGTTAATATATAAGGGATGGTTCAGAGATATTTTTGGTACCTGTCTGGGTCTATATGTTAACGTTATGAGTACATCTGTGGGAGGTGTAATATATGAAATTATTCTTGCCACAATTTTTGAAATTGTTGAAATCTTTTACTGTAAAATGGTCCACCTTTATAATTTTTCGTACTTTGTTTTTGATGGTACAAACTTTTGAGTTTAAATCTTCGAAAATCATGCATAATGCCTTGTTCAAAGACACAGCTTCAGACAATATTGTGTCTTCAATAGGTACATAGTATTACCAACTTAAAAGAGGCTTTAAAAGTAGTTTTTTCCCAACTCCACACGGCAATACTTTTGACTATGACGTAATAAAGTCAAGCTAGTTCACTCGTGCCAAAAATTTGGCAGTTTTCCCTCCCACTCGGAGGGAGGGCCCACTTCAGGGCGCTAATTAGTGTACGTAACATTAATTGAAGAGTGTCGCAGTTGACGATTGTTGTCACGTAATATTCGTAAAACGAAAAACATGCAATATTTTTAAAATCTGTCTCTTTTAAATGAAGCAGGTCTGCTAAAAACAACAAACTGTGATTACAAGCCCTTAAAATGTTCCTAAGTGAAGGCGTTTGATTTTGTAGATCACAGAATCCTTCTCATAAAATTAAGTAAACTTGGAATTAGGGGCAATGTCCTAGAATTAATTGAGTCGTACCTAGTCAGCAGAAAACAAATAACTAAAATAGCAAACATATGTCATAGAACTAAAACAGAACAAAGTAGGTACTACTTATCGAAACCAAGAATTATACATTACGGCGTAACGCAGGGGAGTGTACTTGGTCCGTTGTTATTCCTGATATTTCAAGAATCACAGAACACCACATGACTCTATTTGCCGATGACTGTACTACAATATTTATAGGAAAAAACTTAGAAAGAAATGAAAAAGAAATAAATAATAGTTTAGGCTTAATCATTCAATAGCGAACCGGTAACAACTTAAAAAATAATTTTGGCAAAACTCACATCATGTATTTTAACCAGCAAATAGACAACACAAATTTCTAGGGGTTTGGTTAGATCAGCACATGACATGGAAAACACACAATGATCATATAGTAAAAAAACTGAATCAATATTGCTATGCATTACACAATTTAAGCAAGATCGCCAATCGTAACACCGTTCTTACCGCATACCACGCATACGTCCCCACCATACTGCGGTACGGCGTAATATTTTGCGGTAATTCTACAGATAGGGAATTGGCCTTTAAAGCCCAAAATAATGTCTTCGTGCAGTATGCATTATCCAAAACAATGACAGTTGCACACATTTTTTTATTAATTTAAAGTTATTAACATTTCCGTCCTATACGTTTATGAAGTTGTCATGTTTATCAAAAATAACCATAATCAATTTGAAACGCTATCCACTAAACGCCATCCAGGTGCTCTAAAGTCAAAAACCCATCAAACCGCTTCCTAAAGCAAAAATCTTCCTAGAAATGGCTCAAAAAATATTTAACAAACTACCTAAATCGATAAAAGTATCAAAGACTAAAAAAAAACACTCCATAGGTTCTTAATACAGAAAGCATATTACACTATAAATGAATATATAGAAGAAAAATAAAAACGTAATACCATCTTCTCAGAATTATTTATTACCTACTTACTTTATTTAATAAGTTTAGTTAATATGATTATTACCTCAATTTTTATTATTTTGTACATGGTTTGTGTTTATTGCTAAAGATTTAAGCCTGTTACTTAGCAGTATTTTTATTATTTTATAGGTAGTATTACTTGTACACTTATTACCTACTGTGTAAGAAATGTTTGTATGCCTTGCTTGGTAGTGTCACAACATTTTTATTTTATTACATAATATACCAACATTATACCTATGTGTACAAATAAATAAATTTGAATTTGAAGAAATATGTGTGTGTCTGCAGCTTACCCCTTACGGGCATGATGTTATATTAATGATGATGTTATGTACCATACATTGTACATAATATCATAAATGCTAATATTTATAAATAATTTGATTTTATTATTTATTTGGAACTTTGAACCTTCTAAATTACGAGCTCTAAATAAAAAGTAAAATCTCATAATTATTATTATCATTTACCAAAGCACTCGTTATACCTACTATTTTCACGAAAAGTTTGTGCTAGAAAGTTACTACTTCTGCCTACCCCATTAGAGATAGCCGTGACATGTATATTATATCTAAATATTTAATATATTTACAAATTACAATTATGTACAGGTTAAGTGTACGGACAAGTTCTCTGCTGAATGCAGTTCCAGTAATGCGTTAAGTTTGAGAGCCGCGGTGATAACGCAAGAGATGGGGTGCTATCGATAGTTTTAACATCGAGAAAATAACAATAATAACTTTTGTCTGCTGAATGCATTTCTAGTAAATGCGTTACGAGCTCTAAGACGATACGATAAGCAATGTCGATAGTTTTGATTTCGTATGCCTTACCATCTTTATCTACCTTGGTTCACTGAATGCATAAGGCATTATGTTCTTATTTGTTCCATTAAGATTGAATTCCTTCTGCCTGCGACTTCGTTGTTGTTGAAGTCGTAATAGACACCACTAAAATATACTAAAATAACAGCCACATTTCTATAAACCTTCCCTGTATACTATGTTCGCAGTTTTGGTCTCATCAGCCAAAATATAAAGAGTCAGGACAAGTGACGCGGGAGGGAGTCAGCGAATTACAGTTGCGGAGGTGGAGAACAAAACCTCACTATTCCACATTTTTTTTTAATCAAATGTGCAAATAATGTTTAATTGATTGAAGCAAATACGTAAAACCTTCAAAAACAACTCTTTTATTCAATAAATTTTCATTTGTAATCGAGAGTTTCGAACAAAACCACACTGTTACATACTACCATCTACCGTCTAAAAAAAATTCTGTCCGGATTTATTTCAAAACTTAACTTTATTGGAGTTATATTCAATGGTATTACTAAGACTTCATCAAAACCACATAAAACAATGAGTAAATTATAAATGTGCTTTTTGATTTTTTACCTAGATTTTTATTGTGATTAAATCGATCGCGGGTCAATCCATCAGGTTAAGCTACGCTTGCCGCGGTTGGTCCATGGATGGACCAACCGCGGCAACCAATCGACCGACCATCGGCGACCATCTTTACATACCAAGACCCCACCGTGCCTCGGAAAGCACGTTGAGCCGTTGGTCCCGGCTGTCATTTGTAGATCTTTGACAGTCGTTACGGGTCGTCAGGAGCCCGAAAGCCTGACAACCAGTCTTACCAAGGGGTATCGTGTTATCCAGTAAATGGGTTGTGGAGGTCAGATAGGCAGTCGCAGCTGCATCCGGGTAGACTGGAAGCCGACCCCAACATAGTTGGAAAAAGGCAGGCAGATGATTTTTATTGTGATAAAAAAAAAACATTTAAGTAAGGTTTCATAGCAGTCCCTTTCTTCCCTTTTTTTTCTAGTCTATCTATAAGTCTATCAAAACCACACTTTGCCAAAAATGTTTAATCAAAACCTCACATTTCTCAATTTCATTACAAAATATTGGCTAAGATTCTAATCATTTTTATCAGTCATTTGGTACATCAGATCGACTGAAACACTAGTTTAAAATAACACCATTAAAACATATGCACATGTTGCAGTTGGTTAGTTAGTCATTTTACTGTTTTCTCCAAATCAGATAAAGTGGAAAAGTGAGGTTTTGTTCTTCACCTCCTCAGTTGTCCAAGTGAGAAGCAGCTCCTCCTCAGGTAGACCCGCACCCCTAGCCCATTAGCTTAGTAGCAATTGCCCATTGGTTGCAAAGTTTTTCATTTTAATTAAATTAATGAATGCTTGCTTTCCTACATAAATACTGGCACAACATTGATACACTGACTGATGAATTCTTACAGATTATTCTTAATGAACAACTATCACTAAAGAAAGAAAATACATTTATTTAGTACAGACTAAAAGGCACACAATGTAAAAGGCACACAATATAAAAGGCACATAATATAAAATACAGCAGATTAAAAAAAAAATATAAAAATCAAATAAACAGTGCAAAGTACGATCTAAGAAATTAGCACACTACTAAAATAACATATAACCATAGATGGTAAACACATGGGATTTCTCATAAAACAGTTACCAGACCATAGATGACAGAAGAGGTAGACCTCTTCTGTCATCTATGGTTATAATCAGTTTTTCTGTTCCGTGGTTATAATAACTTCATGTTTTTTTGAGTACGTTCGAACGTTACAAACTACTTATCATAACTATGTATTACAAAAGTATGTATAACATTTTTTTTTTAAGATGCACAAAAATATCCATATTTTGAAATCGAACTTAGGTTTGTTAAAGTTGACTATAATAAATAGCAGTTCTTATATTTCTCATAATGGACTACTTAGTTCCATAAAGGCATAGCGGGATGATAATAATTTAAAAGGTTAAGTCTGTAACTATCTGCTAACTATTCGACTGTTGTCATACACTGGTATATTGATCCATATTATAAGAAACAGGATCGATGAGGCATCAAAAAAGATTTTGTGAAGATTGTCCATTTTCTTGCCGACTGTATTTATTTACAAAATCTGTGGATAAAGATAAACATTTTTCAAAAAGTGTAGCGGCAACGGTTAATGTACCTACCCGGTTTGCCCTATCTCAAAAATCCACCCTGTATATGTCATGATTTACTGCTTAACTCCATAAAGGTATGGCGTGATATTAATCATTTATTAGCCTAAATCCGTAACTATTTGAAATATTCTAGCCTTTAGCTTATATTTATAAGAGTTTAGTTGTCCGATGTTTTAAAATTGGGAAACTTCAAATTTGAATTAAAGTGAAAACAATAAAATAAACAAACGAATCACAATGCAAACTACAAAATCAAAATTGGTGAAATAAAATGAAACCAAAACAACAATACCAATTAAAATGAAAACTGTCAAATTTGTATAAAATAGCTATAACCGGCGGTATATTGACGTAGGGCGTAATTTTGGGGTGTTTTTTTTTTGATGTACTCAAAATAAACCTAACGTAAATCCATGCAAGCCTAGTACTTTTTAGGGTTCCATACCACAAAAAGAAAAAATGGAACGCTCATAGGATCACTCGTGTGTCTGGGTCTGTCCGTTTGTCATAGCCAATTTGCTTCGAATCTACAGGACCGATTAAGTTTGAATTTGGTACACATATGCATTTCTGTGATCCAAATACGGACGTGTAACGTAAATTAATAAATTTTGAATATGTGGGTTATTTTTGGGGACAAATTAGAAGATAAAAAATAAAAAAATTGAAACTGTACCGTGATACATTAAATGAAAGGGCTTATTGTGAGGGTCTCACAGATATATACGAGTATATATATATTTTTTATAATTTTTAAGTTATTTAAAAAGTAGATGAACATTGAGTATTCCTGCCCCTTTGTCTCCGAAACTACTGAGCCTAAAATTTTGAAAAAATTGCGGAAATTAGTACTATACTTATAGATTACAGAAACACCTATAGGAAGTCTATGGTCTTAAAATAACGTGGTAAATCCCTCAGTATTGTGCGTACAAACTTACATTTTCAGTTGGAATGCATGTTTTTCATCTACAATGTTAAGTTTGTTCTTGGGATAAAAAACATGAGGTAGATAACATATTCATTGTACGAAACCTCTCACCACGCGAGTTCTACTCGCACTTGTCCGGTTTTTGTTAGTTATAAACTAAATGCCAAATTATCAAATTTGCCAAATTTCATCCTATTATTATCAGTGGATTAATCCTATTATTATACCTGCCGTCAGATCTTATGAAGGCTGTGGTGGTGCCTGTTGTGAAAAATAAGACGGGAGACCTTTCCGATCAAACAAACTACAGGCCTATTTCCCTAGCCACCATCATAGCTAAAGTGTTTGACGGTTTGCTTAACACACAGTTGGATAAATATGTAAACCTGCATGATAACCAGTTTGGTTTTAGACCTCAACTGTCTACAGAGAGTGCTATACTGTGTCTTAAGCATACCGTCAGATACTATACGGATCGTAAGACCCCTGTATATGCTTGTTTCCTCGACTTGTCTAGGGCCTTCGACCTGGTTGCGTATGATATTCTTTGGGATAAACTGAACAGTATTGGCTTGCCGCCTGAAGTTGTGACTATTTTCAAGTTTTGGTATACGCATCAGGTCAACAGTATCAGATGGGCGGGGGCAATGTCGGAACCGTATCAGCTTGAGTGTGGAGTGAGGCAGGGTGGATTGACCTCGCCAACCCTCTTCAACCTCTACGTGGACGCACTGATCGTCGCGCTCAGCAGTCGGCATGTCGGCTGCCACGTTGATGGTGTTTGCGTCAACAATCTTAGTTATGCTGACGACATGGTGCTGCTGAGCGCGTCGATATGTGGCCTGAGGAAGCTGATACAGGTCTGTGAGGAGTACGCGGGTAGACATGGGCTTAAATATAATGTTGGCAAGAGTCAATGCATGGTCTTTGGAGCCAGCGGTGCAAAATGCCTGGAAAGTGTACCACCGGTCTTTCTTAATGGTGTTCCCCTAGACAGAGTGGACCAATTTAAATACTTAGGGCATTTCGTCACGGCTGACCTCAGGGATCATGCTGACATTGAACGGGAGCGGAGGGCCTTGTCGAAAAGAGCGAATATGCTGGCTCGCAGGTTTGCACGTTGCTCCGATCAAGTTAAGATCACCCTTTTCAAGGCATATTGCACATCACTGTACACGTGCAGCCTGTGGGCTCGCTACACACAAGCGTGCTACAGCGCCCTCCGCGTCCAGTATAACAACGCGTTCAGAGCATTGTTGGGGCTGCCCCTCTTCTGCAGCGCCTCGGGCATGTTTGCGGAAGCGCGCACCGACTGTTTTCACGCCACCATGCGCAAGCGGTGCGCGTCCTTAGTGCGCAGGGTGCGGGCCAGCTCCAATGCTGTCCTGGTTATGATCGCTGAGCGTTTTGACTGCCCCTACATACGACAATGCTGTAACAGACATGTATAGCCACTTAAGCTGATTATTTTTATATGAAATTTTTATTACTAGATATTTTCTAAATTTAATTTTTGACCCAAATTTGACATTTTATTTTTATTCTGTGACTTTTATAATTTGTACTTATTAATTCGTAGATGTATTGAATTGTATTGACATTTTATTATATTCTGTGACCTTTATTATTTGTACCTATTAATCTGTATATTTAATTGTATTGACATTTTATTCTATTCTGTTGCAGTTTTGTTTTATTTTGTTTTATTTTGTGTAATATGGGTTTTGCCTGAATTAAACGAATTTTATTATTTTATTTATTATTAATACTAATGACTGAAATACTATCTAGAATTCATGCATGCCTAATAGTACTTTTTGTTAGGTTAGGTTACTGCTCAGAAATTGTGCAATTTGTGTGTCGTGAACAGAATACAGCCTTGTATGCACGCAATGTACTACCGGAAAAAAAAATATATTATAATTATATGTTAATCCAGGCTATAAACTATGTGTGTGCCAAATTTCATCCAAATCCTTTAACCCGTTTATGCGTGATTGACTAACAAACATACAAACTTTCACATTTTATAATATTAGGGATTACGACCATAAATAACCCTCTGAACAAATATAGAAAAAAGAACTTGGAGGTCGGACTTTTCAATTAGAGTTAGAAATAGAGCCTCTCTCTTAAATCAGCCCTTGTTTGTCACTACGCTATTATCACAATTATAATATCCTAACTATACCACAAAACAGGTTCGTGCAGTTTCGTCGACAACATAGCAGTATCCTTACGTCGCAGCACATCACTAGTAGTTAATAGTAACTCGTCGTCTAACAGGGAACGTCTTTGCTCTCTTAAGACAATTTCCAGGAGTACGCGTCATTGCATCCAGTTTAAGTTCGTCGTTTGCCACTATTCTGGAACTAAAGGACGAGGTAGACGCTAAATGGGTAAATTCATATATTTTTAAATTTTCTGTTCTCAAGAAGATTCGCTAGTCATCGAGAATATTAGCGGGGCTGACTGCCCTAGAAGTGCCGGTCATACGTCGTACACATTCCATCATCGTCGTTCAGCCAAAATACGACCACTTCTGTACATATGCCTCTCCCAAACTTCTCCACATCGGCTGGTCCGGTGCTTCGCTCATCCAGCAGGTGTCCGCTATCTTCACCAGATCACTGGTCTACTTTTTGGGTGGCCTATCCAAGCGGTACATGGCCAAGCGGTATGCGGTCACGACTACTGAATTTTCAGCTATCCGATACGTGTGCCCGCTGCCACTTAACTTTGGTCCCAACCTCACATCCCCATCCGGTATTTTCCCTTCATCGTGATGTATGGAACTTATTACATTTGTTTTTGTTTGAGAAACTTTTTGGCAATTATTTATGAGACCGAATTTCGTAAAACAAATATTGTACGTTGGTCACCGCACATCATTGTATTCTGCAATGTCTGCAGCCTCTTTCCCTCAGATTCTTAAAAAACAGAAACCAATCATTCTTCGACTCCTTGTGTTTGCAGGTGCCATGAAAATGTCGCAGGTTTTTTTATATTTCTGGTTTCGTTCGATTTGTTATCACGAGTCCAAACTGTCTTTTATCTCCGAGTCTTCTGACTGGCAGTAACATACTCAAAGTAACGTACCCAAAATTTCTACTAGAATAAGTCACCCCCGCATCTAAGCGACGCAATACCTACACTGGTTTTATCTTCCCAGCTACAATATAGTAGTGAAACTAACCGTTCCCACGCCATTCTAAGTATCCATTGATTCTTTATTGAACATACATTGTTATCGCGCATCTAACTTGACATTGTTCTCCAGTCTCAAGTCGTGAGGATTACCGGTAGTCTGAAGAGGACTTATAATATTATAAGGAAAAGAGATTTAATTTTATTTGAACTGCTGAAGATAAACCGTTGGTCCCGGTTGTCATTCGTAGATCTTTGACAGTCGTTAAGGGTCGCCTTAGGCCCGAAAGTCTGACAACCAGTCTTACCAAGGGATATCGTGTTACCCAGTAACTGGTTGTGGAGGTCACATAGGCAGTCGCTCCATGTAAAATACTGGTATTCATCTGCATCCATTTAAGCTAGAAGCCGACGCCAACATAGTTGACAAAATGCTAGGCAGGTGATGATTGAGAACTGCTGAAGATAGTTTGTTTGGGAAAGTAGGTACTGCCTGACAATGTATACTTACTGCCGCTAAGCAGCTTCACTTTGTAGCATGAAATGTTTGGATGCCAGTGAAATAAAAGGAATATGAAACATTTTGGGTTGTGGATACCAGATAAGCAGTCGCTCCATGTAAAATACTAGTATCCAACTGCATCTCGTTAGGCTGTAAGCACATAGGTAGGGGTCCACTAGGGCCGATGCCTGCCGGGGTCGCGGGAAGGTACTTATGGGTCACCGAGGCCCCCGCAATACAGGCAACAGGAAGGAATACGGGTGGGTTTTAGTCTGACACACCCTCCCGCTCCGCCCAGAGCGGGAGAAGTTATTTGATGATTTCCCACCCTCAAAAAAAAAAAAGACTGCAAGCCGCCCCAACATAGTTAGTAAAAAGCTAGGTAGATAATATTGGTAGGTATTTTTTTAGCTTTTGCGGGGCTATCTACCATGAGGGCCGATGCGTCAGCAAGTCAAGGGGCTATCTGCCACGTATGAAAATATCATCATGACGTACCATTTCATCTGTCTACTAGGTCATTAATTACTGAAGCACTATTCATGTTTGAGATACCACATTAAAATAATTAAAATAAAACAAGCCTTTATTGCTGCTTCTACAATGTTTTTTTTTAAAGATTTTTCTATATTGTACCTACTTAAAATTATTTTCTTTAAATACTGACGTTCACTAATTTTAAACATCATGTCCTTCGACAAAGGCCTCCTCTATAAATTTACATAAATCTCTATCTCTCGGCTTCTGAATCCACTCTTTTGCCGTCGTCTTCCCAACGTTTCACTTGTTGTCCTTTGCTCCTTTCTCCATCCCTTGAATAATACTCTGTTATTAATTTGTTCCATTTCTCTTTTCAAAAAAGGAAGAGGTTTCTCCACTGCCATTTTTGTGTTCTACATACTTTTCTACATCTTCAAACTTAGTTATACATGAATATCGATTTTCATAAATATTTATTTCATTAATAGTGTTTTATTTATTGCCTTTTTTGGTTAATGTGTTTGTATGCATATAAATAAGTATGTATGTGTCTTCGTAACTCTAGCTACTTAATGGATTACCTCTAATATAATTATATACATCAGTCGATTCGCCATATGATGGGTTATATAATAATTCATTTATTTTCGGACCAAGTCTATTACATCACATTACATAAAATTAAATCACAAAATTTATATAAAAATCAAACATACACAATAAACTAATACTAAACATTATAATTAAATAAAATTAAAAATACATACACATGTCATTCAGATCAAATCATATATAAAATACATACAATGTTATACTTTTATTTCTTTTATCTCTTTTCTTGACTCCAATTACACTTCTTTCTATACTATTTTAACAACCGTCATGATACCACGATTAACTTGCTTAAAATCAGATATACCAAATAAAGTGTATTTTCCATTTTAGCCAATATCCAACAGTCACATTCCCGTCATAACAGACTGTCGGTAATGAAACTGAATAGTTCGGATACAGCCTAAAATTTAATTAAAACAAACGCCTGATATCCAGGAAGGTATTTCGTGTTAACATTTAGTAGCAAATTTTTCGACCAATATAGAAAATAAGTAGCAGTGTGCGTTTGCGATTTTCTGTCGCGAGAGTTTTAAGGCTCGTACAGACGACTGGGGCGATATCGCGGGCGCGACAAGCAGCGCGACACTTTCCTTGAAGTTTTCATAGAAATTGTGCTATTAGTGTCGCGTCACGCCTGTCTGTACGCGTTTTAAGCGTTTTCTCTTTTTCAAATAAATAAACTTAATACATTACATAGTTATAACATTTTTCCTCGCACAATAAAGGATATTTAGGCAGTAAATGTATATAATATAAATTACTTCCTCAATATTTTTTTAGGATATTAAAACTAGTTTCGCGTCTTTCTAATCTATTTTGATAGTTAGTTGAAAAACAAAAAAACACGAAACATTATAACATTATTATTTTTTATATTAAATTTAGTTGTTTTCGTATATAAAAGTCCCGTCTTAAGAAAGAGTGCATTCAATTTTAAATCAACTGTAACGTGTCTACTCTACTAAGCTAAATTAAACCTAATTCCTATGGAAGTCGCACGACAAATCTACAATATGTGCCCGTTCTTAACTATTTTAAATATTTAAAGCGCGGTTTTGTTAGCCTCTCTGCACTCCTGGCTGTTACGTATTAATAGGAATTTTATTCAAATGTCAAACGCAATTAAATAAACCCTCAGAATTTTGATATCTACACTCTGTTGTCAAATATATAGTCAAATGTACAAATATTTTCAACTACTTTATTAGTAAAAATCCACTCTGGTCGAGATTGATAAACGTTAGTATATTACTCTATCTTGCACAGTTGTACTAAAAATGCAGAAAAAATGCTAAGCTAAAGTACGAACTAAATAACATTTACTAATCTCGGCGTCAGACTCAGGGTTAGGTACTATCTCTGCCAGATACGTTAACCCAATCTTATCAAGGGATGATGAAACGGTCCATTAAAGTATTTTGTTGTTAATTGGCTAAAATAAACCTTGTTGACTCTTAGCGTGTCGATTAGGCTTACTGGTCGATTCGCACGAATTACCTCGCCCGAAACTGGCGAATCGACACTTTTAAATAATATTGTTTTTTCTGTAGGATACTCGCACGAAGTTAATTTATTAGTGGGCGAATTTATAGCCCCAGAAATACGTATTAGAAATTTGGCATATTTTGAATTTTATGCAATAAAGTTATAAAAAATTACAGTAGAAACTACATAACTACCAATTATTTTTGTACAATTTTATACTTTATTAAGTAAATTTACTCATAAAAGAAAATATTTTGTGTTCCAATTGTCGATTTCCCACAAATAAATTAACTTCATGCGAATCGGCTACAGAAAAAAAAACATTGTGTGGTTTTATGAAACCACGAGGCAAGTGAATTTTTTTTACGTCGGACATTTTCGCACTATTCTTGGGGTTTATTTGACTCACTAGCTGTATCGTTGTCCATCACGATTAAGTGAACAACAACATTTACATCAATTCACAGATACAACACACACAAATACCGCGAAGCACTTGCACGAATGAGTGAGAATATAAATGCTACACGGTTAGCTGATGCGAGCCATGGGCGCCGACATATTGGCCTTGTCTGCTCTGCCCAGCGCCTTTCACGTTTTATCCCCACTCCGCATCCGGCTGTAATGCGATATGCGATAGACGAACGGAAAAAAATTGAGGCGATGGAATGAACGTTTCACTTTAACCGCTCAGGCCCGTGGCTCAATAACGTCATCTCTCAATCTCAAAAAAAACTTTTTTATTCGATAACTACTTTCAAATCGCGCGCCGCGAGGGCTCCTATTCGGAGCCATTGGGGCTTTATCGGTTAAATAATATTATTTAAACGTGTCGATTCGCCCGTTTCGGGCGAGTAAATTTGTGGGAATCGACCAATAAGCCGTCGATCGGGTTTGCGATCAGGAATCCGTCTGACCGCGATGAGAAAAAGGCGATTTCCCTTTGAACTGTAAATTGTATAGTCGAAGATCCACCATATTCAGCAGATGACATTTACGAGACGACATTATTATAACGCTATCATATACTACCTATGTTGGGGTCGGTTTCTAGTCTATCAGATTCAGCTGAATACCAGTATTTTACAAGAAGCGATTGACTATCTAAGCTCCACAACCCACTTTCTGACTACCACCTACCTTGGTAAAACTGGTTGTCAGACTTTCTGATTCCTGCAACCCAGAATGATGACTCATAAATCCTGCATTAATAATCAATTTACAATACATAACAAGCCGAACCGAACAACTAAACTCGGTGAACACAATAACGATGTCGTTAATATTTAAAATGGCAATTGTAACGTTTCAATATTTGGCGTTTGAACTAATTGTAGGTTTGACAATCAAACGCAATAGGCTTTGTGTGGAGCCCGCGACTGCGACACGGTTAAATACACCATATACACATATTAACGATTAGTTGCAAATGTGTATCGGATTTACGAAATACCTAACGATCATATATTATTTGCACTTAAACATTATCTACCATAAAAGTTACAATTTTTGTAGCGTTCCTTCTAGACAAAACTTATCAATCAAATTCGATAGGGAATCGAGCGGTTGTTTTGGTATAATTTACTATTTTTGTGGTAATCTATTTTATATAATAATCTTAAAAATACCTACAAGATGTACAAGTATATAATAAAAATAACAAAAAGGCGGAAGAGCTCATTGGGCATCAAAAAATTCGTCCGCATCGCTGTCAATGAGAAAAGAGCCCAAAAGGCTGGCAGCATCGCCACGTTAGATGGCAATGCTGATTCTTTGGTCTAAAAAAGGCCAGCCCTCTGGTCACGTGAAGGCTCTACCAACCGTTTGGCGATGTCCCGAAATACTCGATGAGCACTCGGACAGTGTTTCAACCCCAAACGGGTCAAACATATAGCTCCCAACAAGGTTGTTATGTTTGCGCCGTTTGAGGTCTTCTGCTCTTGCAGCAGCCGCCCCAGCACAGCCCGCCGTGCTAGAAAGATGGGAAGGTGCGAAAGTGTCGACACAGGTTGCATCCCACACCAAAGGCCTACCCAACTTCCACGGAATTATGGTCATTCCGTCTTTTTTTTTTGGCTTGGAAATTATCAAATAACTTCTCCCGCTCTGGGCGGAGCGGGAAGGTGTGTCAGATTCTTACTGACTAAGTAAGACTACTGACTAAACCCACCCGTGTTCCTTCCGTCGAATACATAAAATTTACACTGAAACAGCAATATCTGATAAGAATGAATGCCAAATGTAAATTCATTTTAGAAAGTCTATCCGAAATATCGTTAAAATGTTTAATTTTTTCATCGACGAATGGTGAAAAACTGTTTTCTAAAATTGGAGAACCTAGGAGGTGTAGTGAACTTTTTCCAAAACTTTGCTATCTGGGGCTATTGAATTGAATTTTTGTATGGTAGATTGTCTGTCAGTATTGTCACAAAGGTAAATTTCGCATTTGGAGTTTTTGAGGTCAAGGCCTATGGATTGGAACTGCTAATTGAATTTGATAATTGAAGATCTTTTAGAACGGTTTCTAAATACCACACATTAAATTTTGAACTTAGTTGTTGTATTATGGGATGGATAGCCAAGCTGAAAATGACTGGCCCGAGAGGATCACCTTGTTGGCATCCGACTGCAGATTCCAAAACGTTGTCTTTATATAATAATTTTGATGGGTGCCTGTAGCACTGCCACATAAAGCCATAAATTTGTGGTAACTCCTTTTTTACTTCTGCCAACAAGTGTCCCTGTTAACAGAGTTGAAGGCGTTCTTGACGTCAACCTTGAGGATGACCTCACCTTTACTGGCATTTAAAAAACTGGTAAGGGCGCATGTACGGCAGCCTCGCAGCCCCCTTTGGATCCAAAGCCAAGCTGTAGGGGCTGGAACTTGTTGGTTAGAGTTTCGCTGTACAATTTGCAGCATATTTTGGCTGCCGTACGCCTGTAGGTGTAGGTACCCAACGGCAATGGGACGAATGCCGCCGTCCCTCTTGCGCAGGGCACATAAATTGGCCCCCTACAAGACATTGACGACGGCATCATTCACCGTTGAGCATCAGGTTAATTAGAGCTGCAAGCTCCTTCAAAAGCAACTAACCAGCTTCCCCGGTGCCTGAACTGAATAAATATTTTAAATGCTGAGGAGTCAGGCCGTCGAGGCCGCCGGCGGAACCACTTCGGAAGGATCTCACGGCTACAATCAGCTGGGGGGCAGGAACATTAAGAGAAGTTGAATCCGGATCTATCGGGGAAGGTGAGGCCACCCGCAGGCGCTGGATGTTTACTCTCCAGGGCTGAAAGAATTTCTGGAGAGTAGGGCGCCACCACATCACTACTGAACAGTAGCCTGGCGCTCCCCTGATGTCACCTTAATTTCTACATGTGAACATAAGCCTCTTCATGAAAGGTTATTGGAAACAGGTAATTTTTGATCTAAAATAAGGGTCGAATTGTTGTACAGTTATCTTTAATTTGGTTGGTCAATGTATTTTTGGTTACCAAATATTTTTTGGACATGCAGAATCCTATATCTTATAAAGGAAGGAAAGTAATTGCTCCCAGGCACTTTGTGGGTTCTCCTGGGTCGCAAGACGGAGACATTGTGCCAAACTCAGTGCAACAGACCGTCTCGCGCCCGAGTAACTCTCTTTAATACTGGGGTAGAATTTTTGAATTTTGCCAACGTTTTCCACAGACTTTGATCTGGGGTTGTTGATGTTGGGATGTGGCTGGGGGGGGGGGGAGGGCACAACTGAGGTTTGTGAACCTTGCCATAGTGTATCTGTAGCCCCCGTTTTGCCTTCAAATAAGCATGGCTGGGAGCAATGGGGACATCTCACCTGGACATCAAACGATGTAGCAGGTTGACTGGCACTATTTTCGGCATCCTGCTGAACCTGATGCAAAACGTACCTACCTAAAAGAAAAATTAATTTTAATGATACACATATACCTACACTTAAATAATTATTTACAAGTATACAAACTATATCAATAAAACTGTTTGTCAACTTGGTGTCAGCGTGACGGCTGCGACACACTGGCGTAGACGCGCGGGCCTAGGGCGCAGCGGCGCTACGCGTGCAGGGCGCGACCTTCTCTTTCTTTTTTCTTGTAATCCAGTTAGGATTTGCGACGGATTAATTGCAATAGGTTCGCTCCTTTTTACATGGAACTTAAATGAAACTGGCTGAATGTGGGAATGTGGCAGCTTTTGATTTGATTTGATTTGATGCATTGTAGCTGTATACGCACTGTTTTTTAATAGATAAAGTATTTGACGTTCTTTCCTTGTGAGTGCTTTGATTTTGTGCTGGATAAAACAATAACTTTCTTTCCTTCATGTGTTACGAGACAGATACGGAGAAGCTTCCAACCAAAACACATTCTGCAGCCTGTATTTTTCAAAGGAGTGTACCTACAGCACATTGACATTTCACTTTCGATATTTCATCAACCGACATATCCGGACTCCGGGCAGCTACTGAGAAATTCCAAATCGTGGGATCATTATACATAATATAATACAAATGCGATATTAATTACAGTATGCACCATGACTAACGCTCCATGTATAGCAGCGAATGTTAATGATATCTGTATTAGTCACTCGTGAGTGTCATGCCTTACTTCCATGGGAAAAATAATGGACTGCGCTTTCGCAACATCTCATCACAGAGAAAAAGATTGTTATACATGACCTGATGTAAAAAAAATACATAGCTATACGAAATTAAATTAATACAGACGTTAGGCTTAATTGGTCAGGGAGAGCTAATAAGACATAACTGATTTTCTATTGCTTGACTCCGAATCGGTGTCGCGTGGGGCTTTTTTTTTTTTTTTGGGTGGAAAATCATCGAATAACTTCTCCCGCTCTGGGCGGAGCGGGAGGGTGTGTCAGACTCTTACTGACTACAACCCACCCGTATTCCTTCCGTTGCCTGTGTTGCGGGGGCCTCGGTGACCCATAAGTACCTTCCCGCGACCCCGGCGGGCATCGGCCCTAGTGGACCCCTACCTTTGTGCTGACATCTCTTTGTGGCGCGCGTGGAATACAACGCGCCGTCGACCCGGGCCTGGTCCTTACCGGACGGTGAGCTACCCATTGCTCACCGTCCGCAAGCCCGCGCCTACGGTGGCCGAAAATCCACCCGGGATTCCCGACGCCCAGGGCGTCTCCTGCGGCGGCTAGGGGCGAGAGGGCGCGAAATTTGCCTTTCCCTCGTCGCGCGGGGCTTAACAGGTTAAAGTATACTTATTAATCATTGTAACATCGTTATCCGAGTAGGTTCGATCGCACGGGTCGATCGATCAGGTTAAGCTACGCTTGCCGCGGTTGGTCCGTGGATGGGTGACCATCTTTACATACCAAGACCCCTCCGTTCCTCGGAAAGCACGTTAAGCCGTTGGTCCCGGCTGTCATTTGTAGATCTTTGACAGTCGTTACGGGTCGTCAGAAGGTCGAAAGTCTGACAACCAGTCTTACCAAGGGGTATCGTGTTACCCAGTAACTGGGTTGTGGAGATCAGATAGGCAGTCGCTCCATGTAAAATACTGGTATTCAGCTGTATCCGGTAAGACTGGTAGCCGACCCCAATATAGTTGGGAAAAGGCTAGGCAGATGATGATGATCCGAGTAGGTTCCTTCTGACCCCAAATTGATAAGGATTCTCTATGGGGTATTTAGTAGGAAAGTTTCTTGTAAAAAAGATTATCCCTGAAAGTACCCACCGTAATGCCTGCCACCATCCTACCACTTAACGTTTTCTTCCGCGAAACGGCATCGCTGTGTCCCACTTCGAATGCCCAAATCACCCAAAGTGCAGACTGGCCCATAAATAAAACTTAGAATTCAGATCTTTTAACTGTTCCAAAGTTGGTGGGTACTGGGTACTATATCAAATCATTAAAGCAAGTCCCTGCCAGATGCCTTTCTTCACTGAGAGTGTGATTCATGTAAAATAAGCATTAGCAACAGTAGGTAGATAAATAGAATAATCTTTATTGTTCATCATAACAATTTACAAATAATAACTGAAAACTGAAAATTTGAGTAAATCCAGTTAATTAGTTCTGTACCACAAAAGAAAAAAAACGGTACCCTTATGCTCATGCTCTTCGTTATGCGTCTGTCTGTCAATCTGTCAAGACCCTTTTTCTCAGGAACGTGTGGAAGTATCAAGTTGAAATAAATATCTAATACGTAGGTCCACAATCCTTTGGAGATCTAAAAAAATCAAGCTTCTAAGTTAACGCAATAAAAAAATACGGCCATATAGATGCGAAGCAAGGTCTTACAGCACAAGTAAAGGAATAAGTCCGAAAATCGTTAATTTTTAGTTTTATCATATAAAAATAGAAATAAAAATACACAACTAAAGGAATAAGTCCGAAAATCGTTAATATGTAGATTTATCATATAAAAATAGAAATAATTAGCGATCACACACATACTTACATTAGAATTTGCAGTTAGAGAATTGACCGTGACGTTTATCGATGTTCCCATAGATCAGAGCATGTTTTTCAACTACAATGTTAAGGCGTAGTTAGACGACTTCTAATGATTTTAAACTGTACTTCACGTCTAAATGACTAGTCTTATTAATTTGAAAAAAAAAAATTATACTAGACTATTGTCTTCGTAATTTGATATATAAATATTTGAAATAAAATGTTTATAATATAGTTTTTGGGATAAATTCATCCCAACTACGGAACCTTTCATTTTGCGTGGTCCGAGATGCACTTGACCGATATTTTGTTCCACGAACTGTTATTTAATTGTTACTCTTTCTTTATTTTGTTCTTAATTTCTCTCAAAGACAATAGTTAACTTTTACATAATACGACAAGCAAAAACGAGCATAAATTGACATCTTAAGTGACAATCGACTTGCAATCCTCACATAAATGAAATACCTACGGTGTGTATTTAATTTATGTCAGCATTTCGATCATCACACCACACAATCTAAGTAAATAAATAAACATAGTTATTTTTCTCACACGACTCATTACATCTCCTTATAAGAACCTCACGGCCGCCACAAAGTCTGTCAAAGGTAGTCGCCATATTGGATTACAGAAAAAATGTAGTCAAGATGGAGTATCTTAATGTTGGTAGTTCCGCATACCCGGGCTAGTAACGTAAGTGGTGACCATTAAAAGATAGGCCTTATTATGAAGGGATTTATTATAGCTACGTTCATTGAGAAAATGAATAAATTATTTTGCAAAAGTTAATAATTTATGGGATTTAATTTGTTGAGTGTATCCTGCTTGCTACTACCTACGATGAACAACAATAACACAACACACAACATAACTCGAAGTCACGACTTTTTACCTTGGAGGTTGACAGAAACTACTAAACGTCACTTGATGCTTTGAAACCAGTGTATACTCCATGTCATAGGCTAAAATAAAAAAACCGAAAATAATGTAACCCTAAATCCTGGTTTACAAAGTGCGATTTAGTTGCCCGTGACATTCACCCTTTAAACAGTGTGTGCTTCAATTTTATTTTATTCCAGAGGCAAGAAACTTGCATCGTGTAAATGGGGCTTAACAGGAAAATAAAAATTAAGAAACAAACGACGAAAAGCTATGAAAAATTAAAAAAACCTACATGAAGCCAAAAAGGCTATTATGTTAGCATAATACGAGGGCGACACTGAAAGTTTTTAGTCTTTGTCACGTCACCATGAATTTGACGCGAGAAAATTTTCGTACAATGATTTTTTATGACTTTCGATGTCATTTAAGTCAACAAGAAAGTTATGATAGACTTCGATTGGCTTTTCACGATGTAGAACACTGATGTTATCTTCAGTCGTCGCCGTAGAAGGCCGTCCCTCATGCAGATCATCGGCGAGATGGGGATCTCGTGCCACTGTGTACAACTGGTTTAATGAGTTTAAACGTGGTCGCACTAATCTCACCGATGCTCTGCGTGAGGGACGGCCTTCTAAGGCGACGACTGAAGATAACATCAGTGTTGTGCGGCGTATGATAGAGACTGACAAAAGAGTGACTTATCAGCAGATTCGGACAAGCTTAGGCATCGGTATGAGTCAAGTGCACAAAATCCTCCATGAACATTTAGCGGTCAGGAAGCTTTGTGCCCGGTGGATACCTCATAATTTGACAGAGGCCCAAAAACTCCGTCGTGTTGATTGGTGTCGTATAATGGTACAAAGATTTAACGGAGGTGACTCAAATGCTATGTTCGACATACTTACGGGTGACGAAAGCTAGATTTGTTGTTATGATCCTGAAAGAGACAGTCTGCTGTCTCGGGGTTTCACTCCGACGAGTTGCCCACTAAAGTGAAGAGAGGTCGAAGCGTGGGAAAAACGATGGTGGCCTCGTTCTTCGGAAGGTCAGGTCATTACGCAACAATTGTTTTAAATGATCTGTGAATGATGAATGAACCAGTTACTTCAGAGTGGTACACTAACAATTATTTGCCACTTGTCTTGGAAAAAGTTCGGGAGAAACACGATAACGCCTCGTCGCACACCGCCAAGCAAACAATCGTCTACTTGGCGACGTCAGACGTGGAATTACTGGGTCACCCGCCCTATAGCCCCGACCTCGCACCTTGCGATTTTTATTTATTTCCGAAAATAAAAGAAAAACTTCTAGGAAAACGTTTTATGGACGCCGAGGAAGCAGTGGCTGCGTTTCAAAATGCCGTCGAAGAGACCCCTAAGGTCGAGCGGGTAAAGTGCTTTTCTCAGTGGTTCCATTGGATGCAGCGATGTATTATAAATGGACACTATTTCGAAAAGATATAAAAAAACTAATAACTTGCTAGTTTGTTCAGTTTTTGATTTTCTAAGAACTTTCAGTGTCACCGTCGTACAAAGTGATTTCTTCTTTTATCCAGAACCAATGTCATGATATTTTTTCTCCTTTGTTCCTTTCCTTCTCTTTTACGCTCTAAGAATCATTTACGTTACCAATATTTCAAAGCTCCCTTCTCGCCAGATACTAAATTATTTTACAATTTCTCAGGGGATGCCAATATTTTACCAGATATGTCAATTTGGTCCGGTCCGCCATTATTAGCTTTAAAGAAAAGCTAACAGAATTTTTAAGAATATTTTCAAAGACACTGCCCGCGCTGAGCACCGAACGGTTTCTTCAAACTGCAATGTATAAACTAAATAAAGGGAGCTTTTTTACAATAGATGGACTTAGATATGCTTTAAGAATTATGCTGTACTCGTATTTGACGAAAACAGCTGAATAAGCCAGTATAAAAAAAATCGCTCAGAAGCTACGCTTTACTAGAAGAACGATGGCTGCCACATAACGGCCGCAGTGACCGCCGTCATGAAAATGATGGCATCGGGGTTTAACTTTACGGTGTCAAAAAAGTTCTCTAGGAAAACACACTAACTTACTTTTATAAGTAACGTGTCAGTGACGTCATTTGACGGTAAATTGGAGACGCTGTTTCACTGGAATTTATTATCCATCGCTTTTTTATGGTAACTATTTTTTTATGAGTAGAATGGAAGGGTCGATTCTGCCCTAATCAAGTTTTAGTGTTTATTTGGAAAATCGCCACGTTTCATTCGGGATTGGTGGGATAGTGGGATGGGAGTATTAAGGGTGGGGAAGATCACGAGGCGGGTCTAAATTTGTTTCCAAGCAATAACGAGGTCAGTGAAATCTTCAAAGTCAATGTGGAATGCCTCGAAGGTCATCGTCATCATCATTTCAACCGAAAGACGTCTACTGCTGGACATAGGCCTCCCCAAGCACCGCCTCGTCAACCTGTTTTGTGCTTTCCGTATCTAGAAGATTCCTGCGGCCTTCACAAGGTCATCGGTCCGCCTTGTAGGAGGCCTTCCAACGCGAAGGTCAAGGTCAAATAAAATAAAACAATGAAAAACATGTGTACAAGACAGAAATAGGGGTGACGGAGCCCCGCCAAGCGGTGTTCCGTCGACTACGCATTACTGTAGTAATGCGTGTAGTAGTGTGTAGCCCCTATTTCTGTCTGCAGGGTTAAAAGGAACAACCTAACACGAAGGTCGTAAACGGCAACCGTGACTTGGACGGGTTAGATTCTAAGGTCATACCCTTCGAATCTAACCCGTCCAAGTCAGGGTCGCCGTTTACGACCGAGTGTTAGGTTGTTCCTTTTCCAAGTCCCGGACGCGCTCCGCTCGCTCTTGCATTAAGTTCTCCTTCGAATCCCCGTCCGAGTCAGGGTGCCACAAGTCCCGAGCGCGCTCCGCTCGCTCTTGTATTAGGTTCTCATTGCCTTTTTGTTATGTCGAGGTATGAGCCGACGACTAAAAACTGTCAAACGTTAGCGTCCGTCACTTACATTCGATTACGTTTCGTTACCCATGATATTTTAAGAATGCAAATAAAACTTTATAATTTTTAATTAAATTAATTATACTATTTGCTTTACAATTTAGTTTTTTGCGGTAGCTGCTATTTAAAAATGAATTAAAGTTAAAACTTACAATATTAATACCATAAACCATTAAAATCCGCTGTCACTTTGTCTAAACGTAAAAATGAAACACCTAAGGGTGAAATTCATACATTGTCTTTGGTATAATCACAATTTTTATATGTATATAAGTTGAATTATCCACATCTTTACGATTATTTTTCTCAAAAACTAGAACGCAGTGTGAAATTTTGCGAAAAATTATCAAGGAACAGCGAGTATTTATCTAGACAATTTTTTAAACTGGCTTAATTCACAATGGTAGAGCAGTGGTGGCCCAGCGGTAACGGCCGCGACTTACAAGTTATAGGTCGTAGGTTCGAACCCAGACAGGCGCTTTACTTTGTGTAAATTAGTTCATCACCACTGCTTGAGGAAACCGGCATGTCCTAGAACCAAAAATTCGAAGACATGTGACATCTACCAATCCGCACTGGGCCCGCGTGGTGGATTATGGATTAGTTCCAGCAGTGGGAACATTATAGGCTGATTATGTAATTCACAATAACAAAAGTTTCATAGTTTAATTACGGAACTCTAGTCAATAATTACCATTTGGGTAAGCTACCGTATATGTTAGAATGCGGCAGCAACATATTATGGTCCTATTCGATAACCAGTTTGGCATTTTATGATTTAATTAATCTAATGTTGAGTGCAAACAATGTACGTGTAATGTTGACTACCTATCTCGTGGTCCAGTGGAAGAAAGTGCGACAATAGAGTGTGGGGTATTGGATTCTATAGATTGGACATCCATTCTATGAGGAATTACTCAGTACCAGCCCGGTGTCTGGATCTTGATTAAATCCCATGTTATGGTAAGCCTATTGCCATGAACCGGGCACGAATTGGGGCTAACACTAAGGCACTAATGGTAAAACCTCATACTGTCCCTTAGCTCAACCTGGGGATTGAACCTGTAGGTCCCTCTGACTAGCCCCACATGCGACCATCTGCCCATCAAACAGCCAATTTATTTTATTTTATTACTAGGGAGGGACACTTTCGCACGGTTTTTACGACTTGACAAAACATCAAAATTTCTTTATTAAATGTAATTTTAATATTAATGTATCATACACAAAACTTCCGGAGTGAATTCTCTAAATGATGGTGAAACCCGCATTAAAAGACCTTCATTTATAATTATCTATATTGACGGTTAAAAGGTATTAAGGCATAAGCGGCCTGCCGGGGTCGCGGGAGATTACTTCAGGGTCACCGAGGCCCCTGGCAACACAGGCAACAGGAAGGAATACGGGTGGGTTTTAGTCAGTAAGAGTCTGACACACCTCCCGCTCCGCCCAGAGCGGGAGAAGTTATTTGATGATTTCCCATCCAAAACAAAAAAGGCATGAGCGACATTTTGGTCGAAAATGAGCTAAAAAATAGAGATATAAGTAGGATGGCATTCACAACTCATTTTCGACCAAAATGTCGCTTATACCTTATTATTACCTTTTAACCGTCGATATATATCTTTTCATCCTATTAACAATTGCACCAACTGAAAAAGTTAATAAAGTACCTACCAAGTACCTACCTACATAATCTCGAACAAAAAAAATATAAGTTAAGTTTTTTTCTAATCAATATCAGGCGGTTTTAGTATAATTAATAATAAATAGGTTAAGTCGTTGCTTATCGCAACTGCGCAGTACTCTGTTATTATCGGCTGTCCGTTCTACGTTGACAGATAACAAAATGGACGGCAGTCACCAATAGTGCAGCCAGCAATTAATTTGTTAAGATACACATAACATAACATAACATAACATAACGCCTGTAATTGCCGAAGACAAGGCGCATTTCGACAGTTAAGTTTGTCCGCCAATCTTGCTCCCGTCCGTAAAGATACGAACCTCAAGTTCGTTCTGGGCATTAAGTTGCTCTTGGTTTACCAGGCTTACGAGCTCCAGCTCAGCACGCTCCACGGGGTGTGGGCCCATTGCCGAGGCAGTCTGCTCGACCCTCCTGTCGCCAATTGCTAGCTGAGGCACCTCCCTTCTGGCCTCGTATAACGATGCCGCCTCTCGGACACGGAGGTCAAGGGGTAGTATCCCAGCCAGCACTAGCGCAGAGTTCAGGGGGAGACCGTCCGGTATGCCTTGCACAGCTTTTGTGCTATACCGCTCTGAACTGCTCCCAACTGCTTCATGACTCCCAGCTTTCCGACGGCCGACGCTCATACGCTGGCGGCATACAGTAAATAACTATAATAGGTTAGGTTAGGTTTTTTTTTATAGTCCTATGTTATAGGGGGGCGATCCTATTGCCATCAACCGGGCACAAAGAGAAATTCCTAATGAATAAACCCAATAACACCTAAGAATAAGATGAAGGGTATAATGAGGCCTTTGTGTGAAAATTATTTGAATTCATTATTTCAAAATGTTTTTAGGTAGGAATTTGCGTCAGGCATGCTTTGAGTATTTATGTGGGTAGAAGAAAAACAAAAATTATCTGCATCTAATATCATGCGTAGAAGAAAAAAACCAGCCAAGTGCGTGACGGACCACGCACATATCCCAAGAACAAACTTAATATTTTAGTTGAAAAAAATGTTCATCTATTTTCTTAAATAACTTTGAAAGTATTTATTTTATAATTATAAAAAATATATATCTGAAATTCTTACAACAAGTCCTTTCATTTCACACACGGTACACGGTACAGTTTGTAAAATGCTTTTTTCTAATTTCTCCCCATCAAAAGTGACCCCTTTATTCAAAAAATATTTACTTACATTACACGACCATATTTGGGTCATAGAAATTCGTATGTGTACCAAATTTTAACTTCATCGGTCCAGTAGATTAAGAGAGCCAATTTGGGTTGTTACAGACAGACAGATAGACTGACAGACAGACACACACACGAGTGTTCCTATTCCGTTCCTTCCTTTTGAGGTATGGAACCCTAAAAATGACAACAAACCAACCTGGGGATATTGGTCACATTTACGCGAAACGACCATCGCTCATCACAATGCTTCAACTCATGTGCAAAACAGAGCCACAGCGATAGTTTTCAGCGGCAGACGGCGCGCGCCGCGTTGACTTGCGTTGTTAAAAAAATAAGAGAACAATAATATTAACACATATTATATAATATTTAAAATGGCAACATTCCATTGCGCCGTCGCCGGCGCGTGCGCAGACGGAACACAGCATTAAGTATCGAGTGTTTTAATACCTACGAGTAGTTATGTGCATTTTGATACACGACTTTATCTAAACTCATGCAATTTCATCAAAAACATAAGTAATAATATCGAAAATGAGGCGCCCAAATCCATCTCCATCCCCGACTTGTAATGGTTGGCTTTAACACTGTAAGATAGGCTATAAGGCTGATAGAAGGATTGCCGATAGAGATTTATGGATTTATTTTTAAATTGGGTAACCAACCTATCCTAAGAGCAGTGGGCAGGGCGATGATGAAGTGATTCACTCTGTATCTCGCTCGCGCACTACTGCTCGTAGTCTCGCGAGCAAGCGAGACTGAGTGGGATGCTGGGCGGCACGAGGAAGGCTCCGAGGCGCCGATAGTTTAGGTAATTTCTGTTTAAAGTGAAAATACTTAGTTAAAAAAAAAAACATAGCATCTGCTTTATATTTAGTTCAGTTATTATGCAAAGTTTCATGATCTAATTTGAAGTATTTTTGAATACTAGCGGTTTATTGTTCGATTTGAAATTTCATGGAATGGTGTTTTCGTTAAACATAGTACTTTACATTAATCCTCAACTTCACCATATTTATTTCAAAATGAATGCTGTAGTATTTTCGATATAACGAAGGATCATGCTAAGTAATTTGAGGTATTGTAGACTCTTAATAGGTAGGTTGGTTAGTTCCTTCTAGCATATCACTGACCGTAGCAAACGCCGCGCACTTATCAACGTTTCACTTTTAATAACTATTTAAACTAATTAATTGTAGTATCGCAATTTTGTTTATGTATTATCTTAATAATGCTCATTATTATTTTGTTTGTAAGTTCTTAAAATAATAATATGTAACAGGAAGTCTCGTGGCAAAGGTTATATTTTGGTGGTCAGAATCAGATCCTTAAATAACAGTGACTCATTTTGACATTATAAAGGGGACGGCGTTAATTAATTTAAATGATTGTATTTATTTTATTAATGTTTGATTAGTAAGAGCTTATAGTTTAAGAGCTAGACCGAGGAAGTGCTATCACTATACCTACCAACATATATCCACAGGCAATAGGCTTTTATTTAGGTATTAAGTTCTGTTTACGTTTTTATGTTGTAATTTTTATCTGCTCGAGTACAGTTGTCTGTTTTGTTTTGTTGGTATATTGGCGTGTGCTAGCTAACATATGGCGAGTTATTTAATTTAATGTTTTGTGTGTCGTAATGTTAATTACTTCGCATACGATTTGTATAGAATCAAGTCTATATAACTAAACAGATAGGTGTGCTGCTGGGGAGTTTGTTGCGCCACTTCTTCTTCCCAGCTAAAGCACTAGGAAGTGATGAAGGGCGGGCATTTTTGGGGGACTGTCTTATGTAACTTTGTTTAGTTCTGATTCTCAGCCTAGTTTGAATAAATGACTTTTGATTTTGATTTTGCAAAGCAGGGTTGCTGTGTTCTTGTTTGGAAGGTATGGCCGGTGTAATGCCATGCCCATGCATGCCCATGGTGTGCCCATGAGACATTTCAGCTTGATCTGCTATGGCACCGCGATGTTATGCCACTAATATTACAGATAACCACCACTGTGGTCTAGTGGTAAGACCACCTGTCTCAGACTCAGAGGAGGGTTTTATTTCCAGCGGGCGCAAAATTTTCTGCTCGGTTTGGTTGGTGGTAGGGCTTGTTCTAAGTCCACCTGGCTAGCTACCACAGTCTTATCTAAGTCTGTCGCCATAACAACAATGTTAACCGTATGGGAATGAGATGTTTCGGGAGTTAGAGGTAAGATTGTCAATTCCTATATGGTTGAGGATTCCGAGTGCTTCTACCTTTGGCCTTATCATCACTTACCATCAGGTGAGATGAAGGCCAAGAGCTGCCCCGATGTGGATTAATAAAACCGGCCAAGTGCGTGTCGAACCACGTAAGATGAAGGGGGGATAGTTGGGGTGAATTTATCCCAAACGTTCCGTAGTTGGGGTGAATTTATCCCAAAGGTTCCGTAGTTGGGGTGAATTTATCCCAAAAACAAACTTAACATTGTAGTTGAAAAACATGTTTCTCATACATCGATATACATCACAGTCAATTCTCCAACTGCAAATGTAAGTTGCTTGACTATTACTGGTTACCTTGTAAAGCCTACTTAGCTGTAGTAGTTTTCCTTTTAATTTCGTTATTATATACTACTGCCATGAATTTTTTCACATGTCCAAACATAATAATTTAGCTGGCAGGGCACACTGGACTACAAAAATTAGCACTTTAAATCTTAATATTACGCAAGCGAATCCCAGAATCGAAAAATGTTTTTCACAGACCCGCAATATTATTGAACGGCCTTATAAAAAATGTTTTTCAAGATTTTATTTTACTGCTTTATCGGCGTGATTAATATGTACACCCATGCCAAATTGCAGCTTTCTAGTACTAAGAGTATCTAAGCTAAACCGGGGACAGACAGACAGACAAACAGACGGACATGGCGAAACTATAAGGGTTCCTTGTTGACTACGGAACCCTAAAAAAGAGTCTATAGGCGGTAGTGATCATTACCATAAGATGGGTTGCCTGCTTACCTTCCAAACAGTACGTATAAGAAAAAGTAAATACGACAGAAAAATAGCTATTATTAATTTCACACGCAAACTAACTCAAATTACATCATCTCCTAATTTACCCCTAGACCGACACATACATTAACATGTCAAAACTATTATACGTCTTATTAATATGCAGCTGTAAGGTCAAAGTTGCATCAGAAACACTAACAAATTGGCTCCGTTGTAGTAAAAACGATAATTAGTTTGAAATCAATCAATCATTTGAGAGATAACCCTTAGATAGTTCACACGGGTAACTTATAGTTAACAGCTGGGCTTAAATATAATGTAACTGTTTATCTATCAACTCGTTTTCATTTGTTTTATGCGTAGAATATTGTAGGTCACCTGTTCAGTTAAGTCGTGTGCATTCTTAGGGTTAAAGGTTTAACCCTAAACAAGTGCGTGTATGCATCAATGTCAGACCGCGTGTATGACCATGGGTGTGGCAAAAGTTAAGTTAAAATTATTGACACTTCCGAACTTTTTATTGGAGAGGGTTAAAACAGGCGTTAAAGTTTGGTTATGTGGGTTCGCTTGTTATTTGAGTAGGAGTGTCCAAGGATGCAAGCTTTTGTTGTTTCTGCCTACATCCATGGGGTGAAAGTAGGATTATAATTGTATGTAAATACTTGCAAATAAAAGTAGCGCTTGCTGCGTCATCATATTGGTACTTATACGCACACCACAGACTAATAGAGGATAGTTCCTACCATATCTCGTCTTTAGGGCAACAGAATCGCCTCAAAGAGATGTCAGCGCAAGTTCACTAGGGCCGATGCCTAACGGGTTCGCGGGAAAGTCCGAAAGGGATACCATGGCCTCTGGCAACACAGGCAATGGAAGGAACACGAGTGGGTTTTAGTCAGTAAGAGTTTGACACACGCTCCCGCTCCGCCCAGAGCGGGAAAAGTTATTTAATAATTTCCCACCCAAAAATAAAAAAATAAAATAAAAAAGGGCAACTTAATACAGAAAGATTTTACACCTAACTTCTTAATTAAATTCCGAGGTGTTTAAGTAGGAATGTAGGTAATCATTGTAACTGTTAAAAAAACTTATTCAGTGGTCTGTCAAGTAACAAAACTTCAAACTACTTAACCTGTCAATTAACAAGCGAAGCAACATAACCAAACTTTAACGCCTGTTTTAACCTTCTCAATTAAACACTTGGGAAGTGTCAATAATTTCCGCGAGCGAATGTAACCCTATCGCGGCTAATGCTTTAAATTTCACACATTCACCCAGGCTTTACGATTTCGGGTGAACAACAAATTTATCGCGAGAGCCCCTTAACACTACGTCAAATCGCGAAGTTTTTATTTGCCTGTTGATCCCCTTACTGCCCCGCGTTATGGCCCATTATGATGTATTTGAACACATTTAAACATTTTGAATGTTTTCCAAGTTGTATTAAATGTTTATTGTCAGGTTTTTGAACTCATAATTCATTTTTTTCTCCTATACGAGAGGTGACATTTTAAACTTGTTTTTTTGTAAAACCCGCATTGAGATGAAAACGTGAAGTGTTATCGTTTCATTTGCGTTGTACCGTTAAGATCTTTTTCTTTAGGTGAGACTTTGTGTGACACCTCTGTTCTGACAGACTATTTAAATCGAGCATCAGACCATAAATATCATTAAAATATCGTGCTACATTATTTTAATATACCTACTCTGTTGGCTTGTTGACAGACCGTGGAAGTTTTTTTTTTTTTATGGCCGTTTACTAATTGTAGCGGCGATTGTTTTGCTCTCTCGGAGCTGGGAGGAACTTCTCTTTTTATTCGTTCAAACAAAGACCCTTATTCGGTAGATAATGTTTATAGGCTGATAGTATAGTGAGCTATCACAACATTTTCTTACTTAAGCCACATCTTTTCATCACATAGAGTGTTCAAAGTGTCCTCCCTACTCCTGCACATATGAGGACCTAAAATACGTTACTGAAGCTGCGATCAACGTGGACACCTACTAGTCCAAAGCATCTAGTCATTTATGAATTATATTTGTTAATCATTTGTAAAATAAATAAAAAAAATACACACAAAACAAAAACTAAGAATTTTGAATTTACAAAATTAGTTCTATTCATAGTCGCATATGATGTGTAACATCTGACATCTCACCTTAGTAATAAGCAACTGAGCAGCGATAGAAATTAACCTCAGAATTTAATAAGCTAAGTCCTAACTTATTATAAATGCGAAAGATAGTTTGTTTATTTGTTTTGTTTGTTACGTAAACATTTGTAAACAGATTTGGATGTAATTTGGCACATGGATAGACCATGATCTGGATTAGGATATAGGATACTTTTTATCCTGATATTCTTACGGAGTCAAGACTTATGCTGAGGAAACCACGGGCGCAGCTAGTACTGAAATATTTATTCGAATAATTATTCATTACCAGTGGTCGCCCACTGGTCAACATTCGACCCCCTCTACTTACAATCTACTACGTAGTATCTATATAGTACGTACTAATTCCATGAGTACCTACACTAATTCCATCCTGTCTACACACTTCTTCCCTTTTCACAAAATCACTCCCAATAACAAATTAATCAGATATAAACTACAAATCTCAATGACTTAAAGAGATTTTGTTCAATAGATTTTTTTTTTAGTTTTCTTTTAAATGAACTAGTGTGGACCGTGCTTTCAGATCTAAAGGCGACCTGTTAAATAATTTTACTGATTGGCATCGTGGACTGTGTTTCACAACGTTGAAATTCAGATGGATCGTACCTTTAAGATGTTTTCTACGGGTGCCTTCCCTTATCGTTCCTCTATTGTCTCATATTCATGAAGGTATTTAGCCATGTTAGTCAAAGTACGAGAACATAAATAAAATGCCTCAGGCATTAAGTCCGCCTTTGTACGGTATTATTTTTTTTATACTTGTGCATAAAGTTTTAATAAATAAATAAAATAAATAAATAAATAAATGCTTGGAACTATGAGTATGTCGTAACTTTATGCAATGTTGACGGCAACTTTCTGTTTGGGGGATATGGACTATTGTGTCCGTATTGCGTTGTTCTGCAGTACAACAAATCTTATTAATATTTGGAAATCATGACATGATTTCCAAATATTAATAAGATTTGTTGTGATTTTAAATACTAACTATAAAATTGAAAGTATGTGATTTGCTGCAAATTATTTTTGTATCACGAAGTTTAAAATTATCTAATTTGACAGTTACCGTAAAAGTACTGGTTTTTTTTTAACACAACCGAATTGAAAACATGATGGGCCTCATTACAAACCAAGGTTTTTCTTTAGAACCAGGTTTAAACCATCGAGCCATTTTTGAATTTCGAACTTTATTTCAACAAAGACAAAGTTCTTAATACAAAAACAGATTTTTAACCCGAGCCTAAGTGATAAATTTCGTATAAAGAACTTTACTACGGTCAAAATAAAGTTCGAAATACAAAAACTGGCTCGAAGGTTTAAACTTGGATCAAAGATAGAACTCGTTTTGTAATGAGATGGTATATGTTGGGTGTGCCGCGTAGTTGATAAGTTAGTTCTCTTCGAGCCTCGGAATCTAAAGGTTGTCTTCAAGAAGTCTAAAGTCCATACTGATATTATATTGTAGTTTATTTTATATCTAGTTTGTATGTGTGCGAGAATATAAATACAGAATTATTCGTACTGACAAGGCGTTTTCATTTCAAAAGGTTATTTTAATATTATAATCATAACTGTTTCCACAGTGACGTATGCTATATGTAATTTTGGACTCGACTAACGCAATATATACAATTTTCTGTTGTTCTACAGTGATTTCGCTTCTCAGAGCTCTCAAAGCGTAACATGCGGATGATATAGATAATGCATCTATTGCCTATAGTTCTGGTTTCCAATTTAGCAATTCGTCAATTCGTTACCAAAAATTTTACTTCATTGACGAGCTCGATTTTTTCTTCATTCAATACAATCTCCATAATTATCATCTTTATTACGGGCTGTATGGTGTTCTAAATAACTTTGTCCTGGTATTTGTGGTATTGATAATTAA
The DNA here is from genome assembly GCA_905333075.3 of Atethmia centrago. NCBI lineage: Eukaryota > Metazoa > Arthropoda > Insecta > Lepidoptera > Noctuidae > Atethmia > Atethmia centrago. The sequence continues at coordinate 3,496,963 of HG995379.1, forward strand.
TTAAATTAAAAGCAATCTAATTAACTAGACGGATCATCGAATTATCATCGATTCGAAAAGACGAAGACGACCCATCTTTGCCATTTAACTCAATAACTGTACCGGGAACCGGGACCGTTGTGCACTCTATGACTCTAACACTTTACCCAGGATCTTTACTTCAACCATGCCAACCATTCACCCAGACCTCATCGGTTTACCCAGCAGTGTTCACCTAGCTTCATACTCAGGCTTGTTCACTCAGTTTTATTCACCTAGGCATGTTCACTCAGCTTAATTTACCTATTCTTGTTCACCCAGCTTAATTCACCTATTCTTGTTCACCCAACTTAATTTACCTATTCTTGATCACCCAGCTTAATTTACCTATTCTTGTTGACCCAGCTTAATTTATCTATTCTTGTTCACCCAGCTTAAATTCTTGTTCACCCAGTTTAATTTACCTATTCTGGTTCACCCAGCTTCATTCACCTGGACTGGTTCACCCTGCTTCATTCACCCAAGCTAGTTAACTCAGCTTTATTCATCCGGGCTTGTTCACTCAGGTTCGTTCACCTAGGTTTTTTCATTCAGCTTCATTCACCCTGTCTCCTTCACCCCTATAGTTTTTTCATTCACCCCGCGGCTCTGCTAAGCGTTTCGCCATATTTTAATGCCGGGATAGTTGGGCCATAAACTCGTTTGATTTATTTAATGATCGCTATACGTGTGTGGTTGTTGTGTCAGCGGGTTGTTTGGGTTTTTATGAACATTTTGGCTGTTAACTTGGGATGTAAATGGAGACAATTTATTAGGTGTTGGATTCTGATGGGTTTCGGTAAGGTTTAACTATCTATTGGTATTTAATTTATGATGGGCTGGAATTTGGGGTTTATGATACGTGTATATCGGAATACCCCGTGTGGTTCCCGAGATGAAAAAATTGTTGTATCTGGCGAACCCTAGGAATGGATATTAAAATTTATTTTAAAAGTAATCATCAAAATTCTGTATGACAGGCGACATCGCGCAAAGCCTAGACAAAGGAAGCGGGATGAGCTGGACTGCTTGTATAAATACTGGTCCAAGAAGGCCGACACCGGTGGAACAAGTTCTGTTTTTATAGACATTGTTCCCAAACCTGAGTCACGTCGCGCCTGTCTGCGGTAGCCTTAATCCAATATTATTTTTTAATGTTTTTAAGAAACTTACTGAATCACGGCTACCCAAGATAGTGAAACTCTTCTATCTTGAAAAGCTAAATAATTTTTCTTTGACTCTGCTGCCATTGGAACCCCACCCGATGAGCTAGCATGAGCTTGGTTGGGATTAATGGCGCTGCCCTAAAGAAAGCGTTCTTATTAGATAATGGAGTCGATCGGTTAATGCGCCATTTTTATATTATGTTATGAAGCGAAAAAAACTTGAGAGGGGTAGGTACTAAAGCTAGAGTTTCCTAATATTGCGGTGGCCGCATACTAGCGTCCGTAATTTAATGTCGAATGACGTCACTGACAAATGCGTGCACTGACTGGACAGGTCCACTCAATCTGTGTGGTTCTTTCCTCAAAAGGACCATTTCAGACACCAATCTACATGGCCTTCACATGATCTGACCAAGATTATGTCTGGACTTTAAAAGAGATTGTGACCTCTGAGTTTGTTTCGGCCTTTCTTCTCAGAGTAGTCAGATAGGAAACGCCGACCTCATCTAGCTTTATTTAAAAAATATGATTGACGTGTAAAAGTGTTTGTACAAACCTACTTACAGAAAATAAATCATTTATCATTGTCACTGAAACGTCATTTGTGAAAGTAAGTTCGTATTTCCCTAGAGAGCGTTTGTTGGCACCGTAAAGTCAAACCCGGGTTTGACTTTACGGTCTCAACAAACGTCCATCATTTTCAAGGGTGTGAAAATAGGTGATGAAGGAATTATGATAGTAACGCACAATGTATGTAAGGGATTAATGATTGGTGGCCATTCCCATGGGAAGAAGGCGCAAGTTTATTTAGGTATGTGTATGTATGTAACCGATTTTTGCTAGATTTTTATCATAGTTGTAAAGTTTTTTTTTAATTATCTTTTCACGATTTCGATAAACAAAAGTTATACCTACCATCTAATGCGAAAAAAACCGGCCAGGTACATGTCCGACCACGCACCGTAAAGGGAGCCGCGGTTGGGATGAATTTATTCCCAAAAAAACAAACTTAACATTGTAGTTAAAAAACATAGTTCTCACACATCGATATAATTATAACGTCACGGTCAATTCTCCAACTGCAAATTTAAGTTGGTCGACTATTACTCGTTAACTGGTAAAGCCTACTTCGCTGTGACAGTTTTTCTTTTAATTTCATAATTTTATGTACTACTGTTATGAATAAATAACCGTTTAGCTGGCAGAGACACTGGGAGGACAGTCGACTCTTAAGAAAAATTCGCACTTTAAACCTTAATATTACGCAAACGGATCCCTGAATCGAAAATGGTGTTGACAGACCCACAATAGTTTTGAACGGCCTATCCTACGATACCATGAGTAAGACGAGAAAAAAATATCATCCCAACTTTACGTGCAGGCACCCTAAAAAAACACTTTTCGGCGTGATTAATATCCCTATGCCAAATTACAGCTTTCTAGTACTAAGCGTCTCTGAGCTAAAGCCCCCGACAGACAGACAGACGGACATGGCGAAACCATAAAGACTTACAAACAAGCGCGACACGCGACGCGACACAAAGGCACCGCTTGTAGCGCTACACGCGGTGTCTTTGTGTTGCGTCGCGTGTCGCGCTTGTTTAAAGGAGCCTTAAGGGTTCCTTGTTTACTATTGCTGTCTTATCTCTGCCAGAACTTCTACTAAAAAAAACCTTCAGTCTCTATCTATGTATTTAAAGGAACCTTCATAAATAATCCAATATAAACTCACTAAATACCCACTACCGACTCTTAAAATAATTCAACCCAATCAAACGAGCATTAGAATTTAAGCGAAAATGTTTTAATTGAAAATGTAATTTTATTAAAATAATACCTACGTAACGAGTAAAAGGGATCATCCACTTAGTGTGAGTCCGGAGTCCGGACTAATCTTGACAAAACACTCGTTTAGCTAAACCACGGCTGGATGAGTTAGCTGTTAGTTAACCCTTCTGTCCCTGCAGGCTTATGTTTTAGAGTTATATTAGTCTATGACAGTCTTCTAGAAGTGCTAGTTGGTTATTCCTAGGAGCATAATTATGCATTAAATGATTTGTAATGTATACATAATCAGCCTAAAATGTTCCCACTGCTGGGACACAGGCCTCCTCAGGTGCTGGGCCCAGTGCGGGTTAATAGATGTCACTTATCTTCGAATTTTTGGTTTTAGGACATGTCGGTTTCCTCACGATGTTTTCCTTCACCGTTTAGATAGCAGTGGTGATGAAATAATTTACACAAAGTAAAGCGCCTGTCCGGGTTTGGACCTACGCCCTACAACTCCACTCGCGGCCGTTACCACTGGGCCACCACTGTTCAACTGCTTGTAATGAATAACCTTATAATTTTATGTGACTGTAAAGTCCTGTTGGTGGGTCAACCCATGTTTTAAACTAAACCACTTCTCTTCTATAATACATCGTTTTCGGTCATGCCACCTACGTTTCAGTCAATCGCAGCGTAGGTGGCATGGCCGAATATAAAACTGTGTGGGATGAATTTATCCCAAGAACATACTTAACATTGCAGTTGAAAAGCATGTTCTCCCATACAATTTAACTGCAAATGAAAGTTGTTCGACTATTACTCGTTAACTTATAAAGACTACTTAGCTGTGATAGTTTTTCTTTTAACTTCGATATAATATATGCTCACGCTGTGAATTTTGACATATCCAGAAACAACAATTTAGCTGGCAGGGCAGAGGTGGGGGGTTGCACTGGACTACCAAAAATTAGCACTTTAAAGCTTAATATTTCGCAAACAGATCCCTGAATCGTACAATGGTTTTTACACACCCGCCACCAATATTTTGAACAAACAATGGGACAGACGAGAAAAAAATCAAAATCATGACTACTTTACGCGTAGGAGCGGTAGCCTACAAAAATACATTTTATAAGTTTATTACCACTTTGTCGGCATGATTAATATGTATACCCATGCCAAATACCAGCTTCTAGTACTCTCTCTGAGCTAAGGTGCGGACAGATAGGCAGACGTACATGGCGAAACTATAAGGGTTCCTTGCTACCCTACCCTAACAAAACAAATAGAAATAGTTAAAAATCATCAGTAAAGCAACGGTTTCCTAGAAGACCGGTGTCCGCCACATAGTGTCCGCAATTTACCGGCGAATGACGTCACTGAAACTTTATTTATGAAAGTTAGGTACTTAGGGTGTGTTTTCCTAGAGAACGTTTTTGACACCGTTAAGTCAAACCCCGCACAAAGATTGAAATCGCTAGATTTTCCCCCACCCCACTAAGACACGCGAAAAGTGTCCATACTGAAAAGAGTGAGCTCACACATGATTCTATATTGCGTTTCCGTGGCAATCAAGTCAAGTCACTGCGTCACTGTGTGTCAGAGGTGTCAAAACAAAACAGAAACGCGACTATCTTATAACGCGGTAGGGCGATTCTAACGATTTAAATCTTTGCCACTGTCATAATTTTCATGACAGCCGTCACTGCGGCCGTGAAGTGCGGCCCTTACACTGCATTGGTATACGTAATTAAATAAAGGTAAACAAATCGTAAAAAGAGTTTTTATAGATGACACTTTCTTGTATAAAAATACGTTCTAACTTATATCCAAATTAAATTTATTACTGATTTTTACGATAGTTTCCTCTTTTATTAATGTATGTTAAACTTTATCATTTATTAATATTATTAAACTACTCTTCGTATACGTAACTGATTGAGCACATTTTTTTGTTTTATTTTATTTATTCAGTGACAATAAACAGCAACAATATGTGTTGGAACAGAGAAAAGATAATACAAAATATTAACAATATTGCAGCCCACTACATTATCCGCATATTAACAAGAGAAAATATGATAATGGGTGCCACTAGATAGGTAGTAAATATTTACATCACATTCATAATAATTAATTACATCATGCAAATAGAGATTCTAATGGATTGTTTGGAAACAGAGTAATAATTAACACTAAAAGCAAATAAATTATAAAATCTAGACTAGCTTACATTCCTAACTAATAACATTATTGGATAATAATAATTTTCATGACATTACATTTAAATGTAGCTTTTGAGCATACAAAAATATCAATATTAACATGTTTAGTTATATTTATAATAATACCTACTTTAATATTTTGTAATCTGTCTATTGTAAAGAGCCCAAAAAGACAGGTTCTCTAAACGTCAACGAATTAAAACGTTGCCAAATTGCAGAGTACAACTGTGACGTAGCATGACAACTGAAGTGACAGGTTTGACGTTTAGTCGGTTATTTGACAGCTCTGTCGTCACGTGGCTTCTTTGTTTACCTTTATTTAAGTACCTAAACCAACTGAGTATTATAGGAAACTGTAGCTTTACCTGAGGCAAGTAACCTACATAAACTACTGATTTAACATAACACATAACATCACGCCTTGTTTCCCCGAAGGCCAACAGAGGTGTACCTGTAGTACACCCATATTTCGCCAGTTACGTACCTGTAGTACACCCATATTTCACCAGTTATGTTTAAGTTCCATGTAATAGGGGGCGAACCTATTGCCATCAACCGGGCACAAATCCAGACTCCGGGCTGCTACTGAGAAATTCTAGATAGAAAAACCCAATATCACTTTGCTCGACCCGGGAATCGAACCCAGGACCTCATGCTCAGCAGTCGCGCTTACGACCAGTAGATTAGTGATTTTGATTTTGCTAATCACGACCCTTCTCTGTTTAGGTATACTTCGACAATGACCTTTGATATTCTCTTCTTGACATTACTTCAGCCTCGCGGTAGATATTGTGGCACAATATCAAAGCAAAAAAATTGAGGCAGCCCCAGGAAGTCCCTTAAGTGGTAGCTAATACTTCGACAATGACCTTTGATATTCTCTTCTCGAAATTACTTCAGCCTCGCGGTAGATATTGTGGCACAATATCAAAGCAAAAAATAAAAAAAACATTTCAACTTAAACATTCTTTCATACATAAATTGAGGAAGCCCCAGGAAGTCCCTTAAGTGGTAGCTAAACAATGATGAAAAGGGTTTAAATAAAAATATAAATAAAATAAAACATTACCAATACCAATTGTTGAAAGAAATATCTAACGTCAAAACCATGGGCTACTGGCCTTAAATATTATAATATTATGTCAAACGTAAATCACCCGCACTGACAGCCCACTAACTGCCAGCCCCGAAGGGACGTTGGCGTGATAATACTCAACCAATATTCATATTTCACATCGCCATGTTTATGATGTGCTCATGTCTTAGAAATAATTGCGTTCCCCTCTTAGTGCTTTAAAACTTAATTTATGTGGGGAGGAAAATATCGCTCGAGGCTTCTTCGTATGGGTAAGGTGGCTGGGTAAAAATCTAAGTATATTAAAATACCTCGAATTGAAACTTCTCTTATAGGTACAGGGACGAATTCTGTGAAATAGTACGATTAGTCAAAGCAATCATAAAAATAAATTAATTTTAATAATTTACAAAATACAATCAATCAATCAACTCAGCCTATAACAGTCCACTGCTGGATATAGGCCTCTCCCAGGCTGCGCCACAACAACTTGTCCTCCACCTTCCGCATCCAGACTGTCCCAGCCACCTTTTTAAGGTCGTTGGTCCATCTAGCTAGAACACTACACTTGCCGATACGCGATCTCCACTCCAGGACTCGTCTGCTCCACCGGCCATCGGTACTTCGACAAACATGGTCAGCCCACTGCCACTTCAGCTTGCTTACTCTGCAGGCTATATCGGTAACTCCGGTTCTCTTCCGGATAACTTCATTTCTGATCTTATCCTTCAAAGAAACTCCGAACATAGCCTGCTCCACGGAGCGCTGTGCGACCTTGAATTTGATATGACTTTTTTTAAAATACAAAAAATATAAATTCATTTTCCCACTAAAAGTCATCTTTTAATAGGAAAATGAATTTATATTTGGCCTTGGCAGAGAGTACAACTTTGTGCCCTTTGGCGTCGAGACCCTCGTTCCGTGGGGTCCCAGTGCGCATAAGTTATTTGCGGAAATCGCGAAACGTCTAGTTGATGTAACTGGTGACCGAAAAGCTGGCGGTTTTCTCGCGCAACGCATCAGCATTGCAATTCAGCGAGGAAATGCCGCCAGCATTGTCGGTACAATGCCCCGAGGGCCTTTTTTAAGCTTAACTTAGTTTTAATTTAAGTTATGTAAATAAATATAATTTATATTTTAATGTATACGCTAAAGAATTATATCAAATTCGTTAGCGCCATAAAATAGATCAGTGACATATTTCCACGAATAATTCATTTGAAAGTGGTGACAACAGTTATAATTATACTTTTGTTTATCGTCATATTCGGTTGTATCCTCCATAATTCACGGAATCACAAACAAACCATCACGCATATTCCAATTTATGACTGAAATAAAATTCTAAATCATTTTCGTTGAACAAAACAAGGCAAAATTTAATAATGTGTATTGAATTACGTTCGCGCCATAGACGAGTATTTTATTATCTGTCAAAGCATTGTTTACGGCGTCCATTTTAATTCAGATTCCCACCTTTTTGACATTATACACCGATACGGGGCGGTGGTATTACATATCGGAAAGACAGAGCCTATAGCCATCAATGAATAAGCGAAAGAAAAAGTAGTTTAGTGCTGCTTTTACCGGATTTTAAAGTGCTTTTCATTTTTAGCCAGCCCACATGTTATCGAATAATATTACACATGTTTACTTTATCAAAAAGGTCTTTATGCTTAGGCACTACTAATAACACTGAATACAACAACACTGAACAGTTTAAGAAAAATCTTTAAAAGCAAAAAAAAATCATCAATGTTTTTCACATAGAAAGTGATATATTGCAATAGTCAACAAACGATAGCAATTCAGGCAAAACACGTAATACATGTCGAGCTACTGTTTCAATGAATGTTAAAATTAACAGTATAAGTATTGGCGATGTTTAATTAAACCTCTCTTGAATCGTTACACTTTCAGGTGTTTCAAGAATTCACTGAAAATCTCTCGACGGAGGAGACGGTTTGACGGCTAGAATTCAAATTAAGAAGGCCCATCAAAAGTTCATTGGCTGTTTAGGGAAACGTCATAGCCTCTTTTAGCTTTCTATTAAAGTAAAGGTAAAAGGAGTTCTCGATGTTTAAATTGAAAGTTGAGAAATTTATGGAAAGTCGAATCAAAGGTGGAATTAATAGTAGGTATTCAACTCTTGCCTTTGCAAACAAAATTGATTAATAAAGACTTCTTGGTAACTTTCTTGAACAGCTGGATTAAGGTTGATTCTGAATGGATACAACTTTCTGAAGTTTTTTTTACAAAAATAAGTGTGCCTACAGTACGTAAAGACAAAAGTTGGTACTTTGGGGAGTTTGATGCACTATTTATTCTTCCCAGCTAAAGCACTAGGGAGTGGTGAAGGGCGGGCGTTTTTGGGGGACTTTCTTATGTAATTTTGACGTTCGAAAAGTGTGTGTGAATGTGTGTGTACGTCATTGAGACCTAAGATTATGCCAAACTTAAAATATCTACATTGATGCTGGGTAGTTTGTTGAGCCACTTCTTCCCAGCTCCAGCACTAGGAAGTGGTGAAGGGCGGACGTTTTGGGGGACTGTCTTATGTAATTTTACGTTCGAAAAGTGACTTTTTGCCTAGTTTTGTGGCGGCATCTACACCGCCACATGCGAACTATGCAACACACTGACCTCACGCAAAATCCTGCATCGCGCAAGCAGGGTTCACCGCGCAACTAGCAATATATACAACATCCCGACATCAACCTTCGGGCAGTTGCACACCAGATACGACACACGTCTGGTCGGAGGATCCTCTCTTTTCTATGGAGGAACTTTACACCCTGTTCCTCATGCCTCTATAGTTTGACTAAATGACTTTTGATTTTGATCTGCTTTTTTTCTGTCCGTCTACAGAAAAAAAGGTATTTTATAGGTTCTGTTTTACATTTTAAGTTCAGATCCCCAAAAAGACTACGTAATTCTTTTATAGCTTGGTTAATTCTGATTTCAAGCACTGTTCAGTCCATATTATAATGAACAGAGATTATATGCACTACAAACTAATACCCAAAACATGATTTCAAACCATAAACTTGCCTTAATTACTAGCACACGATACCATCTGGTTTCTAGACATGCAGCAAAAACAAACACCACTCCATCCCTCTCACACACTCAGAATTACATACCTCCGTCTCGCTCCCACTTACACACGTCATTAGCGATCAAATCGGACATGAGTATCGACAGATCGGTAGCTTACCACTTAACGTACGCAAAAAAATGATAGATTAATATTCATAAAATTATTAACAGATAATAAGATATTATGTTTTATTAATAAACAGTGTGTGAGATCATTAAAATGAGCGTAAAAAGTTTTGTAAGGCTATTAAAAATCACTTTTGAAAGCCCGATTGTCGATTCTTAGAAATTAATTTCTTGGTTAATGTGTGTGATAATTTCCTAGAAGGTAAGGACTTAATATTAATTATTCTGAGAAAATTCATATTTGGGTGGTAAAAATTAAAAACCAAACACGAACGGTCCGCACCACCCCACATTCTTATACCTATGGTAACACCGTATAATATTTAGCAAAAAAAAAAAACACGTATCTTGTAAAATAAAATAAAAACGAGCCCCTTTAATTTTTAATTTAAGTGTATTTTTATTGTTTGTTGTTATAACGGCAATAGAAATACAGAATCAGTGTAAATGTCAACTGTCTACCTTTTACTGTTCATGAGATACAGCCCGCTGACAGACAAACGGATGGACAGCGGAGGCTTAGTAATAAGGTTTCAGTTACAGAACCCTAAAAAGGAATCAAAACGTCCACTGCTGGACATAGGACTCCCTCAAGCACCACCAGTTCGACCGCTTGTGTGCTTCTCGCATCCAGCTGCCTTCACAGTACTTATTAAAAAAAGGACATTTGAAGAGATTTATTTTATTATCAATGAATGGAATGCATTAAAAAAACTTCCCTGAATGACGATACCTATGTTGCGTTATTTTGGGACTGATCAGTCTCAATACAAACCTATTGCTGCATCATCAGCCTTCAATGTTCCCATTGCTGGGACACAGGCCTCCTCAGGTTGGTAGATATCATGCCTTCGAATTGCTGGTTCTAGGACATGCCAGTTTCCTCACGATGTTTTCCTTCACCCATAACTTACACAAAGTGTAGCGCCTATTTGGGTTCGAACTTACGACCTCCAACTCTTAAGTCGCGACCGTGACTGGGCCACCACAACTCATCGTTGCTGACTAAGCAATTTTTTTTTGCCAGAACGTGTCGCATTGTTGTCACATACCAAAAAAAGTCACATGAAGCTATTTTTTCTTTATCACCATAGCAACACTAAAGTTTTTGTTACCTTGAGAAGAATAAACCGCCAGATATAAAGCAAAGCATACAGTTATATTATAATATACATAGTATAAACTGCTTTACATACCGACCGTAATATTTTTTGTCCGGCGTCTGGCGGTCACTGTGTTCCTATAATATATTACATCACGTTAATATAAATATACAAGAGAACATAAATATATTATGTTAGCTATGAATCTATTTTTTATGTGACAATGTGGACGGATATTGTTTTGCTGGAAAGGTCATTAAAACATTTTTTTATGTATTTAGGTTTTTATATGTTATTGTTGTCTCACCGTATGCCCATACGGTCTGCTTTTAATACAAGTGTACGAGGGCGGGTCAATAAGTCCGTGACTTTTGGAATAAAACACAGATTTTTTGATAAAAAAATAATTTTATTTTTCAACGTAGTCTCCCTTGAGCTCTATACACTTTGTCCAACGCTTCTCCAATTTTTTTATCCCTTCCAAAAAAAATGATTTGTCGAGGTCCTCAAAATAGGCCTTTGTTTGCGAGATGACTTCATCATTGGAGTCAAATCTTTTTCCACCAAGCCATTTCTTCAGGTTTGGGAACAAGAAGTAGTCGCTCGGAGCCAAATCTGGAGAATAGGGCGGATGAGGGAGCAATTCATAGCCCAATTCATGGATTTTTGCCATGGCAACTGCACATGTGTGCACCCTTGCATTGTCTTGGTGGAAAAGAACTTTTTTCTTGGCCAAATGAGGTCGGTTTTTTTTCAAATCGTCATTGAATCGGTCCAATAAATTGGCATAATATTCCCCATTGATTGTTCTTCCCTTTTGAAGGTAGTCAATGTGGATTATCCCGCGTGCATCCCAAAAAACAGTCGCCATAACTTTATTGGCTGACAAACCCACCTTGGCCTTCTTCGGCGCCGATTCACCCTTAGAAACCCACTGTTTTGACTGTTGTTTGGTCTCTGGTGTGTTGTGATGGATCCATGTTTCGTCCACGGTTACAAAACGGCGCAAAAACTCCTCCATATTGCGATTAAACAACGCCAAACCTTCCTGTGAAGTTGTTACACGATTGCGTTTGTGGTCGACTGTGAGCAAACGCGGCACCCATCTTGCGGAAAGCTTTCTCATGCCCAAGTGATCACTCAAAATTGAAACCACTGAGCCATGCGAGATCCCTACGGCTTCCACAATCTCTCGCACTTTCAATCTTCGGTCGGCCAACACCATATCGTGAATTTTTTCGATTGTTTCGGGTGTAGAGACCTCAACTGGGCGTCCAGGACGTTCGGCATCTTCAGTGCTTGTACGGCCACAACGAAATTCAGTAAACCACTTTTTTACCATTGCAATCGATGGTGCAGAGTCCCCATAGTATTTATCAAGCTTAGCCTTGGTCTCGGTAATGGTTTTTTTTCGCAAGAAATAATGCTTAATAAGCACACGAAATTCACTTTTTTCCATTTTCTCCTCAAATTAGTGAGTAGTCTGATAAAAATAGCTGTCAAACACAAACTAACTGACGCAGCAAGTTTAAATTTTGACAGGAGTCAACTGACAGATGCCTGTTGACAGGAGCAGTGTTGCTGTTTCAGTAAAGAGGTCAGAAATTCAAAAAGTCACGGACTTATTGACCCGCCCTCGTATATTGACAGAAAGCATTGATGATTAGCACGCCTTAGATTTTCCACGCAGTGGAGCTGATGCTCCACAGTGTGGTGTCCATTTCAGACTCAATCAATCTGCCTAGCCTATTCCGTTAGGGTCAATTTTCAGTCTTACCGGATACAGCTGAATACCAGTATTTTACTTATAGCAACTGTCGATCTGACCTCCTCAACCCAGTTACTGGGTAACACCATACTCTTTTGTAAGACTTTTCGGCCACTGACTACCCGTAACGACTGTCAAAGATCTACGAATGACAGCGACTTAACGTGCTTTCCGAGGCACGATAGGTTCTTGATAACTATGTGATAATTTCAGACTATTAAGTTTAAATTCCTCAACGTTGTTACCTGTTACAGAAAATCTATTGTTTATTTACGAAAAAAATAACTTCCTTTGTCATTGCAACATTCAATTAAAAATGCAAAAAAAAAAACAAAATCGTCATCAAAATAATCGCACCACGGTCTCATCCAGTCACCAAACATCCGCATCGCGCCGTGATCAAAGGGCGGCTTCGTGTACCATCAAAGCACATCGGAATCCACTAATTACTACTCAACAGTCATCGATGTTCATCCCGACAGCGCTAACTACATCAGTATCTATGACATACCCACTATATTAAGGCGCAGATATATGATTTTAGTGGCATTTAAATCTGTTATTACACCTTCAAATAATGTAAGTTATACAAAAAATGTATGTTAAACTAGAACGCGTACACATGAATTCTATATTTAAATATTTAACTGCTTTAAATATTCGTTTGTTATTTTAAGAGAAACTTATAATAGTGTGAATTTTATGAAAAGAACACAGATCAGATTTTTATGAGAGAACATTTTTTTAAATAATATGTCCCAGAAAAAGTCCAATTAATTTTAAACAAAATAAAACCTGTCGCACGGGTCGATCGAAGGTTAACCAATGCTTGCCGCGGTCGGTTCGTGGATGGGTGGGTGACCATCCATTACTTATCGAGACAGGTGCCTCGGAAAGCACGTTAAGCCGTGGTCGCAGCAGACATTCATAGATCGTTGATAGTTGTTACGGGAGTAGTCAGATGCCCAAAAGTCTGGCAACTAGTCTTACCAAGGGGTATCGTGTTACCCAGTAACTGGGTTGTAGAGGTCAGATAGGCAGTCACTCTTTGTAAAATACTGGTATTCAGCTGATCCAGTTAGATTGGAAGCCGACCTCAATATAGGAAAAGGCTACGCAGGTTGCAGATTCAATTAACAATAAGATAAACTTCGTGTTTCCGGAAACCGGAAAAGAAAATAATTGATGAACACGAACAATTAATGAAATGAACAGGAAATCGTATTATGGTCTTATCGAAACGGCTCATTGTCATTATTTTTACGATCCTACAAACAATAAATAAATAGTTTATTGCACTTTCAATACACTTTTATAGCATGTAATCTTAATTTTATAAACAGATTTAATAAGATTTAATCTTAAAATTGATTTAATCACAAAAACAACGAAACTTTGAAACACACATAATAAATAAATTAATATTAATAGAACATTAGTTAGTCATAAAATAAATCAAAAGCCAATTAGTTTTATTCTTATAGCTCATTAAAAAGCTATCAAATTATTGAACATAACTAGAAATTGAGCTTAATAAGTCGTAAAATTAATAATTTGACCGTATACATAGGTGGGTACCATTAGCATACGTTTTCGGCCAAGTCTTCTATTACCAAAGAGTAGTAAATAAAGTGTCTATGATAATATATCTAATAATAGTCGTTGATAGAAAACAAGAAACTTCATTTTTGTGCCACTTCTTTTAAAAGCGACCCTGACCTGAGTTTCTTTCGGCATTCCTTCTCAGTGATCATCATCATCTGCGTAGCCTTTTTCCAACTTTATTGGGGTCGGTTTCCAGTGTAACTGGATTCCTCTCAGGGATCAGTCAGCTAGGAAATGTCGGCACTATTTAGTTTTAAAATATTGACCAAAAATGTACGTGTAAAAGTGTATTAAAAGATCTAAAGGGTTCTTTATTTCATTTCACTAAAAGAGCTTAAACAGCTTACAGTCAAAAATAATGACATAACATAACTTCATGCCATGTTTCCCCGAAGGGCTGGGCAGAGATGTACCTATATTACACCCACATTTCACTAATGTTCAAGTCCCATGTCCATGGGGCGAACCTACTGTCATCAACCCGGCAGAAATTCAGACTCCGGGCTGCTACTGAAAAATTCCAGACAGCAAACCTAAGAACACTTTGTCCGTCTTGAGAATCAAACCCAAAGCCTCATGCTCAGCAGTAGCGCTTGCGACCACTAGCCTAACGGGACAGTCAAAAATAATAATACAAGCTGTTGTTTTGAACCTGCAAAACATTTCAGGAGGTTGTTATGAAACTCGTAAATAATCGTATAACAATACGATACCAAGTCAATAATCAATAATACTTTTTATTTTAAATTTTTAAATTTTATCTTTTCTTTTTTTTTTTTTTTTAATTTTTTTTTTTGTTGATTCGGGTCGAGAATCACTAACATAATTACCTCCTAAATGTTTTGCAGGTCCAAAACAACACCTTGTATAAAATATTCAGATTCAACGATAAAATCTTGGTGTAAAACCATAAACTACTGACTCAGATTAAACAAATGAAGCATCCCTAATTACATAGTTAACGCTTTAAAGATGCCTGTTATCGTACTTTACAATCTAGAGGTCATGACACACATGCCCTTCAAAATCCAATAAACAAAATTATCGATAAAAAAGAATCGATTCATTACAGAAAACACTCAAAAATCGATTACCGATGTAATTGGAATCGCTTCCTTATAGATATATGCTTTGTGCTATCTGAAATACATTTGCGTATTTTAAGGGAGTTGGGTATGGTTTGAATATAAGCGGTAGCGATTCGCTTTTTATAGATCTGATTTAGACGCCTAACCAGAGTTTGGTTTATTTATAAAAAGGTGTATAAAATAAACTAAAGCGAACCTATTAGTGCTCTTGTTATCCTAAGACAAAAGCTCCTTTATTTCAGTATCTGTTGTAATTAAGCATATCTTAACACACACACACACACACACACACACACACACACACACACACACACACACTCACACACACAATACACATCTAATCTTTTGTGAGCGGTGGAAGAACAAAGGCAAATAATAGATAGTTTTCAAAAATTTACGTCATAACATTTAATTGTGGTCTGTGAACTGTGTGCGCGCACTCTGTAAAAACAGCAGGCATTGTTTATTTATTTTATTATTTATGTACACAGTAAAATACAAAGAGATATGACATAATTATAATTTTAGTATAAAGGTTTTTGTTTAAGAAACGTGGTTATATCCACATGATTGTGTGTAATTCCTAAAATTCCTATAAACCTAATTGTTTTACTCACATGGAATTTAAGTAATTTCTAATACTAGCACGCTACGGCCTTCAAAGCCTGATAATGACCTTTTTTTGTAAAACTATTGGTTCTGTTCCCGGCAAACAAATCGTGAAAACGGTTTTGCGGGGCATAGTTCTTATGTATTTTTTTTTATAAACTTTGTTTATGATAAATAGATAATAAAGCTATAATTATTTAACAAATTACCCACAAACTAATTGCTTTGGTAAGATGTTCTTAATATCACACACTTAAATTATATTTGTATATTAATTAACCTTTGATATACCAAGGAAATCGCCGCAGGAATCCGCTGGATGCGGGAAGCACAAAACCGGTCGAAGTGGCGGTGCTTGGGGGAGGCCTACGTCCAGCAGTGGACGTCTTTCGACCGAAATGATGATGATGATGATGATACCATGGACTCTATTTCGGGTCATGAACCAGAGATAATCAATAGAATTGTGTCTCATTAGTTGGGTTACTGAGTTTTGGGCCGATTTAAATGCCATAATAGTATGTATTCTTTCGTGTTTTTTTGCCATCGACACGCTAAGAAGAAGACTCGGGACATGATGGGTAGCATCTTTTTTCTCAACCATTGCCTCTTATAACTTGCACCACACACACATACATAATTCATGTGATAAAATACAAGCAATCAATTACTCTACATGTAAATCGCTTAAGCGCGTCTCTTACGACGTAGCGTCTTATTTTGTAAGTAGCTCTGATGTGCTTTTTTAACGCTTTTGGCTGGATTTTTTATTTAATTAATATGTTGTTATAGTTACACGATGTATGTAAGAAGCTATGTCAACGTTTTGTGTATATGTAAAGTCAGAGAAATTGACTCATCATCATCTATCTGCCTAGCCTTTTCCCAACTATGTTGGGGTCGGCGTTTAGTCTTACCGAATGCAGCTGAATACTAGTATTTTACATGGAGCGACTGCCTATCTGACCTTCACAACCCAGTTACTAGGTAACACGCTATCCCCTAGTAAGACTGGTTGTCAGACTTTCGGGCATCTGACGACCCGTAACGACTGTCAAAGATCTACAAATACGGCTTACAAATACAAATACGTGCTTTCCGAGGCACGGAGGGGTCTTGGTATTGTAGTGTGGTTGTAATGAAACGCGCTGTACGTGCCATATAAATATTTTTTAACTAAAAATAAACAATTTGATCATAAAAAATAAAATATCAGATACAGGTGTGACGATGCTAAGTTGGGTGTTAAGAAACGACCTAATTGGATGATTGCAACCAAACCGCTTAGGTGCGTTCGAGACGCCCATATAACCTGAGATTATACAGTTTACATAATTAACAACATTAAGAATTTTACGGTGAAGATCCCAATAAAAATATGACTGTTAGCTGAAGTTGGTAAAAGTTCTATCAATAGCACGACCTGATTCAACAAGCTAAAATTTTCTGACATTCAACGATTGACGAATTTCTATACTAATATTCAAAAGATAGACACTTAGGTGCCAGTAGGAATCTACAAATGAGGTTGAATGTGTGGTATTAGAAAAAAGCAGAAATACTAAAAAATATTGTATTATTCAAACGATAGACGCATATGTTCCAGTAGGAATCTACAAATGAGGTTGAATGTGTGGTGTTAGAAAGAAGCATAACTACTAAAAAAATATTGTAGAATTTAAAACACGGACCAACCGCGGCAAGCATAGCTTAACCTGATCCATCGACCCGTGCGGCTGTTATTACTTAGGCACACGCCCTTGAAGAAATTGACTACTAACATGAATTGTCAACAATTCAAATCACAGCGTCATTCTTAGTCTATACTAATGGGTCACAGGAAGGTAACTAGTCTGGATGGACTGTTTTTGAAACGCAAACGAAGGATCTATAAAATTTCGGTCATGTACTAAAATGAAAATAATGCACGTTGAACCACTAGCTATCTCAGAAGCTATTTAATACTGACTGATTCTAGGAGTGTTCTGCAACACCTGCCTTGATGCACTTTGAATTGCCGAGGTGCACTGATAGCCTACAAAATTATAGACTCCATGGGTAAAGTCCAAGACAAAATAATTGTTCTTCAATGCGTACCATATCATATTGGCTTATATGGAAATGAGGAAGTAGATCGTTTAGCAAAAGAGCGAAATATCTGTTGGATAATTTCCCTTATTTAATGACCTCTTGTATCGATTTCGCTACCAGTGTTTATAATTATGGAAATAATACTTTGATAAGAGGTCACTAAGTAAGGGAATCTTGTATAGAACCATTCAACATAGCCTTTCCTGCCTTCCTTGGTTTGTGGGTACAGATATGCATCGATATGCCAAGATATGAGAGTGACATGGTCACACTGATCAAACCCTCTATAAACTAATACAGATTTAAAAATCCGTCATTCTTAGACAGTTGTATGACATGGGAAATTGACGTAGTGTGTCAATTTGATACTTATTTATTTATTCACAAGGCATCTACAACAGGTTACAGTAAGATCACATTATATATTTCAACCTGATTATCATCCAAAGTGTAATCGTACAACATGACTAGCAACAACAATAATAATGATGATAACTAAAGTAAAAACCTTAGTTCACAAAATTACATCTACAAGGTCTGTGCGTCTGCCCTCCAGCGTACTACCAGGTTATGTAGGCAGGAGGGAATGTAATGTGTAGGAGACCAAACACGCCAGATAAAATACAAAATTGATACAAAGTTACATTATTTAAAGACAAAAGTATTTAAAGCGTTACAAAATTAAAAGGAAAGAGTACACACATGTCTTTTAAAAGCAGCGGCACGAGAATCTAAGATGTCAATACTGTTATTGTCTTTGAAATTTCATTGTAAAGTCGACACATTCTAACGATAGGGTTGTAATAAGAGGTTATTTGTGAAGATCAGAAGTGCAAACGTTTTTGGCATTCGGGTGTTATACCTAGCATTGATGTTTATGGGCGACAGCGGAGCTGAAGAGTCCAATGTGGAATGTAGGATGTTATGCAAGTTTTTTAAGGCTTCCTGTTTGCGACGAACATGCAAAGGTTCCAAACTGAATTTAATAAGGCGTTCGGGATAGCTTTGTAGCGTTCTAGAGAAGCCGTACCGGTACGAGACCCACTTAACACTGTGACCAGATTATCACACAGCATTCTAATATACTTTTTACAAGACTTTTATAAAGTAATTTGAAGCATTGAGGTTTTTAAATCCATTAGTAGACCTAGATAAAAAAAGCTAATAATTTTCCAGGCGACTGACTACTTAAAGGGCGAATAACTATTTGCTACTAAAAAAATAAAATGGGTAGCAAAAATAATAGGTTACAGTGAAGTAGCATTTTAAGTATAAAATCATTTGGGTTAGGTTAGGTTAGAACAGTGACCACTAACGCGCGAAGCGAACGTGCCGCGGTAGCGGCCACCGAGCGTCAGATCCCCTCGGTTGTTGGTGACTCTCAGTTACCAAAACAAAAACTCGATGCTAAAATTAAAACAAAGCTAACAATTGATTATTAAGCTGCTACTTAATACTTAAAATGCTACTTCACTGTAGCTGCCAACCTATTATTTTTGCTACCCATTTTAATTATTTTTAAACCCTAAATCAGATTAGTTTGTCGCCGCGTTAAATACATGCCGATATA
Organism: Atethmia centrago; assembly: GCA_905333075.3. Lineage (NCBI taxonomy): Eukaryota > Metazoa > Arthropoda > Insecta > Lepidoptera > Noctuidae > Atethmia > Atethmia centrago. Next base: position 3,516,276 of record HG995379.1, read on the forward strand.
AAACCGAGAAGTTTCAATGCTCTATTCGGCACGTTTTTGTAATGTTCTCTAAAAGATCATCAAACAACACGCCGAGATCTCTGGCTACGTGCTTTCGTTCTAACGATTGACCCTCGAGTCTGTAACCATCATCATCTGCCTAGCCTATTCCCAACTATGTTGGGTTCGGCGGTTAGTCTTATCGAATGCAACTGAATACTAGTATTTCACATGGAGAGACTGCCTATCTGACCTTCACAACCCAGTTACTAGGTAACACGCTATCCCCTAGTAAGACTGGTTGTCGCTGTATCTATACGTGCCATCATCATCTGCCTAGCCTATTCCCAACAATGTTGGGGTCGGCTTCCAGTTTTACCGAAAACAGCTGAATACCAGTATTTTACATGGAGCGACTGCCTACCTGACGTCCACAACCCAGTTATTGGGTAACACGCACCCCTTGGTAAGACTGGTTGTCAGACTTTCGAGCTTCTGACGACCCGTAACGACTGTCAAAGACCTAAAAATGACAGCCGCGACCAACGGCTTAACGTGCTTTCCGAGGCACGGAGGGTCTTGGTATGTAAAGATGGTCACCCATCTACGGGCCAACCGCGGGAAGCGTAGTTTAACCTGATCGATCGACCCGTGCGGCTGTAACTATGTATAGGTGTTCTTTATTCGTTTTTTTCGTAAAAGTTATAACAACGCATTTATTTATGTTCAATTTTATTTGATTAAGGGAGGTACCTACACCAGTCAGAGATGATATTTAAATCGTTCTGTAGGGATTCACTGTCGGAAGTGTTTTTTATCGACGTGAATAAATACCTTCAGATCGTCGACATACGACGGACAGGGTCATGCTTATTTTGTGACGAGATCGTTAATAAATGATACCAATTACTTTTATATGATACTAATAATGTTATTCATTTCCCTGACTCTAATTATATAGATAGCGAGCGCTGCAGGGTAGTCTGAGTACTCAGGTCAACCAAAGTGTTAACATTCTTTTTACTTAGCAACTTTGGCGAAATAATCATCGTTCTCTTTGAGGGATTCTATATGTTACTGTTCACTTAAAATAGTCTACGAAACCAAATTTAAAATCGTAAAAACCATAAAGTAATTAAATACCTTAAAAAAATTTAATCCCTTAATGGAAGAAAGAAATAAGAATTTCAAAAAATTTTAAAGGATTGACGATACAAATTTTCGGCAATCAAAGGCAATTTCTTGATTCAGACAGTGTTTAACAAAATTAACCTTTTTTTGTCCCGCGGGGATTTCCTCATAGATACCCTCCGTCTGGGAAGAACGGAGGGTTATGTCGTTCCCTTATCGACTAAAACCCGACTGTTCCTTCTAGTCCCCCGCCCGGGAGATACTTGTACATTCGCCCTAAGACCATGTGAATAAATAATTTAAATTAGATCACAACACAAGTCCTGGATTCTTAGTCCCAGCAAAACGACGTCTACACCTTAATCCACTTCTCGACTCTCAGCGCACAAAGAGCTAGAAATCATAATCAAATAAAAGAAAACATGTATAAACAGCACACAAACCGTCGCGAATTCTCTCAAACATTCCCTCAACATATGTATGTATATACAATATAACATGTAAATCCGTATGCGCGCTCTCGACACGCTAATATCCTTTAATAAAGGTAATGCAACTTGAATTGCGACTTGCCTGCAGGCTAGGGTTACCCCTTGCTAGCTTTTGAAAAGTATAATAATTCAGCCTGGGTTGTGCCACAAGAGGGGCTCGTGGCTTAATGACAACAGTAGCATGGGTCGATTGAAGTTTAAGCTACGCTTGACCATAAATGATAGATGTTTTTATTTCTGTAAAAAGGTTTGTACAAACACTTTTACACGTCAATCATATTTTAATAACTATATGTAGTCGGTCCTATCTGACTGCTCTGAGAAGAAAGAGTGAAACAAAATCAGAGGTCACAGTTTCTTTTAAAGTCTAAAATAATCTTGGTCAAATCATATGAAGACCGTGTAGATTGGTGTCTGAAATGGTCTTTTGAAGAAAGAACCACACAGATTAAGTGTATCTGTCCAGTCAGCGCACGAATTTGTCAGTAATCGTGCAGCTCAAGAGTTCGTCGACTCGTTGAGCAAAGAAAGGAAATTTGGGTAGGCCGCATAAATTACTCAAATTGCCAGACTTTCACTAAAACTAACTGACTGATAAAAGTAATATTCACAATAATTAAAATAGTTTAATACTTTACAAAGTAAATATTCATGTTAGCCATTACCTACATATCGAGACTCCATCGTGCCTCGGAAAGCACGTTAAACCGTTGGTCCCGGCTATCATTCGTAGATTTTTGACAGTCGTTACGGGTAGTCAGAAACTCAAGAGACTGACAACCAGTCTTACCAAGGGGTATCGTCAGTTACTGGGTTGTGGAGGTCAGATAGCCAGTCGCTCCATGTAAAAATACTGGTATTCAGCTGTAGCCTATTAGACTGGAGGCCGACCTCAACATAGTTGGGAAAAGGCTAGGCAGATTGATTGACCAACCAGTCTTACCAAGGGGTATCGTGTTACCAAGCTCCATGGGAAATACTGATTTCAGCTGCATCCGGTGAGACTAGAAACCTTGGGGTCGGCTTCTCTTCTTCTTGTCATAGATAGAAAAAGGCTAGGCGGACTGTTATTTTTTTGTTCCACTCCAGGGGAAATGCCTCTCTTTCTGTTTTCCATCAACTCGATCCTGAGCCAATATGGGCCAATCTCGAAAGAAGTCAAGCTAGTCCCGGCTCCGGGCCTACCGCAATGCCATTGAATGTTTTCTGAGAGCTTTCATATGCTTGCTACTGTCTTATTCTAGCGCAATGTAGTCACCGTTCTATTTCTCAAAAGCACTAAATCAAGTAAACTGTATTGTTAATATTATATTAGATATTTTTATTTTTTTAGGTAAAAATTACAGCCTTAGTCATAGATTTCACAACATGAGGCCAATTATAAACGTTCACAATCTACACGCACTCCCATCCCAAAAACTTGTCAAAAATGTTAATAAATACATTTATACATTTATTATTGACAGATTGATACTGAAATTATGATGCAGATTTTCTTAAAATAGAAGAAAAGTCCCTGAGAACGAATTTGAAATTAATTTTTCTGAAAGAATTTCAAATACTTGATATTATCTAAGTTGCAGGACGATTTCGCATCCCTAGGACACCTGGACACTCCCCAGTTTCGTTCTTATGAAATTATTTTTTCTGAAAGAATTTCAAATACTTGATATTATCTAAGTTGCAGGACGGTTTCGCATCCCTAGGACACCTGGGCACTCCCCAGTTTCGTTCTTAGGTGCTCGCATTAGCATGCCATAGTGTCTCAAGAATAAAATTATCCATATTTCCACTAGCAAACATAACTATGGTTTTAAATGTCGCATTTGTTAGTTACAGAGAAATCTTTGAATGTTTTAGCGTGCATATCTTTGTAGGGTAGTCTTTGTGAGAAATTCAAGGTAAATTGCGTGAGGGTGTGTGTGTGTCTGTGTTAGAGTAGATGTGTGTGTGTTATTATGCTCTTTGCTTGTAAGAGGGTTGGTGCTTGCTACCTGGAATTGCTTACAGCGGTACAGTTTAATGTTGTGTGGTTTCTGCTTGCTCTACCGTTAGCCGAACATATTGAAATGTTTTCATCTGTTAATTTAGTTTTGTATGAAACATTATTTTTGTTGGTCTGCAGAAATGATACATAATTGATACTGAATTTTTACTTTTCCCACGTATATTTCCCAAGTATAGCTTTTTTTTTCTGAAAAAAGGGAAAATCCAAGCCAAGTTGACTTGTTATAAATTGCTGTGCCAATATCTCAACAAAATATCGAACAAGGTAAATATAATAACACGTTTAGGTTCAAAGTTCAGCAAGGGAACAAACTAATTAAGGTTGCCTAATCTTAAGCTAAACAAATAAAACCATTAATTCCGAGATCAACGAACTTACAGGGAAAGTTTTCTGATAGAATTAATCTAAATTACGTCATGACTTACGTCATAGTGAATTATATCACATAAAAGAATCCCGATCAAATATTAAGGGTTCAAATTATCCTGAAACTCATTTGGAACAGTCAATTTTCATTATGAAACCGACACTTTTTACGATAGGTGAATTTTTTGCACGTCGCTCTTAATTTTGAAGTGCCTGTTCATAATTTAGTTCGAGATTTGATAAGGAAAAATTCTAATAGCCAATTGTTATTCTCTAAAGATGTGGAAACGTTGTAACCTGACGTAAAAATTAACTTTAATTTAAATAGTAGAGATGTTAATAGAGCAGTTCCGACTTGAAAAAAATGAGTTCTTTCAACAATCTTTTACGGGATTTTTGTGTTTTTTAAGCAATATCTAAGCTAGAATTTCACTCTAATCTATTAATTATATACTTTTCAATACCAACAGAAGTACACTTTAGAAAATGCAAGCACACACAAAATACATGCTTATTGAGACACGTATGTCTTACGCCTCTACACATAGGCTGAAATTGTAGTAGGTAATTAGCAGACAAAATTATGTATTTCATAGTCCTCTGCTGGTGCCTGCACGACGCAGCGCGATGGTAACAAAGCTTGCTCATTAACTCCCTGCCGACTGACGACGCCGCTATGAGATGTAGACTATAAAACAGATGAGACAGAACGGTTCAAGGACTGAGATTTGAAGATTTGTGGTGGTTGATTCTAGTTTTTTGCCTTTAGAAACTCTAGTGCACTCTAGGGAGAGTCGTTTAGTGATAATTAGTTTTTCGGGCTTGAGGCGGGTTTTTTCAAATGTTTTTTTTTTTAATGTTTATGTCGAATTTTCGACAGACGTCAACATCACAGCGAACTTGTCACTTTATCTCTCTGTTTTCCGCCGGTATCTTGAATGTCTGTTCGAATTTTATTATGTACTAGGCCATCTTCATGGAAACGTATCTGAAACAATAAATAAAATGCATTCATCGCCAGTTTTACACATTTGGTAATTTTAAACCAGGACTTCTTAAAATATTTTACATGATAAGTCAGTTATGAATTAGATCAGAGTTTGGACGTCGGTGCTCTTGACGCGGGGAAGGGTCCATCAATTTTCGCATCATTACACACATAACATAATCAGCCTGTAGTGTTCCCACTGCTGGAACACAGGCCTCCTCTCTGTGAGTAGGGCCGTAATCCACCACGCGGGCCCAGTGCGGGTTGGTAGATGTCACATGTCTTCGATTTTTTGGTTCTAGGACATGCCGGTTTCCTCACGATGTTTTTCTTCACCGTTCACCGCATCATTACGATAACGTTTAAATGGATAACCTTTGAAATAGGTACAAAATATTTCGCATCTCCTCTCTTACTCTATGCCCACATTCGAACAGAACTAGGAAGATGGAAAATTTTAATAAAATATGTTTCCCGCGTAAACGTCTCGCGCGTCACGTCTCTAACAGATCCGTTAAACACTTGCAATATTACATACAACTACCCTCCTTTCTATTACAATGGCTGTAGGGTTCAAATTCGCCAGTGTTGAATGTAAAGGGGGTGGTAAACTAACGCGCCATAAGGATGCATCCCCGATTATGAGGGATATTATTTCCTAGTTGCAGTTAAAATCATTTATTTTAATGTGGAACGTAATTTGAAAGGTTCCTATATTTACGACGGATTTTTTTTCTTTACCCTTTAAGCTTTTAACTGAAGTCTTAAAAGTCAGCAGGCTTGTTTTAGGTTTTTTTTTTTTTTATAATAAAGATACGTAATGTGGTACATTACTGACATCGGTGAAGAAAAACATGGGAGCATGAGGAACAGGGTGTAAAGTTCACTCATCCTCCATAGTAAAGGGAGGATCCTCCGACCAGACGGGTGTCGTGTCTGGTGGGCAACTGCCCGACGCCGGTTGATGTCGGGATGTTGTATTTAAGCTAGTTGCGCGGTAAACTCTGCTTGCGCGATGCAGGATTTTGCGTGACGTCAGTGTGATGCGTAGTTCGCAAGTGGCGATGTAGATGCCGCCACAACATCATGAGGAAACCTGGAATTTATAGTCAATATAAGCCTGAAATCGGGTGATGTCTTGAGCAAGCATGGTGATCAATGCTCGTGCATTCTCTGTATGAGAAGAAGCTGGTATTATTATATACATATGTAGGTAATGTGGTACTTCTACAATAATTTATTTACAATTATGTAATATTTTAAACTAATTCATTAGGCAGACGATAGTTCATTATTATTTAGTTTAGTGGCCATTGAACACACTTATTAAGCAGTGGGTCGAATAATTAGTGTCTCCATGCGTGTGCACATTGCTAAAGACCTTCAATCAACAGATTTTTCCTACGATCTAATCACGACTTTATAATAAAGCAGGTAACACACAAGAGGCGTTGTATTCTTATCTCTATCGCATATTTAATTTTCTACAGTTGCTTACAAAACCTAATTATCTGTATAATTTTCTACCTGTCTGTCTCTACTGCAGGCTTAGGATGACGCTTTCTATTTCTACAAAGAATAGACATAGCTCTATCTATATAAAGTGACATTTCGTTTCTCCATGTTTGACATCGCACCGGAGAAATCCTTCTACAATCTGTCATTTTGTCTTTCGTTTCTAACGATCTCTGTCTAGGTCCTTTTATATGTAGAAGTATTTCTTCGTAGAAATAGAAAGCGTCATGCTAAGCCTGCTGCTCTCCTGGGAATCCTCTTTTACACAGTGGGAATAAAATGTGTGAGAAAGACGGTGAATATTTATAGTATGAGATTTCTATGTCGTGTCATCTCGCTCCCACGTCTCATGACCGGGGCTGAACGTTGGCTTTCAGTATAGTAACAATTCACTCAATAATAGGTATCATAACAATTATATTTTTAATAGATCTGTAAAACATTATTATCCAAGTTACATCTCTATGGATCTCAAGCCTGTAAAGCATTTTTACAATAAAGACATCAACCCACTGGATCGTTTCATCAGATAAACAAATTATTGTTTTATTATCAGTCAAATGCAGTCAAGTATTTAAAATTGCATTTTCAGCTTAGTGAACTTAATGCGATGCTGTGATTAGAGAGCAGTTATATATTATTAAAGTCCTCGTAAATATAAAGATATTAAAGGGTTTAATGGCTGTCTAATTGTGTTATTATATGCTTTTTATAATGCATTGTGTGAATGCTTTGCGCTCTTTCTGATCAATTAACGAAACTGAAGAGCGGAGACGATGGCTTGGGCGGAGACGATGAATCGGGTATATACGGCTCCAGTCGGTCGGTGACGCCGAATCGCGTTCGGCTCCACTCGTAAGTTTTCACTTGTATCGTGTGGTCATACACGCTCACCCTCTTTTTTCTTGTTTTGGGTTGGTAAATAGCCCTACAGCTTGTCTAGTCCAAGGTTACTTACTGCTGCATACCATTTGCTTTCTATTTCAACGATACTTTTATCGGAAGATATTTTTGTTAAAATACGCTCTTTTACAAAGACTTCGACTAATAAATTTATACTTATGGCTTCTGTCTTTTAGCTAAATATGTACCAAGCTATGTTTATAAAAAGCTATCGTTGACCCTAAAACTGCCAGTACAATACTGCTTTTCCAGCTGAACCTTGCTTATCAGACACGTCATATGTTCAGCAGTAAGCCTATATTCAGATAAGGTGAATGAAACCTATCACAACCTTTACAAGAATAGGAGCGTGAACATTCAGTGAACATCATGTTTATACACGTATTGCATTCACCTGATATTATCTTATCAAACTATCTCAAAGTAATTGATGCGTAAGAGTGGAATAATTCGCTGGGCAATACATGTATGTATATAGCATGTTTAAGTTCAGAATACTGGCTGCAAATAAAATTATTTTAGTAAAAAAATATAAGAGAACAGATTGATATGAAATAGTTCCACATTTATTAAAGTTTGAAGAGAGAGATACAGTGCTATTTACCCCATCGGGAAATAGAAGTGTGGTTTTTATGTTATAGTTACAGCTTCAAGTGGGTTGTATTTGATTAAAAACTAGTAGTTCTGCGAACAGTAGACCCCGCCAGCACAAACTTTTTGCAACTAATATACCACTAAAGTTATTTAAAATGGGATATTTACCATTTTTTTGTTTATAAAAACCAGTGTACCAGACACTGAAAGTTTTTAGAGCTGGCCACTTGTAAACGATTATAGGTAATAAAAAAACAGTTCAAATTTTTAAAATGGAACTCTTTGCAAATATTATTGTGTATGTATTTTATTAATTTGTCATTTGTTTACGATTTGGCGGCAAATTGAAAATAGTCTGTGTTTCGTCAGCATGAATTTAACGCGAAAAAAATTTCGTACAATGTTTTTTTATGAATTTCGATGTCTTTTAAGTCAACAAGAAAGTTATGATAGACTTCGATTGGCCTTTCAAGATGAAGCCCCATCTCGTGCCACTGTTTACAACTGGTTAAATGAGTTTAAACGTGGTCGCACTAATCTCACCTCTCTGTCAGTTTGTTGGTACTGCTCAGTACCAACAAACTGACAAAGGAGAGCAAATTTTGCCAGACTTGAAGCAGAGACGCTTCGCTCGTTCGGTCAATTAAGTTATAAGCAGAGACGCTTCGCTCGCTTCGCTTGTTCGGTCAATTAAGTTATTAAGTGTTAGTGTATTACCTGCACAGTGTTTCACACTTAATAAAGCCCATAAAAGCATCATTTAAAAGTAATATAAACAAAATGAGCTTAAATCTATAAAGTTAAACTTTAAAGATTTAAGCTTCTTGCTCCATTCACAATTGTCCATGAAAGCTGACAATTGTACGCTAAGGTTAGCAATACTATAAATTCCTGCGTCCTTGTCTAGAATATCTGCTAGTTTGAAGGTCTGAGGGACCTTGGACGAAGGTCCCTCTGTAGCAAGGTTACAATAATCTGCCAAGACTGTTCTTTGTCTTGTATGCAGATTTAATCCAAAAATGTAGATTTTACTCTGGTCATAAAGTCACGCCTGTTTCTTCCAGTGGGGAAGGCAGAGATGTATAATATGTAGGTAGGTACACCCAAATTTTGCTTGAAATGTTTGTAAGTCCCATGTAATGAGACATCCAGAAACTTATTATTGCGGGTTTTTTTTACTGGTTTTCAAACAACAAATATATTATGGTATTTTTTTTTTATGGTGTGTGCATAATAAAGAGTATTCTATTCTATTTTTTTTTTCGGGTAAGATAGGTAAGGATGTAGTGCCAACTTCCTCGGACAGACTTTTGACTTTACTATTAATTTCCGTCTAAGTAATGACATGATGAATGTTATCGTCCTTGTGTGCCTTTATTGGCCGTCCTACATGCGAGGTGTTTTATTAATGCTCCTCATCTGATAACCATCTAAATGGCTCTCACATAATTAAATCACAATCATTAAGAAAAAGCCTCAGAATGTCTTTTTCATTGTCCGTCGTTCGCGATAATATTTAATTAATGTACTTTTTAACTCGAGTATACAATTAAACTTTATCGCTTTGTGTCCGAAAATTTGGCAGAAATTATCATTCGTTTCGGCGATAACTTTGAAGCTACTTAACTGGAAATTGGTCCTAATTTTCTTGCCAACAAGGTTGGAAGTTGCAAATGATTTCGTGACTAATGTCTTCCGCTAAATTATAATCAAGTTGTAATAAAAAATACAAATAAATCATTTCCCTTTGTCCGGAGGGGCGTGACCAGTCTGCCAAGTCCTCGCCGCAATAATTAATATTTAATTCGGATGAAAATTTTTACTTTGTTAGATTTTTTGTGGGCCACGTTGGACGATGATTAATTCCCTGTTTTCTGCACATTTTTCTTCGGTACGATTTAATAAAGTTTCGGATGTATTCTCTATACTTCTGCGTGTGGTACTGTTTTTTGTTTCACGCAATTTATAGACGCGGATTGAAATAAATCTTTCAGTGGCCTTGAAATATATTGGACTGAAAAAAGTATATTTTAAATAAGAGTAGACAGACCGTTTTTCATTTCAACACGAAATGCGTGACAGTTTATTTTTTATAAACAAAAATAACAAAAAATTCAACAATGACATGTAATGAATTCTTATTTGCAACATTTTTATCTAACATCCGAAGCATATTTTTATCGGGAAGGTAATCTTCACATCTAGTAAAACACATGCTGTTGTGGCCATACCATCAGAACAAACTATCACTTTGTCTGTAAGAGGTGACATCAACTAGATGGGGCTGTTCCATGTGTTGGTATCATGGCTTTATTGCCTACCTACGTAACATACCTTGAATATATTGTCACGTTCTTTTAAAATAATCTGCGCTTTGCGAGGAATTGCAGGAAGAGGCATTCAGCTCTGTCATCTTGATTTAATAGAATGATAGCAAGGTGGTTATTGTTGAATTTGTTAAGTAAGAATATGATCCTAAGAGAATTCAAATGTGCTTAAGGCTTCTTAATCACAACATTTAAATTCAAAAAAAAATGTTGTAGCCTGCCTTAAAACTTTACTCTACAACCGGCTCATTGCGTGTCTGACCACGCACAATGAAAGGTTCCATACTTGGGATGAATTTATCCTAAGAACAAACTTAACATTGTATTTGAAAAACATGTTCTTCGATACATTACAGCTGCAAATGTAAGTTGGTCGACTATTACTCGTTGACTTGTAAAGCCTACTTATATGCGATAATTTAACTTCGACTTTGTTTCTGTCGCCTCTGACATAGACTAAGGTCAAGAGCAAACCCATCACAAATAAAAAAAAAAAAAAAAATATATGCTCTTACCGTGAATTTTTTCACGTGTCCAAAAACAAGCATATATCTGGCAGGGGGGGGGGGACACTTGCCCCTAACAAAAATGAGTACTTTAAATGGTTTTCACACACTCGCAATATTTTTAAACGACCTTTCCAACGACAGCCCACACAAAGGTATAAAAAAAAATTCCCCACTTTACGTGTAGAAGAGGTACCTACCCTAAAAACATAAATATTTTATTTTACCACATTGGCACGATATATCGACCCATGCCAAATTACAGCTTTCTAGTACTAAGAGACTCTAAGCTAGGCCGCGGCCAGACAGACAGACGGATATGGAAACTGTAAGGGTTCCTTGTTGATTACGAAACCCTAAAAACTAAACTAATTGAACTAGGTATACTATTTTTTGTACGACACAAAGTTCATTATCTTTTTTTTTTGGGTGGGAAATCATCAAATAACTTCTCCCGTTCTGGGCGGAGCGGGAGGATGCGTCAGACTCTTACTGACTAAAACCCACCCGTATTCCTTCCGTTGCCTGTGTTGCCAAGGGCCTCGGTAACCCTTTAGTACCTGCCCGCGACCCCGGCAGAAAGTTCATTATCTTAAATTAATTACAGAGATGCATGCAATTTAAGCAGTTTATATTATACTACTGAAACCACATTAACGATATTAGGCATCCACATAGAAACTCATGTGCTACTCTCCAAACCCTTTTATCAAAATAACTTGCAGTACCTAAACCAAAGTAACTCAAGTAACTGAATTCCGGCTAAAACACTCTCCGTCTAATTAAGTGATGCAGGTTCGACTCCCGTTTGAATAAAACTTCATCGGTTAGTCCGACTTGGGCTTAGAACTGAAGCCTGAACTTTAAGTCTCAGTTACAAAACGTGTGCAAGTTGTGTTTGATCTTGTAAATTAATTAATTTGTGTATTTGTCGTAGCTTGTTGAGATTCATGTGGGTATCATGTATGTTTATTCCACTTAGATTGATTCAAAGTTGTTTCTAAGGCTTTTCAAAGGATGGCTTCTTTTGTGTAAGTTGCGTTACCAGGCTACTAAACGGTGACCAACACCCGAAGTTCAAAACTAACTCATGGACCCACCCACGCCTTATTCCCTGGGGGTAGGCAAAAACTACAGAACGCCACCTGCTACGATCCTTACATGAGTATGAGTATGTAAGAATCGTAGCAGGCGGCGTTCTGTAGTTTTTGAGATTTTCAAATATAATTATGAAGCAATAAATAGATTATGCTCCTTTTGCTTGTTTTATTATTAAATTAAGAAAAGGGAGTGTTTTTCTTCATTTAATAATACAACAAGCAAAAGGAGCATAGTCTATTGCTTCATAATTATGTTTGAAAATCTCACGTATTCAGATACATACCATGGCCACCACATACCATAAATCATGGGTGAACTTGACATAGATTTAAGAAAAACTGTTATTTAACGTTGTACCTTATACTTTTGAAAATATTTTTATTATTATTATTAGCATTATTTATTATTTTATTATCATACCGACAGCGGCGTGCACAGAGTTTTTAGAGAGGGTAGGCAGAAAAAATAATCTTAACAAAAATAGTGCATGCTGGTTTTAGTTCGTCGTCTTGTCGATTAAATAATGATGTAGGTAGTTGCCACCTCAAATATCCTTTATAGATTGACTGATTTTATAGACATATCAATTTACGGATATTCAGCCAGTTTTTGCACCTGCCGGGGTCGTGGGAAGGTACCAAAGGGTTACCGAGGCCCCTGGCAATACAGGCAACTGAAGGAATACGGGTTGGTTTTAGTCAGTAAGAGTCTGACACACCCTTCCGCTCCGCCCAGAGCGGGAGAAGTTATTTGATGATTTCCCACCCAAAAAAAAAAAAGTCCACCGAGTGTCAGCAACACGAGGCAATTTTTTCATATCTGCCATTTTATTGTAGTGGTTTTGCCTTTTGGTACTATTATTAAAGAAATTGGCTAATGTTTTTATGATATTGAAAAAACGTTTTGTTTCAGGAATACGTTCCATTCGGCAAGACTGGTACTGGTTTTAAGAACAAACACTTCTGACTCATGACAATATCTTAAAACCAGTACCAGTTGCTCTTTACCGCTTACATCTGGTGTTTCATAGACCATCACAGCAACAAAATCAGTGGAAGCGATTTGTTGTTTTATTGTTTGAATCATTACAGACACTGGAGATTAGGTAATTTTGAATCCGATTTGATAAACCCGTAAATGAGCTAGTGAAATTTTGTAAGTAGTTTTCCAAAACTCCGTCGTATTTGGAAAGCAAGTCGACCGTCTCTAAATAATTTCCCTTATTCCCTGACGAAGCAGATTCATTATGTCCACGAAAAGCGAGCTCTTGTTTCCCCAAAAAACAAACAATGTCAATAAGTCGCTGAAAAATATTTCGGTTCCGATCGACTTTCGCGTTATATGTTTATCAATGTCAATTTGTATCTGAGAATTTAAATGCGTTTCAATACGATTTTTTCCAAAGGTATGATATTTAAGCGAAGCTTCTAATTGTTTTTCAGATTGATGGTGTTGTTTTGCTGCTGTAGGAAAATTATGAATATCGGTGTAACCAGTGTCGTTCCAGACGGTTCTATTGTTTGAAAATAGTAGACAAGGGAAGCAGAACAACCGATTACAGTGTATGCAACCTGTGAGACAATAACAGTATAGTATAGTCAGGTTATTTGACTGTCCCCGCCTGCAAGACCAAAACCATATAGATTATAATGCTTGTTTTTCACTTTTCAGTTATGTGTTTTTGCAGTCGGGTTTTTTGTTTTTTAAATAATTTTTTTTATTTAAAGCTTTTTAGTTTTATTAATATATATTTTTGAAAATAACTCATTACTAGCTTTTATTTGATACCAATATTGTTGCAATTAATTTAAAAAAAACTTACCCTCCTTTTTTTGTATTTGAAGATGCAATTTATAAATATTATATAGCCTATGTCACTCCCACAATTAAGACGAATCTAAGGACACCTCATATGTCAAAATCCATCAAGCCGTTTAGGCTACAGAGCGTGCCAAAGAAATATCAAATCAAATCAAATCAAATCAAAAGTCATTTATTCAAACTAGGCTGAAAATCAGCACTTTTCGAACGTCAAAGTTACATAAAACAGTCCCCCAAAAATGCCCGCCCGTCACCACTTCCTAGTGCTTTAGCTGGGAAGAAGAAGTGGTGGAACAAACTCCCCAGCAGCACGTCTGTCTGTTTAGTTATATAAACTTGATTTTATACAAATCGTATGCAAAGTAATTAACATTACGAAACACAAAACATTGGATTAAATTACACACTTGCCATACGTTAGCTAGCACGCGCCAGTATACCAACAAAACAATGAACAAACTGTACTCAAGCAGATAAAAATTTCAACATAAAAAAAACGTAAATAGAACTTAATACCTAAATAAAAGCCTCCAGGCATAAAGGGCGTGCCCGCTTACATAAGGCAATTGCTGTAGCTCGAAGTGAGAAATGATAAACTAGCCCCATCGAAGTAAAATAAGTAAACAATTACTAATAACAATTAAAACCATGATCAGCAAGACGACCAGTCACCACAAGCAGCACCCGTTCACGAGCATAACGCAAAGATCAGCCATCACCCCCCTCGCCATATTGGAGGGAAGGAGGCAACACGATCCCCGACGCTACCGCAGGCAGTGACATCTAAGGGAGCATGACAAGCTTGCTGCCGGTTGCTCAGGCAAGAATAGTATAATCAATAGTCGAGGACGCTAGCTAACCACTTATTGCAATACAACTCATAAAACACACATTGTAATGAGTAGATTATGTAACTAATAAATTAAAATTTAACTAATTAAATTACATTGACTTATACAGTCAAAATAAAAAAATAATCAATTATATGAACTCATATAACCTGTCAGTAGGAAAGCTAATTCTGGAGAAAGAACATAAACATTGTCTTGAGTTAATCACAGCGACCAACTATTCTTATCGTTTAAGTAGTCATTGATACAATAGTATGCCTTTGAACAAAGGGTGGATTTTACTTTAGTTTTAAACGCATTAAAAGGCAAATCTAGCAAAGAAGAGGGCAGCATGTTATAAAAAGTTATACCAAGCCCAACAAATGAGTTATGTACCTTATGAAGCCGGTGAAATGGAGCTCGTAATTTGTCCTTATTTCTGGTGTTAATATTGTGAATATCACTATTTTTAGTGTATAAGTGTATATTTTGCCTAATATATAAGATGTTGGCGAAGATGAATTGTGATGCCACCGTGAGAATACCAACATCTTTAAAAAAATCTCTCAGAGAAACTCTGGCACCAAGCTGGTAAATAGCTCGAACAGCTCGTTTTTGAAGAACGAATATATTTTGAATGTCAGCGGCTTTGCCCCACAGCAGAATACCGTAGGACATAACGCTATGAAAATAACTAAAATAAACTAATCGAGCTGTATCAACGTCAGTGTATTGTCTTACTTTTCTGACGGCGTAGGCGGCCGAACTGAGCCTGCCCGCTAGGCTTGATATATGAGGGCCCCACTGAAGTTTGGCATCTACTGTTATACCAAGAAAAACTGCCGAGTCTACAGTTTCAAGCACCGCATTATCTAAGACGATGTTGGGACCTAGATTCCTAACATTTGGCAAGGCAAACTTTATACATTTCGTTTTCTTGGCATTGAGAACTAGGTTATTCGTCGTAAACCAATCCGTGACCATTGAGAGTGCACTGTTTACGTCATCAAAATCTTGTCTATTCCTGTTTACTTTAAAAAGAAGTGAGGTGTCATCTGCAAACAATACAACGTCACAGATACCCTTTAAATAAAATGGTAAGTCATTAATATACACTAAGAATAAGAATGGACCCAGTATTGAGCCTTGAGGTACACCTAACTGAACTGGTAACCCGGAAGATTTTACACCATTCACATCTACACATTGGAACCTATTATGTAAATAAGAATTTATTACTTTGAGAGCTTCATTTTGGACACCATAATGACACAGTTTACGCAAAAGCGTGTCATGGTCCACGCAATCAAAGGCTTTGGAGAGATCACAGAAAACTCCAATAGCATTTTGCGAGTTCTCCCATGCGTCAAATATGTGTTTCAGCAGTGCAACACCCGCATCTGTAGTCGAACGACCTTTTGTAAAGCCATATTGTTCATTATGAAGGAGGCTGTTTAAATTAAAATGTCTTAGCAATTGCTTGAGTATTAACTTTTCAAATATTTTGCTAAATGCAGGTAAGATAGAAATAGGTCTGAAATTGCCAACGTCATTTTTATTACCTGATTTAAATAAAGGTATGACTTTACTACTCTTCATGAGGTCAGGAAAAGAGCCCAAATCAACACATTTATTAAAAGTAACAGCTAGATAGGGGGCTACGATTTCTATTATATTGCTTAATAGTTTAATGGAGATACCCCAGATATCACCAGTGTTTTTAGACTTAAGTGTGTTAAAAATATTAACTACATCACGAGGTGTTACATGTTCGAAGCTAAATAAGCGACTACATTTAGGCACACTACTATGCAAAAGGTTTTCAGCTTTAGACGGGGACGAATTCAAGGAGCGAGTCGTAGTTATAGGTATGTTGGCAAAAAACTCATTGAATGCTTCAGCTACGTCAGCTGCTTTATTAACTAATTTGTTGTCGACCATAATCTCAAGTTGTTTTTCTTGTTTAACCGACTTACCCGTTTCATTGTTAATAATTTTCCAAGTGGTTTTTACTTTATTATTGGAATTTTTAATTGTATCGCTTAAAAATTTAGATTTAGCAAAAACACAAATCTTTTTAACCGCTCAGGCCCGTGGCTCAATAACGTCATCTCTCAATCTCAAAAAAAACATTTTTATTCGATAACTACTTTCAAATCGCGCGCCGCGAGGGCTCCTATTCGGAGCCATTGGGGCTTTATCGGTTAAATAGTTTTGAATAATTTTTGACATACTCTAAGAAAGGAGTGTCAAACCTGAATTTTTTCAAACCGTATAGTCGCGCTCTACTTTTATAAATACCTGGAGTAGCCCATTGGTTAAAGCCAGCGGAGGTGCCATTAATGTTAATGGTTTTGGTCTTGAAAGTAGATTGGTACTCTTTTTGCACAACATCAAAAAGAGCTCCATAGATATCATTAGGATTCACGTGTTCTACTATAGATGGTGTAATTCTATGAGCTATATTATTTTTAAACTTGTCGCACCGACTAGCTGTATATGGCCTGCATTCTGTTTTATGCGGCTTTTTATGTAATGGCATAGGGAAGCTAGCTAATAAACCACAGTGGTCAGACGTTAAGTTACACTAATTTATTTTTGGCATCACAATCACTAAAAATATTATCAATACAAATCGACGAGGACGCCGTGATCCTAGTAGGTTCAAAAAACAAGTTAATTAAATTATAAGACCTAAACAGATTGAGAAGCCTAATACTTAATGGAGTAACATCTAAAATATTAATATTAAAATCTCCACATAAAATTATACTTTTGTTACTACTTTTTAACCTGTTGAGTGAATCCTCCATTACCGATTCGAAAAGAATAAAATCTCCAGAGGGGGGTCGATAAACGCAAATTATAACGTATCGCTCGAGTTCAACACAAGACAACTCAATAGTGCGCTCGATAGAAAGATTAACTAAGTCTAAACGTTGTTTACACTTCAACTTGTTTGCAACAAGAACTAAAGATCCACCGCGAATAGCACTTTTTCTTATAAAAGCACTTTGTACAGTAAAATGATCACTATTCATAAACATTACTTCATGTTCTTTCAACCAGTGTTCAGTTAAACAATAAATAAACTTAACTCTAGCTCTTTGCCGGACAGACCCTGCATATTTTGATGTACAACATTCAACATATGCAGCTGACCCGTTGTCGCACCTAATAGTTTAAACTACAAGGCGTATCAAAAGTAGTGTTAGTATCACTACTAACAGTAATTGATGGTACACTACAGGTACCAGTGTCATGGTGTATATTGTATGCTAAAAGATTAGCAATATGTCTCCTACAACTAGGTGGCAAATACATTGTATAATTTGTCAGTTTGTAATCAGTAATAAATTGATTACAATCAAAATATAAAATAGCGTCACTGTGACGACAGGTCCTATTATAAATTAACATATTTAAATTATAAATGTGCCTATTTTGCTCAACAGACAAATATTGAGAATAAGGCAAGGCACAGAAAATAAATTTACAACTATTGGTCTCATTGAGATGTAACATCAAATGGACACATTCAATTATGTCCTTTTTTCTTACAGCTAAACTATCCCCATATAATAAAATAACAGTAGAACTGGGGTTTATTTTTGTCAATTTAATTTTACTAATTAATTGGCTAATACTGGCACCGGGTAAACAATTATTAATTACATACTGTTGTGAACACTGATTAAATATACTACCAAAACCTTGACCAAATTTGTCTGAAAATAAATATGTGGTATTAACTAAATTATTTATACTATTATTGACATCATTAATACCGCTACCTACTGGCTGAGCCACTGAGGGTGTGGATGTGGGTGTAATAAGTTGAGGCTGGGGTGCCTGGGAGCAGGTACAGCTAAAAGAGAGGTTATTTGTCAGAGACTCATACCTCTCTGCATTGTACTTGACCAGGTCTGCCAACTCATTGGCCTCCTGCAAGCGCTTACTCAGGTTTTGTTGTGAAGCCTCATATTTACTAAAGATGTCCTTTAGAGCATATTCCCTTACAAACAATTCATCCTGAAGCTGCTGAGTGTCAGTATCATACATAGTATTACATAACTGTAATTCACTATTACACATCTTTAATTCTTGAATTAAATTTAATTTTTTTTGCCTAAGTTTTGTATTTAATTTATTTACTTTCTGGCGTTTTAAAGATTTTTGAATTTTTCTAATTAACCTATTAATTTTAATATACTTTTTTATCTTATTATGGCTAGTAAACAAATTGCTTTTAGTGATTGTATCATTAGTTAAATCTATTGTTACAACAGGCTCAACACAAGTGGGTCCGGACCCGCTACCAACCAACTCATCATATAGACTGCAGGTGATCGCAGACTCTTCACTGGCTTTGAGAGATTCCAAACGGGTTATTGTGTTGTGGGCCCTGCTTAATTCCAGTTCTAATTCAGATATCCGTCTCAAAGCCAATTCGTGGGTGTCACTACATTCTTGGAAATTTGACACAAGTTGACGGAGGTGTTGATGCTGGTCGAGTATGTCCATATGCTGTATATGTAGTTCAGCCAATTGGTTCTTAAGCTCAGTGTTCTTGTTATTAATATACTGAACTTCCACCTCGCTGTCTTCCCTTTCCTGTAGCAGCTGATTGCACTGTTTTTGACTAGATTCCAATTCTTTCAACGTAGCCCTCAGTTTTTCCTCCAAGGATGCAGCTCTACGGGTCAACATATTGATAGGCCAACCCTAGAGGCACCCTAGAATGAGAGAAGAGAAAGCCAAGTGAGTAAAGGAATAAGAGAGAGGGATAAAATGTGGATAATAAGTACTAGGATGAAGGGCAAATTAATTAGAATTTAAAGATAACAAAGGGAAAAGTTAAGAAGAGGATGAAATCTCAATTATGGGATGATACATTAATTAATCACAGATATGTCTTAATCGAGATGTTAATATTATAAAAATAAATGGGAAAAACAACAAAATTAAGTTTGGAAAATGGTTGGGGGTACTACTGTTTTAGGTGATTGTAAATCCGGTTTTTTTTACATTAATTTCATGAACTGGCACTAATTCTGTGATTTAACATAACAGAGGTATGTCTAGTAATAAACAGCAGTGATTTCTATGGGGTCTCTAACGTATTAATGCGATTTTATCTTAATTATGCATAAGCATAATGTCCAGTACAATAAAGAGAAGTATATGGTTATTTAGGACACAGCTCACAGGGACGAGCAATAAACGTAAAAGGGGAAAGAGGTGTAATAAGAACTAACTATTTTGATATAAATATGCTTAAAATTAAAACAAATACTGCCCGGGTTATGTGATTTCAAATCCGTCCGTTGGATGACAGCTGATACTAGTTCATTGATTTTTCATTAATTTTGCGGCGAAATTAGTCACAAACACAAATCCTTAATATTTATAACTATATCTAGCTAATTTAAACAGTTTTATCAATAATTATACACGAAAAATATTAATTTTACAATTTAATTATAACACGAAAACTTTTGACGGCCGGCTGCCAGTATTGCCAGTCGAAAAAAAAAGAAAAGACATACATACATACATACATACATACATACATACTCTCGAAAAACATTACCCTCCTGAGGCAGTCGGGTAAAAAACACTTCCTGCTGGGGTAACGTTTATAACGTTAGAATTTTGGTCTTGCAGGCGGGGACAGTCGAATAACCTGAAATATGGTGTAACTTTTGATTGTCGGCCTGCAAGACCAAAATTATATGTATAGAATATAATGCTTGTTTTTCCCTTTTCAGTTGTGTTTTTGCAGTCGGGTTTTTTGTTTTTTAAATAATTTATTTTGTTTTATTGGATTTTGTTTGACTTTATTTGATTTGATTTCACCTGACCTGATTTAATGTGATCTTATTTGGTTTTATTTAATGATTGTCTATTATTTTATGTTTGGCAATGGGTATTATTTACTTGGGCCTCCTCCCACTCCGTAAATGTGTGTTTTAATAAAATGACACCCGGCGTCAGTCGTACAACGTCCTTTGGTGAAACCATATTGCTGATCATGTAAGATTAGGTTGGTGTTAAAATGAAAAAGCATTTGATTGAGCTTTACTTTTTCGAACACCTTGCTGAATACCGGCAACACGGATACCGGTCTATAATTGTTGGTGTCTTTACTGTCCCCAGGTTTAAAAAGTGGTTATAACCTTGCTGTATTTTATTAAATCCGGGAAGACTCCTTGATCCACACACAAATTAAATATTGAAGCTAAGCATGGTGCTATAGCCTCGATTATGGATATACAAACTTTGATATACATTTCCCATAGATCTTCAGTCAGTTTTATTTTAATTTGACGTTAAACTTTAATTATTATCATAGGGTTTATATGTTTGAATTGAAATTCAGCCGGGGAGCTTGGAACGTTCGCTCATAATAAATCAATTGAGATACTGGGTGAGGAAATTAAAGCTTCCGTCGTCTTAGGTGGTGGTATTTAGTTTCAGACTGTCCAAATAAATTATTAAATCAATCTATATTACTTCTTATTTCCTTAGTCTATTGTATACATACACATATTTAATAAATAAATACTTTAAAAACATAATTAAAGCTTCCGTCGTCTTAGGTGGTGGTATTTAGTTTCAGACTGTCCAAATAAATTATTAAATCAATCTATATTACTTCTTATTTCCTTAGTCTATTGTATACATATACATATTTAATAAATAAATACTTTAAAAACATAAATAAAGCTGTTAAAGAAAATTCAAAGGAAAGAGAAACCACAACATACATGATAACGCTCGTTGCGCAAAAACGCGTAACGTGTATTCTGTATAGATGCTATCTGCGTATTACGTCTTTATCTATCCAAGTCACTGGGCCCACATTAACTCGTCAAGCTCCCGGGTACAGGAACTCCCGGAGGGATAATGTAAGCTGTTTTAATGTACATTTTATATTAAAATGTGGCTTCAGGTAGAGACATTAAGAAATATAAACATTAATTACAAAAAAAGGATTAAGAATAAGTACTTTTCTCTAAATTTAATTTCCGTCTCCTGTCCATTTGTTTGCGCAACATGTCTTTTTTGTTCCATATTTCTTTCTTAGTCTTATTTTTTAAGCTGCATCCGGTAAGACAGGAAGCCGACCCCAACGTAGTTGGGAAAGCCTAGGCAGATGATGATTTCTCTATTAGTCATCATCTATGTAGTCACTGCATTTCTAGCCATTGCCATCTTTCACACAGTCCTTCCATCGTTTCTTTGGTCTCCTACTCATAGCGCTATTCACATTCATACTCAATATTTTTCCCTAAATTGATAAGTATAATTAGTACCCCTATACCAATAATCAAAACAACCGTTAGACTTAGACTGTCCTCCCATTCATATATAAAAAAGTTCTTTAGTAAAATAATTTCTTAGCAATTAGTCGAGGCTATTTTAAACAACCACTGCTAATAATCCTAGCAAAAAGATATACACAATTCTATATTGCCCACCTACCTTTTATAATATAGGCAGCTATGTTAAATGTGAAATATTCGTACAACCACCATTTTCAGGGTTTCATACCCAAAGGGCACCAACGGCACCTTATTATTAAGGCCCCCACTGTCCGTCCGTCCATCCGTGTGTCACAGGGCTGTATTTTTTTAACCGTATTAGGTAGACACTTGAAATTTTCATTAAAGTATGTACGAGTATGTACGAGTATGTACGAGTATGTACGAGTATGGCCGCTATAACAACAAATAAAATTAAGTTAAAAAGTTAAAAAATAAATAAATTAAGTATTAAATATTGTACTTTGGTACGGAACCCTTCGCGAGCGAATCCAACTCGCACTTATCGCTTTTATATTCCAAGATCCCTCCGCCAGTGTATTATTTATCTACACGTCACTGAGTAAGCATTACCTCATCACTGCGTTTTGTTCGTGTTAGGGAAGACAGTCTTCAGGGAAATTAGTGTATGGAGTCGGTAGTGATATGAAAAGTGCAGTTACGAGGTTCTTGTTTTGGAGTGAAGTACGGGTTTAAAGTTAAGTTTGTTGCTTGTTGTTTTTTTTAATAACTGCTAGACTAGCTAGACTAACTTTTAGTCTAGTTTTGGAATAGTTATCTATTTAATACTAGCTTCTTCCTGCAACTTGGTTCGCGAGGAAGTCGTAATAAGATACTAAAATAACAGGCACAATTTTATAAATTCCTTCGGGCCCGACCCACCGCGTCGCGTCGCATCGTGGTATAACTTCAGAAAGCGATAAGGCCGCCAATTGTATATTTTGTAGTGTTTGATTTATTTTTTGTTATGTATTTTTGTGGTGTACAATAAAGTATATATAAATAAATAATAAAGAAATAACTTCGGTTTCGCTTAGCGTTCTTTCCTTTTGCTCGGCTCCTAAAGATCGTAGCGTGATGTTAAAAAGCCTATAACCTTTCTCAAGAAATAGGCTATCAAATGCAAAAAGAATCAAATCCGACTGGTACGAGTAGTTCTAGAGATTAATTAGCACGTTCAAACAAACACAACTCTTAAGCTTTTTTATACTAGTATAAACGTATAGATTAGAAAGATCCCCTATTTAGTAGAGTGTGCCTTTCGAGACCCACTTAATAAGATATAATTAATTAACTTTTGCTTGTAGCTCTCTTGAGAGTGTTTGACTCAAAAGTTCCAATGAGCGTGATTTTTTTTACTGGAACTTGAGATTTTTCTGCTCCAAGACAAAGTATTTGATTTATTATTTATTTCTAGTCCATGTTGTCTCACTGCAGGGCAAAGCCCTCCCTTTCTCCTTTTCACTCCTCCCTGTCTTCAGCTAGTGTGACCAATTTCATTTTATTGTATTTTATTTAATAATAAACGTTACATAAGACAGAATAAAAAAATAATTGATTTATTTATTTTTTATATTTGTACTATATTGTTATTTAGGTAGTTATATATTTCACATAATATTTGGGTTATGCAGAGGTTAGTTTTAAGGGTTATGTAGAGGTTTAAGGGTTACCCACATTTCCAAAATACATCAAGAAACAACCATTCTCTCTTACAAGCAATAAAGATCAACCCTCAAGCTCACCCAATAAAGATACAAAGACAATTAAATTAAATAATTACCTCCAGATAACACAAAAGACTTCAGTCATTAAAACAATACAAAATAAGGAATAAAATAAAACAAAATAACTTTAAAAGTTTTTATTACTTTAAGTATAATAAAGGTTTTAGAGTAGAGGGTGGTCATAAAAACTCATTTAATTGCACGTAAAATCTCACCGGCCGGCTGTACCGATAAATATGCGGTTCGAGTATTTGCATAGTTATCTCTGAGATGGTATCTTGTGACCAAATTTTTACGTACTGGCACGTACGGTTGTTAGGACATCTTTATTTGGCAGGAATATATTTTTATGGTCAGTTTATTTTTGGTAAGGAGTTGTTTTAATGTGGTGTTTGTTTTTATTTGGGAAATCAATTGTATTTTAGTTGCCTACGTTATTCTCATAATACTTTTGATATCAGCACGTAAACGTTCACGACTGAACATGTCATTGGCGCTGTAAGTTTGAACATTAGAACGTAGATGAGGTTGTTTTGTAGACGAATGTGGTTAGGTTACTGGAACCTGTATCTTATGTACAAGATACTGGTTTCCTCTAGAATAGAATAGAATTTAATACTCTTTAATATGTACACCATAACAAATTACAGATATAAATGTAGAAATTTTACATAGGGTGACACAATGGGCGGTCTTATCGCTAAGAGCGATCTTTTAAAGACAACATTTGGATGGATTATGGGGGAAAGGAGAGACAATACTGCAGGTAGTCATTTTTTTTTTTTTTTTGAGGGTGGGAAATCATCAAATAACTTCTCCCGCTCTGGGCGGAGCGGGAGGGTGTGTCAGACTCTTACTGACTAAAACCCACCCGTATTCCTTCCTGTTGCCTGTGTTGCGGGGGCCTCGGTGACCCATAAGTACCTTCCCGCGACCCCGGCAGGCATCGGCCCTAGTGGACCCCTACTTTGTGCTGACGATATCTCTTTGAGGCGCGCGTGGAATACGACGCGCCGTCGACCCGGGCCTGGTCCTTACCGGACGGTGAGCTACCCATTGCTCACCGTCCGCAAGCCCGCGCCTGCGGTGGCCGAAAATCCGCCCGGGATTCCCGACGCCCTGGGCGTCTCCTGCGGCGGCTAGGGGCGAGAGGGCGCGAAACTTGCCTTTCCCTCAACCGTCCCGCCTCCTCCTTCGTGAGCATTACTGCTTCGCAGAAGGAGGTGACGGCTGCCCATGCCCTCTCGCTCCGTACCATGGCCTGAACCAGGGCCGGACGCGAGAGGTCTCTGCCGCCGATCGCCTCCACGAGGACACGGCGGTGCTCTGCCCAAGCCGGGCAGACCTCCACCGTATGCTCCACCGTGTCCTCCGGGCGATCCACACAGTGGTGACACCCGGACGTTTCCTCCCGCCTTATCCGACACAGGAACCTCCCGAAGCTGCCGTGTCCGGTGAGGACCTGCGTCAGGCGGAAGGTGAGGACGCCGTGGCGCCTCTCCAGCCACTCCTCAAAGAGGGGACTTATCGCCGCAATCGTGGCGTGCCCAGCACTGGGTTGCGACAACCGTACTTTCCATGACGCCATGAGATCCCGCCGGAGCTCCGTCCGCTGTGCCACGATTTCTCGCGGCAACGGACTTACGCCCCGGCGTTTCGCCTCCTCGCGCCACTCCCATACGTGCGCGAGGACTTTTGCCTCCAGATCCCATGGCGGCAATCCGGCAAGGAGGCTCGCTGCCTCACAGGAGACCGTGCGGTATCCCCGGACCATCCGGATGGCCATGACCCTTTGGGCCGCGCTCAACCGGCGGGCTGGCCGCAGCGCCAGAGAGCGCGCCCATACAGGAGCCCCGTAGAGGGCCATGGACCGCACGACCCCCGCGTAGAGCCTCCGGCAGGAGGCGTTTGGACCCCCTAGATTGGGCAGGAGACGCTTCAATGCAGCACTGCAGGTAGTCTGTGGTGTACCATTTACATATATACAATAAATAAATACATACATACATAAAACATATTAAAATTATCTGTATAATATATTCAATAATAATCATAAAACTAGCGCTAAGCACCAAAACAGGTGCAAAGAACAAAGAAAATAAAAAATATATTTAAGGAGAAAGATAGTGTTTGTACCATATTAAAAAAATGGACAGAGATTGTGCACTCCTTATCGACACGGGCAAGGCATTCCACAACCGTACTGCTTGAACCGTAAAAGATTTATCATAGAAACTGGTGGAATGCATCTTTAGTCTCAAGTTTTCTGATGACCCCAGGTATCTATTATGTGTGTCATTTAGGAACTTGAAACGTACCAGCACACTAGTGTACTAGTTTGGGTACCAGCAGCTTACATAAGGTTTTACCCCACCTATGTGACGGTTTTGAGCAATGAATAAGTTATTATACCCTGTTATTTTCTTATAACGCCAATTATCTTCTTCATCATCGGATTATTTTATTCATCAATCAGTAAGATGTTGAATTGAAAATGCGTCTTATCTAACTTGTCTAACATTGTTGTAATCATCTATTTTATAGTGAAGTCAACACTACCTCTTGCACATCAGTGTCATTAGTGACAGCTGTCACTAATGTCAACTGTCAGTTCTCCACGAATGGCGGGAAACGGTAAAAAGGAAAGCGTGCCTCCGCGAAAGGCTTTGGTGTGGTGATGAGCCAGTGTAGTGATATATTCAACTTAAATATGGAATCAACAGGATTCTACAATATGTTGCTATTTAAATCTTACGCTAATCTTCTTAATGTTTACACAGATTTACAAATATAATTTATAAAGCTCAATATACTTGACATTTGCGTAAGACAGACAGACAATTTATAACATTCGTATCAATAGTAACTGAGATTGAAATAATATTATATAGTGCCCACACAGTCTGCACAGATGAATACGAGTTTTTTCACATTTTATCAAGGTTACTTTCGTATGACATGACATATGGTTTAAATTACAGTAGAAATGTGAATAGATCTATTTTAATTCGCGTTTTAGATGCGAATAGAAAATAATTACTGTCCAATAGGTAATTAATGTTGAGACTCTTATTGTCAAGAGACGGCTTCGATAGTATAATCGCATAGATTATGAACCATCGATTTTTCATGCATTTTTTTTTCTTTTAATGAAATGGCTTGTTCGCAGTTTTTCACCAGTTTACAATATGGTAAGAGAAACATTATGATAGCCTTCTGAATTATCCTTGATTATTAATATTATTCGGTGGCAAACTACCTTAGTCTATTTTATCGGATTCGATAAGCACAAAAGTTAGTGCATTGTGTCAGCACGTAGCGCCTTTGCTACGGATCGTACATATTTGCACAACCCACAGATAGTTTTTCCAGGTCTACACTTAGACCTGGAACCGTTTTGACGATCTAGACGTACTAGATCATAAGACGTTTAGTCTAATAAGCAATCCACTAAAAGAGGGGGATGTGTTTCCATCTTGAGCAAGCCTGGTGATCAAAGCTCATGCCTTTTCTGTATGAGGGACAATAGTACGCAGGTATTGTTATTTATTATTGCCTTTTCTGTATGAGGGACAATAGTACGCAGGTATTGTTATTTATTATTAATGACTAAATTGTTAATCCTTAACATTTCGGCACTCACTTGTACTTACATACATCGCTATCAAACGCGTTGGTTCAATTCGTCCGTCACGCAAGCTGCGCGCGCGCCGAAGCGTAAGGATTTTTGTACGATCCTCGCGTTGGGTAAAGCTCTTTGTATACTGTGTTGACCTGTCACTTTGATAGCCATTTGTGGAGTCGGCAGAGAGCCTTAGTTTTTACATAACATTACGCTGGTTTTTCCTGAAGGTTTGAACAGAAGTGCAAAGTACACCCACATATCGCCAGATTATCTAATAACTTCTCCCGCTCTGGGCGGAGCGGGAGGGTGTGTCAGAGTATTGCTAACTAAAACCCACCCGTATTCCTTCCGTTGCCTGTGTTGCCAGAGGCCTCGGTAACCCTTTGGTACCTTCCCGAACCTTCCTTCCTTTTGAACCCGGCAGGCATCGGCCCTAGTGGACCCCTACGCTTGTGCTGATGACATCTCTTTGAGGCTCGCGTGGAATACAATGCGCCGTCGACCCGGGCCTGATCCTTACCGGACGGTGAGCTACCCATTGCTCACCGTCCGCAAGCCCGCGCCTACGGTGGCCAGAAATCCGCCCAAGATTCCCGATGCCCAGGGCGTCTCTTGCGGCGGCTAGGGGCGAGAGGGCGCGAAATTTTCCTTTCCCTCAACCGTCTCGCCTCCTCCTTCGCGAGCATTACTGCTTCGCATTATAATAATATGTGCAATTGCGTTACGTAAGCCAAAGCATCCATTCATCTCTGTATGTTATCATCGCGTTATCCCAAAACCTGTCGACTGCTGCTTACAACCTCGACGTTAGCGCTGTGATATGTCGTCGATAGTACGGTCTTAGTTAAATAGCTTCTAACCTAAACAGTGCCAGTGCAGTGTTGTGCGGTGTGTGTTCTTACAGTGAACCCAAGAAGTGCTATAAATGGCTACAGTGTTGATTTAATGGTGATAGCATCTAACCACAACCATTAATCTGCCTTAAAAGGCTTTGTAGCAGCTTATGGGAAGCCCCATGTATAGTAGTCAAGATCCAAGACCTATAGTTATAATGGCATGATGCCAAAAAGTCATCGAACTATCAATTTCAAATAACATAAATAATTCATTGGTAGTAATTTTATTTGTTTACGCTTCTACGAGTATTAACAGAGTCCTACATGTTGCTTGCTTGCTCGTTCTATATAAAGCAGCACCTATCGTAAAAATGTATCAAATTTGTTTTTTTTTTTTTGACAAATAGACGCACTGTCAGATAAATTAAATATGCCCAGGTAACACGAGACCCTCGCTTAATCCCTCCAAAAATGGCTACTCAAAATCAGAATTTCAACATCGAAATCCAATGTAAATTCGCTCTAACGCCATTCGGACAGAACAATGCAGGCTGCAATCAACAATAAAAAAAGAAAAACGCATATCTTTCAAAATACACGAAGGCTCCATACAATTTGCGCCGCGACGCGTGACCAGACCGACCCTAAATTATACATGTACAAACCAAAAACGACTGTAACTGTCAAAAGAATTATGTTTGCATCGAGGGTTTTTGCTGATCTTTTTTGTAGATTTCCAAGGTTGGCTGAAGGAAAATTCTGGATATTTTTATTATGTTCCTTTGAACCTTAGCTCTCATAAAATCATGGGCGTGAGTCATCATCTCCTGTCCTTATCAGTCCTGTCCTTATAAATCCTTCAGATCTGAGTTTTGATAAAGCTCCTGTAACCTTGGGCAAGGCCTTCTTCGTAAGTAGATCTGCCAACTGTGTAGCTAAGCTAGTCCTTTCTACCACAATGTCGTTTTAAAGCACAAGTTCTCTAACGAAAAAGTGTCTCACACCAACATGTTTGGTTCCACGAGGAAACTCGGGAGTTTGCTTTTGTTTCAGCGCAGATTCGTTATCCACAAATAAAACAGGAATTTATTTTTGACCATTCAAGTCTTTAGACACCTGTACCTGCTACAAACTCGATTTTAGTGCTATTGCAACTAAAGCTTGTTGTTGACTAATCCAACAAATTGCACCTGTTTTGAAACATCTAGCATGATCAGCATCACTGTAGGCTTTTGTTTGGTTAGGAGAATCCGCATTATGAATATACATTACTAGTGTTTAAATATCTCAATATACCTAAATCACTTATTACACCAATTTCTTGTCAGTATCGCCGATTGTCAATTACTTCCAAACTCCATTTACCAACATTAACGTGTGAAACCACGTTCAAAGAATCATTAAACATCCTTGAAAATTTCCTCAAAGGCCTTCATTTGAATTAAAAAATATACGCGCTCACCATATCGGTGGCGGTTCCCGGATCCCCCAACCGCACACGGCAGACCTTGAGCGACAGACAGACGAACAGACAATAGGCGATAAGGGAAGTCTGCGGTTGGCCAACGTGAAAACCGATGACTTCTGCATACAACATGAACAAGAATATGTGAGTGATTTGGAGAAGGCATCATTTTGTGACAATGTTTGGATTTTAAAGAAGGTTCGTGGTGTTTCTGACCCGTTCTTCTCCATAATAACCTACTATACTTTGGAATGGGCAACTAGCTTCATCTGTCTGACTGACCGACCCCTTGACAATTCAAAGTGCTTGTAATCGGTTTATTTGAAATAAATGCTTTGAATTTGTGTTTTGAGTTTTTAATTTTTGATAGTGTCTGCCACGGTTATGATGGAAAAAGAAAGCAGCTGACAGCGTCGCCATCTTTTCCCAACGTTGGTTGTGTAATAACTATAAATTCTAATAGATGACCAATTGAAAAGCAGTATTTTAGAAAAATAACTCAGAAAGTTTCTAGGAAATATTTTCTTCTGTTTTCTGTGTAAATAGATATTTATCGAATTGATATTCAATAAACACATTATTTACCACGTTATTCGGATAAATATTTTTGTTGTGGTGCAAATCTGAATCGTGAAAAGCTAGGAAAAACTCGTCCCTTTCATTTAATATTTCACCTACGAAATTCTGTTTTTTAAAGGCAGAGTGAGGCTATATCGCGGGCGCAACATTATTGCTGCCTGTCGCGCCCGCGATATTGCGCTAGTCTGCACGAGCCTTGAATTGTAATATCCAATTTTCCTACATCCACACTATTGGTTTCTTATTCACATACATCTTTATGATGTGCTGTCAATTATTACTAATCTTCAATGCGCTGGCAACGCGCCAAAGTGAGAAAAACAGCATTTACGAACATTATTAGCTATTTGTATGCAAAACCCGCTAATGTTGTCCGTCTGTACGTGATCGGGACAGAAAGAATCCTACTTGAAGCTAAGCGAGGGATGAACGAGGTTGGAGATGAAATTGGATTGGCATTTTAATTTGCATGTTTTTTTAAGTAATTTTAACTGCCTTGTTTCATAAGAATTTTGTGTATGAATATGAATTATTATAAGAGGGGGAGACTAGATAAATTATGAAGAGATTTTTTTACGATTATAGGAAAAACCTAGGAATGCAGTCAAGGCACGATGACAGCTGAGAGATGTATGTACATAATGTAGGTACACATATGTATGAAAAGTAATGATCACTCAAGTTTTTCACTATAATGGCCATATTTTATACTGTGACACATAGGTCTGGTAGATTCTTGATAATGTTGATAGTTAATCAAGTAATGTGACACAATTCATTATCTATTGCAACAATATTTTGATTTAAATAAATGAGGTTCCGTGGAGTTTCTTACCCGTTCTTCTCCATAGGAACCTACTACGCTTTGGAATGGGCAACTATTCAAATTCAAATAATTTATTGTGGGTCATAGGTTCATAAGATGTTGTGTTAGTTATATAGTTAAGTCCTGCTAGTCCCGCCATAGAGGCATACAAAATTCATATTATAAGTTCAGTACATAGCTAAAATACAATACATCAAATTGTCATGCAATACATTAAGACTAAATTAGTATAATATTTATGTCAAATTAAAAATTAGTTATGTTACAAAATAATATGATTCAATCTATTGTCATTTAGAAATTCTCTTCGCTCTAAAAAAAAACTAGACGAATTATTGATATTTAAATGTTATTACTCTATATTTTTTAAGATGTATTTATATCGCTCACAGTTCTGAGAAAAGGTGGAAGATTTCTCTAAAAGCACGCTCTTTTTCTACAGATGATTGAAGCAACATATCCATGATAGGCAGTTAGTGTGCAGACTGACGGACAATGCTCCTTAATCTGTAAAGAGCTCTGATAAACTCTTTTGCAAACTTGCTCCATATGTGACTTCCAATTTACTTTGCTGTTAATACAGAGAGCCAGAAGTTTGATTACATTGATTTCTTCTATGCTGGTTTGAGAGTTTGTAACATATACATATTCAAATTGGTATCAGGTTATACTCGCTGTTTAAAATTCTTGATTTGTTTTTTCTAGGTTTATTTTTAGGTCATTTTCATCAAGCAATTTATAATTGTTGTAACGGTGCTATTTTAAGTCAAGTTTTAAATCAGTTCTGTCGTTACCGATAAACGATATGGTAGTATCGTCAGCAAATAAGGTCACAGTATGGTGCATTGTAACTGTCGAAATGTCATTTATATAAATTAGAAAAAATGGTGGGCGTAGAATGCTCCCTGAGGGCCAAAGGAAAGGATATTTTTAACCTCAGAAACAACCTTTTCTTCAGTTCTGGTAGTTAAGGCGCTGACAAGACCCAATTGACCAAAATAGGCTTCTCTTAAGAAAGAAAATTGCCAAATCTGTATAGTTTGTGGTAGCGGAAAAAATATATGTTAATTTTGAACATATTTCCCAGAACTTGGTTGTCACCAAAACACGTTTTGAAAAAAAAATCTCGATACAAACTAACGTTAAACTAACCTCTTACCTTGAGTTCTAATCCAAAATATCTGTATTAAATATCAACATACATTACGTATTTAATTAATAACAAGTACGTCTTATTCTAATGCAGAACTTACTTCATATTTTGCAATAAATTACAAGCGTTTTGTCGTCGCGCTTCTCTTTCTTTTCTTTGCAATCTGACAGTGACCGCGGTTTAGGTGTTGTCAGCGTCTTAAGGAGACTCTTTTCAATTCAACCATCTGTTTTCTGTTACTGAGATATTATTCAATTAATTTGTCTATGTTACCTCTTACACCAGATGCATATCATTTATTCAAGAGTATTTTAAGACTGGCTTGTTCAAATGCTTTTGACTTGTCCATGTACAGCGCTATGGCAGGCGAAGTAGATGAGGACGCGGTGGCGCCTCTAGCCACTCCTCAAAGAGGGACCCCTCTTTATTGCCGCAATTGTGGTGTGCCCAGCACTGGATTGCGAATGACTGGCGACCTAGTGTCCATATTTAGAAGGACTTTGTGTAAAAAGTTATACATTGCTATACTATATTAACAGATTCATTTTTCCTAAAACCATATTGACTTGGGTTAAATATGTTAGTACTTTATATGCAATTGGACTTCACTTTTTTACCGAATATTTCATTATTTGTGCAGTGTGTTCGGAGTTGTTACGAGTATTACTGGCGCTTCTTGTTACCTGTTTAAACTGAAGGGTTATATTAAAGCTTAACAGTAGTTCCACAAACTCAATTGATATTTTTGAATTGTTTGTAATAACTATGTTGTAAATCTCCACAAATATTTTTTTTTCCTTACCTTTTTACTTAAAATTAAAAAGAAAGAATTTGTTGATTATATTGTTTTGTTCGGCGGTCTGTAATTACATAAAATATATATCTGTCTGACTGACCGATCCTTTGACAATACAAACGTGCCTGTGATTGCT
Organism: Atethmia centrago; assembly: GCA_905333075.3. Classification (NCBI taxonomy): domain Eukaryota; kingdom Metazoa; phylum Arthropoda; class Insecta; order Lepidoptera; family Noctuidae; genus Atethmia; species Atethmia centrago. The sequence goes on from HG995379.1 coordinate 3,549,307, forward strand.
TTATTTGAAATAAATGCTTTGAGTTTGAGTTTGATTTTGAAACATACCTACCTAAACGTGCAAGAAAGGATTAAGGATCTTAATGAAACCAGAGGAAAAGCACCCAACTTTCATAAACAACACTAATTCCTGCAGCCATAATTCCGTACGTCACCCTCCTTCGATACTGAAATTCAAAGCGTTATATTTTTACGAGGGGCGCACTCGCGGCCGCTATTATCGCCGCGTCGGCTTTGATGGCACATAAACTGGACGCAGCTGTAGCACTAGTGCTGGCAGCGAGTACTGGCGTAAGGGGAAAAATGGAGAAAATTTTGAAATTTTGTGTGTAAGTCAAGAATGGAGGTTTAGTAAAGAATGGAGAGTTTTGAAGAATAGGTGCATGGATGAAGGTTTTACGTTAGTTCTGTTATACTGAAGATCAGCTAATGTGGGCATTTCGCCTTTAAATTAAAATAGAATCAATTCAATTTTCTTGAGAGTTTTGACGTTCAAAAGTGCCTTTTTTGTGTCTATTTGAAATAAATGATTTGACTTTGATCCAAAATTTGATGCGACTGGAAAATATATCAGCGGTGTTTCTTTTTCCTGGTCGTAATATGATCCGCGAAACCTTACAATGGCTATAATAATCTATTAATTAATTAGTTAGTCTTTATCGAAGAAATCTTTATTGCTGTACTAACAATGAAGAGCGGGTTTATTGTTATCACCTATTGCTTGAAAAACATTTGAAAAACACAAAGATTATGCTATTGACCATTCTCTCAACCAAGTCTCTCTTTTACTTTTTACAAACCCTAAAACAGTAATAGACTAACCAATTCTAATCCAATACAACATTCAACAAAGCACTTCACAAATTTGACCAGTTTAGCTTTGGCAATTTTTTTCCTATAATATGAACTTTATTAGTCTGTATCCCCGTCTCTCTTGCCACGTCCCTAAACCCATCGTATATATTTCTAAAGGAGGCATAACTCTTATATTTTCCGCTGTTTTACAAGCTCACAGTATTGAATAATCTTCGTCAAATATTCACATCGAAGCTTCAAAAAGTTATGATATATTTATGATATAATTCACTTTATGGTGTGGTCATGGGATTTGTGGCTGAAGAAATTATGTAAAACTGACTTTGTGGGAGCATACCCGTTTTGGATTTGTGAGGTTAGGTAGGTAGCGACAGAAATTATATGTAAGCTCAGCAATAAGCGTTCCCGTTTCGAATTCCAAACTACTCAAGCAACCAAAACATTTACGAATCAGTAAATCGTTTGACAGCGAAGAATTTCAAATAAAGCCTAGAAAAACTATCGTTAAACAGCTGAGTCAGCACTCAGCTGTCTTATGCAGAAGGCGTTTGTCCTGGAAGCAACACCCATTGTGAGGAGGTCTGGGATCTCTAACCACTGCCAGCCACAATCTCGCTACGGACGATACATTTCGTTTTCATTTATTTTAAAGCTACTTAAAATAATGTATGCACAATAAAACGCTAGCAATCATACTAACAGGCATAAAACAGGAAGCAGAGAGTTTGCGCATGCGTCGAATGCGACTCGTTTATAAATATCGCACTCTCACCTTCGGTTCTTGGCCAAAGCCAAAATTATCACGCTGTTGGTATGCGGTACACTTCATGAGAGGTAGTGGGGTTGGGTGGTAGTATAGTAATGACTATAACGTAAACGAATTTAGGATAACTCCCCATTGGACTTACCGTAAAGAGCAAGTTTAGTTCAAATATATAGGTCAAAGTGTGAATACGTGGATTTTAATTTTATCCCCTTCTGTCAAACAAGTTATTTGTGAAAATAGAAGAGATATTGGTGTGTTTTACTACAAGGAATAAGGAAGCGTTTTACCGTTTAATTTAAGGTGTTTTGGTTTATGAATTGATGTATCGTATTTTAGGCTAAGGCATATCGTGGTAAACTATGGTACCGGATTTTCTATTCGAAGGCATGTCTCACTTTACAGTGCCTATAAAAACACTGTTATTAATGAGGATGCCTTTCAGGTTTCAGTATTTGGACAGAAAACAGATCATATTTGAATGCATCCTTTTTCAAATAAGCAAATAAACATTATTTCCTATAGCCGCTTCAGCTTATGCCTCGTTCCAAGGCCAGAGTGCAACACACTGAAGCGTTTGGCCATGACTCTACTAAGGCCAGTTGTCTTAACGCATTTGCAAATGAAATACAGTAGCTTTTATTTTATTTTGTTTCAAGAATTTTGCAGTAAGTTATGAATAGTGAAAATGCTTAATCGCTGTGAAATTATCCTGAAATTATTTAGTTTTGGCTTAGGTCACATTGTCTGTCTGTTTTCAATGTGATTGAATAGAGGGATATCATCGGTTGGTCACAAGATTATCCCATTGCCAATTTTAAAATGGCAGTTTAAAATGGCAGGTTGACTGAAATTAACAAATGTGGCCTTTCTAGACATCAAATTACGACTAGGCTATGCTACAGAGCACTAACGCTTTGGGAGTAGACTGCTTTAGTATAAATTCTTAATACTGCCTTATAATTTACTAAAATACATAGTTATTCTTTAATTCATATTATACACCCTTCTAAAGAATGAGTGATGATAAAATCCGCGCTTTATTGCGTGTCCATCCTATCCGCACCTACATTAGGAAATAAGTAACACTAGATTCATAAGTTTTACTCTACTAATACTCTCTCTACTAACTTCTATGGATTTCCAGTCTATAAAAAAAGTTTTTTTTTTTTAAACAATAATCTTTATTTCAACTCGAATATTGTGTCATACATAAATTGAGGCAGTGGCAGTAAATTACAATAGTATTTGTGTTGGAGCGTCTGACTCTTCCCCTCTTCTTCTAAGCGTATCGATGACAAAATTATCACAAAAAAATATAAATTTTCCCCATATGTGGTAGCTTAACAATTATGAGGCTAACAAATAATACTAATAATGCTATTTTAATAACTCGCTATCGCGCATGTCTTGTTCGAACGCCAGAGTGCAATACACCGATGCGCTTGGCCATGACTGTTCTTTGGTCAGTCGCATTGCCAATTTTATTCAAAGCATATTTTTAAATAGCAAATTTATCGCCTAGACGTCTACTGGAATCTCGCTTCAGCTTATGCCTCGGCCCAAGGCCAAAGTGCAACATACTGGGTCGTTTGGCCCTGACTGGGCTAAGGCCAGTCGCCTTGTGCTCACAAATTAAGAGAGATACTTAACAAGTACCTACTAATGCTCTTTTGCTGATATTTTCAGGTACTTTTGACTAATGGGATGAGCAGGAGTTCAGGCTAAAACTTTTAAGCAAGGGGTTTTTGGGTCCAATGTAAGTTCAGACTTTACTTAAGTACATATCTTTTTTGGCTTTATCAAGTCAGGAAAATGAATTGTTTATGAAATTCACTTCCAACTTAAATTATCCATATATTCGAATCACAACTGTCATTCTCTGTCAAATCGGAATGACTATAACACGGAAAATTGGCGTAGTGTAATGAATAAATAATTTTGTTGACTGTACATACCAATACTTTTTTCTAAAATCACAGCAAGACTTGTTTTGTAAACTTAACCCATAGGCCCAGAAGTGGGAAACAGTACAGGAGAAAAAAAAACCCTGAGTACAAGATTGAAAGAACCTAGCGTTAAATTAGGCTATCACGTAACATCGGAAACGCTATGCCATAGAAGAATAAATTCTAGTCGTTACTTGCAAAATGAAGCTGCGAAAGCTCCAATCGAAGATAAGTAGATATACGATATCATCATACATTTGTACGCTCTATACCATATCACGTTTAAAACATTAGGTACAACTAAAACTATTAATTATGCCATTCGAACCACGTCCGTCGGCTATTTAGTAGCGATTACTTTGACGCCACTCCTCGACTAGGTTGTTAGACCCATTCGATGTCATTGGTACATATATAAGTGTACAACCTTCATAATTTCCTGTTTCCGGAGCATTTTCAATTATTTTTAGCCGACCTTTTATTTTAAAGGTCTTCGTATGTATTTACTTACCCAATGAAAATAATAGGCCTAGTTTAATAGAAGATTAGAATTGTGATAGTTCTAGATATAGAATGTATGTAAGCTTTTTTTTCTGATGGGAAATTATCAAATAACTTTTTTTTCTGATGGGAAATTATCAAATAACTTTTTTTTCTGATGGGAAATTATCAAATAACTTTTCCCACTCTGGGCGGAGCGGGAGGGTATGTCAGACTCTTATTGACTAAAACCCACCCGTGTTCCTTCCGTTGCCTGTGTGTGTCAACCCGGGCCTGGTCCTTATCGGACGGCGATCTACTCATTGCTCAGTCTGCAAGCCCGCACCTATGGTGGCCGGAAATCCGCCAAGGATTCCCAACGCCCAGGGCGTCTCCTGCGGCGGTTAGGGGAATGAGAGCGCGAAATTTGTCTCTCCTTCACCCATCTTGGGTCCTCCATCGCGAGCATTACTACTTCGCAGAAGGATCCTCTCGCTCCGTACCATGGCCTGGACCAGGGCCGGACGTGAGAGATCTCCGCCGCCGATCGCCTCCACTAGGACACGGCGGTGCTCTGCCCAAGCCGGGCAGGCCTCCACCGTATGCTCCACCGTGTCTTCCGGGCGATCCACACAGTGGTGACACCACGGCGTTTCCTCCCGCCTTATCCGACACAGGAACCTCCCGAAGCTGAGGGCTTGTGCTTGGAACTGCAAAAGCCTATTCTAAAGCTGTCCATCTGCATCATCATCATCTGCCTAGCCTTTTCCCAATAGGTTGGGGTTGAATTCCAGTCTAACTGGGCCCTATCAGAATACCAGCACTGCGACACTTATTTCTTAAGTACTGCAGCATTATGCTGAGATAGGAGCCTTTTGGCCTCGTACAGGACTTTTTGTTTTATTTTAATTTTACTTTTTTTTTGTTTTTTTTTATGTTTCTGTGAGTGTTTTTTTAGTTTAATGTGTGATCTCCTGTGCGAGTCCCAATAAATACTTTTTCTTTCTTTCTTTATTTCTAACTGGATTCAGTTGAATACCAGAATTTAACATAGAGCGGCTGCCTAATCTGACGTCCACAACCCAGTTACTGGTTTTTTTTTTTTGAGGGTGGGAAATCATCAAATAACTTCTCCCGCTCTGGGCGGAGCGGGAGGGTGTGTCAGACTCTTACTGACTAAAACCCACCCGTATTCCTTCCTGTTGCCTGTGTTGCCAGGGGACTCGGTGACCCATAAGTACCTTCCCGCGACCCCGGCAGGCATCGGCCCTAGTGGACCCCTACACTTGTGCTGACGACATCTCTTTGAGGCGCGCGTGGAACACAATGCGCTGTCGACCCGGGCCTGTTCCTTACCGGATGGTGAGCTACCCATTGCTCAACATCCGCAAGCCCGCGCCTACGGTGGCCGGAAATCCGCCCGGGATTCCCGACGCCCAGGGCGTCTCCTGCGGCGGCTAGGGGCGAGAGGGCGCGAAACTTGCCTTTCCCTCAACCGTCCCGCCTCCTCCTTCGCGAGCATTACTGCTTCGCAGAAGGAGGTGACGGCTGCCCATGCCCTCTCGCTCCGTACCATGGCCTGAACCAGGGCCGAACGCGAGAGATCTCTGCCGCCGATCGCCTCCACGAGGACACGGCGGTGCTCTGCCCAGGCCTGGCAGACCTCCACCGTATGCTCCACCGTGTCCTCCGGGCGATCCACGCAGTGGTGACACCCGGACGTTTCCTCCCGCCTTATCCGACACAGGAACCTCCCGAAACTGCCGTGTCTGGTGAGGACCTGCGTCAGGCGGAAGGTGAGGATGCCGTGGCGCCTCCCTAGCCACACCTCAAAGAGGGGACTTATCGCCGCAATCGTGGCGTGCCCAGCACTGGGTTGCGATAACCGTACTTTCCATGACACCATGAGATCCCGCCGGAGCTCCGTCCGCTGTGCCGCGATTTCTCGCGGCAAAGGACTTACGCCCCGGCGTTTCGCCTCCTCGCGCCACTCCCATACGTGCGCGAGGACTTTTGTCTCCAGATCCCATGGCGGCAACCCAGTTACTGGGTAACCCGATACCCCTTAGCAATACTAGTTCACCCAAAAACCACTAGTAGTTATTAAATGGACTAGTTGCTATGGGAAAACCTTATAGAACATTGAAATAATATAGAACACAGCATTGAAGAATTAATAAGGAAAATGGAAAGTCCTGTCCTTAATCTCTGCCAAGAACGGCATAAATGTCTCAGTATTTACGTGAAACTCACGCCCAATATATAACAAGTTTAGTCCACATTTAACAGTCAAGGGCTTTGCTTTTAACTTGAAGATAATGTATGTTAATTTGTTGATAGCGAGTATCCTTGAGAAATGCGATGCCCTCGGAATATGTCTCGAAAGTAAACACTGACTCAGTGAAGGATTTCCACGTGTGGTAGGGTATTTTAGTGTCCTTTTAGTCGTTTTTAGGTGTGGAATATGAAAGTTTTGAGTATGTTTGTTTATGTATTCAAGTCCGTAAATGGAAGAAATACTGGTGAGGATGTTTTTCATCCTTTGCACTTATAGATTTTCAGCAATTATGAACCACTATCTCTACGTTATTCACATTATTTAGGCACTATTATAGAAGATAGTGCAAAGTCGAGAACTATAAACGCTACTTAGACTTAGGCATGTACTTTGACTTAGGCATGTTCTGTGCACCTAGCTTCTGACGGTTCGTAAGTGCCCGCCCATGTAGGTTTGTGAATTATTTTCCCGAATCTCTTTTGCACTTGTAGTTTGACAGTTGTGCGTCAGTGACAATAATAACGCTTATCCAAAGTACCTGCTAAATTACGTTTATACTCTTAGGTCTCGGCCTCTTAAAAGCTTAAAAGGCATAGTTAATGATTTAATTAGAATATTTACTTATCATTTTGCTACTATAATTTGGACGATATCGCTGTACCACGCCTTAGGTATGTGCGCGGCGAGACGGAAGGGCAGTGCAGGCCGCTCATTCGACAACGCTCACAGCGTCCAGCCCCCGCTTCGCCGCGTATTCCTGAGGCGCGCAGTACAGCGGTAGTCGCGGGAAGGTGCTAAAGGTTTACCGAGGCCCCTGGCAACACAGGCAACGGAAGGAATACGGGTGGGTTTAGTCTGACACACCCTCCCGCTCCGCCCAGAGCGGGAGAAATTATTTGATGATTTCCCACCCAAAAATAAAAAAGTACAGTGGTATCGGTCAAAGTATAGAGAAAATGCTCAACCACCACTAGGTAAATGAGTCACTTTTTGTCCTTTAAAATTAACTATAAGACCTATATTTCTACAACCTCGACTGAAAAACAATGACACATTGTACAAGGATTTCCACATGTCGCGATACATTTTCAACCAATTAAACTTTAGACAACATAATGGTTATTTTCTCCATGTTTTACTCCTCTGCCTACCCCAGGAATGTTTTTCATCTTGAGCCAATTGTGACTCAACTGTCGGAATTTATGCTTATTGTGAAGTTAAATCTTATATATATATTATGTCTTACAAACATTTAAGGTTGTAAATGGAATTAAGGTCACAACAGTAGTAACAGTTGACAGTTGCCTGTTCATCATTTAGGTTTTATTATGCTCTTTTGTTTTGGAGAAACTTACACCATTCGGCGCATTCGCATGTAGTAGTTACCTATTATGAGGAGCTCATTTCATTTGTCAAATTATTTTATTGAACCATTATTTAATTATAATATTATTTATTTATATTAAAACCAACCCGAGTGACAGCTTCTAAGCTTTCACTCGGGTTGGTTATAATAACAATAATAATATAATCTATACATTATTAATTACAAAAAATATTATACAAGCGGCTGTGTACAGCCGCTTGTGGGTTAGGACCAAATTTTTGACGTGTTGCACAACGGAAATCACAACGGAAATGTGTCACACTGGAAAATAAATGCAGCGCAATATAATTATTAGGATTGTGTGAATATTTTAGGCAGGTGTAATCAAATTAATTACACTTACCTAAAATATTCCGACGATTTACACACACCCTAATAATTATATTGCGCGCATTTATTTTCCAGTGTGACACATTTCTGTTGTGATTTCCGTTGTGCAACACGTCAAATATTTGGTCCTGACCCACAAACGGCTGTACACAGCCGCTTGTATAATATTTTTTGTAATTGTGATTACTTACTCAAACAAATTGTAAATAAGTTGCTATCAGATCACAATGGACAAACAATAACATTTTGCGCCTACATGCCTTTACAAAAAAATCAGATAAGGTTTACACCAATTACATGTAAAAATTTAGAGAAATTAAATATTTCTTTGGGCAGTAAATTATGTGTTCGGAGTTTTAATAATCTAAGTGAATATATATCACTAATAAACACGCAATTCAATGACAGTTTTCTACTAAAGACTAAAACTGTTTATGTTCTTATTTAGTGATTGGGCGACTCGGTGTTCTTAAAAGCAGGGAAAAACTATTTGAACTTTATGACCTCGCATCATAACAATAATACAGGTTTTCAGAAGTATGTTGCAAAACATTCTAAAACTTTTAAAAGTGTGCGCATAATAGCTAAAGCCCTATAAATTAGCAATAAAATACAATCAGCTAATGACAAAATAAAAACGAGTTGGAAAATAATAAATAATGAAACAGGTAGAAAAAACTTAGAGATGCTGCCCCATCAACTCTTCCCATTAACTCGATTTAGAAATAGCTCAGGAATTTGAAAACTTTTTTGCTAATATTCCCCTTAAAACTAGCTTTATAATCCTCACCCGCATTTTCTGCAGCCTTACTTAGACATAATGTAAAGGAATGTCCTTTGAAGTTTAAGTTTCAGGATACAAACCCCCAGGCTGTTATAAAAGCTATTAAAGATCTTAAAATTAAATAAACTGATCTCTGGGGAATGTCTGTAAAAGTGTGTAGATCTATCATCGAAACCATTGCGCCCTATTTAGCGTTCATATTTAACACTATTATAGACCAAGGAGTCTTTCGGGATCTCATGGAACACAGTGAAGTAGTTCCATTGTTCAAATTCGGTGATAGTAAAGAACCCAAAAGGCTTGTGTCAATTCTGCCAGTTCTCAGTAAGGTGTTTGGAAATTTATCAATCAAATGTTACGTCACTGTAATAAAAATTCCATCTCTCATGAAGAACAGTACGGTATCACCAAAGGGCATTGTACTACTGACGCCAGTGTCACCTTAATAAAGAACATTTTTAACGCCTGAGAATAAGCACAAGATGCCATTGGAATCTTTAACGACCTCTCTAAGGCGTTCGATTACGTAAACCATGAGACACTTGTGCTGAAACTAGAGCACTATGAGATTAAGAGCACAGCTCTTGATTTACTAGAATCATACGTGAATGATGGAAAGGTTCAAGTAAACGGCATAAACTCATTAGGGTCTGAAATGGCAATGGGCATTCCTCAAGATTCGATATTGGGTCCATGCCTCTTTTTAGTTTACATTAAAGATTTACCCCAATTACTTCAAAATTTACCGAAGATGTTGTCATTCGGAGATGACACATCATCGATCATTAAAATAAAAATCTTGATGACGTGACTAACTCCATTCTTCAGGTCCAAGATTGGTTTACGGTAAATAATATGGCACTAAATGAAACAAAAACCAAACGCTACGATTTAAATTACCTAATGTTAGAAGACGTGAATGTGACATCATATTGAATGGAAAAAAACTGGAATTTATGAATGAAACGGTTTTTTATAGGAATCATACTTGGCGAGAGATTAGCATGGATACCGCATAGAACAACATCTCTTGCGGGGCGACTAAGCTCAGCCGCTTCTGCTGTTAGAAAGATAAGATAGTTTACAGATGTAGAAACCGCACGTTAGGTCTATTTTATAATAATAATAATAATAATAATGTGCAATTATGGATGAAGTTATCATGACGAAGAATTACCGGAGATTTATTGTGATAGACGGCACGGTTGATGTGTGTCGGGCATGCCACCGTCCGGGAGAATCAATCCGACATATTATCGCCGGGTGTTTTCGTCTAGTTAACGAAGAGTATTTGCATACACACAACCTTGTAGCCAGGATTATCCATCAGCAACTTGCTCTGAAATACAGCCTTGTAAAATCTGAAGTGCCTTACTACAGGTATGTGCCCGACCCGGTTCTCGACAGAAAATATCACATTGTACTGGGATCGATCCATCATCACTGACAGGACTATTGTTGTCAATAAGCCTGATATAGTGGTGGTGGATCGAACAGAGCGGCTCGCAATGATTGTTGACATAACAGTCCCTCATGACGGGAATCTCGTGAAAGCCGAGAAAGATAAACAGATCAACTATCTTGACTTGGCTCGCGAGATTGTCAACATGTGGGATGTGGATTCAGCAATCATTGTGCCGATAGTCGTATCAGCCAATGATTTAATTGCCAAGAGCCTCGACCAACACCTAAGGAGGCTCACGTTGGACGGCTGGGCTTGATTCGCGAAGAGCGGTACTTCTGGACACGGCTCGCATTGTTAGGAGGTTCCTCTCTCTGGAGCCCTGTTCCCGATACCGGTGGGCTACCATTTTTTATATTCATAATTTATTTTTTATTTTTTTTATATTCTAATATTTAAAAATATAATTATAATATGTATATTATAATGAAATAAAAGAAAATAATAATAACATGTCGCATGCCATTTTACTTTGGCGTCAGGCTGCTGACATTGAAACCATCTATATTTTGCAGAAGAAAGCTGTTAGAGCCATTTATAATCTAATTCGCCGCGAATCTTTTAGGGAACTATTTAAAAAGATTAATATAATGACGTTGCCTTGCCAATTAATTTATGAAAATATTATGTACGTAAGAAAAATCTACATCTTTTAAATAAAATAAGTAATAGACATAATTTTAATACTAGAAATAAAGATAAAATAGATGAACCATTTTTCAGATTATGTGAAGTACATGCATCTTTTATGAAAATATATTGTGATATATTGCAATTAAATGAAAGAAAATTTAAAACTCGTGTTAAAAGTACACTTTGTAAACAAGGATATTACAAATTAGAGAATTATATTCAAGATTCGAATGCTTTGAAACATGCTGGTGCTACTCCATAGGACAATCTAGAGTCTAGACAAAATCAAACTGGTTGTTAATTTAATTGTATGATTTATTATTTTTATAACATTGATTTTACATTCTGTGACTACTTTACCTCACACATTGACTTATTACTTGTTAAAATTTTATGAAAATCGTCTACTTTTACAATGTTTGTTTATGTAAACACCATGTATCTCTCACATAATTAATTTATCTGTTATTGCTTCATTTTTAATTCTTTTACCTAATGTGATATAGTAATTTTATTTTAGGTGCATCGTCTTCACATATAATTATATAATTAATGTATACAAAATATTGTAAAACATCGTAAAGGAGTAACGGTGGTTTTCCATACGAAACTATCTTCTTGAAGGGTCATCTAGAATGACGTATATTTTCCCGTAAGTTTTGACGTCCAAAAGTGCCTTTTAAGTGCCTATTTAAAATAAATTATTTGACTTTTGACGTTGGAATTCGGGTTTAAGTAGATCTAACGGATAAGGTCCATTAGATCTTCTTAAATGCTAAGGACAGCCATTTTATGGCTTTACAAGGCGCTCTACCTGCCACTTTTTCCGCGTGAAATTTCTTGTTCCCCCAACCCACCGCGTCATTTTTCTTGTTCCCCCAATCCACCGCGTCACATTGCATCGCTCGCTTCCGCTATTACATCCTTTCCGCTTAGCTTTTTTTCTAACTATTTTTCGCTTTCGGCTTCTAAGGGTCGCAGCATGATGTTAAATGCCTATAACATTCTTCATGAATCGGGCTATTAGATGCAAAAAGAATCCGACTGGTAGTTCGAAAGATTAGCGTGTTCAAACAAATAAACTTTTCAGCTTTATTAGAATATAATGACAAACTCTCCACCTTTGAAGTGAGGATATCCAAGTATACACAAAACTGTAAATTATAATCAAGTCCCGGTTGCACCACAAATAATTAATCAATCAATGCAGTTTATCGCTAAAATAATCTAAATCATCTTTCTATTTCTGTCAATTTTTTGAAGATGTCTGTCTGCTCCACAAAATGTTTTTAGACAGTGCAAAATGCACTTTATTTTGCACTGTTTCTAGTAAATAACGCACCAGGCGAGAAATCGCCCTGATTTAATCACTTAAATGTCTGACTCATTCGTCTATTGGTCGCAAGCGCGACTGTTATGCGTGATATCCTGGGTTCCATCACCGGGTCGGGCAAAGTGTTGATTGTCTTCTAAAATGTTATTGTTTTGAAATGCAGTATCACAAAAAAAAATCTGGTCTATAAAATCGAATGTCTCATTTACTTACAATATATCAACGATAAATATTCTAATCTATATTCAACATTATAAATGCGAAATTAACTCTGTGTCTCTCTGTTACCTTTTCATACTCGAAGAAATTTGGCACACAGATACACCATGACCTTGGTTAGATCACTTTCTCTCCTGGTAGTATGTGCCTGGTAGTGTGAGCCGCGGGCAAAACCCAGTTAAATATAATCTACTCTCACTTCATTAATATTCCAAAAACTTCAAGTGCAAATAACGTTTTTCTCGAACAATCATAACCAGAGAATTTCAAAGGAGGTTCGCAGAAAAGTGCTGTCACCGACAATGATACGACGCTAATTTCCCACCGTCCACTGTAATTACCCACATAAAGTTCTATTGTTCCTCCGACTGGAAAAAAGTATCTTTACTTTAGATTTAATTGGAGTAAATGTTCATTTGTGTATAAAGTCGAAGTCATAGTCAAATCATTTATTTCAAATAAACACATAAAAGGCACTTTTGCACGTTGAAATAACTAATTCCATATATATTTGACGTGACAAAAGACTTCCGTTGTAAAGCGATACTTATTTAATTTATGACATTTTTAACCCTTCCTCAAATTATTATTTCTATACGTATTTTTCACATTTTCCTCGGAATCGAACCTGCGCCTTCGTCTACCCCCACCACCGTGCACAATCTCAGTAAAAAATCGTCAGATGATCGCCGTCCCTCGAACGGAAATGACGTTTCCTCAATCTAGCAACTAACGTCTCTGACTGAATGGAATCCTTTCTAACATAAACGTTTGTTTTTTTAATTAACACTTAACTTGAACGTTTCAAGAAAATGGAATGGGCTAGTTATGTTCGTGGAAAGATTTTTTAGAGGATTTAAAAGAATTTGATGGGTTTTTGGTCTTCAGATAGCGTATTTTTAGTGTGATTATTTTCGTAAATTAAGTTTAAATAATAAATTATTTAGTTTTACTGTAGGTATTATGGGCCTTAGTATACACTAGTAGCTATGCTTCTATCTAGCCTAAATACTAGCTGACCAGTTAGTATTTTGCCACGGGTAACCGCCGTTGACCTTGGTCATACAAATACGCGTCGCTCTCACGCCGCGCCGTCGCCGCCACCGGTGTCTTATGGAATATTTATTTTTAGTAACAAAAATATGAATAGTTGAAAAAAATCAGAAACTATATACATATAATAAAATAATCTGTTCATCCAAAAAAAAAAACCAAGAAAATATCTTAAGAAGTTTGAATATAATATTTCTTTATGCTTTGGGTTGACATTATTTCCTGAAACTAATTCATAAAGTATTCTAGTACAATACTTCAATATTCACATATAGAATTGATGTATATGCGTTCTAGTTTAAAATTCCTTTTTTGCATAAATTACTTGCATTATATGAATACTAAAATCATATATCTGCGCCTTAACATACAAGCGAAGAGGAAGTGGCTGTACTAAGGCCATAAGAATGAGAATTCTGGGATCTCTGTAAGAGCGCACCATTCCCAACTTCAATATACACATCTATCTGTCTCATCTTCGTAAATTCTCCTGCATTATCCCAATGTATTTGTGGTCAGCGCGTCATGTCTTTTTCCACTATACTTCTCATCAGTCGTCATCTCGGTCGTCACTCCCTTTCTAGCCATACCATCTATCTATCTATTTTCTATGTCTACAATCTATAACTAACAATAAAGAGTTGGTTTGTTGGAACGCGCTAATCTTTGGAGTTTTATTATTTTTATAATTACTATTTGTAAAAATATTTTTGCATTTAATAGCCAAATTCTTGAGGAAGGCTATTTAGCATCACGTTACGACCCTTAGGAGACGAGCAAAAACGAAAAAGTCAGAAAGAAATCTAAGCGAAGACGAAGAAACAGTGCGGGCGGGCGATTAGATGCGATGCGGTGGGTCGGGGGCCGAAGGAGTTTTATAAATATGCGGCTGTTATTTTGGTATATTGTGTGTATATTGATTTTCACGCGAAGGAAATCGTGGGTTGTATAGTGAAAACACACACTTCAAACTTAAATTTCTCCCAATAGAATAAAAAAAACACCAGGCAATACAATCGACAGTCACACTACACCTTCAAAGTTTAGCACAATAATATTTCTCTTTAACGATAGCAATAATTCCACAACTCGCAGAAATACAGCATTACAAAATAAGTCATAATTAATTCCCCACAGTGCCTCGACGTAACAATATTGTGGCCAAAAATGAAAAAAATACAACCTTAGTGGTAATAGCATTGTAGCGTTTTAGTGCACAGGGTGTTCGGAATATGGGTGATTAAAAATAATGGTCTCATGGTAATCTGGAAATGAACAATTTATTTGGGTACATTAAACAATGTTTTATTTATGAATGCATTACTGACACGTTTTTGTTAAAAGCAGAACAAACAAGACTGAAGATTCATTATTCATTCAGCATTCATTTACACTGTAAAAAAAGCTTCACCACCTTTGAAGCGAAAACTGTAACAGCCTAACTAATATTAGAAATGCGAAAGTAATTTTTTTTTGTTTCTCTTTCATGCTAAAATGGCTAAACGGATTAGGTTTTCCGATATTCCTACGGGATCAAGACTTATGCGGGTGAAACCGCGGGGTGAAGCTAGTATTTTTTATAAATACGTACAGCAGAGCAGGCCTAGCGTATTTTTGAATGCTAAGCCAGTTTATACTGTTTTTTTTTTACCAATAACGTGCCTATTTTACCTACTTTGTGACAGTTATGCAGATTTATACAATTCCATCCTTAGCTACAACACAACAGTGTTAAATAGGATCACGGAAAATGTTGTGACGACTCCCACACTGATCTTCTTCAAGAATATCTCCATGCTATTTGAAACACATGCATCAGCTAATAAGCAGCTAGTGTATCTTACCAAACAATAATAATCCTACAAGCATTTCTAAGCTAAGCCAAACATACACAATTGGTACAGTTTAGTGAACAGCCTGTATGTTGACACTAGGGTAATAAATTAAATATAAAAACGCCAACATAAAACAGTCGCACCTCGCTTTACCTACGGTTATGAGCGACCCAACTCACACCGGCCACTTATGTGAACATTTTGACTGGGAAGGGTTAGCAGAGGTACCTACTTAACCAATTTGATTGATTACATTATAGATATTAGTAATTAACACAGAAGCAGTATGTTCTCTTAAACCAGACAAAATTTAATTCATGTCCCAGGTAAATCACAAAATATGCGGATGAATTATAAAATACAGTTTAATCTTACCTTTTTAATCATACATTTTAAAACACTTTACGGGCCCTTAATAAAGTTGTATACATTTTAAAAGTTTTTATCTAAACTTTAAAGGATGATACGTTTTTACTATGCTTGGCTTAAAATTACGATACGACAGTGCTTATTTGAACTAATTATTATAAGAATTGAGCTTGAACCTCGTTACCACAAAACCGTGTTCTTCAGTCATTTAGGCTAAACAAAACAACAGGTCAATTCCCGTAATTAAAATCTTACAAATCTTGTTACAACCTCATCTCAGCCACAATAATAATTAATGCAAAAAAAAAAAACAAAAATGTAGGGAAATTCAAAGTATTTTTAACAGATGAAACTGCTATCAGACTGCGCACATACTTAAAATTAAAACTACGGAATTTGCACCTCTGTTATACACGACATTTGTCATTATAAATAGAGTTTGACATAAGATTGACGTTAGACACGCCTTGAATATTGGTACGTCGTCAACGGCACCTTAGAGATCTTTATACATATTTTTATTAACAACATCTGCTTTTACACCCACCTACGTTTTACAAATAAATACTTTGACAAGTGTCTAAGTTTTTTGTAAGACTCCTTGTTTCTGTTGTAGCGGGCCGTGTGAGTTGTCAAACCTCAAGGGTCACAGTAAAGATGGCAGTTCCAACATAATACGTAACATTGTTCGTTATTGCTCTAATAAAAGCCTGCGCTAGCCTGTTTAGTGCTCGACTTTCATAAAAACTTTGCCTGTGAGTTTGTTTGAATAATTGCTGTTATTTTCATTTGTATGTTAATTTGTTTGTTAGGTTTACGTGGCTATGTTATTAACGATCATAGTGCAGTTATCTCTGTTGGCAGAGATACTTCCTCACCTCTTTGGACTAATAATAATTAAATTAGTTGACAAGTAACAAGACTCATATACAAACAGATACATAAAAGGATACAGACAGGATAACAAGCACAGACAAAAACGAACACTCACAAGGTAACAATATGTCTGCTGCAGCATTGCCAGATATAAGGGCAATCCAGTCTGTTGGCGATCATGGCAGGGCAGCCCCAACACAACCCTGAACGCGTTATTGAACTGAACGCGCAGAGCGCTGTATGCCGCACGAATATACTTTAATGGCCGCAGGCGTTACAACTGAGTGTGGGTTCCTGGGTTCGACCTCCAAGTCAGGCAAAGTCCTGCCGGGGTCGCGTGGCATTCCAAAAGGCCCCTGGCAACACAGGCAACGGAAAGAATATGGATGGGTTTTAATCAGTAAGAGTCTCACACTGTTATCAAATAACTATCAAATAACTTCTCCCGCTCCGCCCAGAGCGGGAGAAGTTATTTGATAATTTCACACCCAAAAAAAAAAAAAGTCAGGCAAAGTGTTCTTGGGTATTTCTGTCTAAAATTTCTTAGTAGCATCTCCGAGTCTAGATTTGCGCCTGGTTGATTATAGGATCGCTACCTTATAAATGGGCCTTAAACATTACTGGCAGAATGTGTGTGCTATAACTACACTACTGCCTAACCCTTCTTAGGAGGAACCAGGCGGGATATTATGTTACTGCAAAAACTAGATATTTATGCACCTCTGCCTTACTCTTCAAAAATGCAAGCGTGGTGTTATTTGCTGTTAAAGAAGACGCTGCAGCTAGGCCTGCCTCGAATTTGTCTCATATTTTCATCTGTTTCTTCACATGTAATCAGTTAATTTAATACCCAATTTTACTTTTCGCGATCAAAAATCACTGCCTGAAAATTAACTACAATACGTGTTCACTGCACTATTTGACTGAAACCAGTGAACCGACAAATTAAAATTAATAAAATAATAATGTATATTTTCAAAGGAAATGTACACGAGTGCACTGAATACATCGCGTGCTGGCTGCAATAAAAAAAATATTAGTGTCGATTTGCAGTCCGCTATGAGCAAGCATAAAAGCATTTAAAGGTATAAACATACAGACAAATGAGTAGTTTAACTCTATTATAGTATCTAAAAACAATTCCACTTTTCTTACTATTTAATTTTAAAGTAAGAATTGAACAGAATATTATAAATTGATGCTACAAGTATTCTATACTAAAACTATACTAATACTATACTAATACCATACTAGTACTATACTAATACTATACTAATACTATACTAGTACCATACTAATACCATACTAATACCATACTAATACCATACTAATACTATACTAATACCATTAAGACGCTGACAACACCTAAACCGCGGTCACTGTCAGATTGCATAGAAAAGAAATAGAAGCGCGATGACACAACGCTTGTAATTTATTGCGAAATATGAAGCAATTATCTATTTACTCAAAATTAAGTTGAGTAATCGAAAATAAAAACAACCAAGTTCTGCATTCAAATAAGACGTTCTTGTGTTTACGTAACGTAAGACGTAACGTATGTTGATATTTAATACAGATATTTTGGATTAGAACTCAAGGTAAGAGGTTAGTTTAACGTTATTTTGTATCAAGTTTTTTTTCAAACGGTTTTTGGTAACAACCTAGTTCTGGGAAATATGTTCAAAATTAACATATATTTTTTCCGCTACCAAAAACTATATAGATTTGGCAATTTTTTTACTTAAGAGAAGCCTATTTTGGTCAATTAGGTCTTGTCAGCGCTTTAAGAGGTAAAATTTCTAAGTCGGATGTACTCGAAGGATGTCATCTCGGATACTATTTATTCGATTACAAAAATTATTTCACTGATAGAAAGTTACACTGTTGCCGATTGCAATAGGATATATTTTATGATCGCTTCTACGTGGACGGAGTCTCAGGCAGAAACTAGATACCAATAAAGCTGGTTAAAATTAAAAGTTATCTGTAACATACCCCTTGGGTGTACAATTATAAGAAAAACAATAATTTATCATGGATTAACATAAAACGAAATTATATAGATACAAAAATTATAAGTTAAGTATATAAAGTCAAAGATAAGAAATACACATTGGTTTCGAAAAATTTAAGTAAAATATTCTAAATACTAGGGTCTAAAAATCTGCCTAGCCTTGTCCCAACTATGTTGGGGTGGGCTTTCAGTCTGACCTGATGCAGCTGAATACCAGTATTATACATAGAGCAACTGTCTATCTGACCTCCATAGGTAAGACTGGTTATCAGAGTTACGGGCTTCGGACAATCCATAACGACTGTCACGGATCTAAAAATGACAGCCGGGACCAAGAGCTTAACGGGCTTTCCGGGTCACGGAGGAGTCTAGTTATGTAATAGATAGGTCACCCTATTGAGGAGGTGTGCTGAGTGAAAACACAGGAAATAATATTAAGCATTTAACCCTTTGTCACCACGTCAAAAATACAAAAACGTGCCCTGGGCGCCAAGCTACGAATTATTCCATACAAATCTGTCATGTAGTCGTGACCGTGGCGTGCTGGGCACATTTTGGTTTGTCATCTATACATGACTGTGGCGGTCAAAAGGTTAAGAAATGTCTAATGTCAATATTTATTTTCGCATGATGTATACTATGATCCTCAGCAAGGCAAATAGCACTTAAATTACCAGCATGTCTTACCCTACAGAGTTGATGTAGACCTAGGCTATTTGAAATACACAACTTCTTTCATAGTTTCTGCCAAACTCACAAACTCAGCCTCACAGGTAGAAGTCGCAAGGATGCGTTGCTTTGTGAAGTCCATGATATGCTTGCACCTAGAACAGAATACATAACCAGTAAAGGATCGTCTATCAATGACGCAGCTACGCCAATCTGAATCTGCATCTGCACCCTTGTATGCACAACCCTGTTTGCTTAAACGCCAAATCGTGAGTTATCGTACCTTTTAATTATCGAAGAACTCGCTTCGCAGCCCTCCAAAGAGTTTCCTGCGGGTTTTTCTTCGTGTTTCCATAGCGTTAGCGATATCAGGTCTAGTCACTACACTTAAATACACGAGCGCTCCAATTAGTCCTCTATATGGAAATTGTTTCCCTTTTATCACTATTTTTTTACTACTAACAGAATTTCCAATTTCCATTGAAATATGGATAGGATTGCAACTATCCATAGGAAATTTCTTCAAAATATCTTTTATATACTTCTCTTGTGACAAGAAATATTCATTGGCACTTTTCTTTATATCTATCCCGAGACAGAAGATTGCTTGACCTAAGTCTTTCTTTTATTATGCGATCAATATGTCGTCCGCGTAAACAATAACAAAAATATCTTATTCACCTTTATTCCGCTTGCGAAACAATCAAGGTTCATTTATCGTAAGTCTTAACCCCATTTGTCTCAGATTCTTGTCCAGTTCAATATTCTACAGTCATCGATTATCGATTTCTCTTTATGGTGTCAAACAAGGTGTTGTTTGACACCATAAAGAGATTTCTTTAGACAACAGGTGTCACCGCCTGCTTTCGTATCTTCAAGCATTTTTGCTGTTTTTTATCAGAATTAACGGCATCTACATTTTCTAGTTTTAAACTTATTTCAGCAGCTCAGGGATCTTCATATAAATATCTTTGTTCACATGATCGTTTAAATAAGTGGTATTTATATCTATCTGGTTTAGCCACACGGGTCGATCGATCAGGTTAAGCTACGCTTACCGCGGTTGGTCCGTGGATGGGTGACCATCTTTACATACCAAGACCCCTCCGTGCCTCGGAAAGCACGTTAAGCCGTAGGTCCCGGCTGTCATTTATAGATCATTGACGGTCGTTACGGATTGTCAGAAACTCAAGAGACTGACAACCAGTCTTACCAAGGGGTATCGTCAGTTACTGGGTTGTGGAGGTCAGATAGCCAGTCGCTCCATATAAAATACTGGTATTCAGCTGTAGCCTATTAGACTGGAGGGCGACCTCAACATAGTTGAGAAAAGGCTAGGCAGATGATGATGATTCTCATTTTAAACTAACGTTTCTATCACTAATTCCAGTAGATTCTGTATTCTATGTACTTCCTTCATCAATCACTGGCACATTCGGTTGAACATCTAATGTAATTTCTTCTCTCAAAGGCTCATCAGTAAATGGCACATCTGACTGTTCTTTAGTTTGGATTTCTATATCAACAGTATTTCTCACAATACTCTTTTCACATTGTGGTTCAGTTGGTGATTCGTTTGGGACCTTACACTTATAATTTCAGTTAGTTTACCTTCCTTTTATTTTTTACATCTCTCGACATTACAATTCTTCCACTTTCAGGTATGCATATTTTATAGCCTTTAGCATCGGCTGGATAGTCCACGAAAATGTCGAGTAAAGTTCGTGCTGCAAACTTATACTTTCAAGACGAATACTTGCGTGCCAAACGTTTTTAAATATTTGATATTCACAGGTCTCTCAAAGCATTTTTTGTATGGAATTTCACCATTCAGACTGCTAGTTGGGCACCTATTACGCAAATAACATACAGTAGCTACAGCTTCTGCTCAAAAACTTGGTGAAATACCTGACGATAAGATCATGCACTTTGCCATCTCAGTCAAAGTACGGATCAGCCGTTAATTTTTAAAGAGATATATATTTAGAAAAAAATATTTTTCTATTTCGTTATCCATATGTAAACATAACATTTAACTTGCTTTCGAATTTTCAACATGACATTAAATTAAAAAAATATTTAACTTTGACAAAACGTCACTTTTATTTATCAGCATACAGGCTTGGCGGCCGAATTAGCGGCACGCAGGGTTGCGACAATCGTCGAAAGGATCCGGCAATTGGGACTCGAGGTGGTCCTGCACAAGTCCGAGGCCATGTGTTTTCATGGTCCTCGGAACACGCCACCGTTGGGGTCCCAAATAACGGTAGGAGGGGTTTCTATCGGCGTCGAGTCGACGATGAAGTACCTGGGACTCGTCCTCGACAGACGGTGGAACTTCGTGGAGCATTTCCGACGTTTGGCTCCCAAACTGGAGCGGGCAGGCGCTGCATTGAAGCGGCTCCTGCCCAATCTAGGGGGTCCAAACGCCTCCTGCCGGAGGCTCTATGCGGGGGTCGTGCGGTCCATAGCCCTCTACGGGGCTCCTGTATGGGCGCGCTCTCTGGCGCTGCGGCCAGCCCGCTGGTTGAGCGCGGCCCAAAGGGTCATGGCTATCCGGATGGTCCGGGGATACCGCACGGTCTCCTGTGAGGCAGCGAGCCTCCTTGCCGGATTGCCGCCATGGGATCTGGAGGCAAAAGTCCTCGCGCACGTGTGGGAGTGGCGCGAGGTGGCGCCACGGCGTCTTCACCTTCCGCCTGACGCAGGTCCTCACCGGACACGGCAGCTTCGGGAAGTTCCTGTGTCAGATAAGGCGGGAGGAAACGCCCGGGTGTCACCACTGTGTGAAACGCCCGGAGGACACGGTGGAGCATACGGTGGAGGTCTGCCCAGATTGGGCAGAGCACCGCCGTGTCCTCGTCGAGGCGATCGGCGGCAGAGATCTCTCGCGTCCGGCCCTGGTTCAGGCCATGGTACCGAGCGAGAGGGCATGGGCAGCCGTCACCTCCTTCTGCGAAGCAGTAATGCTCGCGAAGGAGGAGGCGGGACGGTTAAGGGAAAGGCAAGTTTCGCGTCCTCTCGCCCCTAGCCGCCGCAGGAGACGCCCTGGGCGTCGGGAATCCCGGGCGGATTTCCGGCCACCGTAGGCGCGGGCTTGCGGACGGTGAGCAATGGGTAGCTCACCGTCCGGTAAGGACCAGGCCCGGGTCGACGGCGCGTTGTATTCCACGCGCGCCTCAAAGAGATGTCGTTAGCACATATGTAGGGGTCCACTAGGGCCGATGCCTGCCAGGGTCGCGGGAAGGTACTTATGGGTCACCGAGGCCCCGCAACGCAGGCAACGGAAGGAATACGGGTGGGTTTTAGTCAGTGAGAGTCTGACACACCCTCCCGCTCCGCCCAGAGCAGGAGAAGTTATTTGATGATTTCCCACCCAAAAAAAAAAGCATACAGGCTTCTCGAGTATAGTCGTCAATGAGAGTGACAAAGTATTTATTTCCGCCATTCGATTGAACTATCATTGGACCTACCCACGTCAGAGTATATTATTCGCAACTTCTCGTTGCAACGTGAACTGGATTTCACAAAAGGCAACGACACCATTTTTCCTCTAACATACGAGTACACATCACAATCATGCAAGTTATTATCGATTTCTATTGTATCAATATCTGATTTCTTTAGTACTTTCATAAGATCCCTAGCATTTAGATGTCCCATTAAATGACTACGTAAATCGGGAACCCATACCGTATTTTAAAATTTTACGTTATCAATCATCGTTGCATGCTAATAACTCAACTGTACCTTTACCTTGCATGGATGTCAAAGAATCTGTGGCTAATTTTAATTTTTGATTCACAGGGAGTATCTCAGCAAAAATTTCCGCGTGTGAACATGTGAGAAGTACAACCACTATCAAAATACCATTCCTGACGTCGCTTCGCATCAAAAGCTATGCGGCAGTCGTCTAAAACATTATATATGGTTAAAGCTTCACAACTTTCATGACTAGTGCATGACTCCACACATCGGGCTTGAGTTGTCTCCCTTTTCTAAATGCAGTCCGATGCCTTATGGCCAAAATTGTGGCGCTTAAAACAAATGTTTTTTCAGTAATTTTCTTCGGATGTTTTGCCACATACATAACCCTGCTATTTTGTCAACTTGAGCGTTTCCTCGTGAACTATCCTCTTTGATGATTTTAACTCTTAGTTGCTCTGGCTTTGGAAGCTCATCTCTAGAGTCTATGGCACATATAAAGTTTTCGTAACTTCCCGGAAGACTGTTTTTGGTTTTCACTCATCCTTTGTAACATAAGCCTTTTCATTAAATTCGATGATGACAATCAAACAATCTCTCTAATTTTAACCACACCTCTCGTGTAGTCTCCACCCTTTTTACATGATATCAACTCAGACTTTGCTTTTCTGACAGCCGTCTCCCGTGTAGCAGCTGCATCGGTAGTAAGTTTTGGCTTTTCTCCACTTACATGCTCCCAGAATTGATTCTTTATTAACAACGCTTCCACCTGTACCTTCCAACTGTCGTAGTTATCCTTCGTCAATAACTCTATACGTACATGTAGGTACTGTATAATGTTCACAATTTCGAATTATTTTCACAACACACAACACACTTTACTGCTCTTGGCCCATAACCTTTGTTGGGGAGGTTTGCAGAGCGAAAACACAGAAATTACTGTTAATCATTTATCATCAGCAACTTTCTGCCTTTCTATCCTCGAATCGCCTTCTTAGTCCTTTTCAATCTGGTTTTCGACCCGGTCATAGCACAGTAACGGCTCTTCTGAAGGTCACTGATGAAATTCGCTTGGCTATGGACAACAAATCTCTCATCTTGCTTGTACTTCTGGACTTTAGCAGTGCCTTTAACTCTGTCGATTTCGACATCCTTCTAGGGATCCTTAAAAGTTTCAATTTCTCTTCTTCTACTGTAGATTGGTTTGACTCCTATCTTAAGATAGGAGTCAAACCAATCTAAGTCGGCCTTTAAAGGCCGGACGCAGCGGGTTCATCTCGTAGAGACATCTTCTGACTGGTGTACTCTTACCGCGGGTGTGCCTCAGGGTGGCGTTCTCTCTCCTCTTCTCTTTTCTATTTTCATTAACTCCGTCACCAGAGTTATCTCTTCCCACTTCCATCTCTATGCCGACGATCTGCAGCTTTACTATCACTTCTTTAGGCAAGATGCGGAAGCAGCCGTGTCTGCCATGAACCATGACCTGGATTTGATTAGCGAGTGGTCGCGGTCCTTTGGACTGCAAATCAACCCTAAGAAATCCCAGGCCATAATTATCGGTGGAAGGTATATGCGGAATAGGCTCGATATTGCGTCGCTGTCTCCACTCTGTCTGAAAGGAGTTCAGATTGAATACGCTAATACAGTTAAAAACCTGGGGGTGACCTTGGACTCTTACCTATCGTGGACTACCCATGTTGCTCAAGTCAGTCGCAAAGTGCACTACACGTTCCATTCGTTGAAATGCCTCCAGAGCTTCTTGCCCTTGAATACCAAAATCTCCCTTGCTCAAACTCTCATACAGCCCATCATAGACTACGCTGATACCTGTTATTTGGATGCCACCGAGGAGCTTTTAAATAAACTTGAGCGTTTGCAAAATATCTGCATTCGTTTTGTTTTTAATCTTAAAAAGTATGATCATGTTTCTAACTTTCGCAAGATTCTCAAGTGGCTCCCCATTCGTCTTCGCAGGAACTCTCGATTATTGTGTCTGCTATTTAACATCCTTCATAATCCTAGTACGCCATCCTATCTGCGGGAACGTTTTTCCTTCGCCCGTCCTTCTGATGCACCTTGCAGGTCGCATCTTAGAAATCTCCTTAAATCCCCTTCCCACTCTACCGACTTCTACTCCTACTCCTTCACTGTGCACGCGGTTCGGCTGTGGAATTCACTTCCACCTGACATTAGGGACTGCCAAACTGTTGCTGTTTTTAAAAGAAGAGTGAAAGAACACTATCTTTCCACTTTGCCATAGTTGCATATTATGTATTTATTATTTTATACTATTAATTATAAGTATATAAGTATTTTAGTGATATTTATTTTAGAAGTATGTATTTATGTAAGTATATTCTCATAGTGTATAATTAAATTAGAGAATAGTTTTATTTTGTTTTTATGTATTTTGTTTTATCTTTTACCTTGTCTGACACACGTTGTCTACATCTCTATGTCTACTGCCCTATTGCAGGTATGCTGGAAGAGATTTCATTAGAAATAAGCATCACCTTTGTACGTTTTTTTTCTGTTCCTTTCTTTTTGTCTGTTTATATGTGTGTACATAAACTGTTAAATAAATAAATAAATAAATAAAGATTTATCTAAGAACTAATGAAAAATGGAGTCTGGTACAAAACTATGTCAACTTTTATCTAAACAGTTTTCTATCTAGCCAGTAGAGTACATGCAGGTGATATATCTTGGAACACACCCATCTACGAACCGACCGCGGCAAGCGTAGCTTAACCTTTAATCAACCTGTGGGACAGTTATTAATTAGCCACGTGGTACTATCATCCTAGGGTGTCTTCAAAATATTTATTAACCGAATAGTACATATCATTTCTGTAACAGTAACGATTTATTACTAAATTGTTATTAATATGTGGAGCCTTTAAGATTCTGACTTTCAGAAGAAAATATTTAAAAAATAAATAAAATACGTTTATTTGCGGTAAACATGTCGGAAAGAAAGAACACAAACACAAAAAGAACAAGTTTGGGGAAAATATGCGTCACATCCACGCAAACCAGCCATCGCTCAGCATAATGCTGCGACCCTAAGCGACAGCCGTCGTTGACGTGATGACGTCAACCGTCCAACTAAACTCGTCCTTTCCCTGTAGATCTTTTCTTTTATTCAAACAAAAGCTCCGACGCGTCAAATTGGTACTGTTGTAGCTGCCAGTTAAATAGTTTTAATTGGTACTATTTTAGTCTCAATTACTGAATTTTAACTGACCGTCAGAGGGCGAGATCGCCAATTAGTGAGTATATATAAATAACCGAGGTCGTCTGGCTACAGGAACATTAGTAGTTAGGTGAGCTGGATAACATATTGGGGTTTTATTTTCTGGAGAATTATCTTAAAACAGGACAGTATCAGATGAAAATTGGAGGCGTTATACAATTTAGTACCACCTCGCCTTGTCCTGCATATGAAGGGTGTGTACAATTACGACTCACGAGCATAAATATATTACTATGGAAAGGTCGGCAATAATATCTGATTTCATGATTCGTCCATTAATAACTGTCGTTAAGATGACGGCAAATATATAGAATAGAATACTTTTTATTATGTACACCATAAAAATTACAGATACAAATGTTGAAATTTCACAAGGGGTGACACAATGGGCGGTCTTATCGCTAAAAGCGATATTTTACAGACAACTGTGATCCTTTGAGGAAGACAAGTGGCAGCACAAATATCTGACATCGAAGGAACACCAACCCACATGCGACACCAAAATATAGGATGCTACGTCGGCTTCAAAAATATGTGGCACCTCTTAGAATGCAGTAATATCGAACATGTCTTGCATCATAAATATCTGTTTAATTCAGAAGAATTATGATACCTCGTTGTGATAAAAAAATATCTGACATCTTTGGCACCCTCAGGTTGAATGAATCGTCAAATAAGGTCTCTTGTCATAAGGTACAACAACTACACTAGTTTGGGAATTACTGGTATTTCTGTCCTGAACTGGACGGTGATCGACAAACTGTAAACGAGACTCTTTAACAAACACCGTCTTAACGTCTGTAAAGTCGCGCAATACTACATAAAGCCCCACATAAATAATTGTGCTTTTAGGGTACCGTATCTTAAAAAGAAATTACGAAACTCTTTTGGATACCCGTATACTCTTTAGCCCATATTTGCGAATTTCTTTAAGGGAAGCTCCTTCACCGATGTGCTTTGTGGTGGTTTTCCTGTTTTTGTCGTAGATATGTAGCGCGATTAAAGAATTGGATCATAGTAAAGTCATTTATGTCAATTTGACCACTTATTTTTCCACTTTTGAAACCATTTTCATCAGAAGTTAGACTTAAGTCCCATCATACGACTATTTAGAAAGTAAATTTTACGTTTTTTCTAGTACCATTCTTAAGTCTTCGTCAACAAAATTTTATAAACATACTTTTCGGTATAGGTAATACCGAAAAGTTCAGTCACGCGTCAGTTGTTTGCAGTAAATTTATGTACAGAACCGTCAGCACGCGCGAACCACTGTCACTTATCGCTTTTTTCTAGCAATGCACAAGCTTATGTGTTTGCATAGAAAGGGGGTGCCATCGGACGGTTTATACTGACGCTAATTTATTATTTAAACTATGAAGCTAAGCGTCACGCGAACGTTTTCAGCTTGGTGGAAGCAACATTTTCCTGCTAAGAGAAAGAAACTTCACGGTAAAAGACGGCGAGTTCCTACGTATTTACGTAAGCAACGTACGTACGTTTCGTACGTTTACGTGTAGGTATTTGCGTGTGCTTATTTAAGCATTTAACATCATCTATGATATAATATTTCAGTCCCCTGCAGGCTTAGCATCACGCTTCTTATTTCTACTTTACTGTAAAATAGAAATCACTTTTTTACACTTGTCGAAATCTTCAAGCATGATGGTCACACCTAAACTTACATTTATCTGCTACTAATATTTTTACGTCATTTAATTAACTTTATTAATTTATTAATCACTCAACTTTTTATCACGTATTTAATTGCACAAAGAGTGACGTAAAATTGACAAAATTGTGTATTGTTTTTGTATTTAATATGGGTAACCTGAAATAATTGAATTTTATTATTTTATTTTAAACTCGGGTTTCTTCGTAGACAGTGACTTTTCCATAGCAACGCTAGTGATGTGTATTACTACCCAATTTTGCAATATTTTTACGTTTCGTTCTCAAACAAATATATGAAGCAAAGTGTTTTGAACGAATCTTTCTTTAATAACAAAACGCAAATGGTCTATTTATGTTATAAATTTTGATTTATAGCTGGTGCGTGTAAATGTTAAAACCACCAACTGAGTTTTAAAACTCATTTGTATATATTGCGTATAATTTACAGCCATTATTTAAATAGAGTGCCTTAGTTATACAATTTTGATGGCGTCACACAAAAGTAAGTATTCTTTAAGCGTATTGAAGTATAAGTTGATCGCCCACACCGCGGCAAGTGTCTTACTTTTAGCTTTATTATACCACGCGTAACTTGAAACTATTCAGTTGGATAATGATTAATAACATGATACGAATATCACCATCTTTCGATTCTACCCGTGTTTTAATTGACAAATTTGACATAAAAACGGTTATAACGGTTATCTATAATTACTATTGTATGTCTAATAGCTTCGCGTACTTTTTTGTGGGTAATAATGAGTACTGTAAACATGTATTACATTATTGTAATTTTCGTAGTCATCTCTAAATATTTTGAAAATAAAATACAGTCCGCGTTACTTGCTGATATTGTAGCTTTTTATAGGTGAAAGAATTTTTACTTATAGAAATCAGTTAAGTACTTTGTTTTTGAGTTTATCCAGTACAAACAAACAAACAAAAAATCTAATCTTTTCTCTTTATAATGTTAGTATAGATAATCTCAATTTAAAACTGTGTTCAATGAGCACATTTTAAGTTGTTTTATAATCCCTTTTTTTTTGTGTGGAAAATTATCAAATAACTTCTCCCGCTCTGGGCGGAGCTGGGAGGGTGCATCAGACTCTTACTGACTAAAACCCACCCGTGTTCCTTCCGTTGCCAGTGTTGCCAGGGGCCTCATTAACCATTTTGGACTTTCCCGCGACCCTGACAGGCATCGGTCCTAGTAGCTCGTACACTTGTGCTGACGACATCTCTTTGAGGCGCGCGTGGAATATAACACGCCGTCGACCCGGGCCTAGTCCTTACTGGACGGTGAGCTACCCATTGCTCACCGTCCGCAAGCCCGCGCCTGCAGTGGCTGGAAATCCACCACCCGGTATTCCCGACGCCCAGGCCCTGTACCATGGCCTGAACCAGGACCGGACGCGAGAGATCCCCGACCCTAGTTTTATGTTCCCTGCGAATGTATTTAATAGATCAAAGCTAAGAGTAAACTTAGTGTAAAAACTGTAAGATCTTTTGTTGTTCTAGTTTATTGGTTTATTTTTACTTCGATGGTCCTCGTTTATCAATTGTAACTTCGAGTTTCAGCTACAGCTATAAGTAAGCGGGCACGCCCTTTATGCCTGGTGGCTTTTATTTAGGTATTAAATTCTGTTTACGTTTTATTTTTGCTCGAGTAAAGTTTCGGCGTTGGCGTGTGCTAGCTGACATAAGGCAAATAATTTAATTTAATGTTTTGTGGTGCACGTAGTGTAAATTATTTTGAATACTATTGTATAGAAGCAAGTTTTTTTCTAACTGAACAAACAGCTGGGCTGCTGGGAGTTTGTTGCGCCTCTTTTCCTTGCCAGCTAAAGCACTAAGAAGTGGTGGGCAGGCGTTTTGGGAGACTGTGTTACGTAACTTTGACATTAGAAAAGTACTGATTCTCAGCCTAGTTCGAATAAGTGACTTTTGATTTTTATTGTTAATACCAAAAATCTATTATTTAGTACAGAAGTTGTTGACGAGAGGTGTTGACCGAGTTCCTCGCATAAATATTGCACCATCTAGTTGCGAATTTTATAATTCTGCAGGAACTCACTTTCTGAGAGATTGAAGACTGCCGGGAGCTCTGTAATAGTATTTGTTTCCCAAGTTCACTCAAGTTTTTTTAACGAAAACTTAAATAACATCGACGATTTGAACCCAACATGTTAATTACAACCTATTATATGATAAAAGCAACAAAGCACCGCCTAAAATTACTCGTCTTAACGAAAAAACAACTAACGAGTCTTAGTCTTATGGAGACTATTTCGGAAGAAAGTTTTTTACCCCAAACTGTCAAATCGGCAAAAACTTTTACGTCATGCTTGACGTTGTAGACAATTGTCTACGGTAGTAAAGACACAAAGTCAGTAAAAGACTTTCTACTGTCTACACGGAAACGTCATTTTTGACTAATCTTCGATCGACAACACACTTTTCTACACTTCTGCCTGCTGCTGGACAGATAAAAAAACTCTTTCTGTTTGCAGGTGATTTTCACAAGCTTTTTTCACCAGTAATCTTATCATTATGGTGTACTATGTCGGAGCGAGAGGGCATGGGCAGCCGTCCCCTCCTTCTGCGAAGCAGTAATGCTCGCGAAGGAGGAGGCGGGATGGTTGAGGGAAAGGCAAATTTCGCGCCCTCTCGCCTCTAGCCGCCGCAGGAGACGCCCTGGGCGTCGGGAATCCCGGGCGGATTTTCGGCCACCGTAGGCGCGGGCTTGCGAACGGTGAGCAATGGGTAGCTCACCATCCGGTAAGGACCAGGCCTGGGTCGACGGCACGTTGTATTCCACGTGCGCCTCAAAGGGATGTCGTCAGCATAAATGTAGGGGTCCACTAGGGCCGATGCCAGCCGGGGTCGCGGGAAGGTACTAATGGGTCACCGAGGCCCCCGCAACACAGGCAAGGGAAGGAATACGGGTGGGTTTTAGTCAGTAAGAGTCTGACACACCCTCCCGCCCCGCCCAGAGTACACCATTTTTTTTTTATTGTATGGGGAATCTTTAAATAACTTCCTCTGAAGTTATTTAAAGATTCCCCATACAATAAAAAAAAAATGGTGTACTATGTGTAGGTACACCTCTGCCTAACCTCTTTCTTTGTACCATACAAAGAAATGTCATGAAAGAAATGTCATACCACCCGTTATTATACAAATAGCCAAGAACTTTCAACGGCCTGTCATCAAAGAAAAATTAACCTTTCATCGCGGAAAATCAAAAGGAATATTCACAATTCCACTCCACGACAGCTGACATTAATTCAGTTTCGTAGTATTGAAAAAGGCTTTTTTTCATCGAAGGTAAGACAAGATAATAAAGGAGAACTAGGAAATTATCTATGAAATTGCTCTTGGATAATAATTAGGCTCTTTAATCGACCAGAACCGAGTGTATTTATTCATACTTTGGAAAGGAAAATGGTTTGTTTAATCAATTTCGTAGGAGATTAACTGTTATTACAGCCTACTGCAAAACTGTTTAGTCGATTTTGGAACCATTTCCACTCATTTTTAGGGTTCCGTACCAAAACAAACGGAACCCTTATAGGTTCACTCGTGTGTCTTTCTGTCTGTCCGTCTATCATAGCCGATTTGCTCCGAATCTACTGGACCGATTAAGTTGAAATTTGGTACATATATGAATTTCTGTAACCCAAACACGAACGTGTAACTTTCATTTATGGCGTAAAAATTTAAAATATAGTTTTCAAACTATACCGTGTCACATATCAAATTAAAGGACTCGTTATGAGGATTTCAAATATATATTTAATATAATATTTAAAGATAATTATTTTTAAAGTTATTAAAGAAGATAGTGAGCCTAAAATGTGGAAAAAAATACTGGTAATATTTCTATACTTATAAATTACAGGAAAACCTATACGAGTTTGGTAAATCACTCAAAATCTCTTAAAATAACATGGTAAATCACTCAAAATCGTGCGTACAAACTTACATTTGCAGTTGGAACATATGAGAGAACTTGTTTTTCAGCTACAATGTTAAGTTTGTTCTTGGGAGAAATTATCTTGGGATATAAAACATCGGTCGATAACATATGCATTGTACGGAACCCTCACCACGCGAGTTCAACTCGCACTTGTCCGGTTTTTTTTAATATTCTTCAGTGTCGTTAGAACAAAAGTGTTTATTTATAATAATATGGAGGGGCTTGTCGCTAAGTAATAACAGCCGCACGGGTCGATCAATCAGGTTAAGCTACGCTTGCCGCGATTGGTCCGTGGATGGGTGACCATCTTTACATACCAAGACCCCTCCGTGCCTCGGAAAGCACGTCAAGCCGTTGGTTCCGGCTGTCATTTGTAGATCTTTGACAGTCGTTACCGGTCGTCAGAAGCTCGAAAGTTTTACAACGAGTCTTACCAAGGGGTAGCGTGTTACCCAGTAACTGGGTTGTGGAGGTGAGATAGGCAGTCGCTCCATGCAAAACACTGATATTCAGCTGTATCAGTGACAGATGATGATGGTGTCCGTGATAAAAAGTGTAATATCTATCTGTCTATTGTTTAGTTCCATTATTCTTATGAGTTTAAGCAAAGTCTAGCAATGGTGCCAATTCCCTTCTTCACAAACTAAATTAAATTTAAGTGCAGTCCATCTTTTTCTTTCTATTTCATTAAGAAAAGGACAGAAGATAAAGTTTAGTTTAGTCCTGTCAAATTAATCAGCGCTTGACGTAAATTGACGTAATTTTAGTAGGCAAGTTTTTAATCACGTCTAAACTTGTATGGAGTAGTGACAGGCGCTGATTAATTTGACAGGACTAAACTAAAATGTATCTTCTATCCTTTTCTTAATGAAATAGAAAGAAAAAGATGCACTGAACTTAAATTTAGTTTAGTTTGTGAAAAAGGGAATCGGCACCAATGTCTAGCAAAATAATCTTTACATGATGAATCCCAAACCAGTTCGTCGAAGTGCAGTCGTCCATTAAAAAGCTTCAGACATTATGCATTAGCCTTTTTTCAATAGAACATGTTTACCTCTTATAAAGCAACATGAAACAAACTACTTTAATTCCAGGTATTTTCACGTTTTATTCTATTTTCCTTTGAAAAGAAAAAAGCTCTCAAAAAAAGTTTCATTGCAATTCTTTCATTTCAACATAGGTGCATCACAATCCCTCGTTATTCATAAAAGATTACATTGCACGGAAAACATAAAAGGTTTCAGCACAAACATAGTACATTTAACCACTGTACAGAGTTCAAAGGGCTTTTTACAAAATTCAGGCTATGCAACAGTTATTAATCCTGGATCGCTTTGGAGCGATGTGAAATCAAAAATTGTTTTCGAGAAACAGACTGTAGTTTTCGCTTGTCGGAATGTTAATAACTACTCTGTGGCGCTTTTGGTAAAATTAAAAGGAAATATAGTTTATTTTAGGGGAAATAATAAATTTCATAATAAAGTTTAGGTTAATAAGAAAAATACTGCGGTTTCACCACGCTGGGGTCGGTGCATTTCATTTATTCATTAATTCATTCATTTAATAAGAAAAATACTGTGGCGCAGCTATCAACGCCCAACACAACTTACACTTACATGAAAGACATTTTTTTCAGACTTTCACATCTTTAAGGAAGCTTTATAATAAATTAAGAAAACAAAAAAAAAATCTCAAAAAAAAAATGTATGTAATCATGTAGAGTGGAAGTGAGGGGGTGAGTGTTTGTGAGTGTAAGTGAGTGTGAGTGTGTGTAAGATATGCAATTAGTCTATTAGGATGAGGATGCTAACGTGAGAGTATATTTATGATACTAAAAGTTGCTCAGTTGCATCATGGGATATGAAATTAAAACAAATATTTAATTGATCCTATAGAAAGTTCTTGGACTTCTATTGATGCACACTTTTTTAAATAAAAGAGCCTCTTTTTAACTTTCCAGTCTTTTCTCACAGTTGGTCTTAGCTAAGATAGGGTATCACGAAAAAAAAAAGTGTAATCCGACCGAATGGTTAGGTTAGGCCAGAACTGTGGCCAACCGCGTGAGCGCAGCGAGCGATGCCTCGGCGGCCGGCGAGCGCTATTATTTGGCTACTTAGTATTTCGGAAATATTAATGATTTGAGCTTCACAAAAAGATGTGCATTCAATATATATTAATGTTCAATAATATTTTTAGGAAAGTGAAATGGGAATTATTTTAGGTTCGATGAAATACATGCGTTATTTTATTAAAGCAGTTTTTTGGGGGATTATGCCAAATGTATAATAAAATGTGTTTTTATCTTAGTAGCACATGTTTAATATAAAGTATCTAGATGAATATAAGAGTATTAATCCCGAGTTGGGAATGAATTTTCAGTTGCAAACAACAACTCAACACACTCAACTGCAAATCCAGATTTTTAACAAGAGCTAAAATATGAGAAAAAAGAGGTTAAGTGCGAATCGGCCTGGCACACGAAGGGCCCCGTATCATACTTAACACTACATACGTTAGGGTCCTGTACCCAAAGGGTGCCAACGGGACCCTATTAACTAACCCTTCGGGGATTACTAGCGTGATGGTATGTTCATTTTCCGGCTAGATTCTTTTCTTACGTTAGCATGTCAACTAAGTAATGTAAATTACGTAGTTTTATTTATATTAAAGTTCACATTCTCCACTGCTCCTAAAAATATCTATCAATATTGTACTCTAAATTATTTTTCTTACTTTTATCTAGCAAAATCTGATCAAAATTCAAAACATCTGTTTACTTAATACTCGTAAATCATTGTTGACATTCCCGTCAGCGTTTTAGGAATGAAGCTGCTGCAATCGATTTACAGCGCTGCGCTTTCATCTGACGAAGCGCTTTCAAGCGTTTGTTGTGCGCCCGAAAGCTGGTAAACATTCGCATATTGGTGTTCCACTCATATTGTAAATGGAAAAGCTTTTGGATGTTTTTGAAAATATCTAAGAATATAACTCTACGATTTTCAGAACTGACTGAACTGACTGCCTCATTGGTCTAGTGGTTGCAAGCGCTACTGCTGAGCATGAGGTCCTGGGTTCGATTCCCGGGTTGGGCAAAGTGTTATTGGGTTTTTCTATCTGGAATTTCTCAGTAGCAGCCTGGAGTCTAGATTTGTGCCCGGTTGATGGCAATAGGCTCGCCCCCTATTACATGGGGGCTTAAACATAACTGGCGAAATGTGGGTGTACTACAGGTACACCTCTGCCACGCCTTGTTAATGTTAATTTTGACGTTCAAAGTGCCTTTTATGTGCCCATTTAAAATAAATAATTTGACTTTGACTTTGTTTCCCCGAAGGGTTGTTCGGGGAAACAAAGCATGATATTATGTATGTATGTATGTATTTCCAGAAAAAAGAAAACTAAGCAGAATTACTTGAACCCAGCAGTACCTTTGTGCTTTTCTATCTTTATGTGTTTTTCACTAATATGTGTTTAGTGTATAACATAGTAAATTAATAAAAAATAATCAGTTTTTTTTCTTATGTCAGTTTGACAACCTGAGAAATTGGGTGCACAGACAGTTGTCAAAGGTATGTAAGAATTATTTTTTTACTTGTGCAGGTTTTTTAGTGCTTCTCAATCGTACCTTAAGCGCCATCTTTTTTTTTCTTATTTGGTATTAATCATGGTCTGACAGTTTGAGTAAATTATGCAGCCTACCCAAATGTTCTTTCTTTGGTATTGTTCGTCACATCGTTGAGCTCCTTAAGTTCTAAGTTGAGCTGCACGATTACTGACAAATGCGTGCAGTGACCTGACAGGTCCAGTGTGGTTCTTTCCTCAAAAGACCATTTCAGACACCAATCTACATGGTCTTCACATGATCTGACCAAGATTATGTCTGGACTTATAAAGAGACTGTTAGTTAGTTTCGGCCTTTTCTTTTCAGAGTAGTCAGATAGCAAACGCCGACCTCATCTAGCTTTATTTTTAAAAATATTTTGACGTGTAAAAAGTCTTTGTACAACCCTTTTTTTTTTTTTTTTTTTTTTTTTTTTTTTTTTTTTTTTTTTTTTGAGGGTGGGAAATCATCAAATAACTTCTCCCGCTCTGGGCGGAGCGGGAGGGTGTGTCAGACTCTTACTGACTAAAACCCACCCGTATTCCTTCCTGTTGCCTGTGTTGCGGGGGCCTCGGTGACCCATAAGTACCTTCCCGCGACCCCGGCAGGTTTGTACAACCCTACTTACAGAAATAAAAAAATATAATTTATCTCCACAGACAAGAGAATCGCGGCGATAGTCACGCTGTGCCTTCAAATTATCACCGCGACGATATCGCCGTGTGGAAATTGATTCATAGAGTTTCTATTGAATTGCATGGTACGACTAGACTAACGTCACCATTTTCTTACCCGTGGAGGTGGCGCCTTAGTGATTAGTATTAATTACAAAGATTATAACTTAATTAACTGAAGCTTAACTTCAGTTAATTAAGTTCAGCGCTGACAAGACCCAATTGACCAAAAATAGCTTCTCTTAAGAAAAAAAATTGCCTAATCTGTATAGTTTGTGGTAGCGGAAAAAAAATGTGTTAATTTTGAACATATTTCCCAGAACTTGGTTGTTATCAAAACACGTTTTGCAAAAATATCTCGATACAAACTAACGTTAAACTATCCTCATATCTTGAGTTCTAATCCAAAATATCTGTATTAAATATCAACATACGTTACATACATATTTAATTAATAACAAGAACGTCTTATTTGAATGCAGAACTTGGTTGTTATTTATTTTCAATTACTCAACTCAGTTTTGAGTAAATAGATAATTGCTTCATATTTTGCAATAAATTACAAGCGTTGTGTCATCGTGCTTCTCTTTCTTTTCTATGCAATCTGACAGTGACGGCGGTTTAGTTGTTGTCAGCGTCTGTAAATAATAATAATAATAAGTGATGCTGTATTTCTGTCCCTGATTTTATTTAGAAATCGTGTGCTTGTGGCTATTATTTAGCCTTTTTTATTATTTAACAGCCACACGGGTCGATTGACAGTTAAGCTACGCTTGCCGCGGTCGGTTCGTGGATGGGTGACCATCGATTACATATCGAGACCCCTCCGTCTCAGCTGTCCTTCATAAATCTTTGACAGTCGTTACGGGTAGTCAGAAGCCCAAAAGTCTGACAACTAGTCTTACCAAGGGGTATCGTAACTGAATTGTGGTGTAAAATACTGGTATTCAGCTGCATCCAGTTAGACTGGTATCCGACTTAAATAATTGGGAAAAGGCTAGGCAGATTGATTGATCGTACAAAACAATCGTCACAAAAATGCATTTTAACCAAAACTTTATAAAATATTAAGTTGTAACTTTTTATGACATTGCATGTTTTGATAAAGATCTCTTAGATTTTAAATTCAGTAATCATTTTGTTTTTATTCGCCTTCAGCATGAATAAGTCATTAAAACGATATTTGCGATAACATCAGGAATTTGAAGAAGTTTCAAAGACAAAATTACTTACCAAATGTTTTTTTTTTTTTATAAAGATTGCTTTTGTATGTAAGTTAAAACGTGATTTGTTAAACCTCACTACGAACCGCTACTTATACAACTATTGCCTGTCTGCAGTCAATAGCCAGTCCCGGTCTACACTGGAACATAAGTTTATCTCATCTGTTATAAGATATATTGGCTTATAATCGCGGACTAACTACAGTCAGTCAACATTATTAGGCTTTTAATCGGTCAAGGACAGCTAATGGGACACAATTGATTTTCCATTGTTTGGCACCACATGGGGCACATGGGGGCTTAATGAGTTAAAGTTGGTAGTTATGTGTATCACCCAACACAAAATTGTACCTGCCAATTGTCAAACTTTCGCAAGCCAATCGTAAAGTGCACGTACGTACATCCACACTCGGGCCAAACTACCAATAATACTTTGGTACACAAACACAAATTTGAAATATAATATTCATCATCATCACCATCAGCCCATATCAGTCCATTGCTGCATAGGCCTCTCAATTACACACCAGTCAGCGCGACTCTCATCCAGGTGCTACCAGCCAACCCGCGAAGATCGTCACTCCTCCTGTCCTGAGGGTCCTACCTTACGTTTGCCGATTCACGGTCTCCACTCAAAAACACGTCTACCCCAACAGTCATCGGGTCTACTTCTAATGACCGACCCATTGCCACTTCAGCTTGCTTATTCTGTGAGCTATGTCGACAACTTTAGTTCTCTGCCGGATCACTTCGTTCCGGATTCGATCCCTCAGAGAAACTCCAAGCATTGCCCGTTCCCTAGCTCGCTGAGCGACCTTGTATTTATGGACCAGCCGTACTGTGAGTCGTGTCCACGTTTCAGCTACACAACTACTCGTAACTAACATAATATTACAAT
Organism: Atethmia centrago; assembly: GCA_905333075.3. Classification (NCBI taxonomy): domain Eukaryota; kingdom Metazoa; phylum Arthropoda; class Insecta; order Lepidoptera; family Noctuidae; genus Atethmia; species Atethmia centrago. Next base: position 3,587,563 of record HG995379.1, read on the forward strand.
ATTTTAATTACAGCACATAACCTGAATTACTTCTACATGTTCTTCCGCTTAAACAATTCCAAACTGTACAAACAAACCTGATTTGAACAATGGTATTCACTAATAGAATGCTGTTTCATTCAATTACGAAAAACACAGTGTGCTTGTTTGCGCCCTGGTAGAAAAAAATCGTGGGCACGCAATACTCTGATTGATTTTCCCGAGCATTGTGGTTGCTGCATTTGAGTTTTGTCCGCCACTTTTTGTGGTTTTGACCACTGTGCGGCTTTTGTGCCGTGCCTCTAATAGCTCGGTGCTTTCTCTGATTGATTCGTCTAAAAACGCACTGTAAACTATTTGTGATTTAGTTTTGATTGGTTTCATTATTAGGTTTTGAATCGGCAAATTTGATTCATCAAATTCTGCTTTATGAAATAAGCGGAATCATCACAAAGCGGATCTATGCTTATTAAATAAGGTTAGGTATAATTTTATTTAGTTTGACACAAATTATATTTTGAAACCCGACTCTTGCAGGTTCCTTCTGTAAATTATGCTGATTGTAAAAACTCCGCAGCCTATTATATCACTTAACCTTAATATGAGGACAGTATAGTAGGTAATATTCACTCATTAATGAGGTTAAAAACGGTGTTAATACTTACAATAACTCTGTCGTTCTTTTTAAAGGTATTCACTGAAAAATACTGAAAAGCCGGAGTGTTTGCAGTTGGCGGCTGAAAAAAAACAGAGCAACAAATACATAAATAAAATCCTGCACCAACCAAAAATGCCATAATAAAGCAATAATTCAATATCCACGATCGTCCAGTAAATCTTTTGCAAACTTTTGGCAATAGCGTTCAGGTTTTAAGCCAAAACATATGAAAAATCAAATGCAGCGAGCCGCTACCCTTGATATATGGAGCGAGCTTATTATTTTCCACCATTAATAATTTCGAATGGTCACGTTTTTTTCGCAGCAGAGATTTCTGGCACACTGCCGATTCTGGTCGACGTTATATGATTTTATTTCGACCAACCCACCGCGTTGGAGCTGTAAATCAATTTTTGCATTAACTAATTGAATTTATGAGCTGTTTATGGCTCTGGGAAATTGTTGTTAAACGACTATTATTTATCTTTTTTTTTCCTTTTTCCTGGTTTAGCTAGGATTTTGTTTGAAATAGGTAGAGACTTAATTGGGTTTTATAAGATGGTCTGCTTATTTTATGTCGATTTAAAGATAATAATTTACAAACACATAAACACAATTAATAGGCCATAAAAACTTAGTAGGTACTTAATCGTCGAAACTAATGACTCATTCACTACGCAAATCAAGTCATCATTTTCTCAAAAATTCAAAATGTCGTAAGCCCTTAATATGTTCAACAAAATTCTCTTAAAAATTAAGGAAAAAGTGTACGGATCATAAAACACTGTGCCAAAAACTGAAAATAATGTTGAAATGACAAGAAAAAAAATAACAGCTTCAAAGGAACGATACATCATTTCAGTGCATAGTCCCTTGGTGTCACTGGCCTTGGTGTCAACAGCCAGGCTGCCCTAATTCCTGAAGCATTCACTCACACATTATACATATTTTGCAACGCATTGTTGCATTTTGGTTGTCATAAAAACGGTGATCGAATGACGATGCATTCTTATGACACACTTCGCCATATTTATAACGTTTCAGTTTATTTTTCTAAGAAGATATCATCATATAAGACCGTTAACGTCCACCATAGATCATGTGTTCCTTAAAAAAAGTAGACCTCGTAATTTCTTTTCCACTTTTGACATCAATTCCCATGCAATTATTGAAAATAAATTATCACGAATTTGTCACGTAGACAAAATAGAACATTTGAGTGATAAATGAATTACGAGGTCGACTATACCTACTTACCGCTACCATTCACATTCGTCGTTGACGAAATGTTGGTAGGTTTACTAAACACTTCTGCCTACTCTTCGGAGAATAAAGGGGTGTTTTATTTATTTCCCCTTAAAAACTGTCGTAACATAATGTAGCTATCATCCATCTTATTTAGCACAATTACAGGTAATATTCCTTAATTCAATTGTAACCTCTGCCTAATCATTCGGGGAATATAGGGAAGATGTTACGGTATGTTCGATTGCACATCAACATCGTCATCATTTCAGCCGAAAGACGTCCACTGCTGGACATAGGCCTCCCCCAAGCACCGCCACATCGACCAGTTCGGTGCTTCCCGCATCCAGCGGATTCCTGCGGCCTTCACGAGGTTATCGGTCCACCTTGCAGGAGGTATTCCAATGCTAGGTCTTCCGGTACGCGTTCGCCACTCCAGAACCATTCGGCCCCATCGGCCATCTGTTCTGCGAGTAATGTCACTTAAGTTTGACAATTTTTCGGGCTATGTCGGTTACCTTGGTTCGCCTGCGGATCTCTTCATTTGTGATTTGATCACGTAGGGAAACTCCAAGCATAGCCTCCTATCCATTGCCCTTTGGTTGACTTTTAGCCTTCTAATAAGGCCAATTGTGAGTTACCACGTGTCAGTTGCACAAGACATATTTAAAACGAAATATGTTCATTTCGAAATAAAACAGCAACTCTTAACAAAAACAAAAAGTACTTACTAGAATTTTATGTATGTATGTTCACCATGAAGAACAGGTAGTTACTTTAACTAACAATTTGTACTCTAGTACAGTCTTCATTTAATAGACTTAAGAAAATACTTCAGCAACAAGAAAACTTCACTCAATTTTTCTTCAACAAATTATTTCATAAGATATTTTATAAGATATTTTCAATTCCTACAAAATAAAATACAATACACCAGACGACGACCTGAAGAATCTCAGGTATTTCGGTCTCTGAACTGAAAACAAAGTGTTTACTACACTCTGAACTGAAAACAAAAGTGGTTCCTGAAAACTGAAACCTTCACGCTTCATTATTTTGTTAAAACAAACGAGAAAGTGGGAGGCGTGTCGAATTAATGACGAAAAAATTGAAAGGAAATCTTTGTAATGAAGTTTGTTTGCCAACAAACCTAGTATTTTTGCCAAAAAATATGAGTCTGCTTTCGTTTGAAAGCATCTATGGGTTTTGAAAAAAATCAAGGCACATGCATGAAGGATGCTAGCCCGCGGATTTCACATTCTCTTCCGTATTTTGATGTCGCGACAACATGGTAATGTCGCGGGCTACCCCGGAGCTTTCGCCTTAAGGTTTTGAGGGTGTCCATAATCGGCGTTATCAACTCGTCACCAGTTACAGACAACCTGTTTGTCTACATCACATGAAACACAAAAGAACATCTCAATTATTTGTTAAAGGAGGCCTTTATCCCCCCGTACCGTTAGGTTAAAGGCCTCCGTTTATAATCGAACCTCTTTTAATCAACCTCAGACAGAACATTACGACACAAAAAAAAGAACTTATTTTACTTTGATCGTTCCTTACGTATAGTTATGCTAATTATTATGAGTCACCCCTCGCTAATCGAGATGCAAGTATAATGCGTCTCTTTGAGTTACTTACCCTTTGTTTAACTGCATTTTTCTGCGAATAAAGTGACAAAGTGAGATGAAACGAACGCGCCTAATTAGCGCGGGTGGATACGGGGCTTTATTTTGTGTGGGCGCGCTTGGAGCTATGCTTTTGTGGTCGTTTTTTAAGGGTTCCGTACCGAAAAAGGAAAAAACGGATCCCATATAGGATCACTCGTGTGTCTGTCTGCCTGTTCGTCTTTCAGCCGTGTTGCTCCAAATCTACTGGACCGATTAAGTTGAAATTTGGTATACATATGAATGTCTGTGTCCCAAACACGGACGTGTAACGTAAATAAATAAATTTTGAATACGAAGGTCTCTTTTGGGGGGAAAATTAGAAAATAAAATGAAAAATGTGACATATCAAATGAAAGAGTTCGTTGTGAGGGCCTCATTTTTTTTATAAATTCAAAATAAATAGTTTCATTTATTTAAGAAAATGGATTAAAATTAAAATACAGAAAATAGTTTTTTACTTATAGATTACAGAAAAACCTATAAGAAGCCTATGGTCTTAAAATAGCATGGTAAATCACTCAATATTCTGCGTACAAATTTACATTTGCAGTTGGCATGTTTTTCAACTACAATGTTAAGTTTGTTCTTACAATAAATTCATCCCAACTACGGAACTCTCCATTATGCGTGGTTTGACACGCACTTGCCGATTTTTTAATTAATTTAATTTCTACTAAGCTATTTTTTAATGCGATTTTGTTGTAATGGTAGCAAGTGCAACACTGCAAATGCAGATGGAGTAGTTTAAAAAGATACCTACCTACATAAGGTACTGTAAAGTGACTCCTGCATGTAGGTAACACACAAAAAGCTGGTGCTGCTGTCACATTAAAATACATGCCTTTAAGAGCCATCACACACATAATATTTCCATACGTAGAATTGAATTGGCGATACACGCTACTCAGCCAGACTGTCCATCGTTCCTTTATTCTTTTAAAGGTGGTTTTACATAACCTCATAGACCGCAACGTTCACGCTCCCAACACGCTTCCCTGTACCACGTCAATCTCGACATTCTGGATATGACGCTGCGCTTTCAAGAACGAAATGCGTCACGTTTGACGTGCTCTCGTGAAATCTGCACGTTTGGTTATTGATATTGTTATTTTTTGCAGTCTGTAACCATTGCACTGCGGAATTTACGCAATGTCCCGTTGCCTGTCGTTTTGAGCGACGCATTTTTATTGTAACGTTACTTCGGTTGCGTTTTCGGGTTGAATCTGATTTTTATGGCTTATGTAGTCATTGAATATTATTGCAAAATTAATTAGGATATTTTTTTGTGGTCTATATATAATACTGTGGGACATATAATTGCGATTTAGAACCTTATCTACGATAAGTACGGTCAGCTAGATAGCAACAGTCTTCTTCTACACATCATGTAAATTGACACAAAATGATTCGACGACAGTCTGCTTTATGGCATTTCTTAAGAGTTAATATTTTTAACACTTTACATTTTACTTCTGTTCCGGTTTTATTTAATTACGTTGCCCTATAATTAAGATTTAGTAAAGTGAAGTCTTAATCAACTTTTGTTGCTTTTTATGGGTACCTACATATCTCGGGATATAATGTACTATAACATGAGAATATCCCTACAAAGCATCAAAATGTCTTCCGCATTGTCCTTTAAACTTATCAACTTTTCACGTTGCCCCGGGGGTCGCTGCTCGCCTTTGACGCACTTAACCCTCAAACACTGCTGTTAAACAGCGATAACCAAGTAAATTGTACAGCAAACACCATACTACGCACGGGCGAGTCCACTTTGATCTTTTCATGGTGATTATTCCGTGAATAATTCATCGTTCACCCGCTCACCAATAATGCGGTAGTATGTTTTATTTATTGAACCTTTTATATTAAAGGGCGATGTTGATAAATAATAATGTTTATGTACTAGGAATTTGGTTTTATGATTGTAGAAAAATATTTTTGGGTATAAAGGAAAATGTGGTGTAAAAGGGGTGTTTTTGTTTTTTTGTATCTTTCATGTTTTATACAGTCGATATTGATGTAAAGTGATGCTAAAGATAAGCTTTTTTGTATTATTTATTTATTTATTTGCTAACATGTAAAACACTGATTAGGCATGCATTAAAATTTAATGACACACTTTAATGGCCAGTGCCATTAAAGTGTGTCAAATGTTTCCTATTAAATGATTAAATTACATAAAACACAATTAAATTATATTGATTCTAGTTATTACGATTCATTACAATACCTGCACTATACATTAATCAATAATTTAGTACATTTTATTTAAAATAAATCTTTATTATCAATAAAATTCGTTCATTCATGTTAGTAATTAATGTGAGCATAATACAATATAAGTAGTTAATTATTATTACAAAGGTGAACGGCAGGCTTGTATGGGACTTTCGTACAGCTAATAAAATTTCGTGTTTTGGGATATTTTTTGTTTTAATTGGTAGTTAATACGATAGACAAGCCCTTTTTAAATTCTTGAATTTTTAGAACTTGGGACGTAAAAGTTATAACTAGTTTTATTTTTTAAGGTTATGTACTAGTGTACCAATGTAGATTGTTACTTATAGGCACATAAACATTGTTTCGGTAATAAAGTATATGTTCTAGATTGCTTGTCGCTATTTTTGTAGTGTTTTACTTACTATCAAGTAGGTAAATTGAGATGAGGATCGTACCTACTCAGCGGAGTGCATTAGGAGATACCTATGTCCAGCAGCTGACTGCAACAGTTTGGTAATGATGAAGTCCTGATGGGGTTTTGAGTGTAGTTAAATAAAACGATACAGTTAATATTTATAATTAATTAAGTAATTAATTATTATTTAATTTATTTTATTTTATTTTTTGTTGAGGGCCTTGTGGCTAAATAATAACAGCCGCACGGGTCAATCGATCAGGTTAAGCTACGGTTGCCGTGGTTGGTCCGCAGATGGGTGACCATCTTTACATACCAAGACCCCTCCGTGCCTCGGAAAGCACGTTAAGCCGTTGGTCGCGGCTGTCATTCGTAAATCTTTGACAGTCGTTACGGGTCGTCAGAAGCCCGAAAGTCTGACAACCAGTCTTACCAAGGGGTATCGTATTACCCAGTAACTGAGTTGTGGAGGTCAGATGGGCAGTCGCTCCATGTAAAATACTAGTATTCAGCTGCATCCGGTTAGACTGGAAGCCGACTCCAACGTAGTTGGGAAAAGGCAGGCAGATGATGATGTTATTTATAACTAATGAATAGTTAATATAACTTCATCTAAGTAGGAGCAGGTCGGTGACACCCTCACGGCGAGCATGGCTACAATACCAACATAACTGCGTTTAGTTTACGACTAAATTACGTGTAGTTATTAAAATCTTTTTTTTTATATTAATAATTAATCCGAACTTCTAAAAATATTACACTTATTTGAAAATAAATGGCTTAGTTGCCTTAATATGTGGTACAAATTCTATAACAATACAACAAAAAAGTAAGCTGTACGAAATCTGCCGTTTACCTTTACATTTTACGTCATGCGTATCTTTTTACAAAGTTAACCACAATTTGTCAGCTTTCATTCCTCAACGGTATAGTAGCATTTGTTTATTAACAGAGATTTCAACTGTTTCGAGAAAATTTTGTCGTTTGGTAGGGTTTTTAAATTTTCCGGTAGCTTAATAAATTCCCGATAACTTTTAAGTTTGTGGTGGGTAGTATTAGTCATTCTTGTTCCGTTGGTTATAGTTTTCATTTCGCTTGATATTAGATTTGAAAAGGCTTATTTTTCCTAACGAATATACAACTTTGCAGTATATACAGTATATACACATAAAGATACCTGAAAGTCTCGAAAACTAAGAATGCTAGCTTAATGAAATAAATTGTATTCAATAGACAATTAAATGTTCCTTAAATGAAAGTTATAAAACTTCTTATTTACTGTAAAGTTATCCTATCAAAAATGATAAAATTAAAAAAATGGGACTTTTGTAAATAGAACTATGCATTTTCTGCATCTGTTTTTGCTTTTGTTTCTATTCTGTCATATATAAGGTATGTAAACAGCGTTTCTGATGTTCAATATTCATTACATCTGACGAATGCACCAGAATTCTCACAATGCTGTACATCGGCCGGAGTTAGAATGATACAGCAAGTACAGTTGGTGTGTCGCTGTCAACTGTACAAAGAGTTCTCCGACAGTACGAGGAAACTGGCTCTAACCTACGCAGACCAGGGACAGGCAGAGCCAGATGTACCACAGCACGAGAAGATCGATATTTAGTGAACACAATGCTTCGAAACCGCTTTATCACAGGAACTGCACTTACATATCAGTTCCGATGCCTCGGAGGAAGTAGTCCAAGTGCATGGACTGTAAGACGACGACTTGCTAAAGCAAATTTAAAACCATTAAGACCTGCAAAATACGATGCCCACGCTCCAATTTAGGCCTAAATTGGAGCGTGGGCATCGTATTTCGAGATTAACATACGCCCGGAATCACTTAAATCGGAGTATTGAAGAGTTATGTTCTCAGATGAATCAAGACAAGAGTGTATGGAAGACTAGGAGAGCGATTCAAGCAAGCATGTATCTAAGGGAAAGTGGCCTATGGCGGTGGATCCGTACTTGTATGCACGGAAAAAAAGGATCTCTTCAGAGAAGAATATCAATATTCTCAGAAAAATTGTATCCAAGTAAATATTTTCTTAACGTAAGTAAATGTACTCGGTCCAAGAAAACCTGTTTACTCAAATTAAGAATAATAAATACTTGGTTTTTATTCTTGACTTCAGCAAATATTTTTGATTCAAGACTATAATAATCTTAATTGAAGAAAATATTCTAAGAGAGAAATAATATTCTTAAAATTAAACTTAATAATTCCTCATTTAAGTATAATGTCTTCGAAGAAGACAATAAAACTAAGACAAAATTTTACTTCATTCAAGAATATATTGTTTTCCCCATATATAAATCAATATTTGTCTTGACCAAAAGGATATTGTCTTAATTTAAAACATTCTTTTTTTCCGTGTGGGCCGGAATTTCTGCAGAGTCGCATGAGCTGGTGGTTATAGAAAACGGCACTATAACTAGCGAAAGATACGTGGAAGAAGTAAACTTAAACGAATACGTTGGTCCATTTATGGTCACTTTGGGAGAGGATGCTATCTTTATGCATGACAATGGACAACCTCATACTGGTGAAATAGTGAATGGCTACCTTCAAGAGGGGAACATTAACTGTATGGACTGGCCAGCACGCAGTCCGGACTTCAACCCAATCGAGCATGCTTGGGACGACCTCGGTCGATGGGTAAGACACCGAAACCCTTTCCCGATCACGTACACTGTACATTTATTGGTGAACGCTATCGAAATATTCTACTTCTACGAATTGTACTCTGGTACCCGATCCGTAGTTATATAACGCTAAAGTAGTTGAGCATTTTTTCCTAAAACCGAATTGGTTTTGATTAGGGTTCCGTAGTTGATAAGTATGCGGATATTACGGAGGGCGTAGGCCTAGGACTTAAGAAGGAGCAATGAAGAAACGGATAGCTTAATTTTTCTATCATTCCTTCTATAAAACTCGATAAAATACCGAAGTGAGCCATGTTTTGTTTTTATTTTGTCGTAGGCCCTCGTCGCCAATGATAAGTATGCGGATATTACAGAGGGCGAAGACTTCAGAAGGAGCAATGAAGAAACGGATAGCTGGTAGCACACTGACGATTATTTTTACAAGTGAAGATGACATAATATCAAAACCATAGATCAAAGATCAAACATAAACTAAATAACAGTAGTCAACAAGGAACCCTTATAGCTTCGCCATGTCCGTCTGTCTGTCTGTCTGTCCCCGCTGTAGCTCAGAGAAGCTTAGTACTAACTAGAAAGCTGTAATTTGGCATAGGTATACATATTAATCACGCCGACAAAGTGGTAGGTACAGTAGATTTGTAAACTAAATTTTTTTAGGGTATCGCAAGGCAAGGGAGGTCCTTGCACGTAATGTGGGGATGATATTTTTTTTTCTCGTCTATCTGATGGTGTGCGGCATCGTTGGATTGGATAGCCCGTTCAAAAATATTGCGGGTCTGTGAACACTATTTTTCTGAGTTAAGTGCCCCCCCCCCCCCCCCCCCTCACCAGCTAACTGGTTGTTTTTGGTATGTGAGAAAACTCATGGCAGTAGTATATATAATATAACGAAATTGAAAGGATATATTTAACGGATATATTGGTAATATCGGGTAGTTCTTTGCAATTCGGTCCCGTTCGTGTCAAAATGGCATCTCCACCGCTCTCCATCTGTGGTTTTGTTGACAGACAGACAGCCGACCGAACTGAACTCGTATCCACCGACTGTAATTAATTATTTTTAGTGATTTCTAATCCACGTCTCATTAAGGCAGACTACATTACAAGGTTTAGGCTATTTATTAATTCTTTTCTAAAATATGAAGTCCTTGCCCTTTAATCTAGCCTGTGTTATGAATTTATGATACCTATACTTCATCATTGTTTGCTAATGACCTCTATTTTAATTTGTTCAAGCCCATTTCTATTTATGCGGTGTAATAAGCGCTTTTTACAACAAAAAAACTATTTTTGTCTGTATGTTTGTTCGGGCTGATCTCCGAACCGGCTGTCATCAGTCCGTAAATAACGAATATTTTTGTGTTGTCTTTTCGTGTACCTTGGTTTTGTAATTTTACTATTTCTATCTTGAGCTTGTCGTTTTCAATTTCAAGTTTACGCATCTTTTCCTTTACGTTAACTATGTTAGTATTTATTGAAGTCTGTTCCAACTGTTGTGTAACGTGTGACCGTTATTTTTGTGGGAAATCATTAAATATCTTCTCCCGCTCTGGGTGGAGCGGGAGGATGTGTCAGACTCATACTGACTAAAACCTACCCATATTCCTTCCATTGCCTGTTTAGCCAGGGGCCTCGGTAACCCTTTAGTACCTTCCCGCGACTCCGGCAGGCATCGGCTCTAGTGGACCCGTACACTTGTGCTGACGACATCTCTTTGAGGCGCGCGTGGAATACAACGTGCCGTCGACCCGGGCCTGGTCCTTACTGGACGGTGAGCTATCCATTGCTCACCGTACTCTGTACCTACTGTGCCTTTTATTTCAATTAATATTGCTGTTTTATTATTTGTGAACTCAACCGTGTGTTTGCTGGAGTCGCAGGAGAGTTACTCCTCCTGCAGGCTTAGCATAACACTCTCTATTTCTTCGAAGAATAGACACGGCTCTTTCCATACAAAGTGACATTTCGTTTTTGACATCCCACCGTAGAGATCTTTCTATATAAAAAAGGACCTAGACAGAGATCGTTAGAAACGAAAGACAAGATGACAGATTGTAGAAGGATTTCTACGGTGAGATGTCAAAAACTGAGAAACGAAATGTCACTTTATATAGAAAGAGCCGTGTCTATTCTTCGAAGAAATAGAGAGTGTCATGCTAAGCCTGCTGGTATGGTCTAGTATACTGTGATCGTCTTCAATATGATAGTCAATGGACTCTGTCGTGTCGTTTAGCTTAGGCAGCGAGCGGTTGGCATCGGGCTCCGAGTATCATAATTTTTAATCCGTTTTGCGATTAAACGTGATGGGCGGGCAGTTCCAAAACATAATTAATTTGTGTTTGTATTCCATATAAAAAAATGTCGTCATGTTTACGCATCGATGATGGTAAACATGTTTACAAGTGAAACAACGTAGTAATTCACAACGTGCTATTTGCTGTTTAATCTTTTAGGTGTCCGTCAACTTATTAATTATTGTTTAGACTAGATGCGCCCCGCGGTTTCAACCGCATAAGTTTTGACCCCGTGGGTATATCGGGATAAAAGTATCATATGTGTTATTCCTGGTTATAAACTATTAGTGTGCCAAATTTCATCCAAATCCGTTCAGTACTTTTTGCTTGAAAGAGTTAAGGCTCCTACATACTGGCGCGACTTGTCGCGCGACGCGACGCGACACAAAGACACCGCGTGTAGCGCTACAAGCGGTGTCTTTGTGTCGCGTCGCGTCGCGCGACAGGTCGCGCCAGTATGTAGGAGCCTTTACAAACATCCATCCATCCATACTTACAAACTTTCGCATTTATAATACGAGTATTAGTAGGATAGTAGGATGTAGTGACGCATAGAATTTGCAGAAACAATCTCAAAAGGACTTTATGTGTGAGTGTGGTTCGAACTCGGGCCCCTGATATCTCATTTCCGTCACATAACCATAGGGCCAATTGGTTTTTCAATCTTCTAGCTAAAATACGTAGGTTCTGTTTCGTATCGAAGACTTTAGTATTTAAGGCACGGTGGTTATTCGGGTTAATGAAATAGTACAACAGCCGTCAATTTTTTTTGATTCACTATTTGATTTACTATTAATTCTGTGCCTCCTGTGATAAGTGATACAAGTCAAAAAACGTCATTTTACAGGACAGCAAAAACAAGATTTAAAAAAATCTAGTTCGTTAATTAAGTGGGCTAGGTAAAATATCAGTGCACTCTTTTGTAGAACAAAACATTTTCTTTCTCTATATAATTTAGATTTTTTGATAGATATTTAATTTTGGAAGTAATTCATGAAAAACCTGCGACTTGTAACTTTTAAAATTAAGTTATTAATGATACTTGTACAGTTATATTACGTTGCACCAAGCTTGCACCAATAAATTGTCTTAGTGTAAACTGATATACATCAAGTTAAAACGTCTAATAACTCATTAGAATAATGATTCTAGCAAAATGTGCTAAAACAAAAGATGAAGATATAACCCTTAAGATTTATTTTTTTTACTTATCAGTCACCTTGATTTGTAGATACATGTCGATTTGTATCCTAGAGGCATATCGAAAGAATTAGTTTAGAGGGATATTACTCTAGTCACATCAAAATTCACGATAAATGAACTGAAAAATAAAATGTGAAGTTAAATACAATAGCATTTAAATCACGAAGCACGAAAAATTGTGTGTTAAGTGACCGGTTTTGGGGTTACATCTTGACAAATATCGATTGTAACGAATTTTTTGCCAAAATCCCTATAGTTGTATCACTTTGCACAAAATTATCTCCGAAACTATAGCAGATAGAAGAACGTGAGTTAGACCAAAAAAGACGTATTTTTTTTTTGATAATGCTCATGTGAAAATCACAAAAAGGGTACAACTCGAGTTATATCACTTATCACAGGAGGCACAGAATTAATTAACTCACTTCGATTTTGATATTGTTTATTGCCACATGAACAATGGACATGCAGTTGGTTTCTTTGCTTTACAATCCTTGTTTATTGTTGGTTGGTTTTCTGCGTATTGTCACTGATGTCATTGGTGGTTTGTGAATTGAGAGTTTTTTGTTTCAACTTCAGGTTATTCGGGTTTTTGAAATAGTACAACAGCCGTCTTAATTTTTTTTTTATTCACTATTTGATTCATTAACTCAGTTTGATTTTGATATTGTTTATTGCCACATGAACAATGAACATGCAGGTGGTTTCTTTGCTCTACAACCCTTGTTTATTGTTGGTTGGTTTTTTGCGTATTGTCACTGATGTGACTTCACATTTTGTGTATAAAACTCGTAGTTAGCACTTTCTCGTAATTACTATTTGATGTTAACTGGTGTACTTTTTTATAACACAGCGTTTCTTTTATCATCCTTTAATAAGTCGAAACATTGTTTTCTAAGGCCTATCTCGCTGGAAAACTGAATATTTATGAAATTAGTACCTACCTAGCGTCAGTTATTAATACAGAGTCTTGGAAGGATTCTGACTTATCCCAGCAGTAACATCTAAATATACCTATCTGGCAAAATTACCAAAGAAAATATTAAGCTACTGCGAGATAAAATAAATCCATTCTTCCGCCTTTTTTGTCCTTGTCAACAAACATCACACAAAACGGAGTCATATTCTGTCAAATATTTGACGAACGGTACCTAATTATGTACAAAAATATACGTTATTTGTGCAAGTACCGCCGTACATCACATTAACAAATTAGCGAGATGTGAACATACACGCGTAGGTCACAATTCGGTCCACCTTGTTTCACTTTCACCTCCTTTGAAGACCACAGAGTAGAATATTTTGTTGTGTATTTATTATACTTTTTTATTTGTTAGGGATCTTTATCAAATTATATAAAGTAGGTACCTACATTCGGACAGCTTGTTCTAATCTCTGCTGGTCGCTAATCAAAAACTGGATGATCAAATTGAGTTTTTGATAGCAAACCACCAGACCACCAGTTACCAGAGTAACAGTTTTTTTTTCCCTCCAAATTCAAATTAATTTGTCGCCGCGTTACTTCATAGTCGTTTATAACCTATGAAAAAAGGGCATGTATTTAACAAGGCGACAAATTAAATTGAATTTGGGATAAAGAAATAACTAAAGCCGATAGCAAAAATAGTAGGTTGGCAGCTACAGCGAAGGATAATTCTAAGTAGAAAGTGGCAGCTTAATAATCAGTTGTTAGGTCTGTTTTAATTTTAACTGGTCGAGTTTTTGTTTTGGTAACTGAGAGTCACCAACAATAGAGGGGATCGTTAATGGTCACTGTTCTAACCTAACCTAACCCAAATGATTCAATAACAGTAGACTAACCTAACTAATACACTAACCTAACCTTTTTTTTTGTTCCGGGTTGGCAAATCATCATCCTCATGGATGTCCTCCGCCCTGGGGCAGGCGGAGGGGTCTGTCAGACTCTTACTGACTAAAAACCACCCCGGTGTTCCCCTCCCACACTTACACCGGGGATCATGGGATCCAGTGCGACTTCCACGATCCCCGGCTGCTGCTGGCCCGACATTGCGGGCCACCTTGAGCTCGCGGGGAGAGTGAGGTGTAAAATTCCCCCCGCGACGTCCAATAGGGGCGCGCGTGGAACACTACGCGCCGCCACCACGGTTCCTGCTATGTGGGGGGCGACGGATGTCCCCGAGTCCGTTGCCCCTGGACCCATTTAGGGGGGGGGGGCTGGAAGAGGGCACTACCCTAACCTAACCACAAACCATTTGTTTCATATTATTAGTATTATACTTTAAGAGGAGGTACTATATTGATTGTATGAACTAAATAAAAAAAAATACATAACTTTTGTTGATTTAGATTTAAAAATAGTATTTAATCGCTGCCAAGTTGTTTTTTAATTAGTAGCAAATAGTTAGTCGCCTCGAAAATAATTAGCCTGAAATAAGTAAGTAGGTATACATTTTAGTGTAGATATAAATTACACTAAAAATGATATTTCATCAGTATAAATTCATTAATAAAAATACATACGACGAACATTATAACCTACTCTTTTTTTGAAGTCGGTTAAAAAGTGACCACAGGCACATTTAGTAACTTGTTAAAGAATTCATATGAAATACAAAGAGCGACATTGTTTTTGTTTCATCATTTATCTTGTTTTTGAAAAGGTGATGGGTAAGGTAATTATACAATTAGGTGTAACGAAAACCGTTGCAGAGCTCAACTATGATTCACTACATGTAAAAGTCTGATATGCCACCACATCTAGTTGTAGAAGAAAGAACCAATAAAATGTAGGCAACATGATGATTTTTATCTTAATCGGCTAGGTACTTCGACTATCTCATATTTTCTACACTGTGGCCACCTTAGGTATAGATACCTACTAAATGGTGTTTTAAGGCTCGTGCAGACTGGGGCAATATCGCGGGCACGACAAGCATATTGCTGCCTGGCGCGCCCGCTATATCGTGCTACTCTGCACGAGCCTTTAACGTCCGTAAGAAGTTATCCTTTGAACAAGTTCCGTATCATTTGGTACTTTCGAACGTCAATATAATTGATAAATCACAATATTCTTACGAAGATTGTCCTCAAAAAGTTTCGATCTTCTTGATGAAAGTGTGTTGTGCAATCATGAAACATAAAATAATATATATAATATTAAGTATATATAATATTAAGGATATTATTAGATACAAGCCGTGTGTCCGATCGGCAAAAATTACGAAAATGCATACAAACTTGCACCCCCCCCTTTAACCCCTTAGGGAATGTATTTAAAAATGTTTCTTCCTTAGAGCTCAATTTAGTTGTATAGGGAACTCTAGCGCAAAATGAAGGCTCGTGCATACTGGGGCGATATCGCCGCTAGTCTGCACGTGCCTTGAGGCTGCGCGTTGTCTGTTGGTGAATTAATTAATTTAAGATTTTTAATAGAATTCTTTTTTTGAATATTATGTTAGTAACACTCTATGGATTCTTTGTTCCGAAATAAAAATATTTCCTTGCGAACCATGTCTGGCGTGACTATGAATGATAGGCTGAAAATTGATGTAATAAGGCAACGGTGCAGTTTAAAAGAAGATGTAGTGAAAACATTTTAAAAGAATATGCTATGATCTGATCATGAGAGGATGAAAGGCGACTAACAAAAGGTATTTACAAAGCAGAGGTGAGTGGAAACGCCGTGATGGGACGCCCTAGAAGGATATATAGTGACCTAATTGGCGATGTTCTTCATTAAGGTCAGGTGCTTAGTACTCGCAACCGGCGTGCGTGTATGACCAGATATTTATGAACGTAGCGAGGCAAGGGGAGTAGTATGTAAGGAGCGCAGCAGGAGGCATTATACAGGTTGAAATTGAAAACTTGCGACAAACTGAAATGGGACATTGTATACATCATTATTAACAACTTTTACTAAGGGACCAAAGCTGTAATCCCAAAAAAAAAAATCTGCTTTTCCTACATTTTGATGAGGTATTGCGAACATAAATTTAGGGGACAGCAGTTTTTTTTTTGGGATTGTAGCTTTGGTCCCTTAGTAAAAGTTGTTCATAATGATGAGTACAATCTCCCATTTCGATTTGTCGCATGTTTTTAATGTCACCCTGTATAGTTTCTGCCTACCCTCATTGAAAGAAGGCATGAGTTTATGTGTGTGTGTGTGTATCTGGATATTATTTTTCCGCCTTCGCTATTAAAGAACCAACGTACCCCACTGCTGGATAGGCAATAGACTCCCTTGTGTTGTTTCGTTCTTTTCTAACGCACTGCACACGCCTAGATCGTCGCTCCACTTACACTGCGATTGATCTCGAAGGTCACTCATTATATTCATCATTGGCAGCGTTGTTTCACCCACTGCTGAGTTTAGACCTCCTCCCTTTTACGCCATGCTTTTCTGGCCTATACAAGTCTACCTTAACCTTTGGCAACCTTCGGCGCTAATATAATATTAATAAGTAATAGTCTTACCACAAACCATAAAAATTGCGGTGTGTGAAGTCTCTGATTAAATAAAGTAACTTCTTACTTCACCACTTCACTTCTACCTCCATATTTCCATAATCTTTTCTAAAACTTCATCTTTAGTTTTTTTTTTATTCTTGCTAACTGTCTTGACTTCTCAAGTTCTCAGCTCATTTAGATTCACTATATTCAGCTGTTTCTTGTTACATTCCAGGTGCTATTTGGGGAAATTTGTGACCTGCGGAGCCACAGTTCGTGACATGAGTGACAAACTGAATGTTGCACTTATGGAACTGGTGGCATCAAAAATCTTTGCAACCAGCTGCTGCAGGAAAGAGAGGACAGCGAGATTGAAGGCCAGAAAGTCAATGAAAGAAACACTCAACTCAAGAGCCAGCTTGTAGAACTTCATACCCAGCACATGGTCATACTTAACCAGCATCACCATCTCCGTCAACTTGTGTCAGACTCCAACAGTGCAGTGACACTCAATGACCAGGCACTGAAACGCATATCTGGCCTTGAAGCGGAATTGTGTAAAGCACACAACACTACTTCCACTATCAATTCTCTGAAAGCCAACGAACAGGTTGCCAACACCAATAAATTTTTCAACGAGCTGCTTGGTAGTGTTTCCGGACTGGGGAAGATACCTTAACTAAATGTCCTATCCTAACTTGTCATAATAAATTTAAAACATATATTAAAATCCGTAAAAATATTAAAAAATACAAGAAATTCTTTGAAAACACAATGTTTATAAGTGCAACATTAATCTTAGGAAAGAGCGTACCAACTTACAAACCCAATAAAATGTATGTAACGATGATTTGGAAAGTAGCAGACAAATGTATGATCTTCACATACAGAACCTTCAGAGGGTATTATTGAGCAAGGAAAATTCACTAAAGGAAATCTTTTGTAAGTATGAGTCTAGTCAACAAATGTTAAGTGAGCGCATGCAAGGGGCCTGTGAGTTGATGGAACTGACGAAGTGCAATGCAGAGATGTGTGAGTCATTGACAAACAAATTCACCTGTAATTGTGCTCCCACCATCTCTCATGTCACAATATGTTGTTCCTACAGCTTTACCCATCTTAACTCATACTTTAAACTGTCAACCCCACTCAAGGTAATGTTTTGGTAATATTCAGATAGATTAGGATCAGGTTTTGGATCACTGTTAAATAATCGATCTAAACATACTATAGTTAACTGTTTTTACCATAACCTGCGTTTTAATGAGCTTGTTCACAAAATAAAACACACAAATGAATGAGCAGACTACTGTAGTCCTTTAAATTGGAAATAGTCTGAGTTTAAATAAAAGGGACATAGCTAAAGGTGTCGATACCCTACTTAAATTAAAATTAGGTAAATTAAAATAATGTGCATGTAATGTGTGTGCATGTGTGTGTATTCAGATCATTTGCATGATGAAGAAAACGTATAGTTTAAACAACCTTTTTGTTAGAGATTTTGTTTAAATTCGGGAACATGTTTCTTCCCGAGAAAAGTCAACATTATTGGCTAGTTTGTTAGTTTACAATATACACGCAGTTATTGATAATTTAACTGAGACTAGGTTAAGTGACGAAACAGTATTATCTAGTACTTTTAATAATACTGTAATAGAATCTTTAAATTTTTAGACTCGACAAAAGAGAAGCATAATTAGAATAATTTACCATAGTAACACAGAGAAATGATTTATCATTTTTTAGATGATATTTATCTATTAACAATTTCACGTCTAGGATAATTCCTACACGCGGAATTGTTAATAGATACATATCATATGGATATCTTAAGTTTTTGTGAAGCCTGGTTAAGACCGGATAGGATGTTGTTTAATGTAAATCATTATTCAGTTACCAGTGCGCAGCGTGTCCTCAAATGTGGGTGGTACCTTGATATTATATTATAGTCTTTTCAGACATAAGAAAAGGAAGGATATCACTGCTTGCTCTGTTGATCGCCATGCGCAGAGGTTAAAGGCCAAACTTTCTTATGTGTTTATAAATCACCAGGGTCAAACTTGTCATCATTTTAAATAATTATGGAAGAAGTACTAAGCAAACTTTTTAAAGATAATAATATCTATTAGTTATGTGATCTAAATATTGATCTATTAGTTAATTTACCGGATAAATGTCAGCTTATATCATTGTTTAAATCATTCAATTTAAAATGTATATGTAAAGAAAATGTATTTCTTATTATTTAATTGCGTTCCGCGTAAATATTAATATTTTTTGCTTTAATAAGCAAAAAATATTAATATTTACGTGGTTTTACTAAATTAAATTATAAACTAAAATTATGTACTACGTAATTATCTACTAAAACATATCTGAAATGAAAGAAACGACATTTTAAGTATTTTAGTACACCTATGTCGACTCTCCTTTTAATAAATTTTAAATAATAAAATCTTTAACAAGTAAAAATTAATTGTATTTTTTCATGTCATCTTGACATCGCTACCTTTTCTAGTTGACATTCGTACAGTCTGTACCCGTGCTGTCATAAAGAAACTCTTTAGTGTTACTCGTAATAAGCAAAAAGTATTAATATTTACGCGGAACGCGATTAAATAATAAGAAATACATTTTCTTTACATATATTTAATGAAGCAACTAGAATAACAGCAACCTCAGCTTCATGCATAGACAATGTGTTAACTGTTCACTGCTGGCATTAGAAAAAGCAGAGGTTTTTATATAATTACTACGAGAAGTCATTGACTTCTGATCAAGCCCTTCATAATTATGTCGGAAACTATTCTAGGATATTCAAAAGAATTTGCGTTCAAGCTAAATCTAAATTAATAAGTAACTAAATTAATATTTCTTATAACGACAATTTGGCACCTAGCTTCTGACGTTTCATAAGTGCCCATGTAGGTTTATGTGAAATAAAATATTACGATTTTGATTTTTGAACCAGAAGGCCAATTCGCGTATTTAAAATTCAAGTCGCAATCTCATCTCAGCAGTAATAATGTCGAAGCTTGTCAAACCTTGTTACCCACGATCTTCTGCTTAGTCAGCCTATAATGTTCCCACTGCTGGGTCACATATAGCTCTATGTGAGAGGGAGTGGCCCGTAAGTCACCACGCGGGCCCGGCGGTGCGTATCAGTGGATGTGTCTTTTTCGAATTTTATCACTATGTTTTCCTACATCGATTCAAGAGCAGTGGCGATATAATAATTTACACAAAGAACCTGCCCTGAGTTCAAACCTATGACCTATACAACTCATAAGTCGCGGCCATTTCCACTGGGCCACCACTGCAATCCTCTGAAGGTCATTGATATCCAAAAATTCAAAGCAAAAAAAACTAAGATAAAAACAATGGCCGAGAAATGTGTCTCATTTGAAATTCTCTCGATGACTTAACTGATACCAGACGTTTCGAAAATGAAAGTAGGGGACTGACATCATGTCTGGACAACTGGCGATGAATAATTTGCTTCGGATTTCGTTTTAGTATTTTTGCTATGTTGCCAATTTTCTGTTCAGTAAAATTAAATTCTCATATGTTTCTCTAAGCTTGTGAAGCATTCGTGACGTATCTGGCAGAGTAGTGTTACAGATTTTTTTTTCTGTTTAAGTCGTAGGTACTTTAATATGAGATGCTAGTTGCCTGGATTTCTGTCCTGTTGATGAAATGAAATGAAATGAAATGAAATTGTTTATTCTGTAAATAAAAAAATAAATAAAAAATAAACTAGATGGAGTCGACATTTCCTATCTAACTACCCCTGAGAAGAAATGGCGAAAAAAACTCAAGGGTCAAAGTCTCTTTTAAAGTCCAGACATAGTCTTGATCAGATCATGTGAAGACCATGTAGATCCATGTCTGAAATGGTCTTTTGAGGATAGCATGGCAAGCTCGGACGAGCCTATTACATGTGTTCATATAACTGCCGAAATGTGGGTGTACTACTTGGGGAAAACAGGCGTGATGTTGTTATATTATGTTATGAGTTGCTAATTATGAGAGAACCTGAAAAAAAAAATGCAAATATACGTTTGTTTTTTTTTTGTGAGATTTTTTTTTTCATTTACTTATATGGGCACTTATGAAACGTCAGTAGCTAAGTGCACGGTTCTAATTGGTCGTTTCCTATGAAGAAGAGTCGGTAAGAAACTCCACGGTTACACTTTTAAAAATAATTGGCTTTTACAATGTTTTCAAATAACAGTGTAGTACAATATGGGAGGACAGTGTAGGTCTGTCAAGAAGTACCAGGTACATTAAGCTTACAACGTTCTCACATTCACAAAATATAAAAGAATCTATGTAAAATATTAATAAAATAATAAAAACCTATTTAAACTAATGACATATTTGCCATTACAACTGTAACAAGTCTTATTTAGGGAAACACCCAAATACTCCGAAATGTTTTATTCTGAATTTCGATGTTCCGATTTTCAAAAGTCTGATTTTCATAATAGGTACCTAAGAATTATAATGTCTATTATTCAAAATCACGAAATTTATTTTACTGAAAGTCGTAAATGCGATTTGTTTGTTTTCGGATTTTCATTCGTTCGAAGAATCAATTAATGCTCGATGGGTTCTCAGTCCGAAAAACGACAATCCGATATTCAATACTTCGAATAAACTGCTAAAAAATTCGGATTCTGATTCAATTAGTTATAATATACAGTTACGCATATAAATCTAAATCTGTAAGTAACGTTTAATGTAATTTAAAAACCTCTACTTTGTTATTAATTTTTGTGTATAAATATTATTTTGTGTTGTTGTGTTGTGTTTTCGTCTTCTCCTTACCTGCGTCGGGTACCATCTACTGTTATTGAATCCTTCGGGTTAGGCTAGGTTAGAATTGTGACCATTAAAGCGCGAAGGCGAGCGAGCGCAGCGAGCGTGCCGCGCCAGCGGCCGCCAAGCGTCAGATCCCCTCTATTATTGGTGAATCATTTGGGTAAGGTTAGGTTAGAACTGTGAACATAAAAGCGCAAAGGCGAGCGAGCGTAGCGAGCGAGCCGCGCCAGTTGCTGCCAGCGTCAGATCCCCTCTATTATTGGTGAATCATTTGGGTAAAGTTAGGTTAGAACTGTGAACATAAAAGCGCGAAGGCGAGCGAGCGTAGCGAGCGAGCCGCGCAAGCGCCTGCGAGCGTCAGATCCCCTCTATTATTGGTGAATCATTTGGGTAAGGTTAGGTTAGAACTGTGAACATAAAAGTGCGAAGGCGAGCGAGTGTCAGATCCTCTCAATTATTGGTGAATCATTTGGGTTAGGTTAGGTTAGAACTGTGAACATAAAAGCGCGAAGGCGAGCGAGCGTCAGATCCCCTCTATTATTTGTGAATCATTTGGGTTAGGTTAGGTTAGAACTGTGAACATAAAAGCGCGAAGGCGAGCGAGCGTCAGATCCCCTCTATTATTGGTGAATCATTTGGGTTAGGTTAGGTTAGAACTGTGAACATAAAAGCGCGAAGGCGAGCGAGCGAAGCGAGCGTGCGGCACAGGCTGTTGCGATATTTCGGAATTCTAACTAATCGGTACTTTAATAATCAGGTATCATCTTTTTAATGTTACGAATTATCATTAAGTCGGACTGTTTGTTATTCGATCTATTGAAACTCGGAATTTTTTCGTATTTATATAATGTACCCCTTAATTAGTATCCTGTCCACAAACTATTCTTGTGAACCTCTAAGTTGTCGATTGTATAACGGTTACAAGGGGATTGAACTCACGACCTCTCGGTTATCACATCGCATCAGTCTTGTCATATAGGAAACGATGAAGGGTGGGAATTTTGGAGACTTTCGTTTGAATGACGTTCAAAACAATTGCTTAAATCCATTCGAAGGGAGTTTGATCGAGCCGAGAAGTGCCACTCAAACCTATAGTATAAGTACCTACTAAGTTTGTCTAAGAATGCCTTGTACATACATAACACTGAACACATTAGTTATTCGCGTTTCAACGCGAGTTGTAAATTATTTCGCAAATTGAAGCGACAGCGCTTGACGAGGGACTGAAGGGTCACGGGTTTGAATCGTTTTCAACTTCGCTTTAGATTTGAACGTTATACAGACTACATGGTTGTACTGTATGCTATTTTATTTACGTACTAGCACTTCGCCCGCGACTTCGAATGCGTGTATTTCGTATCTTCGCCTACAAAGTTCAACGCTCTTTCCATCATGTTTAAAAAATTGTGTCCGAAAACTAATTATTGCGTTCTTTTTATTTATTATATTAAGACAAATTTTATTATTTCGTTTAAACTACTATTCATTTGTTTCTAGTTTACAAACAATAAAATATGTAGGTAAAATACTTACATATTTATTTTTTTGTAAACTAGGGCTGTTCGCACACACCGCGGAATTTTTCTTACTTTTAGCATACTAATTATACACTCGTAACGTCTAAGGAAAGGTCCTATTCGAATAATTTAAAAAATAATTTACATGTATAAAATCAACCTTGATTATGAAACTATTTAGTTGGATATATCGTGATACGAATTTCATCAACTTTCGATTCTACCCGTGTTTTGATTGACTAATTTGAACAAAACACGGTTATTGTGACCTAACTTATAATATGTATACATCGTCGGCTTATTGCAAGAACTCATTAACTGCAAAAAATCATTAAATACGTTTTTATCTTTATTGGACTCCTTTTGACACATGCAAAAACTCACTAATTTCTATCTAGTCTAGATATAAATTAGTGAGTTTTTGCATTTAGTAGAATGTGTCAAAAGGAGTCCAATAAAGATAAAAACGTATTTAATGATTTTTTGCAGTTAATGAGTTCTTCCAATAAGCCGACGACATATGGCCTCGCAGACTTTTTTGTGGGTAATGATGAGTGCTATAAACATGTAGTACATTATTATATATATAAACAATAGTTTCCGCTGCGCAAACCAAATAATGACTTTTATAGGCAAATTTATGATACCTTGGGTTACATTTATTGCAATTTTCGTTTGGATCTATATTTTTTTGAAAATAAAATACAGCTTTTGTTACTCGCTGATAATGTAACTTTCTATAGGAGAAATAAATTTTAAAATCAGTTCAGCAGTTTTTGAGTTAATCCTTTACAAACAAACAAACAAAAATCATTTTGTCTTTACAATATTAGTATAGATGTAAAGTCAGGGAAATTACTGTTAATCTAATTGACACCTTACGTCAATTTACCGTGTTATAGCCGTTTCAAACAACGTCAAATAATGACAATTGTGATTGAATATATGGGTAATTTAAGTCGGTGGTCAATTTACTCAAATAATTAAGATCAAGTATTCTATTCTTACGTAGTGAAACCAAGGCTTTCTTTCACGTTAGGACGTTTATTAACCTGAACTGACTTTATCGAAAGAAAGCACAGGGACTGGAGATGAAGAAAGGCAGGTCTCTACAGTTTTATTTCTTAGTACATAACATTCTATTTACTTTTCATACAAGATGTAAATGAAATAATTGAAAACCTGAAAAGGGGTCATTGTATTCACCATTATGAACAATTTTTACCATCGGACAAACCCTGAAATCGCGAAAAATCTGCCAGTTCATACATTTACGTGCGCATAACTCGACAAAATGTAAGGAAAACGGTTTATTTTTCGCAATTACAGATTGGCCCGTTTTTAGTGTTCCATAGTATAAAACCATAAGGGTTCCTACCCTATAGTTTTTTTTTTATAGAATATAATTATATACCGTAAAACGGGGTGAATAGAAATGCAGGGGTGAATCGGGACGAAACTTTAAAATGCATTTTAACGTTGAAATAATACAGTTTGCTGCCAACAAGGACAGTTAGTCGTTAATTATTATACAATAAACACATTAGAGCCCTTTTTGGCAACAAATTATATTAAATCAACGTTAAAATCCATTTTAAAGTTTCGTCCCGATTCACCCCTGCATTTCTATTCACCCCCTTTTACGGTATTTATTTTATAGAAAAAAATCATGGCAATAGTACATATTATAATGAAATGAAAAGGAAAACTATAACAGCTAAGTAGGTTTACATGTTAACAAATAATAGTCGACCAACTTAAATTTGCAGTTGGAGAATTGACCGTGACGTATATGAAAAAATGAATCAGTGCCTGTCACTACTCCATACACGTTTAGACGTGATTAAAGACTTGCCTACTAAAATTACGTCAATTTACGTCAAGCGCTGATTAATTTGACAGGACTAAACTAAAATTGATCTTCTGTCCTTTTCTTAATTAAATAGAAAGAAAAAGATGCACTGAACTTAAATTTAGTTTAGTTTGTGAACAAGGGAATCGGCGCCATTATCTGTGGTATAAATACGATGAAAAGGGAATAAAAATATTGTATAGAAAATCATTTGTGTAGGATACAACGGATATGTTAATGTCAACCTATCGCAAGAAAATAGATCTTGGTTATGTAATCAAATAAAAACATATTGTAATTTTTTTTTTTATTTGTGACAACATAGATAAAATATTAGTAGTTTATGTAACCTTCTGCATTTAATACGGCCTGCAACCGTTTTTGCATGGAGTCAAAACCTTCTCACAAAAATTTCGTGCTCTGAAAGATTCCCAAACGTTATTTGCATGGCGTCTTAATGCTGCCTTTGTCCGACATTGATCCCCATCCCACTCTTGTACCATTTTACCCCATAAGTTTTCAATGGGATTGAATTCTGGATTTTTTGGCGGTAGTTTGATTAAAGCAATGACTATCGATTAACGTAAGGTGTATCTGTACATTAATCCACGATTGTACAGTACGAGCATTATACATAGAGCTGTTGTCTTGAATGAATGTTATGTGTTCATCTTGATAAAATACTTTAGCAGTTGGAAGAAAAGTATCTTCAAGAACTTCCGTATAATTCATTAATTTGTCCACTTATTTCTACAAGCTCACCAGGGCGATTTTTGCACATCCTACTGGATACTTGTAACGTTCTTGAAAGCTGTGTAAAATCAAAATCAAAATATTTTATTTCACATAAACCTACTTGGGCACTTATGAAACGTCAGAAGCTAGGTGCACGGTTCCAATTGGTCTTTTCCTAAGGAAGAGCCGGCAAGAAACTCCACGGTTACTCTTTTAAAAATAATTGGCTTTTACAATGTTTTCAAATTACTGTGTTAAACTTTTTAATTGTAGTAACTTATTTTTTTATTGTACCTAGTATTTATAAATCTTTCATTTCGGGCCTTGTCTAAAATAGCTATGTCATGGTTTCATGTTGTTCCACGCGGACGACCATATGAAACACGATTATTCAAAGTTCCCTCTTGCTGCCATCTTGCCAGCCAAAAATATACAGTATTATTCTGAAATAAATACAGTTTTACAGTCGTAATGTGTATTGATAGTAACTGTTAAATGTTTTTAGCGTTCAACACCATAATATGTAGTACTTACGGCTATCCCTAGCTCGTCGGCGATGTCTCTTACGGATGACCATCATTCTTTAAATGAATTATTTTATATTTTAATTTCATTTAGCATCTATAAGGTATGAATTCATATTACATACGTTGCTTGCCTGGATTTATTTATTGCATGACACACTTTACATGACAGTAATGACCAGCGTCATCATATAATACTTTAATTCGCAATAGATTTCCTATTTAAATTGTATTTATAGTAAAGTTGGAAGCACTTCCTACAGCAAGTTTTAATCAACTGCTCTGATATTTTAGATCACCCCATCTGCGTAGATACACTTGACGTTGTTAGTGTTAAAATATTTTTGGTTAGTTGTGTGTATAGAAATTATTGACAAGCATCTGCTCAGATATTAATGAAGTAATGAAAGTTCAGATATTAATGGTAACTTGTAGTGTGTATGGAAGTTATTGACATTTTAAATTGTTTGGAAGTATTTGGTCACCTTGTTTGGTACAATATATCTGACGGCGACTGTACCTCCCCTGCACGCAATGTGGGGATGATATTTTTTTTCTCGATTACAGTGGGGTATCGTTGGAAAGGCCGTTCAAAAATATTGCGGTGTAATATTAAGCTTTAAAGTGCTAGTTCTTGTTAGAGTCAATTGTCCTCCCCCCCCCCAGATAAAATCATGGCAGTAGTATATTTAATGAAATTACAAATTAAAAACTATTACAGCTAAGTATTAAATTTGCAGTTGGAGAATTGACCGTGACGTATATTCATCCGAACATGCTTTTTAACTACAATGTTAAGTTTGTTTTTGGGATAAATTCATCCCAACTACGGAACACTTCAATGTGCGTGGTATTACATGCACTTGGCCGGTTTTTTATTTTAATTTTTAATCTTGAAATTGTTTGTTTTACTGGCTCGTTGGTCTAGTTGTTGAAAGCGCGACTGCTGAGCATGAGGTCCTAGGTTCGATTCCCAGGTCTGACTAGATGAAACCATGAAGAACACTAGTTTTGTAGTCCATCCACTACTTTGTAGTACGTCCACGACTTTGTAGTACGTCCACTACTTTGTAGTACGTCCACTACTTTGTAGTCCATCCACTACTTTGTAGTACGTCCACTACTTTGTAGTACGTCCACTACTTTGTAGTCCATCCACTACCCTGTAGTACGTCCACTACTTTGTAGTCCATCCACTACTTTGTAGTACGTCCACTACTTTGTAGTCCATCCACTACTTTGTAGTACGTCCACTACTTTGTAGTCCATCCACTACTTTGTAGTACGTCCACTACTTTGTAGTCCATCCACTACTTTGTAGTACATCCACTACTCTGTAGTATGTCCACTACTTTGTAGTACGTCCACTATTTTGTAGTACGTCCACTACTTTGTAGTCCATCCACTACCCTGTAGTACGTCCACTACTTTGTAGTACGTCCACTACTTTGTAGTCCATCCACTACCCTGTAGTACGTCCACTACTTTGTAGTCCATCCACTACCTTGTAGTACGTCCACTACTTTGTAGTACGTCCACTACTTTGTAGTCCATCCACTACTTTGTAGTACGTCCACTACTTTGTAGTCCATCCACTACTTTGTAGTACATCCACTACTTTGTAGTACGTCCACTACTTTGTAGTACGTCCACTACTTTGTAGTCCATCCACTACCCTGTAGTACGTCCACTACTTTGTAGTCCATCCACTACTTTGTAGTACGTCCACTACTTTGTAGTCCATCCACTACTTTGTAGTACATCCACTACTTTGTAGTATGTCCACTACTTTGTAGTACGTCCACTACTTTGTAGTCCATCCACTACCTTGTAGTACGTCCACTACTTTGTAGTACGTCCACTACTTTGTAGTCCATCCACTACTTTGTAGTCCATCCACTACCTTGTAGTACGTCCACTACTTTGTAGTACGTCCACTACTTTGTAGTCCATCCACTACCCTGTAGTACGTCCACTACTTTGTAGTCCATCCACTACCCTGTAGTACGTCCACTACTTTGTAGTACGTCCACTACTTTGTAGTACGTCCACTACTTTTTCATGTGTAAAATATTTCGTCTCGTTTCTGTGGAAGTGATTTCGTGAAAAGGGACGGAAGTGTGTAACAGGAAGTGAAAGCTTGAGCATGGAATAAGTAAGTACTTTATAATAGCATGGCTTTAGTAAGAAAATCAAAAAATCAAAATCAAAAGTCATTTATTCAAACTAGGCTGAGAATCAGCACTTTTCGAACGTCAAAACTACATAAGACAGTCCCTCAAAAACGCCCGCCCTTCACCAGTACTTTATAATAGCATGGAATTAGTGTACTCACGGAATAAGTAAGTACACATAGATTACTTAGATTCAGGATTCAGGATTCAGGTCGAATTTCAACCAGCGGGCGACCACTAGTAATGAATAATTATTCTAATAAATATTTAAGTTGTTAGCTTTTTTTAATTTTGAGGTGAATTTATGTCGTTGTTCTGTTGCTTATTACTAAGGTGACTGTCAGATGTTACACATCATAAGCGACTACTGTGAGTCTCCTTGTTTTTTTTTATCCTGGGCCGTAGGTCACATTAGACATATTATATGAAAAGTGACCACTTCAGCCTCTACTAAAGGGTGGTCATGCCAACAAAGTGGTTAAAAAGCACAGCGTGTCTAAAAGCCACTAATGGTTAGGTCATACATGCATTATGTGCTTGACATTTCTCTTCACTGCACGTTCAATCGCAGTTCGAAACTAAAACCTTTCTTTGTACTAAGTAATTATGATATTACAAATAAACATCACGCCTGTTAGTCCCCAAAGTGTTAGGCAGAGGTGAACAGTACACTGTAACGAAGCAGGAGTTTGGCCGAATAAAATTCTTGGATGATTTTAACCCAACAGTATATTTTTGAACAGAGTCACGTTCTTAGCAAATTATATTCCAAGACTAACTGCCATAGTCCTCGCGCACGTATGGGAGTGGCGCGAGGAGGCGAAACGCCGGGGCGTAAGTCCGCTGCCGCGAAAAATCGCGACACAGCGGACGGAGCTCCGGCGGGATCTCATGGCGTCATGGAAAGTACGGTTGTCGCAACCCAGTGCTGGGCACGCCACGATTGCGGCGATAAGTCCCCTCTTTGAGGAGTGGCTAGAGAGGCCCCACGGCGTCCTCACCTTCCGCCTGACGCAGGTCCTCACCGGACACGGCAGTTTCGGGAGGTTCCTGTGTCGGATAAGGCGGGAGGAAACGTCCGGGTGTCACCACTGTGTGGATCGCCCGGAGGACACGGAGGAGCATACGGTGGAGGTCTGCCCGGCTTGGGCAGAGCACCGCCGTGTCCTCGTGGAGGCGATCGGCGGCAGAGACCTCTCGCGTCCGGCCCTGGTTCAGGCCATGGTACGGAGCGAGAGGGCATGGGCAGCCGTCACCTCCTTCTGCGAAGCAGTAATGCTCGCGAAGGAGGAGGCGGGACGGTTGAGGGAAAGGCAAGTTTCGCGCCCTCGGTGAGCAATGGGTAGCTCACCGTCCGGTAAGGACCAGGCCCGGGTTGTTGGCGCGTTGTATTCCACGCGCGCCTCAAAGAGATGTCGTCAGCGTATAGGTAGGGGTTCACTAGGGCCGATGCCTGCCGGGGCCGCGGGAAGATACTTATGGGGCCCCCCGCAACACAGGCAACAGGAAGGAATACGGGTGGGTTTTAGTCAGTAAGAGTCTTACACACCCTCCCGCTCCGCCCAGAGCGAGAGAAGTTATTTGATGATTTCCCACTCTCAAAAAAAAAAAAAACACTAACTGCCATAATTACTCGTATGTATATTTATACTTTCACAATCTTAGTCAAAAAATATATAATGAGCCTATAATGTTCCCACTGCTGGGACACAGGCCTCCTCTCTGTGAGAGGGAGTGGGCCTTAATCCACGACGCGAGCTCAGTGCGGGTTGATAAAATAAAAAATCAAAATCAAAAAATCAAAAGTCATTTATTCAAACTAGGCTGAAAATCAGCACTTTTCGAACGTGTTACATAAGACAGTCCCCCAAAAATGCCCGCCCTTCACCACTTCCTAGTGCTTTAGCTGGGAAGAAGAAGTGGTGGAACAAACTCCCCAACAGCACATCTGTCTGTTTAGTTATATAAACTTGATTCTATACAAATTGTATGCAAAGTAATTAACATTACGAAACACAAAACATTGGATTAAATTACACACTTGCCATACATTAGCTAGCACGCGCCAGTATACCAACAAAACAATGAACAAACTGTACTCAAGCAGATAAAAATTACAACATAAAAAAACGTAAATAGAACTTAATACCTAAATAAAAGCCTCCAGGCATAAAGGGCGTGCCCGCTTACATAAGGCTATGTCTGTAGCTCGAAGTGAGAAATGATAAACTAGCCCCATCAAAGTAAAATAAGTAAACAATTACTAATAACAATTAAAACCATGATCAGCAAGACGACCAGTCACCACAAGCAGCACCCGTTCACGAGCATAACGCAAAGATCAGCCATCACTCCCCTCGCCATGTTGGAGGGAAGGAGGAGACTCAACCCCCGTCGCTACCGCAGGCAGTGACATCTAAGGGAGCATGACGAGCTTGCTGCCGGTTGCTCAGGCAAGAATAGTATAATCAATAGTCGAGGACGCTAGCTACCCACTTATTGAAAATATTATATGAACTCATATAACCTGTCAGTAGGTAAGCTAATTCTGGAGAAAGAACATAAACATTGTCTTGAGTTAATCACAGCAACCTACGACTAATAACGATAGATGTCACATGTCTACGATTTTTTGGTTCTAGGACATGCCGGTTTTCTCACGATGTTGTTCCTTCACCGTTTTGAGAGCAGTGGTGGTGAAATAATTTACACAAAGTAAAGCGCCTGTCTGGGTTCGAACCTACGACGTACAACTCGTAAGTCGCGGCCGTTACCACTAGGCCACCACTGCTGTGACCACTGCAGTCAAAATACAATCAAGTAATTATTGGAAATTGTATATACTGTAACGTTACGATTGGCTGGAGGGCCGGTCGTAAGTCACGTTATAAAAAAAATAGAGTTATACTAGATATTAAAAAGGTTAGAGAGTTCCAGGCTTCCAGTGACGGCAGGATAAAGGATCAGCTCGCAGCAGCTGGACAGGATTGGCAGGTAGTTGTGGGACTGGATCGGCAGGCAGCAGTGGGACAGGGCTGGCAGATGAGGCGGAGCACGAAGATGAGGCTGGTATTTCGCACTCCGTAGTAGGCCGGCAACTCAGGAGTAAACGTCTTTTGTTAAGCAAGATGTTTTGTTTTATGATGGTTTGGTGGTACGAGTTGGTGTGTAATTGGTGTGAGTTGTTTCACACTAGCAAGAGAATTGCGTTAATATCAAACGCCACGTTGATAGATTGCCCTAGTATTAGAAGGGCTTTCCGTCCTGGAGCGGACTTGTAAGAGGGTGGCGTTGTCTAAATTCCACCGATATGATTGACAGCGGAGGCGCCCTACAGCAGCTCACGCTCCACGGGATGAGTGTCTGGACCTCCCATGACACACAAGAGTGATCGGCTGTGGCGTCCCATGCCACGCGACTATAAGGCCTTCGGCATTAGAGTCCTCTCAAAGGCGTAAGTGAGAGGGCTAGAGGTTATGGAGGGCGAACCACAAATCACACACTGTGCGAATTTTTTTATATAAGATTATATTTGCACACATTACAATAACAAGTTATTATCATATAATAGGATTTGACTGAGTAAGACTGAACAAGACTGAAGTAGACTGCACAAGACTGAAGTAGACTGCACAAGACTGAGACCAACTGAGCCAAACTGACACAAACTCCACCAGACTGAACCCTTGTCAGGTCCGATGACCGCTTTTATAGATTCTGGCAAAAAGTTCTAGAAGTTTCTGTTAAGCATTTTTCAAATTATTTGTTTGAATGCCTGCCAGGATCAATAAAAACGGTTTACATGAGTACATAGCTTAACTAAATGTAGTCTGAAACTAGCTTAGCATAGCTTAGCTTAGCTTTGCTTATGGCAGCTAAATGGCATAGACAAAGAAAAACCTGATAGATGACCATTTATTATGAAAGATGGCAAAGGATAAAAATATTCTAAGATTTTTACAACAAGAGAAAATTAATAATATAAAATACAGTGTTAGAAACAGTTCATTGTGACTATAGTTTTGCTTTTCAGCTGTGGTATTCAAACATATGTAAGAAAGTGAAAGACAACAAGATGAGTTCATGTTTGAAGCAAGGAAGCAGTATAGAGATTACAACATGAATTATTCAACATAACAGCCTTTTAAAAGGTATATTTATAAATATAATATAAAGATGTGACTCTGTGTAGCAAAATACCACAATACCTTGTATCGAATTAATTATTTAAACGAGAATGTAGAATAATCGAATCAATTATAGAGCATTTCACTGCATGATACGTCATCCCTGGTGGATGCCTACTCCGTGCTACCAGCACTAGTTAACTATAC
The DNA here is from genome assembly GCA_905333075.3 of Atethmia centrago. Classification (NCBI taxonomy): domain Eukaryota; kingdom Metazoa; phylum Arthropoda; class Insecta; order Lepidoptera; family Noctuidae; genus Atethmia; species Atethmia centrago. Next base: position 3,620,311 of record HG995379.1, read on the forward strand.
CCACATTGTGCCAATTTATGTTTTCTATTTTTGCAGTCACCACACAATCTCGATTTTGATAATTATTCATTTATATGGAACCTAACCTACATTTCTGAAGCTTACGAATAACGTTTACGTACCTCTGATCTCCTCATTTTAAGGATTCCAGACCATAACAAATGGAATTTAATAAATCAAAATGCTACGTCATGTCTTTCGGTCGAATGCGACGCCCAGTCAACTTTCTATACAAACTGAACGGAGATAAAATTATAAGAACTGATTCCATGAAAGACCTGAGAGTCATATTCGACCGTAAGCTCACTTTTCACGACCACATCACATCTACTGCTAAGTTTTTTTTGGGTCGGAAATTATCAAATAACTTCTCCCGCTCTGTGTGTCAGACCCTTACTGACTAAAACCCCCGTGTTCCTTCCTGTGTTCCAGGGGCTTCAGTGACTCTTTTGGACTACCCGCGACTCCAGCAGGCATCGGCCCCAGTGGACCCCACACTTGTGCTGACGACATATCTTTGAGGCGCACGTGGAGCACGAAACGACGAACTGCAACCTTTTTTTTTTTGGGTGGAAAATCATCAAGCAACTTCTTCCGCTCTGGGCGGAGCTGGAGGGTGTGTCAGACTCTTACTGACTACAACCCACCCGTATTCCTTCCGTTGTCTGTGTTGCCAGGGGCCTCGGTGACCCTTTAGTACCTTCCCGTGACCCCGGCAGGCATCGGCCCTAGTGGACCCCTCAAATTATTATTTTAGTATTTGTGCTGACGACATCTCTTTGAGGCCCGCGTGGAATACAACGCGCCATCGACCCGGGCCTGGTCATTATCGGACGGCGAGCTACCCATTGCCTACCGTCCGCAAGCCCGCGCCTACGGTTGCCGGAAATCTGCCTGGGATTACCGACGCCAGGGCGTCTCCTGCGGCGGCTAGGGGCGCGAAATTTGTCTTTCCCTCAACCATCCCGCTTCCTCCTTCGCGATCATTACTGCTTCGCAGAAGGAGGTGATGGCTGACCATGCCCTCTTGCTCCGTACCATGGCCTTGGCTTTGTTTTATGGAACTGTCGTGACTTCCACAATCCCACGCCGACAAGCTTGTTTTTGGGACATCATTGGTCCGTAGCAAACTCGAGTCTAGTGCGTGCGTATGGAATCCTTTTGAGAAGCAGTATGCGTTAGCACAAGCACTTGTACGGGTTTTATCCTCTTTTATAACCCACTAAATTCCTGTTGGGTTGCTTAAGTTTCAATTCTCTAGAAGTAAGACGGTCGCGCGATCAGATGACTAATCATGATTAAAATTGTTAGGGGGATTATTGATGTTCCTAATCGGCATAATGAAATCTGTAATGTATTTGTCCCACACAATTACTGTCGTGGCAGAGAACACCACTTACTAGCTGTTCCAACCTGCCGTACTATTGCTCACTTCAAGTCACCTATTCCTCGGACATTAGCCGCGATTAACGCTCTCCTGAACTCTCAAACCTTGATATGTTTGCGAATGAATAGAAGATGATACTGTCAGAATGTTTGAATTTTTGTGACAGGGATGCATGACTGTGTTAAATAAATTATATGTTTAAATAGTGTAATTGGCTTCGGCCGTTCTATTTAAAATAACTAAAAAAATAAATGAACAAAAAAAATCAGAGCAACAACCGACAGTCAAATAAACCAGAACGTTTCTAAAATTTAGAAACAAAACATTCGTTTCATTCCATATGTAACAATGCAAAACGATATGCAAAATCAATATTACAAAACAAGTCACATGCAAAACAAATACGTATTGCAAAATGTTACAAAAATATTGCAACGGAGCGCTGTGCCAGAGCCTAAAAACCTATATTTTGGGGTACTGAAATGACAGGCATACGCAAGTCGTGTGCCGAATGCATACATATATGTCTATGGGTTTGAAATAACTCCGACTTGTTAGCATATTGATATCCTAAAATAATGTTGTGAATTGGTTTGTTTGGCGGGCGGAAAAATATCGAGAAAAATACAGAGAAAGTCGAGAAAAATGGGGAAAAAGGGTATTTTTTTTCAGTATGATTACAACATATATGCGTGGGAATTTCTGAAAAAAGGGGCTCGTTTGCTTCATATTGAGGTTATATTATTTTATGGTCGTTGAACGGATAGTCAAGCACGAAAAATTCCAAGAAGGTGTGGGTAGAGGTGTAGGTAGTACGTACGGTCTCATTTCGCCAGTTATGTTTACATGTCATATGTACCTAATAGGGGTAACTATCAACCGGGCCGAAATACTGAATTTAGGTTGCTACATAAAAATCATAATGGAATTTAGTATGGAAAGTAACTATACCTTAAAAGTCTATCATTTTTAGGGTTCCTTACCTCAAAAGGAAAAACGGAAATTCCTAATGGAAAACCAAATAACTCTTTGCCCGACCTGGGAATTGAATCCAGGACCAGAAAATGACCAAAACATATCCGCTACATGTACTCAATGTTCTCATACATATTCACAAAGTAAGAGCTCCATGATAAAATTAGCCATAAGAGAAATTACCAGCCTTATTACAGTTGCATAACAAATTATTATTAAAAATCAAACCTTACGTGTATTGGAATAGGGATTCCTGCAATGTTTGGTAACGGTAATATGGGTTGTATTCATTAAAAGGGCCACTCAAAGGGGAACAAATGTGAAACCAATTGGTAGCCGAAGGGTTTAAATCTATCCCGTTAATTTTCCGCGAATTTTAACCGGTTCTGGTCCCCCGTTAGTTACAATACGTAGATTTTATTACTACCTACTACGCAAAATTGACAGTGGTAACTTGGAGGTAAATAAAAGAGGGAAATTATTTTCTCTAAAGTAAAATACGTAAGTGGTAACGGCCGCGACTTACAAGTTGCAGGTCGTAGGTTCGAACTCAGCCAAGCGCTTTCCTGCCGGGGTCGTGGGAAAGTACGAAAGGGTTACCGAGGCCCCTGGCAACACAGGCAACGGAAGGAACACAGGTGGGTTTTAGTCAGTAAGAGTCTGACATACCCTCCCGCTCCGGCCAGAGCGGGAGAAGTAATTTGATAATTTCCTACCTAAAAAAAAGGCTCTTTGTGTAAATTCTTTAATCACCACTGCTCTCAAAAACCATGTGACATGTACCACTGCACTGGGCCCGCGTGGTAGATTACGGGCCGCTTCCTCTCACAGAGAGGACTGTGTCCCAACAGTGGGAACATTATAGGCTGAATATGTGTATGTGTAAAACTTTTACTCACTCTCGTGAAATTCGAGTAAACGGGAGCCAGCAGGGTCCTTCGTTTTACTAATAATAAAACCAATCTATGTGCCTAACTTGATGATTATGTGAAGACCAGGTATTTTGGTGAGAAAATTGTCATGATTATATAAACAAATAATTAAATCCGTAGGTACTTTCCTTACTAAACTCTCCTTTTTCTTTTTATAGGGTTCCGTACGTCCTTGTGAAAAAACGGAACCCTTATAGGTTCACTCGTGTGTCTGTCTGTCTATCTGTCACAGCCGATTAGCTCCGAATCTACAGCACCGATTAAGTTGAAATTTGGTACACATATGAATTCCTGTTACCCAAACACGGACGTGTAACGTTAATAAATGAATTTTTAATATGGGGGCACTTTTGGGGGGCAAATTAGAAAATTGTACCGTGTGACATATCAAATGAAAGGGCTCGTTATAAAGATTTAAGATATATTTTTCTTTCTTTTACAATAAATACTTTTACAATTATTTAAGAAAATAGATGAAAATTGACCATTCCTCCACCTTATCTCCGAAACTACTGAGCCTAAAACTATGAAAAAGATACAGATAATAGTTCTTTATTTATAGATTACAGGAAGAAGAAGAAGAAGAAGAAGAGGGAAAAGAGGGAGAAATCTAAGTTTTAAAATAACATGTTAGGTCTCTCAATATTAAGTGCCAGGCCCGGGTCGACGGCACGTTGCATTCCACGCGTGCCTCAAAGAGATGTCGTCAGCACAAGTGTAGGGGTCCACTAGGGCTGATGCCTGCCGGGGTCGCGGATAGGTACGAAAGGGTTACCGAGGCCCCTAGCAACACAGGCAACGGAAGGAATACGGGTGGGTTTTAGTCAGTAAGAGTCTGACACCCTCCCGCTCCGCCCAGAGCGAGAAAAGTTGTTTGATGGTTTCCCACAAAAAAAAGTCTCTCAATATTGTGCGTACAAAATTACATTTGCAGTTGAAATGTATGGGAGAACTTGTTTTTCAACTACAATGTTAAATTTTTACGATGCTTGCACGCGGCTGATTAATTATTCTCTTTTTCTTTTTTTTCATTCTGTCGTATATAGAATCTAGTGCCTGTTTTTTCATCTTGGCTTTTTAAATGTGTGTACATAATCGTTTAAATAAATGAATAACCTCCTAATACCTTTATAAAGTCATCTTTATCAATTTACTATAATACAACTAAAAACATTTCCCAAACACTTCACAAACCAGAAATTAGCATATCTTCGTGAAAATAAGGTAAACAAAAAGGCAAGAGAGTCATCGTTTATAAATCTTTTATGAGTGTTATTATAATAAGCGAAATAAGCGGAGTCATATGCGGAAGAGTGCGATGCGTTTGTACGCTGCCCACGCGCAGTTTTAGTGATGCGATTGCGCACGACGGTTGTGTGGCAGAGAGGCTACAGTAATACCAGTAGGTGAAGGTGAATATGAATATGAGTTTTTATGTTACCCAGAAAAATAACTTTTCAAACATTAATCGAAATCTTAACATTTTTTTTGCCAATATCAATATCTACCAAATATTCAATAGGAAGCTGTTTTTAGGGTTAACCTTTACCATTTACATTTACATTTATTTATTTTTACATTTACCATCACCTCAAAAGGAAAAAACGGAACCCTTATAGGGCACTTTGTTGTCCGTCTGTCAGCCAAGGCCCTTTATCTCGGGAACGCGTAGAGGTATCGAGTTGAAATTAAAACTATATACTCAAGTTTATAGTCTCTTGAAGCTGTGAAAAAATCAAACGTCTAAGTTAATGTGAAAAAAAGATCCGGCCGTTTATGGCGCAAAAAACGAATAATTCGACACTCTTAAGGGAATCAAAATAGTGTACATTCCGTTGCCCTAGAACTATGAAATATGGCAAGTAGTATTTTCTTATACTACAAATACAGGGAAAAATCTGAAAACTATACATTTTTAATTAAATCATAAAAAATATAGTCTTTATTTAATACCTACAATTTTTACGGAACCCTCGGTGGGCGAGTCCGACTCCACTTCACCACGTCCAGTTTTTTTTTTTTAATTGGTGGTGTCCAGCTTGTGGAAAATTGTTCAGTATGACGTGTATAATCACCCCCTTAAACATATCGTATATGAATGTAAGGGTCTTAAAAAACTTTTTAATTATTATTTTTTTGTTGTGCCAATATACGCAATTTTGTTTTTGTTTTCGTTCTTTCTGTCTCTACGTCAAAATTCGTGCTAGGGCTACAGTAGCAATGTATCTTATGCCTTACAAAAGACTATGTCTCAGAGACGTATACTGCGTTCGCGATTTAGTTTCCAAACATGTAAACAAGTATGTGTTTTTGGAAAAACGAATACAGCCTACACCTTAAACATCTTTAAGACTTTTTCAATAGTACTAGTCTTTCTAAATTAACTCAATTTACATTAGCATAACGTTGATATTTGTTTTAGTGGAAATAACACCACTTGGAAGCAAGGATTTGAATACAATTTAGTTGTGCCAGACCTACTGTTCTTTTCCTTTATCGTACGAGTGGATCATTGACTCGTTCGGCCAACGAAGTTAATTTATTAACCGGCCCCGCAATATAGTGGTTGTATAAATATAATGACTTATATATTTTTTTACATTCATACAGTCATCATTACGACAGGTCATTATAAATAACTGCTGATTTTTGCGATGAAATGGCATGTGGTTTCTCTTTGGGTTAAGTTAAAATCTCGCACCTTTGAACTCAGAATCCTTCCTAGAGTAGAGTCATTTCTAGGAAGGATTCATTATAAATAACTGCAGATTTTTGCGATGAAATTGCATGTGGTTTCTCTTTAGGTTAAGTTAAAATTGCGAGATTTTACGGGTGATGAGTGCATCACCTTAAAATCTCGCACCTTTGAACTCAGAATCCTTCCTAGAGTCATCTTTAGGAAGGATTCATTATAAATAACTGCCAATTTTTGCGATAAAATTGCACGTGGTTTCTCTTTAGGTTAAGTTAAAATTGCGAGATTTTAAAGTGATGAGTATTAACTCATCACCTTAAAATTTCACACCTTTGAACTCAGAATCCTTCCTAGACATGACTCTAGGAAGGATTTTGAGTTCAAAGGTAGAAAGTAGGTAGTAGGAAGTGAAGAAACAACTCGTCTTATATGACAGAAACTAAGAAAAAGTATATTTAATATTTACCTACTTCAGGTTTCCACCGAGGAAAAACAAGAACAAAATCTACTCTAATCTACCAACCAATCCCTTGGTGGCTACCAAACCAGTGGGACTTCGTGGAACCCTGCAGTGGGAATATTATAGGCTGATTATGCTATGTGCCGATGCATAATATTATGCTGTCTTGCACATATCTAGGTCTTAAGACGCTGACAACACCTAAACCGCGGTCACTGTCAGATTGCATAGAAAAGAAAGAGATGCGCGATGACACAACGCTTGTAGTTTATTGCAAAATATGAAGTAATTATCTATTTACTCAAGACTGAGTTGAGTAATCGAAAATAAAAAACAACTAAGTTCTGCATTCAAATATGACGTTCTTGTTATTAATTAAATACGTAACGTATGTTGATATTTGATACAGATATTTTGGATTAGAACTCAAAGTAAGAGATTAGTTTAACGTTAGTTTGTATCAAGATCTTGTTTTAAAAACGTGTTTTGGTAACAACCAAGTTCTGGGAAATATGTTCAAAATTAACATATATTTTTTCCGCTACCACAAACTATACAAATTTGGCAATTTTTTTTCTTAAGCGAAGCCTATTTTGGTCAATTAGCCTCTTGTCAGCGCCTTAATTTTTTTTTTGAAAGCTGCCATTATTTGAAATCTGTTGCTGTCATTAGTACTTTTTGTTCTTTTTGTTTTTAGATAGATGCGAAGCTAATATTGATTGATTTGATTAAGACTAAATAAAAAAAAACAATATCCCCCTTAGCCCTCCTTCTCTCTCCTAATTTTGCCGTGCCCGACAGGGTCCATATTGATGTTTTACTTATTTATACCACCTATGTAATACATATGGGAGATAAGTATCTTAAAGAATAATAAATGATTGTGGGATTCAATTAAATAAAACGCAAATACACTTTTACACCACAGTCTCACAGCATAACATAATGGAATATTTCTTAATCTGTTGGTATACTCAGCACCAATTCAAAATGTCACATAATTTCAACCGAAACACTTTAATACAAGATTGTATGTATATATATGTTGCATTTAATATCAAAACAAGCGCATACGGCGTGCGTCAGCGCAACCTTGCGCATTACGAGTATATACGGAAACTCGCGCGCATGTTTATTCGACTCGTAAAACTAAATTGACAAAGATGTAATCTATCCTAGATATGATAGTGTATACCGGCAGCGACTATACATTGCCTTCAGCAACCAATTTTTCTTAGTTTTCGAAGTTTGTAATGTTTCATCCAAGTGTAGTCTTAGGGCTCACTTACGCTACCTTTTTGGGAACCTTTGGCTGCTACGGAATTAAAAGAACATCCAATAATATCCTACTAATATTATAAATGCGAAAGTTTGTAAGAATGGATGGATGAATGGATGTTTGTTACTCTTTCACGCAAAAAGTACTGAACGGATTTGGATGAAATTTGGCACACAGATAGTTTATAACCAGGAATAACACATAGAATACTTTTTATCCCAATTTACTTACGGGGTCAAAACTTATGCGGGTGAAACCGCGGGGCGCATCTAGTATGTTCATAATTGGAATCTTTAAGTTGTCTGTAGGGTCACAGATATCTGTCCCGAAGGTTCGCTACGCATTTTTGATTCTAGGGGTTCTGCAAGGGCACATGCATCCTACCCTTATCGGCTAAGCTGTTTACTGTAAGCAGGAGAAGTTTTATAAATCTTGCTTGTCAAAGAATCACTTCCATTCAACATTAGGTTGTGTACATAATGCTACGTTCTGGGGAGCTATTTGGTTTTATTGCATTAATATAATGTTATTATTGCGCTTCATATGCTACTAAATTATATTTAATATTGCCCGTTTTGAGTTCTTTATATGCCTGAACTAATCATGTGCACTGGTTTTGCTTGGTGATATTACAATTAATTATCACTTATCTTGCATGCTTTTAGTTTGATACTGTTGTCAGCTACAGGTCTAGTTTTAGAAAAGCAACTGGAAAAATGTGGGGGTATGATACTCCTCTCACCTCCCCTTTAGAGAATACGTGCACGATGTTATGTTATGTGAAAGGAACAAGCCCCGGACACGTGTGCTCACACCCTGTTTGTTGGCGATTTCAGAAAACATTTCGTTTGACGGTTAGGTAAGATGTCACGTTAGTTTTTCAGAGCATTGCTTATCAACAACAGTTCTCTTATGAGAGTGATGGTGGCCTTATTTTTTAATAAACAGTAAAACTCATTTTTTTTTAAGTTCAAGCCGTTCTTACCGTCGGAAAATGGATACCTTCCGTCTAATGAGAATGGAAGAAAATATCAGTCCTACTGACGAAAACCCCTTGGTGTTCCTTCTGCTGCCATATTTCAGAAACTTTACGGTCTGTTAGGACTGATTCCTATGTTGTACGAGTACTGAGCTCATAATGAACAAATATCATATCGTATGACAAAAGAGAAAAACAATAAAAAAATATAACCGAAAATCAGTTTCTAAAAAATATTGCGAATATAAAAAAGAGAATGCACTAATCCGATCTATTGACGTTGTTTATGAATAATATTGTTTTGTTTCTTGAAGAGAATAGAATTTTCGTTATTTAATTTGAAAAAATAAAGTGTTACTGCTGACTGTACATGAATTTGACAGTTTTATTTCCGAAATTCTAAAACAAAGACATTTAGAAAATCTGTCATTTTGGGAAAAGGTGATTTTGTTATTTGTTCATTGTGAGATCAGTACCGCAATCATTACAACTATACCCAGAACCATGGACAAAATAATCATATTATAATCTGATAAAACAAATAACTATTATTTCTATATCTAATACTACTTTAATACCCGACTACTCGAGATCGAAACTACCCTCCTCTCGACTTGATTGGTAAAGTTATCTCGAGTGACACACTCCAGTTGATACTTTTACATGAACACGTCTAAGTCTATTACAAAACTCTGCAACCAAGTTTCAGGAACTTGTGAATTCATTCGTCTGTCTGGCAGTTTCGGCGGCTGGATGGAATGTACTGGTGTGGAGAATGGCGAGCCAGATGTTGGGTGGAGCTTGTTGGGTGCTAAGGGTATTTTATTTTGCGTCCAACAAATCTTATTTCTCTGGTGAGGATAAGTGGAAAAATGGACCCTGACCAATGAACCTACGTCTGCCTACCCGTTGATCATACAACTGATAAACGTGTGAATAACACAACGGTTGTTTAATTTCCAGAATCCACTACTTCACACATCACGCTCATTTTTTTAGCTGACAAGTTCGCTTTCCCTTCCACTTGTGAGTCTCACGAACGTGTGAGTAACCCAACATAGAAATATTTTGGTAAGTGAAGTGTGAGGCAGTGTAGACCCCTACACTCGTTCACCCCAGCTGGTTGGACTTCCTCACACATCATTCGCCAACATGTTTTTTAACAAGGTCTCTTTCCCTTCCTCCCGTACAACTCACAGACGTGTGAGTGACCCGACGGGGCCTACACTATTCGTTCACCCCAGCTGGTTAGACTGCCTCACACTTCACTTACCAAAATATTTTCTAGCAAGTTCACTTTCCCTTCCTGTACGTCTCACAGGCGTATGAGTGACCCGACGGGGCCTACACTAGCCGTTAACCCCAGCTGGTTGGACTGCCTCACACTTCACTTACCAAAATATTTTCTAGCAAGTTCACTTTCCCTTCCTGTACGTCTCACAGACGTATGAGTGACCCGACGGGGCCTACACTATTCGTTCACCCCAGCTGGTTGGACTGCCTCACACTTCACTTACCAAAATATTTTCTAGCAAGTTTACTTTCCCTTCCTGTACGTCTTACAGACGTATGAGTGACCCGACGGGGCCTACACTATTCGTTCACCCCAGCTGGTTGGACTGCCTCACACTTCACTTACCAAAATGTTTTCTAACAAGTATTCTTTCCCTTCCCGTACGTCTCACAGACGTGTGAGTGACCCGACGGACCTACACTATTTGTTCACCCCAGCTAGTTGGACTGCTTCACACTTCACTTACCAAAATGTTTTCTAACAAGTATTCTTTCCCTTCCTGTACGTCTCACAGACGTGTGAGTGACCCGACGGGGCCTACACTATTCGTTCACCCCAACTAGTTGGACTGCCTCACACTTAACTTACTAAAATATTTCTTAACAAGCTCTTTCCCTTTCTGTACGTCTTATAGATATATGAATGACCCGATGGGTCCTACACTAGCCGTTCACCCCAGCTGGTTGGACTGCCTCACACTTTACTCACTAACATGTTTTCTAACAAGCTCTCTTTCCCTTCCTCCCGCACGTTTCACAGACGTGTGAGTAACTCAGCGAGCCCACATTCGTTCACCCCAGCTGAAGGCTTAGCATGCCACTCTCTATTTCTTCGAAGAATAGACACGGCTCTTTCCATACAAAGTGACATTTCGTTTCTCAGTTTTTGACATTTCACCGTAGAAATCCTTCTACAATCTGTCATTTTGTCTGTCGTTCCTAACGATCTTTGTCTAAGTCCTTTTTTATGTAGAAGGAATAGAGAGTGTCATGCTAAGCCTGCTGGTTGGACTGTCTCACACTTCACTCACTTACATGTTTTCTGACAAGCTCGCTATCCCTTCCTCCTGTACGTCTCACAGACGTGTGAGTGACCCGACGGGGCCTACCCTAGCCGTTCACCCCGGCTGTCCAGACGACCTGTTACACACTTCACTTGCTACACCGTCATTATGAACACCATGCTGTATTTCATGCGATTTGCATCCTAATATCATTTTTATCGTTCGTTTAATAGACTTTGGCAGACTACATGAAAGAGGTAACGTTGGTTGGATGATTACTTATGGCTCAAAAAAAGGCTTTTTAAGGACTCTTTTGAAATTCCTAAACACGTCACGTCACACTTTTTTATAATCCTTGAAGAAGTCGGTTAATTTTGTTTGTAAAGTCAGTTTAACCCGAATACAGTTAATTAACTCTAATGCATAAACAAAAGCTCCTGTTAGACCAATCGTCTGGACCCTAAATCTGTTAAGATGACCTCCCCTTTTCGGAAGAAGCAAGCGCGTCGTCTTGTGCAGGAAGTACGATACTACCTTAGGCTTCTTCTTAAAAGCCTTACCTATGAACTGTAGCTAAACTACGTAACGAATAGGTATGCCGCCATGCAGCCATGCTGTGTCCTAGTGTGAAAGGGTGGCCGATAAAATGACAATAATTATTATTATATATTTGTCGGTTCCGGTCATTGGTACGGACATGAAACGACTCGAACTGAATGCCAACTGGCGACATCGTGTGATCTAACCACAACCTACAGCGCGCTTCTACAGAGTCGTGATGTTTAAGCCCACGGCGAGGAGGATATTCAGTGTTCCGACACAGGATTTACTCCGTTAGATGCGGACATCATGTGGGCAAAAGATGGCGATCGACCAGTCGCTTCGGAGTTAAGACGTCGCGGAACTGTACTCGATTCGTTGTGCTCAGTTATTGTGTTAATTGTAATTTATATTTACTATTTCTTTTTGTTGATTTTTAATTTGAGATTTTAGTAAACGCTGCGTATCGCACCCAGTGTGTTTTCATTGCATGAAACCCACCTTTTGCTCACATGATGTCCGAATCTAACGGAGTAAATCCTGACGATGTATTAATAATATAATATTATTAATAATATATATTTATTTTTACTCCTTCAGTCTTTCGCGAGCCGCGCGTCCTCCTTCCAGCTTGTACCTTCTGTTCCTTTATATTTAAATCCATTTTTATGTTGTAGTTTTATGGTTTTATGTATATGCTAGCTGGTGCCCACGGCTTCGGCCGCGTGGCTTTTTCTAAAATAAAAGTAACATTAGTTACTACTACCTGCCAGTGAAAGTCCCGTCAAAATCAGTCCAGCCGTTTCGGGAATTAGCCGGAACAAACAGACCAAAAATAAAAAAAAGTTTGCTATTAGTAGGTACCGTCTATTGTACTTTCATAATATGCATTTAATAAAAAGCTGTTATTTTGGCATTACAAACAGACACTTCAATTTTATTTATTTGATTTGTATAGCTACTGAATTAGCTTTAAAAGCCAATGTGACGTTTTGCAAGCAAGTCATTGACCTTTTCATACGAGTAATAAACGATGCAATCTATGAATTGAATGAAGTCCAGACTGACAAATGGCAAAAAGATCAAGTGTCATATTGTAATAGACTATAGTTTTTACATACTTTAAGTTTGCTTTTTAGACCATAGAGAAATAAAATAAAATTTTATAAATAACACTTGGGTTTTTTTTGATGATAAATATCAGTCATCTCTGTTCATTTAAGATGTCTCCTGGGAAGCTTTCGCCAGTTTAAGTACACGGGGTACTCGAAACAGGGTGTGAGTCACTTGTAATCAACACAACTCCAAACTCTGGGATGCCACTGAGAAATTCCACAGAAATCAATCAATCAAAATCAAAATATTTTTATTTCACATAAACCTACATGGGCACTTATGAAACGTCAGAAGCTAGGTGCACGGTTCCAATTGGTCGTTTCCTATGGAGAAGAGCCGGCAAGAAACTCCACGGTTATTCTTTTAAAAATAATTGGCTTTTACAATGTTTTCAAATTACACAAATTAGGTATGGGAGAACAGTGTAGGCCTGTCGAAAAGTACTTAACAAAAAAAAAAGAGAAAAGGAAACGGTCTAAAGAAAAAAAAGATCTAGTCTATTAAGCCTACAACGTTCTCACATTCACAACGTACACAAGAATCCATGTAAAATAATATTAATAATATTAAGTCTGAAATATAAATTGTAGGTATATAATGTCAAAAATGTATGTCTAAAAAATAATAATAATAAACATCGTAATTTGGGAGCAGTTAATAGATATTTCCATAGTTATGCCGTTTCTGGTGTACCAGGGAAGCCACATGTGCAGAAGGAATTATTGCCAAACTTCCTTGTCTTCAACGTAGTCTTTAATCTTGTAATATGCGTTTTTGATAAGGACACGTTTGATGTGGGTTTTGAACTTTCCATCGCTAAGTTCTGTAACTGACTTTGGCAACTTGTTATAAAAGCGGATACTGTTGATAACAAATGATTTGCTTGTTTTTGTTAATCTAAATTTGGGTATCACAATTTCATGTTTACTACGTGTATTTATATTATGGAAATCACTTCTTGTTTTGAAAAGACATAAGTTCTTGCGAACATACAAAATACTTTCTAAGATATAAAAAGATGGCAGAGTAAGTACATTAATTTCTTTGAATTTGTTTCTAAGGGACTCACGAGGACCCATTCTATATACTGCGCGGATTGCCCTCTTTTGTAAGATAAAAATTGAATCTACATCAGCTGCCGATCCCCACAGCAGAACGCCATAAGACATAATACTGTGGAAATAAGCAAAGTATACTAACCTAGCTGTGGCTATATCAGTCAACTGTCTAATTTTTCTTACTGCATATGCAGCTGAACTTAATCTACCTGAAAGAGCTCTAATGTGGGCTCCCCATTGTAATTTTGAATCTAGAGTAATTCCTAGAAATATAGTTTCTGTAATAGCATCTAGTCTCTTGCCATCAAGTTTTAAATTTAGAGCCACTTGGGGTACATTTGGTAGTGAGAACTTTATACATTTTGTTTTGTTCGCATTAAGTAAGAGATTATTAGCTGCGAACCATTTCGAAAGAATATCCAGACTATCATTGACGTGTAAGACATCCAGATTTTTTCTATCTATTTTAAAAATAAGAGAAGTATCGTCAGCGAATAGAATTATATCCGATAAGTTTGCCATCATGTAAGGAAGATCATTAATATAAACTAGAAATAGGAAAGGGCCAAGAATTGAACCTTGGGGCACGCCCATCTTTACTAGAGACCCCGAGGACGTCGCCCCGTTAACGTTTACTTTTTGCTGCCTGTTTGATAGATAGGACAGAACAAGATCAGCAGCTTGTCCACGAATTCCGTAGTGGTGTAATTTACAGGTCAGTGTATTGTGGTCAACGCAGTCAAACGCTTTTGAGAGGTCACAGAAAATGCCAATGGCATCCTGGGATTTCTCCCAGGATTCCAAAATGTGACTGATGAGTTTTACTCCTGCGTCAGTCGTCGACCTACCTTTCGTGAAACCAAACTGGCGACTATGTAAAACCCAATAACGCTTTGTCTGACCTGGGAATCGAACCTCGGACCTCAGGCTCGTCGCGGGAAGGTACTAAAGGGTCACCGAGGCCACTGGCAACACAGGCAATTAACTTCTCCCGCTCCGCCCAGAGCGGGAGATAATTGACGATTTCCCACCCAAAAAAAAAAAGGACCTCAGGCTCAGCTGTAGCGCTTTCAACAACTATACAAACGAGGCAGTAATAAAACAATTGTATTTAAAAATTAAAAATTCAATTTAAAAACCGGCCAAGTGGGCCACAATTGGTTCCGTAGTTGGGAATTTTGGGATGAATTTATCCCAAAAACAAACTTAACATTGTAGTTGAAAAACATATTCTCCCATACATCGTACACGTCACGGTCAATTCTCCAACCGCAAATTTAAGTTGGTCGACTATTACTCGTTAACTTGTAAAGCCTACTTAGCTGTGATAGTTTTCCTTTTAATTTAATTATATGTACTTCTGCTATGATTTTTTTCACATCTCCATAAACAACCATTTAGCTGGCAGGGGGGGGGGGACACTTGAGTCTAACAAAAATTTGCACTTTAAAGCTTAAAATTATGCAAACGAATCCATGATACAAAAAATGGTGTTCACAGACCCACAATATTTTTGAACGGCCTATCTAACGATATACCACGCTTTTTTTTTTTTTGAGGGTGGAAAATCGTCATTTCACTTCTCCCGCTCTGGGCGGAGCGGGAGGGTGTGTCAGACTCTTACTGACTAAAACCCACCCGTATTCCTTCCTGTTGCCTGTGTTGCGGTGGCCTCGGTGACCCATAAGTACCTTCCCGCGACCCCGGCAGGATACGAACGATATACCACGCTATGGGATAGACGAGAAAAAAATATATCATCCCCACATTACGTGCATTACGTGATTTTCTGCTTTGTCAGTATGATTAATATGTATACCGATGCCAAATTATCGCTTTCTAGTACTAAGTGTCTCTGAGCTACAGCGGGGACAGACAGACAGACAGATAGACAGACGGAAACTTATAGTTTCCCATGTCTGTCTGTCTATTTAGTTTACTACGAAACCCTAAAAACTGTAATCCGACGACCCGTACTTATTTGAAATTTTTGAACAATAATTCAATAATAAAACAATTCTAAACATCCAAAGGTTGTCTTCAAAAGATCGCTTTTAGCGATAAGACCCTATGTGAAATTTCTACTTTTATATCTGTAATTTTGGTGTACATAATAAAGAGTATTCTATTATATTCTATTCTTAGGTATAAATGATCTTTATTATCCAGTATCACAATCAAAATCATAGAAATTGTATAATAAATCAGTTTATCATTACTACAGTTTAAATATACAGAACAGTCAGATCTGTAATAAACAATATTTAAGACATGGTAATTTTAATTACTGAAAAATGTACCAGCCAAAAAATAAATGAGAGTATCAAAACAAAAGGTTTAAAAAAACAATATTTTTTGTAATTTTTAAAATAATTAGTTCAAGTTAAATATTTAATAATAAGTAACCCTTTTTTGCCGATTCTACAACAAAGTAAGCTTGGCATATACGAACAAAATATGGGCCGTAGAAGGAATATAAAATAGGACGAAGCGGGAATAAAATAATTAAAATTATATTTTGAGACGAAGGAAGCATATTGTTTGGGACGACCCAGGATTTTTTTATGTAGGACAAAACTCAGTGGGCCAAACGAAGAACAAATAAGAACAAAACGAAAAACAAACGAAGAAAAAAGTGATCTAAAACGTCCGAAACAAGAAAATATTTCGAACAGAAATCAAGAAATGGGTACAAAAATGGTCAAGGTAAAACTGTGGTCGCTTGCCTGTATACCATGTGGGTGCCAGGAACACCAAATTATAATGGCATGTGACGACAGATTTACCTTGACCATTTTTGTACCCATGTCTTGATTTCTGTCTGTGATATTTTCTTGTTTCGTTCTTTTTAGATCACTTTAGTCGGGTTACAGGTTTTTAAACTTATTTTTTTTTATTTTATACTTTTCCGTTTTAACGCTTGACAAACGTTACGACAGCGTAAATAGAAGTAATACAATAGTTAATATAACACAAACAAGAACGAGAAAAACAAGTGCAACAAAATATAACTATTTCGTTGCACTTGTTTTTCTTCTTAAAAGTGGCATAACAAATCGTTACTATTTATTAGGATTAAATTATCAGCGCGTTGATATAATTTTAATCATGCTTTTATTATAATATAATAAGTATTAACGTTACAACTCGCCATACGTAGCGCAGTCTCACTCTTGTTTGTTTTTAGCAATTTAATTTTTTTCTTACAGACAATTTGATAAATTTCTCGCAGATAAAGCTTATTACAATTTAAATGAGTTTTTAGATGAGAGATTTTGATCATGTTTTACTAATTTATTATTTTTAATTAGGTATCTCTATATTATCAATTTATCATGCCATGTTTTTTTAATAATTAGACTCGGAGTGGCATTATACTTTATTTTATTAATATTTGCATGCCATTGTTTAAGGTAAACGTGATGATATATTTCTTACATCTCTTGCAATTCGTATTGTAAAGATACCGAATCAGACAGATGACAATTTGTGTTGTATGTATTGTACTCATGTTTGAGCAATAAATGATTATCTTAAGTTATCTTATCTTATCATAGACTGCTTAAATCATGACCCTTCCTTTTGGCTTTGCTGTAGTCGGGTAAAAATAAGTTATGACAAATATTACTACGACGTAAACTTCCTAAAATCCTTCTTACAATAATCAGCACAAAGAAAACACTTGAGCACTTATTCAAATAAGGGTCCAAGGTCCCACGTAATTGACTTCTAAATTATTCTAGTTATAAAACCCTTTGTCACTTCCGTGTTGCCCTCATACTTCACAACAAAGACCTATGAAAGTGCACTGACTCATCGTCTGGTTAATTACGACGCAGTAATTACGGAGTTATTGTTCAGACAGACAGACAGACAGACAGACAAATTAGGGTTCGGTTAGGAAAATAATTTTGTTAATTGATTTCGGGTCTGTGATGAGTTTTGGGCTATCGGTGTTTGTTGTTCTTTGTTTTATTGCTTGAAGTTTTATCTTTATACCTACAAAATATATTTTTGGTAGTTAAGACGCTGACAACGCCTAAGCCGCGGTCACTGTCAAATTCCATAGAAAAGAAAGAGAAGCGCGATGACACAACGCTTGTAATTTATTGCAAAATATGAAGTAATTATCTATTTACTCAAAATTGAGTTGAGTAATCGAAAATAAAAAACAACCAAGTTCTGCATTCAAATAAGACGTTCTTGTTATTAATTAAATACGTAACGTATGTTGATATTTGATACAGATATTTTGGATTAGAACTCAAAGTAAGAGATTAGTTTAACGTTAGTTTGAATCAAGATTTTGTTTTCAAAACGTGTTCTGGTAACAACCAAGTTCTGGGAAATATGTTCAAAATTGACATATATTTTTTCCGCTACCACAAACTACACAGATTTGGCAATATTTTTTCTTAAGCGAAGCCTATTTTGGTCAATGGGGTCTTGTCAGCGCCTTAATGAGAACATGGGCTTCAGTTGGCTAGAAGATATTTTTCTTTTTTTAGGGTTCCATAGTAAACAAGGAACCCTTATAGTTTCGCAAATGTCCGTCTGTCTGTTTGTCTATCTGAGTGACAGTCTGTTTGTCTGTCTTTTGTCTGTCTGTCCCCACTGTAGCTCAGAGATGCTTAGTACTAGAAAGCTGTAATTTAGCACAGGTATACATATTAAACACGCCGACAAAGTGGTAAAAAAATCTTGATAAATATTTTTTTAAGGGTATCTCACTTGCAGGTAATGTGGGGGTGATATTTCTTTTTTTCGTCTATCTCATTGTGTGGGACATCGTTGGACAGGCCACTTTAAAGTATTGCGGGTCTGTGAACAACATTTTTCGATTCAAGGATCCGTTTGCGTAATATCAAGCTTTAAAGTGCTAATTTTTGTTAGAGTCAAGTGTATGCCAGCTAAATGGTTGTTTATGAAGAAGGCAAAAAAAACATGGCAGTAGTACATATAATGAAATTAAAAGGAAAACTATCACATCAAATTAGGCTTTACAAGTTAACGAGTAATAGTCGACCAAATTAAATTTGCGGTTGAAGAATGGACTGTGACGTATATCGATGTATGCGAGAACATGTTTTTCAACTACAATACAGAACCCTTCATTGTGCATGGCCCGACACACACTTGGGCGGGTTTTTTTAAGAAATACTTTTTTAGATGTCACGTCCTGTGCTTCAACTGAAGTGACTGTCTTATGTTCTCATCTCTACTAACTGAACGTTTAGTTTATAGGTTAATACCAACCATCACGCCTCTATTCCCTGAAAGGTTAAGCAGAATTGTATAGCTTAATTATTTACATAACTCAAATATCCGGACTAACATCTCGTCGTGTTCCCCGACGAGTTAGGCAGAGGTGAACCCATAGTAGGTACACCCACAAAATAATAATCAATAAAAAATATTCTGCGGAACCACGATTTTAAAACTAATTAAGTATGTAAAGTGTGACCCACTTTTATCATTTCAATACTGCGTAAAATTTTCAGTCGCTCATCGTTTGTTAGTCATAAAAGTGATTCATTGCCTTAATGTTTAAATTGCAAACAAAATCATAATTGCTGCTAGTTCATATTTTTAGACTTTGAACTGTTGTTTGTATGTGTCACTCTAATTTTCTGGTTTATGAAGAGATGTATTAATTTCCGTGTAAGTTTATAATTGTTTATTCAGAAATCTTATACCTAACATAACAATTATTATGTTAGTTAAAAGATTATTATTATTAACATCACGCCTGAATTCACAGAAGGGTCGGGCAGAGGTGTATGTGTACTGTGGCTTGTTGTCATCTACTGGGCACAAATCCAGACATACATGATTATGTATGTTCCCACTGCTGGGACACAGGCCTCCTTTTAGTGAGAGGGAGTGGGCCGTAATCCACCATGCGGCCCAGTGCGGGTTGGTAGATGTCACATGTCTTCGAATTTTTGGTTCTTGGACATGCCGGTTTCCTCACGATGTTTTCCTTCACCGTTTTGAGAGCACACACACACACACAACAAATCCGATGCTACTAGGAAAATTACTAATAGAAAACTCTATAACACTTTGTCTGACATTGGAATCAACCCAGGACCTCACGCTCGTCAGTAGCGCTTATGCCACTAGACCAAAGAGTCTGTCAGAAATGTTATAGTCAGCAGAAAATTTTACAACTTCTTTGAACGAACAGACATTACGTTTTTATTACATCGCTAAACGAAATACTAAATAGTCCAGTATAGATTAGCAGTTAGTTTGTAACTAATATGTCTCGATAATTGTGTACTGTAGCCAGACACTGCTGTTTACTTCAAGCCTCTTGTCGCTGTTAGGGTTGGCACAAACTTGGATGGAACTGATAATAATCTGTGGATGAAAAAATAGACTAGGTTTTAGAAGCCAAAATATTTATGGATATTATTCTAACGTTAATGATAAATAATATTGGTGTATCAATTGGTTCTAGATAGCTATAATTATGAATTGGGATTAATGATTACAACACATTAACTTCGTCGATTAGTTTTAGTACCCATTATTATAAAGGATTATGAAGAGATATATTTTTAGCGTTAAATTCTTTTTTTTTTCATTAAATAATTGAAACGATATATTAGAACAAACTTACCATGTCATTCATCTGAATTCCACAGAAATATCAAAGCTGCTTAAAATTTCCATTTTTTTTTTCCACACAATTTTCTTTGCCAACCCTACCATTGTCTCCGGTCTTTACTTTTAATCTCTCTTTATTTTCTGTCCGTACGAGAAAGTGTTGCGTATTTGTCTTTTGTCTAACGACTCCACCGGACTGGAAACAAGAGATTGTGTCTTAATACAGACAGTTATACTGTTTTAATCTACATCACTGACATAGAGACTTCTTTACTACTAAAAGATTTTGTGAAGACTTTTTCTTTGTAATTTTATGAGACTTTTAGGCGAGATTAACTACAAGATATATTAAAATAGCCTCCACTATCATCATCTGCCTAACCTTTTCCTAAATATGTTGGGGTAGATTCCAGTCTTACCGGTTGAAGCTGAATACCAGTATTTAACATGGAGTGACTGCCTACCTGACCTTCACAACCCAGTAACGGGATAACATGAAATGGTAAGATGGTACTCCTGGTGAGTCTGGTTGTCAGACTTTCGGATTTCTGACTATTGAAATAGGCTACTAGTGGCTACTTAATTAAAGGTACAAAATGGACAAAATGGTGGGTGGGCTAACCCCATGATTTTGTTGACTGGCTAATATTATTTCGCGCTGGGCCCGCATGGTGTATAACGGCCCACTCCTTCTCACCGAGAGGAGGCCCAGTGCCAGCAGTGGGAATATTAAAGGCTGATTATGTTAATAGTGTTATCACGGCATAAGCTATTCCTCAATAAAGCGATACAAAAGAATTAGAAGAGGTTATGCCAAAAGGGTTGGCATTACTGGGAGACTGTAATCACTATTTTAAAACCATCTGCCAAGTGTGGTGATTACTGGGCACGCCACGATTGCGGCGATAAGTCCCCTCTTTGAGGAGTGGCTGGAGAGGCGCCACGGCGTCCTCACCTTCCGCGTGACGCAGGTCCTCACCGGACACGGCAGCTTCGGGAGGTTCCTGTGTCGGATAAGGCGGGAGGAAACGTCCGGGTGTCACCATTGTGTGGATCGCCTGGAGGACACGGTGGAGCATACGGTGGAGGTCTGCCCGGCTTGGGTAGAGCACCGCCGTGTCCTCGTGGAGGCGATCGGCGGCAGAGACCTCTCGCGTCCGGCCCTGGTTCAGGCCATGGTACGGAGCGAGAGGGCATGGGCAGCCGTCACCTCCTTCTGCGAAGCAGTAATGCTCGCAAAGGAGGAGGCGGGACGGTTGAGGGAAAGGCAAGTTTCGCGCCCTCTCGCCCCTAGCCGCCGCAGGAGACGCCCAGGGCGTCGGGAATCCCGGGCGGATTTCCGGCCACCGTAGGCGCGGGCTTGCGGACGGTGAGCAATGGGTAGCTCACCGTCCGGTAAGGACCAGGCCCGGGTCGACGGCGCGTCGTATTCCACGCGCGCCTCAAAGAGATGTCGTCAGCACAAAAGTAGGGGTCCACTAGGGCCGATGCCTGCCGGGGTCGCGGGAAGGTACTTATGGGTCACCGAGGCCCCCGCAACACAGGCAACAAGAAGGAATACGGGTGGGTTTTAGTCAGTAAGAGTCTGACACACCCTCCCGCTCCGCCCAGAGCGGGAGAAGTTATTTGATGATTTCCCACCCTAAAAAAAAAAAAAAAAAAAAGTGTGGTGATTACAGTGAATAGTGTTTCATTGTCTATGTGGCGACGCTTAAGGCTTCTATCCATCAGTGGACGTCTTTCACCTGAAATGATGATAGTTATTTGATTGCTTGTAGTTATTGAGAGATCAATGGACTCTAACAGGTCGATCCAATTAATAATCAAACATTTACTTTGGACAGAATCCATTACTTTAAGTGGCTTAACTTTATCACTTCAGAAAAGCACATGTTTAGAATAATTTGTCTGAAAGATTGTCCGTTATTTTAACGGTTTTGTCGCTTAATCCATTTTTCCCGGTAACATTAATTATCATACATACTAGTACCTAAGTACAAAAAGAAGATACATTTCCTGTTTTTCTGTTAAAATCACACGTGCTACAGAAAAATGAACCTTACATGACTGAAATAAGGATAACATATCACTTACAGAACTGCATTACGTTTAATTGTGGTAATGGACACGTTTTGGCTCAGTTTCATATGGCCTTGAGGTTTAAATTGCTTTTGACATCAATCATACAGAAATAGACTTTATTTGGTAAGCTTTAAAGGATTTTAGACGTGAAAATATAAGTTTGTATCGAGGACTTGACATTTGTTCAGTTTATGTTGACAGATTTAATTTTATGAGACATTGAATTAGTATTTTGCTTCCCAAAGGGTGGATGTGGGGACAAGACTGGTTTGAATAAAAACCAGTACCTAACTCCTCTTGTTATAAATGGAAATAGATACTGCATAGTTGGGCTTGCTCAAAATCAAAATCATTTATTCAAACTAGGCTGAGAATCAGCACTTTTCGAACGTCAAAATTACATAAGACAGTCCCCCAAAAACGCCCGCCCTTCACCACTTCCTAGTGCTTTAGCTGGGAAGAAGAAGTGGCGCAACAAACTCCCCAGCAGCACACTTGTCTGTGTAGTAAATGCTGATGATAAAGAGATGGCACGTGGCCAAATGGGTTTTTTTCTTTTGGGTTTGAAATTATCAAATAACTTCTCCCGCTCTGGGTGGAGCGGGAGGGTGTGTCAGACTCTTACTGACTAAAACCCACCCGTATTCCTTCCGTTGCCTGTGTTGCCAGGGGCCTCGGTAACCCTTTCGAGCTTCTACGTGACCCCGGCAAGTATCGGCCTTTGTGGACCCCTACACTTGTACTGACACCTCTTTGAGGCGCACCTGTTCATTGCTCACCGTCCGCAAGCCCGCACCTACGGTGGCCCGAAATCAGCCCGGGATTCCCGACGCCCGGGGCGTCTCCTGCGGCGGCTAGGGGCGAGAGGGCGCGCTATTTGCCTTTCCCTCAACCGTCCCGCCTCCTCCTTCGCGAGCATTACTGCTTCGCAGAAGGAGGTGACGGCTGCCCATACCTCTCACTCCGTACCAGGGCCGGACGCGAGAGATCTCTGCCGCCGATCGCCACCACGAGTACACGGCGGTGCTCTGCCCAAGCCGGGTAGACCTCCACCGTATGCTCCACCGTGTCCTCCGAGCGATCAACACAGTGGTTGACACCACTGTGTGAATCCGAGCGTTTCCTCCCGCCTCATCCGACACAGGAACCTCCCGAAGCTGCCGTGTCCGGTAAGGACTTGCGTCAGGTGGAAGGTGAGGACGCCGTGCCGCCTCTTTAGCCACTCCTCAAAGAGGGGACTTATCGCCGCAATCGTGGCGTGCCCAGCACTGGGTTGCGACAATCGCACTCTCCATGTCGCCATGAGATCCCGCCGGAGCTCCGTCCACTTTGCCGCGATTTCTCGTGGCAGCGAAGTTACGCCCCGGCGCTTTGTCTCCTCGCGTCACTCCCATACGTGCGCGAGGACTTTTGCCTCCAGATCCCATGGCGGCAATCCGGCAAGGAGGCTCGCTGCCTCACCGGAGACCGTGCAGTATCCCCGGACCAACCGGATGGCCATGAACGTAGAGATCGAGCGATATGCGATGATTAAATGTGTTAGCCATGGCTAGCATAGGACCTTTATTAACAAGCGAATAAAAATATCGAGATTCCTGTACTACACAGTTAAATATTAATGAATTATATATCGCATCAAAATCCATTGTGTAGTTTAGAATATTTGAGTGGCCACACAGGCAGACACGAAAAGTGACTTAGTGACTCTTCCAACCTTAACAGTGGTTAACCATTTTTTTTTTTTTTTTATTTTTTTATTTTTTTTTTTTTTTTTTTTTTTTTTTTTTTTTTTTTTTTTTTTTTGCTGGGGTGGAAAATCCTCATGGATGTCCTCCGCCCTGGGGTAGGCAGAGGGGTCTGTCAGACTCTTACTGACTAAAAACCACCCCGGTGTTCCCGTCCCACACTTGCACCGGGGATCATGGGATCTAATGCGACTTCCACGATCCCCAGCTAGTGCCGGCCCGCCTCTGCGGGCCACCTCAAGTCTGGGGGGGGTGAGGTGTTTAAACCCCCCCCACAACGTCTGAAAGGGGCGCGCGTGGAACACTACGCGCCGCCACCTCGGGTCCAGTGTGATGGGGGGCGGCGGACGTCCCCAAGTCCGCCGTCCCTGGACCCATTTAGGGGGGCCGGAAGAGGGCGTTATCTGCCCTCTGCCGACGCCCGGTGCGCCTGCTGCGGGCCGGGTGAGCGGAAGAGATCTCCCGCTCCCGTTCCGCAGCCTCCTTCTGCGACACGACTGTTTCGCAGAAGGATACCACCGCGTCCCAGGACTCCTCGCTGCCGACCATCGCCTCGACCACGGCCGGCAGCGACAGGTCACTGCCCACTCCTGAGATGAGGGCACGGCGCGGCTCCTCCCAAGCGGCACACTCTGCCAGCGTATGCCGCGCCGTATCCTCCCGACAGTCGAACAGTGGTTAACCACGGTTAACCGCGGGGAAGACGATGAGAAAAGCGAAAGTCAGAAGACCCATGTTACATAAATATAATAATGTCACCCAAGGTATCAAACATTTGCCTATAAAAGTCATTAGTATTGATGATATAAAATAATGTAGGTAATACATGTTTAAAGTACTCATAAAAAAATGCGCGAGGCTATATGTCTGACTATTTATAGTTCAGTCACAATAACCGTTTTTTGTTCAAATTAGTCAAAAAGTACTAATTGATAGTTAATAACCTGGATTAACACGTATGATTTACTACTTTTAATCCCGGTAGCATGTTCCCGTGGGATATTTACCAACATCCACGCGGGCGTAGCCGCGGTTAAAAGCTAGTGTATTATAAAACACTTATTTTAACTCTTCACGAAGCTTAGAACTCAAAATCTAAGCTTCTTTTTAAGGCCGTTTTCACCAAACTCTCTTAGTTAATAAATGTCCCGTATTTTTTATTAAAAATAATCTTGATTAAACAAACTATAAAACTCTATACATACTACTCACCTTTTAACTTTTAAATTTAAAAAAATCATTCTATTTGCAAAATATTCAAAGTGCGTAATGGGAACATTAAATAAGTAACAGAGTTCGGTGAACTTGGGCCTGAATCTCCCCAAAAACAGTCGATGCTACCTGCTAATCTATCCCAGGGTTTTAGCCCTCACTAATGAGATTGCTAAAGGTCTACGTCGACGATACAATGGCTAGGTATGTGGAGCGGCTAATATTGCTTATATATTGCACGTCACGGTCGCAGGTCAGTCACCGCGTCTCGGCGTCTTGCACCTAGACTGTGTTGGGGACCTCAGACGTACGAAGGGAAGTTTGTTCACGATTGCATTAGAAGAAGTGCTCGAGGTCCAGTTGGTCTTCACCCGTATGTATTCTTCGATGTCCTCAGTCTTCGTAGAGTGGTGCAAACGGGACACGTACAGCTGCGTCGTCGGTATTGCAGGACGTCGCAGCATGTTAGAACCTGCCGGCGTATGTTATGTAAAGTCAGTTGCTACGCACGATGACCAAATGTATTAAGTTTAAAATACCTCATGTTAGACAAGTAAAAACTAGTGTTCTCATAAAGGGTGAAGAGTTGAACCCCGAAGATACCACTGTGTTCTTAGTCATAACTTTGGATGCCAAGCTTCAATGGGGCCCCCATATAGATAAATTGTCAAAAAAGCTTAGCTCTTCATACGCCGTCAGAAAAATTAGTGAATAAAGGATTTAAACACAGCCCGTTTAGTATACTTTCGTTATTTTTATAGCGTATTGTCGTACGGTATTCTGTTATGGGAAAATGCCGCAGATATTCAGACAATGTTTGTTTTACAAAAAAGGGCAATCCGTTCAATTTATAAATTAAGTCCCAGATACTCCCTCAGAGACAAATTTAAAGAGATTAATGTAATGACTGTATCTTCTCAGTATATTTATGAAAATCTTTTGTACGCACATAAAAATATTAATTTGTACAAAAAAATATAATGATATCTATAATGTAAATACTAGGAACAAACACAAATTTGTTGTTCCTACAACCAGGCTCAAAAAAATAGGCAGCTCGTTTAGATGCCATTGTATACGTTTTTATAATAAACTTTCTAGCCACATTCAAGAACCAAGCCTTAATAAATTCAAATGTTTTATAAAACAGAAACTGTGCCTGAAAGCCTTTTATACTGTTAAAGATTATATTGAGGACAAAAAGGCTTGGGATTGAGCTGCTCCAATAAATTTACAGTGAATGTCATTTTTTTACTCTTTTTATTTTGCTAGCTATTTATATTTTCTTATTCTATATAACATTTTATATAAACAATGACATGAATATTTACTTTGTATAGTATTATAAAATATTAATTTAATTATTAGGAATGTGAGGACTATGTGGGTCATTGTTTGTTTTTTTTTTTTTTTTTTGTCTCTTTGTTAGTTTTAATGATGGTCTAGCAGTTTAAATCCTTTATGCGGCCTACCCAAATGTCTTTTCTGTGGTATTGTTTGTCAAATCATTGAGCTCCATAAGTTTTGAGTTGAGCTGCATGATAACTGACAAATGCGTGCACTGACTGGAAAGGTCCACTCAAATCTGTGTGGTTCTTTTCTCAAAAGACCATTTCGGACACCAACCTACATGGTCCTCAAATGATCTGACCAAGACTATGTCCGGATATACACATTGACATTGATGAATTTTATTTATGCAATGACATGAATATTTACTCTATGTAGTATTACATTGTTTTAATTATTGTAAATGTGAAGACTATGTGGGTCAATTGTTTAATTTTTTTTTATTCTCAGTTAGTTTTTAACATGGTCTGGCAGTTTTGAGTATTTTTTGCGGCCTAGCCAAATGTCCTTTCTTTGGTATTGTTCGTTGAATCGTTGAGCTCCTTTAGTTATGAGTTGAGCTGCACGACTACTGACAAATGCGTGCTCTGACTGGACAGGTCCACTCAATCTGTGTGGTTCTTTCATCAAAAGACCATTTCAGACACCAATCGACATGGTCTTCACATGATCTGACCAAGATTATGTCTGGACTTTAAAGAGACTGTGACCTCTGAGTTTGTTTCGGCCTTTCTTCTCAGAGTAGTCAGATCGGAAACGCCGACCTCATCTAGTTTAAAAAAATATGTTTGACATGTTTGTAAAAACCTACTTACAGAAATAAAATCATTTATCATTTATGATGTGCACGGAGAGGTCTGCAACGTTAGCTGCGAGGTTCATTTGTTTACTAGATACGCATTCGTGCGTATTGTGGTCATGGGTCGCAGTGGACGATTGCGCCTTCAATTCCATAGAAAGCGAAGCTAAGTACACGTGCGTTGCTTAACTGTGGGCTTGCTGCGGAGCGTCTTACGAGAGCTTGGAATACACTGACTGATGAATGTCACAATGGCTCCGTGTATATATTATGTGCATGTTACTGGCATGTGTCTTTCTGCCTTAAAGTCGAATGGACGATTGTCGATGGTGGTGGTCGGTTGGTTGGATGGTGGTGGAATGGTCTTGGTGGTTGGATGGATGGTTGGTATTCACTGGAGTAATCTGGCATGTTAGAAGAAGCTGTCACCTTGTGTAATTAAATAGTAATATTTATTCAATTTGTTGTATATTAGACTTTTACACCTATTATTATACATTTATTTTGAGGGGCTTTTGGCTAAGTGATAACAGCCGCACCGGTCGATCGATCAGGTTAAGCTACGCTTGCCGCGGTTGGTCCGTGGATGGGTGACCATCTTTACATAACAAGATCCCTCCGTGCTTCGGAAAGCACGTTAAGCCGTTGGTCCCGGCTGTCATTTGTAGATCTTTGACAGTTTTTACGGGTCGTCAGAAGCTCGAAAGTCTGAGAGCCGGTCTTACCAAGGGGTATCGTGTTACCCAGTAACTGGGTTGTGGAGGTCAGATAGGCAGTCGCTCCATGTAAAATACTGGTATTCAGCTGAATCCGATAAGACTGGACCCCAACGTAGTTGGGAAAAGGCTAGGCAGATGATGATGATTATACATTTATTTTACACTTATATATATATCGATTAAACTAAACGATCGCCATTACAATAAATATGATCGTTTTATTACACAAAGTAAAAGCTAGCACATGTAAGATTACTCCATTGAAATAATAATTAGACTTTAGTAGTAGAAGACTGCTCCTCTTGTGTGAGACCGTTTTAATACATGTCATGTTAAACAATGATATTTAAAACTATAGATACGTTGTCCGCACTCTAAAATGACAACATGAAATGAAGCCAATTGGCCACATCGCGCTTAGTTACGCACCAACCTGTCGCGCGACACTACGTTTGTTTTTAATTTATATTGTGTGTGTAAACCTGTGCAAAACATAAAAAAACATGCCGTCGTGTGTTTTCAGACGACGTACAAATTATACTCCAAAAGTTAAAGACAAAAATGTATCATTTCCATTTCTTCACGCGTATAAGTAGCTATCTAGTATTTTCGCCGTTTTTAAGCGCCGCGATGTTGGTTCATGACGTGTCTATATATAATATGTCATTGATGTTAAAGCCATCCTTATCCACGTCAGTCATCCTTATCGTAGGGACGTATTATATAAAACTATGCTGGATGAATAGCATTTTTAAGTGAAATCTACTTTTGGCGCGTTAAGCGATTTTTGGTAGAGGAAAAATTATGGTTCCTTCTTCTATCTTTACTGTCCCATCGCTTGCCAAAATCTCCCTCCATTTATATTTCCATTTATCGTTACCCATTGTTTTTGCTAGCCAATCAGTCAAGAACAAGTCCAAATCATCACGCCAGCATTTATTAGGCCCCGGGCGGATTTCCGGCCACCGTAGGCGCGGGCTTGCGGACGGTGAGCAATGGGTAGCCGTCCGGTAAGGACCAGGCCCGGGTCGACGGCGCGTTGTACTCCACGCGCGCCTCAAAGAGATGTCGTCAGCATAAACGTAGGGGTCCACTAGGGCCGATGCCTGCCGGGGTCACGGGAAGGTACTAAAGGGTCACCGAGGCCCCTGGCAACACAGGCAACAGGAAGGAATATGGGTGGGTTTTAGTCAGTAAGAGTCTGACACACCCTCCCGCTCCGCCCAGAGCGGGCGAAGTTATTTGATGATTTCCCATCCAAAAAAAAAAAAGCTTTTACTAGGCCAAGCTGGGTGACGACGCCCGTCTTCAGGCACCCACTCCGTGACGGACCTGGCCATCTGTCCTGATGCATCCTATTAGTGTAACCCACCCAGTCCCACCACCTGAATATCAATATTTTCGCCACCTCCATAATTATCTTGTTCCTACCCACATCTAGGACGGTGTCTCGGCATTTTGTATATAGGTATAAACATCAATCGCGCACGGGGACGGCCAGACGGCTTGCGATATTTAAATTTTGAGACTTTAACTTTTATAGCCATTTTGTTAAGCGCTCGCTCGAGGAAATGGCAAATAGGAGACGTGATTTTTAAGAGGATGTGAATACGTGGCTGGTTCGAGCGATTCAATTTGTGGGTAATTCTCAATTTGGTTAAACGTTCTAAGTGTTTTACTTTTTTAATAGTATTATGTCGTGATGGCCCAGTGGTTAAGGCCTCGCCTCTCATGAATGAGGTTGTGGGTTCAAATCCAGGCAAGCACCAATGCGACTTACCGAGTTTGTCTTCTGACAATCGGTGAAGGAGAAACAATGTGAGGAAACCTGGACTAATAGTTAACCAGGTTTTTTTGCCCACGGCTTCGCCCACGACATCGAATATGTCGGAAAATATCCCACGGGAACGTACTACCGGGGTTAAACATAGGCTATGTTTAACCCCAGTAGTAGAAAATCTTTTGATTTGGATGAAATTAACACACAGATAGCTTATTACCAGGATAGAGTACTTTTTTAAAATCCCGGTAGTACGTTCCCGTGGGATATTTAATATATTTTGTCAAACAGACAAACGGACAAAAATACGAAAAACTATATTTTCGGCATCAGATTCGTGCGCACCTCATAGCAATGACTTTTTTTTAATACCGTCAAACGCTGCAACATTGCCTCGCATACCCAACTTTGCCTATTATATGAATTTATCAATATCTTTTTAAATATTGGTTGTAGCAACTTCAAATTGTTGGTAGTTATTTAAATCATTACCTGGCAATACGAAAAACCCGCCGCCATGTTTCTTTTCTTTGAAACCAAATGACAGTGAGTTGTCAAACGCAATGAGTGATAGCCGAACACAACATTGCCTAAAAAGAACACAACATTGCCTAGCATTGTTTCTAGTGGTATAAGCAAAAAGTGGCTGTTTTGCAATTCTTATCCCTAAGTCCTACTTATAAGGGTTAACTTCCAGTGCACGAATGATGTACTTAAGTCGTTTAGACGGTCAAAATTGAAGCAGGCAATGTTACAGTTTTGTGGCCCAACTTTGCCTAGTGATTAATTAAGACTGTTATATTTCGAAAATGATACAGAATAATCATAGTTGTAAGTACACTGCCAATGACCATTCATATAAGCTTTATCCCCAACCTGACAAGGGTGAAAATTAATTGCATTTTTTCGAAATATATCAATGTAACTATAAAACTACGGCAAAGTTGCAGCATTTTACCGGTATATTAAATTTTCAGTTTGTCGTCGTTTTTCATTATACATAATAAATGTATGTGTATTGTACATACATCTGAAATCGCTAACCCATATTGAGCAAGCGTGGTGATCAATGCTTGTGCCTTCTGTTTATGAGAAGAGTCCTTGGCCCTACAGCGAGACAATAGTAGTCTGGTATTATTATTATACTGCGCAGCGTGGGCAGGCCTCTCACAAGGTAACCCGATAACCTTGTGAAGGTCGCGGGAATCCGCTGGATGCGAGAAGCACATAACCGATCGTGGCGACACTTGACGGCGACCTATCCCCAGTAGTGGGCATCTTCCGGATGTATTTTTTGTTTTGACGTGACAACGTCTTATAAATCGATGAACGCCGGCTGCACGCACTTAAAAGTGTCACGTTCCGCCTGAGCCGAGCGTGCAAGCGAGAGCGCGGAACTAGCGATAGAGAAGTACGATCGGCCTAAGCGTTCGGCTTGTGATGCATCTCTCTTTCGTTATCACGTAAAATTATCGTCCGTAAGCCGACTTTATAGACAACCAATATTTTTTTTAACGAATCATTCTTAATACTTAATTAAAATCTGGCCTATGAGACTAATAAGTAATTTTAATCTAACTTAATTTTTTACTTGAAATAATATTAATGATGATGACGGCTTAGATATTGTACTTTGTGACAAACTCTATGCTAGGTTAGCTAGGTGCTTCTACAGCGTGACCAGAAAGGTGTGGTCATATTTAAGGGTCTGCTAACAACTTTTTCCATGGACCAACAACGTAATGGCTAAAAAATACAGCCGTCCAATACAATTGGGTCGACTAGGTATTCAAAATTTGTATGGGACCGTTGATATTTATTTATTAGCGATGACGATGGAGAAAATTGTTCAGTTTGATGGTCTGTACCACACCCTTCATTTGAACATACATTTTTGATACATGCTTTACATTAGAGGGGTCAAACTCGTCTCAAGTAATTGAATGGTCTGTGGATATTATGTTGAATAATAGTTGTAATTCACATCTTATTTACATACATCTATTTATTGTAAACATATTTTTTGTCAAGCCAGATCGTTTATTTACACCTACGCAGGTGTGAATAAAATAAACGATCTGGCGCTATAATCATAATAAGATTATTAATTTATAAAACTTCCTAAGTAATCAAGTAATCAAAACACAATCATCACATTCATTAACAAGAAAGTTTCCCAATACAAAACTTTACTGTAGAATACATCTCTTTTAGTTGCGGGTATACTTACATAATTTCACTCCACGCATAACACTTTGTCACAACACCAATTTATCTCGTCTGCTCGACTTCACTGCAGAGATCCAACAGAATATCAGCGCCAGGCATATTTGCCTGACACGTGCTGAGCTGGACTCCCATTTGGTGCAACCTTGAGACGCACACCGCACCTTGTTCGATAATTAATTGAAGTATGTCTTTATCACTCTATTTCTTTATGTATGTTTTTCTTTTTTTGTATATTGGCACTTTGTTTTTATATATATTCCTGTAATTTTTTGTCTATTAATTGTGCTAGTGTGTGTTGTGCTGTCTTTTGTGTGCACTGAATAAATGTTTTATCTATGTTTAGATCTAAACATACTTTTGATCAAAGGAAATACAAAAAAAAATCTATAAGTGTAGTTATAGATTATTTTTTATTGTATTTCATTTGACCAAACGTATGTTTGACTTGCTTGCTTGTTTGCCTTTTACTGTCGAATTAATAATTAATTATTTAATAAAACAAGCTCATTTATTCATCGCGATTTTTTGCACTCGACGTCTTGTCAGTTTTTCAGCCGTATCCACATCAGTCTTGTCTAGGTAGGGCTGCTCCATCATCGAAGCTGAATAACTGGGCTATTTTGTTTGGTTCAAATGTATGCCTTGCGCCGCGAGTGCACGTACTTGTGGCACGGATTATTAAGATGATGATTCTTGATCTTAGCCAACCCATCACTGCTCTAAAGGGCCTATTCCAGCGGTCAGCGATTACAGCTCAAAGATGTTTTACGAAGGTAGACATTTGTGGAGCAAAGACTCCGTCAACGGATGCTACAAGGGGGGTGCATTCACCCCCCTTGCACATTCCTTGCGACATTTCGCATGTTGCATTTCACCAGCGCGGCAGCGTTTGAATTTATTTCCTCATTTTTTCTTCTTCGACGGATTTCAGTACAGAGGCGACTGGGAGTGAAATATAAGAAAGAGCGTCAGTGTATACGACACGGATATCAAATAACGCCTCCCTCTGAGGATCCCAAACACCCCGGCCAGAAAGGTCTCCCGGTAGTCCACAGTCTCCTTCGGAGATGATGGGTTCTTTGACGTTACCCCATGCATGTTGGTCAAAACAAAAAATAATTACGTATTGAT
This sequence comes from Atethmia centrago, assembly GCA_905333075.3. Lineage (NCBI taxonomy): Eukaryota > Metazoa > Arthropoda > Insecta > Lepidoptera > Noctuidae > Atethmia > Atethmia centrago. The sequence continues at coordinate 3,653,691 of HG995379.1, forward strand.
AAAATTGGACTTTATATACCGACTGGGTAAGGACAAATTAATTGAATATATCATACGTGCCTACAAACAACCTAATAACATTTTACGACACACGGACTGCCTCGTAAAATATTATTTACCAATTAAATAATGGTACCAATCAAAACAACACTAAATTAATTTATACGAAGTACGGTCCGTGACAAAATTGTTTTGGCGTTTTTAAACCCATAACTTTGGATGAATCAGTAGCATGTGACCATAATGTAGATGAGGGCTATAAGACAGAGATATAGATAAAGAAAAGAGGAAGAGGAAGAACGAAAATGACTTATAATTATAATAAAAGTATAATACTTATACAAGATGTTAATTGAAAAACCGGAAAATGTTATGGAAGAGCTCATAAACGAAATAGCGAAAAAAAAAATTTTTTTTTCGTGATTTCATGTTTGGTCTCATTGAAGTCATTCTACTCATAATTACAAACAACTTTTAATTTGTAATTATGAGTACAATTATCGCTTTTCAGGTTTTCTGTTATTTCAATTGCAGTTTGTAGAAATGTTTGGAAGAAAAAGCCACAACGTGCTTCAAGAAGAGACAAATATAATGGGTAAGAGAGATGATAAATCCCAACACTACTTTTAATTCTAAAGGCAGACAGATTATTCACGTAAAATTAATGGCATTAAATACATTTCAGACCATTAAACATTCAATAACACGTAGAAATTGTTAAGTACCAAAAACAAAACTCATTTGTAGCTCAAAATGTCGTCATTACGGAGGAAAATTAATAGCAACTTTCGATAATGGCCGCCGAAATTACTGCGATATCGAATTTAATTACTCGGGAAAATTATAATGTATCGAGCGTTTCGATATAACAGCGCATCACTTGTATCGATGTTGTGGCTCATCACTACGGGTTGAATTTGATTTTGTATTATGGGTAGAGTTAAGTATTTTAAAATTCTGGTATCACAGCGAATTGTGACCCGCCTCATAAAAGCGGGACATTACTTACTTAAGTACTCTAATTGTGTCCTATTCTATCCACTAACAAGCTTAAGTCCGCGTCCTAACTAAAGCGATCGTCGCGTTCATAAGGCATATGATCGCAACGATCGCGTATTCGCGTACCGATCTTTTGGTTAGGACGCCCGGGTGAGTTAATCAGGACGAAAGACAAAATAGGTACCATAATGAATTACTGACACATATTGCTACTGATCATCTAAGGGAATGATAGATTTTCATAGATTTTCACATAGAACGAGCGGAAGAGAGGTCCAAAAGTACAATATGCTGTCAAGGAGACGTAAGAAAGAAAGAAAGAAATCATTAATTTGCTGATAATGTAGGTATACATATAAGTTGGAATATTTACGAGTATTAAGTGTCCCGATACATTTTACCTTACGGCATGCAAAATATTAGGTTTGAATCAGTAGTAATAAAAATACAGTTAATACGTTTATCATTAGCCATAGTCGAATTTAGTAGGTTGTTACGGTTCAGACTACAATAAATAAATCAAAATAATTAATTAAATATAAATCTCTCGCATATCATACAATGAAAAATATATGTCGTAATGTGTAATTTCAAAAAGCTTAATGTTAAAATATTCAAAAACATGAACACCAATCACAATTATTATTAGGTATAAAACTGACAATCTGGTAATGTCAAAATCTGTTATGTCAAACTACATTAAAACAACAACCATAAAAATAAATCATAAATAAAAAATCGCTTATAAATAAATAACAATGTCATTATTATAATCTAAAACATACGAAATTGCAAAGACAACGTACATTTATCAATAACATTTTCCTATATATGTAGTTTTGTCACTTAGAAAGTCTTTAATTGTGTAATAACATTTCTCCAGCAATAGTTTTGTTAATTGTTTTTTAAACATTTTTATGTGTAGGTCTTTTAAATTTTCAGGTAATTTATTATATACGAGATGCTATTTTTTAATAAAGCTGTTTTATGACCACCTGTGCACAATTGGTTTTTAAACTGGGACCTCATTGTTGCTGTGCGTTGTCTTATGTCAATCATTGAGGTAAATAGGTTTTTATTTAATTTAACGAATATGGCAACTTCTAGTATATATAAACAAGGTAATGCCAACTGTTGTTGTAATAATTCTCTCGACAAATGTCACGTTTATGCTCACACTACAATATTCGGCACGTTCTATTCGGATAATCTAAATTATACATCAACAGACGCACAGACCAATAAAAATGAAAATCATCATCATCTGCCAAAGATCTACGAATGATAGCCGGGAGCAACTGCTTACCGTGCTTTTCGAGACACGGAGGGGTCTCGGTATATTATGGATGGCCATCTATCTTCGGACCAACATCGGCAAGCGAAGTCGAAAAATGAAAAATAATAATTTTCTACAGCTCCCGCTGACGACGCGACGCGTTGCGATTTTGGTAGAACAATTTCCATTAAGTTTTTGTAGATATTGCTCTACTAGTGTCCCTTCGCGCTGTCGCAGCCCCTGTCTGTAGGTGCTCTTTTTTTTCTGCCTACCTCCACCAGAAAATTCCGCGATATAATACATACCTTGAGTAGTAATGTAAAGCAACAATTTGATTTAAAGCCAGTTACTACCAAAGTTATGTGACTCAATTAACGACACAGATATACCTACCGTCTGGTACAACAAGCTAGGTAAGCATGTATTTAATTACTGTTTACACAACATACTAATAGACAGACGAGTTAATTAATTTATATAGGTACACACGGCTACACATCAAGCTATATATTTCCAGTATAAGCTGATCTTGCATTGTATAGGATTGCCGTACAATGCGAGGTCAGCGTAAACTGGAAATATATAGCTTGATGTGTAGCCGTGTGTACATAGAAGCCAGTGTCGGAGGTATCAGGAGGGGTTCGTGGCTAAATGCTAACAGCCACACGTTAAGCTACGTTTGCCGAGGTTGGTTCATCGACAGGTGACCATCTATTAGATATCGAGATCCTCCAGTCGTTACGGGTCGTCAGAAGCTCGAAAGTCTGACAATCAGTCGTACCAAGGGGAATCGGATTACCCAGTTACTGGGTTGTGGAGATCAGATAGGCAGTCGCTCAATGTAATAAAAATACTGGTGTTCAGCTCCATCCGGTTAGACTTGAAGCCGACCCCAAATTAGTTGGGAAAAGGCTGGGCAGATTGACTTTGGTGGGTAAGTGGTAAAAACTGTGGTTGACACTATCCATGTGTGGCGTGGACTGGTGCTTGGTACGAGCACTGAAATATACAAGGATTCCAGTGCTTGTGTCAGGATAAATGGGACATACACAGACTGGTTCTGTATCTCAAGGGGCACACCCCTGTCTCACAAGACAGGGTTGTGTAGCGTGGACACGCCACAATTGCGGCGATAAGTCCCCTCTTAGAGAAGTGGCTAGAGAGGCGCCACGGCGTCCTCACCTTCCGCCTGACGTAGGTCCTCACCGGACACGGCAGCTTCGGGAGGTTACTGTGTCGGATAAGGTGGGAGGAAACGCCCAGGTGTCACCACTATGTGGATCGCCCGGAGGACACGGTGGAGCGTACGGTGGAGGTCTGCCCGGCATGGGCAGAGCACTGCCGTGTCCTCGTGGAGGCGATCAGAGATCATCAGGCAAAGATCTCTCGCGTACGGCCCTGGTTCAAGCCATGGTACGGAGCGAGAGGACATGGGCAGCCGTCACTTCCTTTTGCGAAGCAGTAATGCTCGCGAAGGAGGAGGCGCGACGTTTGAGTGAAAGGCAAATTTCGCGCCCTCTCGCTCCTAGCCGCCGCAGGAGACGCCCTGGGCGTCGGGAATCCCGGGCGGATTTCCAGCCACCGTAGGCACGGGCTTGCGGACGGCCGCAGCGTTGGCGTCGGGAATCCCGGGCGGATTTCCGGCCACCGCGGTCCACTAAGGCCGACGCCTGCCGGGGTCGCGGGACAGTACCAAAGGGTTAACAAGGCCCCTGGCAGCACAGGCAACTGTAGGAATACGGTTGGGTTTTAGTCAGTAAGAGTCTGACACACCCTCCCGCTCCGCCCAGAGCGGGAGAAGTTATTTGATTATTTCCCACCCAAAAAAAAATAAAAATAGGGTTGTGTAGCATCACCGTGGCTGTTTAACTTGTCTTGTTACGTTTTTGTACAATTTCTCAATTTTTTCCGTTTGGGTATGCCTGCAGGGCCGCACTTATGGTGGCCAGATGAGACACTAGACACCATTGTGACTCAAAATTAAAAACCGGATATTTTAAGAGTTTCTTTAGAATTTGTTGAATTATTGCATTCGACCTGTCCGCCGGTACTTTTCCTTAGTTTGTTTCCCATTAAATAGAGAATTTGTTGAAGAGAATGGTTTATTATTTTAACAAGGAAACCTTCAGAACTAGGGATTGAAGCCTACTTTTAAGCAGCTAAGCCTGTGTTAGGAGACTCCACTCTTCCATAACTTAAATAAGTATAATTTACTTATTTTATGTAAAATATAGGTACTAAAGGAAATTAACAATATTTAAAAATAAATATTATATAGCCTAGTCACTCCCACAATGAAGACGAATCTAACGACACCTCTTATGTTAAAATCCATCAAGCCGTTTAGGCTACAGAGCGTGCCAAAGAATTAGACATATATACATACATACTCTCGAAAAACATTACCCTCCTTCTGGGGCAGTCGGGTAAAAAGAGAACTAAAGCTAAACATGCAGTACGTAGGTGCCATGCGAGTGTGTGAGTTAGAGTGAGGGTGTGTGAATGTTAACACAAATCAAAATCAAAATCAAAGTATTTTTATTTCACATAAACCTACATGGGCACTTATGAAACGTCAGAAGCTAGGTGCACTGTTCCCATGGGTCATTTCCTATGAAGAAGAGCCGGCAAGAAACTCCACGGTTACTCTTTTAAAAATAATTGGCTTTTACAATGTTTTCAAATTACAGTGTTAATAGGTATGGGAGGACAGTGTAGGCCTGTCGAGACGTATCAGGTACTTAAAAAAAAAAATAGAAAAAGGTCTATAAAATATCTAGTCTATTAAGCCTACAACGTTCTCACATTCATAAGGTACACACAAATCTGTGTAAAATATTAATAAAATAATAAAAATAAAAACCCATTTAAACCAAATGAAGTTTGCCATTACAACAAGTCTGAAATCAAAATTTAAGGTATATAATGCCAAACAGTGAAAATAATATGACAAAAAGAAAATGTATATAAAAAATAATAATAATAAACATCGTAATTTGGGAGCAGTTAATAGACATTTACATAGTTATGCCGTTTATGAGGTACCAGGGGAGCCACATGTGAAGGAATTATTGCCAAACTTCCTTGTCTTCAACGTAGTCTTTAATCTTATAATATGCGTTTTTGGTAAGGACACGTTTGATGTGGGTTTTGAACTTTCCATCGCTAAGTTCTGTAACTGACTTTGGCAACTTGTTATAAAAGCGGGTACTGTTGATAACAAATGATTTGCTTGTTTTTGTTAATCTTTATTTGGGTATCACAATTTCATGTTTACTACGTGTATTTATATTAAGGAAATCACTTCTTGTTTTGAAAAGACATACGTTTTTGCGAACATACAACATACTTTCTAAGATATAAAGAGATGGCAGAGTTAGTACATTAATTTCTTTGAATTTGTTTCTAAGGGACTCACAAGGACCCATTCTATAGACTGCGCGGATTGCCCTCTTTTGTAAAATAAAAATTGAATATACATCAGCTGCCAATCCCCATAGCAGAACGCCATAAGACATAATACTGTGGAAATAAGCAAAATATAATATCCTAGCTGTGGCTATATCAGTCAATTGTCTAATTTTTCTTACTGCTTAGGCATCTGAACTTAATCTACCTGAAAGAGCTCTAATGCAACTTTGAATCTAGAGTAATTCCTAGAAATACAGTTTCCGTAATAACATTTAGTCTCTTGCCATCAAGTTTTAAATTTAGAGCCACTTGGGGTACATTTGGTAGTGAGAACTTAAGACATTTTGTTTTGGTCGCATTAAGTAAGAGATTATTAGCTGCGAACCATTTCGAAAGAACAGCCAGACTATCGTTGACGTGTAAGACATCCGGATCTTTTCTATCTATTTTAAAAATAAGAGAAGTATCGTCAGCGAATAGGATTATATCGGATAAGTTTGCCATCATGTAAGGGAGATCATTAATATAAACTAGAAATAGGAAAGGGCCAAGAATTGAACCTTGGGGCACGCCCATCTTTACTAGAGACCCCGAGGACGTCGCCCCGTTAACGTTTACTTTTTTCTGCCTGTTTGATAGATAGGACAGAACAAGATCAGCAGCTTGTCCACGAATTCCGTAGTGGTGTAGTTTACAGGTCAGTGTATTGTGGTCAACGCAATCAAACGCTTTTGAGAGGTCACAGAACATGCCAATGGCATCCTGGGATTTCTCCCAGGATTCCAAAATGTGACTGATGAGTTTTACTCCTGCGTCAGTCGTCGACCTACCTTTCGTGAAGCCAAACTGGCGACTATGTAAAATCCCATTAGAATTGAAATGTGACAGCATCTGGTCTAGCATGATATTTTTATATATTTTACTCAGTGCTGGTAGCACAGATATAGGTCTATAATTAGAGGGATCACTCTTACTACCCGATTTGAAAATTGGTACTACTTTACTATGTTTCATTAAATCAGGAAACGTACCACAGTCTAAACATTGATTAAATATGCCTGTTAGGACAGGGGCTACTCGTATTATGTCAATGATATCTCCAAGAACCATAACGGAAACCATTCCTCCGGGTCCATTCCTCTTTTTAGTTGACATTAATGATTTACCCCAATTACTTCAAAATCAACCGAAGATGGTGTTATTTGCAGATGACACATCATTGATCTTTAAAATAGACCGACGATCACAAAATCATGACGACGTGAATAACTCTATTCTTCAGGTCCATGATTGGTTTACGGTAAATAATTTGGTACTAAATGAAAAAAAAACCAAATGCATTACATTTAAATTACCTAATGTTAGAAGTAGCGAATGTGATCTCATATTGAATGGAGAAAAACTGGAATTTATTAATCAAACGGTTTTCCTAGGAATCACTCTAGACGGGAAACTACAATGGGGACCACATATAACATCTCTTGCGGGGCGGCTAAGCTCGGCCGCTTATGCTGTTAGAAAGATAAGACAGTTGACACATGTAGAAACCGCGCGTTTGGTCTATTTTAGCTACTTCCACAGCATTATGTCGTACGGCATTTTATTGTGTGGTCGGGCTGCTGATATTGATTCCATCTTTATTTTGCAAAAGCGAGCTGTCAGAGCCATTTATAATCTACGTCGCCGTGAATCTCTTAGGGAACAATTTAAAAAGATTAATATTATGACAGTACCTTGCCAATTCCTTTATGAAAATATTATGATTGTAAGAAAAAATCGTCGATTGTCGATTTAATACTAGAAATAAAGATAAAATAGATCAACCATTTTTCAGATTATCTAAAGTACATACATCTTTTATGGGGTACTGTGTCAAATGTTACAACAAAATACCTTGTGATATATTGCAATTATATGAAAGAAAATTTAAAACTCATGTTAAAAGTACACTTTGTAAACAAGCATATTACAAATTAGAGGATTATATCCAAGATAAGAATGCT